>CAWUFW010004513.1:0-600000 GCA_963921515.1 Calotriton arnoldi
CCT
This sequence comes from Calotriton arnoldi, assembly GCA_963921515.1. Taxonomy (NCBI): domain Eukaryota; kingdom Metazoa; phylum Chordata; class Amphibia; order Caudata; family Salamandridae; genus Calotriton; species Calotriton arnoldi. Next base: position 4 of record CAWUFW010004513.1, read on the forward strand.
TTGCTCTAATTTTTTCTGGACGTCGTTATCAAACAACACATATGCTGAATAAAGCAACTTTCTTTTCTCTAGTGCTCATGCTTCAGATGTACATGTTGTTGGTGCAGCTAACCATGCCCTTGCTGCAGTGATGGTGATATCTGGTCTCATGATTATGAAGTGTTACTGTGCAGGAACCCATGTGGTCCAGGGGGAATGTGTCCTATCATGTGGTGTATCCATGTCATCAATAGCAGCATCTGAGGGTGTCATGTGTTCAGTATTTGGCAATGGGTTTCCTACTTACATTGGCAATTTCATATCTGTGGCTTCCACCCCTGCACATCTGTTGTGCCTGCCATCGTTGCATTTGTCTACTTCCCTGACCGTGTTGCCATCTCCAGTGGACATGCAGGTTTGGGCATCAATGGGGAGGGACTCATCCGTGTAGTCAGTGCAACATTGCTATACAAGTGTGTTGGATCTGTGCTGATGATTCCGTTGGCACATCCATGACCAGGCTGATGTGATGGGAGCCCTCATTTGGTGCTAATTGTTGATTGTGTGACCAAGTGCTCAGCTGACATGATGGGGCCCTACTGAGGCAACATATGGCACAGCTTTCCTCACACAGGAGTGGAGTCCCCTCATGGCAGTGTGTACACGTGTGACATTGCCTGCGCCCAAGGTGTGTGTTGTATGTGCATGTCTGTGTGTTCACTTCCATTCATCTGCGCATGCTATGATCCCTAGTGTTGTACCTGTTTGTGATGCTTGCTGACTTGAGCTATGTTCCCCAAAGTCTTCTCCCTGTGTTCTCTGTGATGTGGTGCATGGCACATTACTGGTCATCAGGGTGTCACCCATAGGTGTGTTTGCTGTCAGGGCTGAGTTTGTGTGCAGACGCAGATGGGTCACAGTCAGGTTTCCCCTTGGCACTTGTTGTTTGCCCCTGTCATGTGATTTCCAGTTTGTGTTATCTTTCAGTGATTGTGACACGTTGTGTGTGTGACTGCTGGCACTCCTCAGGGTCCGGGCTGCAATGTTGGTTGTTGTCTATGTGTGTTCTTTGTGGGTGACCTTGGCTTCTTCATTGGTGTGTGACTGTGGCTGGGATCCCATTGGTCGGTGTGGTATTGCCGTCATGTCCATGTACAGCGTAGTGTGCAGTGTGTCAGACATTCAGGAGTCTTGTTGAGTGTCCATGTGTGATGTGTTTCTACACCTTGGTTCCCACCCACCACCCTGGAATAGTCATGGGTGCATGTGCAATGTCACCAGTGCATGTGTACTTCACTGCTGCACATTGTTGGAGGTCGAGGGGTGTGGTGTTGAGTGTGTGCATATGAGAGTTGTTGCCCGGCTAGGCCCCTGCCTCCATGTTGGCCTTGGCTTACTGGCCATGCTGATTGATTTGTGCTTGTGTAGGTGTGATGGTAGTTTGTTGCTCAGGACACCTGACTGTGGTTCACAGTGTGAACGACATTTAGCTTTGTCATCACAGTGGTATTTTTATTCAGCCCAGGGTCACCACATTGTGGGGGCCCTGGGGGTGGTGCTGTGGTGTGTCTGTGACTTGCTGTGTCAGTTGTTGTTCCTACGTGCCTGTGTGACATGTGTGTTTTGTGCTCCCTCTCACCTGACAATGCCTGCTTGCCCACATAGGGGATTTGGATCCATGAGTTACCTTAGTGTGGCAGTGTATGCACATCTTTATGATTGGTATTCAGCTCTCCTCATGTGTTGTGTGGTTGCCTGGGGACACTGGCACCCCCACCCCTCACCTGATGTGTATGATGACAGTGTTGGTCTGCCTGTTTGTGTTTGTGCATCTGCACCACTGCATTGGCATATCTTGGGTGTGCCATTGGCTGTATGTTGTTTGGTGTGTTTCCCCTGCTGTCCCTGGGACTCCTAGGTCATCGGTCAGCACAGTGATCATGGTTTGTGTGTCCCATTGCTGCCATGGTATGGTATCTGTTCACCTCACATTTGCTGTCTCCACAGGGTATCTGCATTTGTGTGCCCATTGGTGCAAATATGTGGTTCTGCATTCTGATGGTCACTTCTGTCATTGTGTCATTGATGACTGTTGACGGTCTCAGCCCCCATGGGTGTTGTTTGTCTGCACATGGCCAAAGGAATGTTTCATTTGCACTGCAGTATTTGGCTCCCCAAATTATGTTGCAATGGGACACATACACTACTTTGCCACAGATGAGTTTTTGGTTCTGTGACCAGGAATGATCCATGCAGTTTGGCAGTTGCAGCTCTTTCTTTGTCAACAATTACCTTTTGGTCACTGTGATGATGAGGGTGTAGACCCCATTGCCACAATGGTCAAAATGTGCTTCAGCTATGGACCCCACACTTGCCTTTTGGTCACTGTGATGATGGGGGTTTAGACCCCATTGCCAAAATGGTCAAAATGTGCTTCAGCTATGGACCCCACACTTGCCTTTTGGTCACTGTGATGATGGGGGTTTAGGCCCCATTGCCACAATGGTCAAAATGTGCTTCAGCTATGGACCCCACACTTACCTTTTGGTCACTGTGATGATGGGGGTTTAGGCCCCATTGCCACAATGGTCAAAATGTGCTTCAGCTATGGACCCCACACTTGCCTTTTGGTCACTGTGATGATGGGGGTTTAGACCCCATTGCCACAATGGTCAAAATGTGCTTCAGCTATGGACCCCACACTTGCCTTTTGGTCACTGTGATGATGGGGGTTTAGACCCCATTGCCACAATGGTCAAAATGTGCTTCAGCTATGGACCCCACACTTACCTTTTGGTCACTGTGATGATGGGGGTTTAGGCCCCATTGCCACAATGGTCAAAATGTGCTTCAGCTATGGACCCCACACTTGCCTTTTGGTCACTGTGATGATGGGGGTTTAGACCCCATTGCCACAATGGTCAAAATGTGCTTCAGCTATGGACCCCACACTTACCTTTTGGTCACTGTGATGATGGGGGTTTAGGCCCCATTGCCACAATGGTCAAAATGTGCTTCAGCTATGGACCCCACACTTGCCTTTTGGTCACTGTGATGATGGGGGTTTAGACCCCATTGCCACAATGGTCAAAATGTGCTTCAGCTATGGACCCCACACTTACCTTTTGGTCACTGTGATGATGGGGGTTTAGACCCCATTGCCACAATGGTCAAAATGTGCTTCAGCTATGGACCCCACACTTGCCTTTTGGTCACTGTGATGATGGGGGTTTAGACCCCATTGCCACAATGGTCAAAATGTGCTTCAGCTATGGACCCCACACTTACCTTTTGGTCACTGTGATGATGGGGGTTTAGGCCCCATTGCCACAATGGTCATTGGCTGCTTGCATTGTGGGTGCCACACACATATATGTGTGGCACATGTGCTAGGGGGTCACATTGTATGTTGAAAGTCATGTTCGGTGTTGTAGGCATTTGACACAGCCTACACACGCTTGTCATGGTGGTGGGGGATGTCTTAATCTTGCATTCCCTAGGTTGTGGTGTGCTTGTTGTGTCATGCATTGTCCATCCTATGAGTGGGGGTGGTAGTAGTGGTAGGCATCCAGCCCCCCTGGGTGAGGGTGGTAGTAGTGGTAGGCATCCTGCCCCCCTGGGTGAGGGTGGTAGTAGTGGTGGGCATCCTGCCCCCCTGGGTGAGGGTGGTAGTAGTGGTGGGCATCCTGCCCCCGTGGGTTGGGGTGGTAGTAGTGGTAGGCATCCAGCCCCCTGGCTAAGGGTGGTAGTAGTGGTAGGCATCCTGCCCCCCTGGGTGAGGGTGGTAGTAGTGGTAGGCATCCAGCCCCCCTGGGTTGGGGTGGTAGTAGTGGTAGGCATCCAGCCCCCCTGGCTAAGGGTGGTAGTAGTGGTAGGCATCCTGCCCCCTGGCTAAGGGTGGTAGTAGTGGTAGGCATCCAGCCCCCTGGGTTGGGGTGGTAGTAGTGGTAGGCATCCAGCCCCCTGGCTAAGGGTGGTAGTAGTGGTGGGCATCCTGCCCCCTGGCTAAGGGTGGTAGTAGTGGTAGGCATCCTGCCCCCCGTGGGTGAGGGTGGTAGTAGTGGTAGGCATCCAGCCCCCTGGCTAAGGGTGGTAGTAGTGGTAGGCATCCAGCCCCCCTGGGTTGGGGTGGTAGTAGTGGTAGGCATCCAGTCCCCCTGGCTAAGGGTGGTAGTAGTGGTGGGCATCCTGCCCCCTGGCTAAGGGTGGTAGTAGTGGTAGGCATCCTGCCCCCGTGGGTGAGGGTGGTAGTAGTGGTGGGCATCCTGCCCGCCTGGCTAAGGGTGGTAGTAGTGGTGGGCATCCTGCCCCCTGGCTAAGGGTGGTAGTAGTGGTAGGCATCCTGCCCCCTGGGTGAGGGTGGTAGTAGTGGTGGGCATCCTGCCCCCGTGGGTGAGGGTGGTAGTAGTGGTGGGCATCCTGCCCCCGTGGGTGAGGGTGGTAGTAGTGGTAGGCATCCTGCCCCCGTGGGTGAGGGTGGTAGTAGTGGTGGGCATCCTGCCCCCTGGCTAAGGGTGGTAGTAGTGGTAGGCATCCTGCCCCCCGTGGGTGAGGGTGGTAGTAGTGGTGGGCATCCTGCCCCCTGGCTAAGGGTGGTAGTAGTGGTAGGCATCCTGCCCCCCGTGGGTGAGGGTGGTAGTAGTGGTGGGCATCCTGCCCCCTGGCTAAGGGTGGTAGTAGTGGTAGGCATCCAGCCCCCCTGGCTAAGGGTGGTAGTAGTGGTAGGCATCCTGCCCCCCTGGGTGAGGGTGGTAGTAGTGGTAGGCATCCAGCCCCCCTGGGTTGGGGTGGTAGTAGTGGTAGGTATCCAGCCCCCCCTGGCTAAGGGTGGTAGTAGTGGTAGGCATCCTGCCCCCCTGGCTAAGGGTGGTAGTAGTGGTAGGCATCCAGCCCCCCCTGGGTTGGGGTGGTGGTGCGCATTCAGGCCCCTGTGTGCATATGTGGCATTGGTGATGGGCATCCCGCCCCTATGGTGCTGCTGTTGCTGGTGTAAGTATATTCAGATTCCCCGTGTATGTGTGTGATGTGTCGTGTACGTGTTGTATGTGTTTTGTGGTTGGTGTCTGGCTTACCTTCTGCGCCGTACGCGTCCGTGCCTGTTCCGGTAGTAGATGTAGAATATTGGTATGATCGGGACGAAGGGATTCCTGGTTGGTTCGTGTCGTTCGCCCTTCTCGTTGCTTCGCGTCGTCCCTCGCCGCTTCGCTTCGTCCTCGCCGCTCGCGTCGCCCTCGTCAGTGCCGTGTTCGCCTCGTAGCCGTGGATCGTGTTGTGGCGCGATTCGGAGCTTATGTGCGCCTCTCCGGATGCTTTGACGTGCCGTGCGTAGCGACGGGTTCGGCGCGTACGGGAAGCGCGATCGTACTTGTCCGGCCGGACGGGGCTGCATTTTCCCTTCCGTGCGACTCGATTCGGCGTTTCCGGATTCGCCTCGGTCGGAGAACAGGACCTGGTTTGGGTGAGTACGGCTCGGCCGGAATTTTTGCTGTTGTGCGCATCGTACTTGCTCGTTCGGTGTGCTGTACGGATCGGTCGGGAAACTGGCTTTCGCATGGCTTTTTTCCCGACCGAATGGTATTGGGTGCGCCTCCGACCGAGATCGGAATCGGCCCCTTGGTCTACAGTCCGAACCTTGGTTGATGCAATTCTCTAAGGGATTTTTTAAATGTGGTCACTGTGGGATGTGCAGATGGGCGCAGGATAAAACCAAACAATTTAGAGGCAACAAGGATAAAATGTATACTATACTTACTAACATCAATTGTGGTACAAAATATGTCATATACATTACTTCATGTAAGTGTGGCAAAATCTACGTGAGGAGCACAATAAGGGCATTGAAAGACCGTGTTAGTGAACACATGCGTGCAATAAAACAGAATGATATGAGATATCCCATTGCAGAGCATGTACACAATTGCACCACTCAGGGTCCCAATAAGACATTTTTGTTCTATGGCATAGAACACGTTAAGCAAGATCCACAAGTTGGAAATAGGGAGCTGAATTTACGCAGGCATGAGGCAAGGTGGATCATGCGTCTTAGGGCCGTATAGGATGGCCTGAACTTTGATCATGAACTGCAATACTTTTTGGGTGATTAATCATTGATCTGTACCTTTAACCGGATTATGTAGACTGATATAGATTTCATAAGCTTGACATAAATATTAAGTAACACTAATATAGGCCTGTATACCCTCGGACTGGCGTTTCAATTGTTGGAGCAATTATGAGATACAACGTTTTGAACTTAACCTAATGCCCCTTCCGTATTATCAGAGTCCCTCGGGGACTATGCACTAAGTTGAGGAGTCAATAACTTTATTAATGATACTAATGTATATTAATAATTACTCTTCGTGAGTTGGAAAAAAATTGCATATACTGAAAAGTAAGGCCTTATTATGTCATTTAGTTAGAATGCGCCTTTGTAGATAAATATAATGTTGCTACTCCAAGATGGCGCTGAATGACTTTCATTAGTGATGCTTGTACTTGTATACTTTACCCGAATGAGGCACGGGTACTGCTTTTTATTTTTTTTCCTTCACTTGAGTTTGGTTTCGATATAGTAACACTATATAATCAGATATGCCCGGATACATGGGGTTGTTTCTCTGTGCATATGTTTAAAGATGGCGCTTAAACTTTAAATACTTAGATACACCATTTTAAGATGGCGCTGACTCTGCTTGGAACGGAGGTGTCACTTCCTCGTTTTCCAACATTTGGGTATATTTTTAACTGACGCGGGTGGCAGTTTGCTTTTGCCTGTATTCGGGTACGGCTGCCAGTTTTCAGGTACGTGTTCGTGTAAATATTTCCATATTGTCACGGAGACTTAATTACATACGTGGCATTAATTCTTTCGAATTGTAATTGACTTTACAGGTTTCCCCGTACTCAGGGACCTGCTGCAATCCTCGGAGTTTATTTTCTCCGATGTCTCATATTCAAGGTTTTGAATTTACAATTGGGTGCTTCTATCTCAACATACCGCCACTGCATTATCACTGCGGTAAGGAATTTGTGGTGAATTGATTAGGCTTTTACTTTTTCATTCTCGGGCAATTAACTTAATGGTTGTATTGCGTTTCCCCCACAGGGTTGGTTGTTCATTTGAATTAATAATTACACGGTTTGAATATTCTACGTTACGCACTGGAATTGGGATAGATTTATTGAAGATCATTGCATGGATTTAACTCAGAGGTAAGGACCACCTCGTTTTATAACTTGAAGTGTTGCAGTTTAGGATTAAGAGTTGACGTATTGGAAGACCTGTGCCTCATGCTTATCAAGTCATTATATATATATATATATATTCTCATATTCTTTGGTCCTCACAGATACAGATCTGGACTAACCCTCCAAGGTACAGCATGTCTCCCGGGTATTGTTTTTCATGGGGAGCATGTGACTCACATGGGGTTTCTAATTCTAATTAGCACAATTGCTGGAATATGATTTAGTTTTTTCACAGACACAATAGGGGCAATTTTGAAATTGGATGTTGTTGAATTTGAAGTGACTTTAATAAGATGAATCATTAACTATGTATTTGAATATTTTTTTGAATTTATTGTGATTAGTAGACAATATTCTGTATTCACTTTGGAGCTTTTTGTTTCTGGGCACAAGTGTTGTTTTGACTAGATCCTTTGTACAGCATTTGCTGTTTGGGCTTGCACCCGTTGTGAAGACATTGTACATTAATCTTGCATTACAACTGCTGTATTTGTATAACTTCCAGCCCTGAGGAAGTCGTAGGGTTCATATCCAGCAACGACGAAACGCGTTGGCTTAAGGGAGTGGAAGACCCTGATACATTAAAGAAGGAACAAAGCCCATACTACTGTTTTCATGTTCTTTTATACTATTGCATTTGCTTTGAACTTGAGATGCGTGTGCTTCAGAAATTGTTAATTGTTTACCAATTGTGTATATCAAGGAACACATCTAAAACAGTTCACAAATTAATGACATGGTGATTGTTGTGTTCAAGAAAGGTTTGGACAAGCTGACAACCCTAAACGACAACAAAGTGAATTGGTTGCAAACTCTTTGCTACTCTCAATGTTGGTGTCAGCTTGGCAGATAAAGTCAAAAGGCTTAAATGAATCATGATTAGGAAGTGGAAAAGGCAGGAAAGTAAATCTGTTATTAATTTCTATAGCTTCACAGTCACAGAATTTTTATCAGCACAAGGGAGCATTAGGTTTCTCACACAGGTCAAGCAATACACATCTGCTAGAGCTACTAGCAAAATATGGGGATACCATTAAAGTATGGCTGTTTTTTAAGTCATCCAATTGTTTTGTGCAATTAGTGCACCCAGCAAAAGTAATGTTTGAAGGAGGCCACATGCTTTTTGATGTGGAAGCCTCACATAAAGTGAGAGATGTTGGGGAGGGCTAGTAACCATATTGATAAGAGTCTGTTTAGGAATTTACACTCATAAGGGTCTCCAACTGTCAAAGTCTCTTAATGGTGTTGTTCATACATATAAAAACACAGGTTAGGTTGACTTCTTGTGGATGGAGAGGATTGACGGAGGCAGCGAGTAACGTGTGCAGCAAGGGTGAAAGGTCAAGCACTAACAAAACAGATGTAAATCGATCAAAACAGATAAACTTTAAAAAAATAAAAATTAAATCTTACCAGATAGGCCAAAAAAAACAATGTGATAAGAATAATATGGGATAAAATAAGAAGTTAAGAATGAATGATTTTCAAACACTGAAAAAATTTAGGGCAGAAAGAGATGACGAATGCACAGTGTGTGTAGCAGTGTGACTGTTACAGCCAGTAAGGATGTAATTGGGCAATTATGAACACAGTAGCAGACTGCTAGGGAAGGTAGGCTATTGGTAAATTTGAAAACCTACTTAGGGAGATATGCCACTTTCTTCAGTACTCTAACCAAAAATGAATGTTCATTTACTATTTTATTTCCGCTGATTTGGAGAAGATAGGTGTACACAACAAATCCATTAGGGAGGAAGGAAATGAGAGAAGCAGCAATTAAAATAATAATTTGTTAGATAATTTGAGCAGAGCTTTCCCAGCTATCCCAGGCTTTTTAATTTTCAGATGAACACAAGGTATACTCGACAATACATTTTTATTGATATCTGGAAATGCGAAGGCCATGCGTCTGGCTGCAACAGACGTCTAAGTTGTCGTCAGATAAATGAAGAAGGACAGTGGATCCAATATCGAAAGACAGTTCTGGACGAGTGAGCACATAAATTGAAGTAGCATGTAAAATAAATATTAACTCACCAACTGTTACAGGGATTCTGTTTGGAAACAGAACTATGCCTGGGACCACAAGACATCAGAATGTAGAGACTGAGTCTCCATACCACATCAGTACCTATGGGCCCAAATCCAGCTAGCTCATAGTGCCTTACCTGCCCTCCTAACCTTCCGAGAGCAACAGGTAAATTGGCACCCCAGAACACAACTCTCTAGTTCCCTGGGGAACCGTGGAAACAGATCATCACCTTTCGTTTTCTCATTTATGCATGTCCATATTAAATAAAAGAAAGACACAAGGGACATTTACAATATTTATTGAAACTATTGTGCTCTATTATGAAGCAACTGTGCTGCAATTAGAAAACATATACAACTGAGCAGAGTAATCAGTATTACAAGTAAACTGTATACAATGAAAAGCCCTACCATGGCGAATGAGATATCTGCTTAAGCTTACTCTTACTACGTGAGCACAGTGATCTATCAGTGATCTCTGGGATTAGAACCAGCCCCCATACCTGGCATTTGTAGTAAGTTGGTCGGCATTTCAGGTTGCACAAAGTTAGCGCACCTGTCCCGGGACCTTTCCCCTCTGAAAGAACTCTTCCCTCTGTTTTCAAAAGGCAAGTCTTGGTGTTTATGATAAGAGGTGCCTCACTTGGAAACAACAGCTGTTTCTCTGTGTTGTGTCTAAATGCCAAGCTATGTTGCTAACCGATCACAGAAAAAAACAGGGCACAGTGTTGTTCGACCTTGTATGAAATGTTCAGACTGAATCCCAGAAAGGAGAACTGAATACAAAAAACGTGCAGCGTACTTCTAAAATAATATCATGGCAGAAAAACAAACGTGCTGTGTGTAATGTGTGCAAAGCAAAGCAGCCTACCACATGCAGTGAGGCTAAAATAAGGGATAACTCAGTGGGCCATTAGGGGAACTCACAACACAAGTGTAGAAATAAAAATTAACTCACCAAGAATTACAAATGTTTACTTTAAACTGAAAATCTCCCCAAAGTTAATTTTTACAACACAAATAAAGTATTTCCAAAGCAATGGAAAACACTGAGGATTAATTTAATTGTTTGGAAGACCGGCAAATTAAAAAGTCATAGTTAGGAAGACACAGTCATACCATCGAATGAGAACCAGGACTGAATCTCTCTCTCCTAGGTTCTCAAGTTTGAAATGGAGACCAAAAAGAGTGACACTTCATGCATAGCTTAAAAAAATGCTGGGATGACAGATGACCTCGGGAGACATAACATTGCAGATAAAGACTGAATGGGATGCATTATGGCATCTAGGATGTGGTATTTGGTTAATTACCAATGAACTACTGGCTTGTTCCCTGTAAGAACCCTTTCAGAGCCTGAGAAAGAGAAGAAGGAGGGTCCTTGATTGTGCCTGAAGAGGAAGACCCCCCTGCTTTCCATTTGGAGAAAATAAAAGGAGAGCTTCCTTGACCATCCATTGGCTTTCTGCTGTAAACAATAAAGAGAGAGTCTGGTACAGACTCTTAAAGATATTAGAGTCTTGGTCTGTTAACTCTATGAACATCAGGTGTTTGTAATGCAAGGTTCTTGGAACTGAGAAGGCATGCAACGTCTGTAGAATACTAGTTAATTTGTGCAGTATTGGAAGGACTTTGAAGATCTATTACCACCTGTGAGGACAGTCGTACAGCATTTACAAAGTGAACTGGGTCCAGATCTGAATTAATCAGCCAGAAAAACAAACTTCTAAAACTATGCTTGCTCTATGGTTATTAGATATGGTTAATAGTAAGCAGTAGTCTCCATAGCAAATACAATAATCATGATACATTATAGATTCCTTGTATAATCCTGTATAACGTTAGCCACAAATAGCTAGATTTGTCACTGAGGGCTAGGGAGTGTTCATGTAGTGGCATAGTTGACGTCACATTTGCTCATGTGGCAAAGGTTTGTGCCATTATGCATGCATAATTAGAATGGGGACTGTATTTGATGCAATCTCAAATAAATCTGACAAAATGAATGTACATGTGATTAAGGGGCTCATTACGATGGCGGAATGATCGCCACCGCCGGGCCGGCGGTGGGGATCGTTCCGCCATCACAATGAGATTTACCCACCGCCATATTAGAATGGCGGTGGGTATCGCGGTGGACGCAAAGTCCGTCCGCCGCTTTTCCGCCGGTGGCAATCGCACCAATTGCCAGCCGGGCGGAGCAGGGCCACTAATATGGTGGCGGTCCCTAGCAGGCACCGTCCGCCATATTAGGATGTGTCTGTGTAGAGGCCTTTCCATGCGGCAATGCCGCCATGTAAAAGGCTGGTGGGGATTGGGTTTGGGGGCCCGTTGCGGGCCTCCCTTGTGGGGGGGAGGTGTCGCTGCACTAGGGGGTACCCATGGTACCCCCCTGCATTTCCATGCACCAAGTGGCAGGCCCTGTGTGGTGCCTGCCATGTGGTGCAGGGAAATGCGGTGCAAGCACCTTTAACATTGCGGACAGTGCTGCAGCCAGCAGCACCGCCCGCAATGTTAAAGGCCCAGGATGCGCCCGCCAGTATGGCGGGCGCATCCTAATCGCAGTGGTGGAACCGCCGCATGTCAGGCGGGCTGTCCCAATCACTGCTACGGTGGCGGGCGGACCAAGTCCGCCCGCCATCGTAATCAGCCCCTAAGTTATTTCTGAAGGATGCATTAAAATTTGAGACCCACAAGCAAACATAATGTGTAATATTTACTAGATGATGAGCAAAGCTTCACAAGGATAGGGTGGCTGAGAATCATTGTGGAATTAAATGGAGGGGAATTGGGCAGCTGATAACATACCTAAACCAACCCCACCTTCCATATTGTATTAGGAATACAAGGGAGACGTTTCCCCTCCTGACATCAAATGTTAGTGTCTAGCCTCTCCCGTTCATTGCTAGTTTTGGGCAGAAGTAGATGTCTGCCTGTTGTGTACTAATTTGCGCTATATTGTGCAAGCAGGGCACAATGGCAAGGGCAAGTTGTTCACTTTCTAATTGTCAATTACATAAAGATTTGGTAAGTAGCAGGTGCAGTTGCAGATTTTGTATTGGGGGATAATGTGCAAACTGCATATTTTCCCAATTATATGGAATGCAAACCTGCATTTTGTACAATTTGCCCTCCTGATTTCTGGCAGGTTTTATTAGAGAAAATCAGGGGGAAAAACCAATTTTGGATCAATATACACCCAATTTGTGATCCTGTTTTATCGAAAATTAGTAACTGCAATCAGAATGGAAACACTGGCCCAATTGTGATCAAGCTCTGTGTTGATTGCTAGGCATCATTTGCACAGACTCTTTTACGCAGCGGATAATTTACAAATTCATTTCCTTTTGTTGAGGCATCAATTATTATTGTGCAAGTCACCCGAACTGTGAGAAAAAAAATCACAGTTTTTCGCTGTTTCCTCGATTTGGAGTTCATTAGGTAAAGAAGTAAAGAAATGCCTTATGTATGAAAGGTCAGGTCACAAAACAGTAGCTGTGATAAAACAGAAACTGATTTGTGACCCGACCCTCATTTTTCACAGTGATAAATGAGCAAATCTGTCGCATGGTAAAATAACTACTCATGAGGACTCGCTGAACCAGCCCGATTAATATTAAAGAAACAAGATTCTATTTTGTGAATCCTACCAAATAGGCTGCAAATGCAGGTGTGGAGACCTACCAGGCAGCCCTTGTCCTTTATAGGGAGACCAATATCTGTTGCCCTCAAAGCTGCACCCCATGTTCACAAAGTGGAAACTATCCCTCGAAGTGAGCTTTCACTTTACAAATACTTGCCACCTCCCTTCAGGAGTAGGTTTCCAGTCAATGGTTTGCGATTGCAATTGAGGTGGTAAATCAATCTGAACCGTAATGAGTGAAAAAGTGCATATTGTGAGTCTGTAAGACATTTTCAACCTACAATGTGCCTTTGTAGTTTGTAAGTTTGCAGTCTCAAACTATGACATTTTGAGAGTTGCAGGCTTTGCACTGTAAATGTAATCCATTTACTGTAAGACATAAAGCCAAATCACCTTACCACATTCTAATAAACAGACCTCCGAAATTGCATTAATTAAAGAACGTGTAGATATGTGACTCAATTGGCCAAGACAAAGCTCCTACTCTCAAATAATATCTTGAAACATAGCAAAGGCTGTTACAGGCTTAACATTCAGCAATACTCTCTGCAGAAAAATCATACCTTGTCATCTAGGATCATCAGCCAAATAAACTCTTATTCTCACATCAGCAGTCTAAAAACATACATTGGCTACCTTCTTGGACTGAAACTGTGTGTAAACTGTGTTTAAATTAATGACTAAATCACAAGATTATTTACTAGCATGATCATTCATACCCAGATGCATCATTATTAATCATGTGCACCTGTCGGCTGCATTTTTCATTTTGTGATGTTTTCTTTCTCACTTTACACAATCAGTTTGAGGGGAGTTTCCTTTCTTTTGGGGCAGCGGTCCAACATACTGCATCTCATACTTTCAATGCGCCAGCAAGGCCACTGTGAACCAATGAAGGACGATTTCTTCCAGGCAAACCACGTATATTTGAGATGCCGGCAAAGGACAAACTCCCTCCGAGTCACCATTCTTGATTCCAGCTACCAGACCAGGAGCAGGAGTAACTGCCTCTATATCACTAAAAGGAAAACGTGATGCATTTACAATGAAAGAGAAAAGTTTGTAAAACTATTATTTAAGAGTAGGCAGTGGTTCCATGGACAATCTTACGTATGTGGCCTGATGATTAGAAATGCAACACTGAGGCATCAAGGTGACAACAAAAAATGGGATACTTTGGGGAAGGAAATTGCTACACTCTACAAATCATTCAGAAAGCACTCCAAAAATGACAGCCCCAGGATTCTGGTTAATAACAATTTCGAACTGAATACACTGTATAGTTTAAAGTCAGAAAAGGACCTGCCACTATGAACTTGGAGAAAAAGGCTGGCAGGCAGCAAGGCTATTCAACCACCACTGCCTACTCCAAAGTTTGCATTAAACACGCTCCTTCCACATTGTCATTCCTTATGATTTCCTAAACCCATTTAGAGATGTATTACCAAGTTACTGAATTGCAAATGGGTAAGATACATTTGAAAACCATATTTACCCAATTGAAGGGGTTTGCAATTGCAGGGCTTGCAACAAGACAATGTGTTCATACATTTGGCCATTGATCTTTATGGTGGTGCAATAAGTAGTGAACTGGACACAAGGCGAATGCACCCTTCCAGACCTTTTCCCTGGAGTAGGTAAACCGCTGGGAATCTGTCCTATCCAAACACATATTTGTGTTCAGACAATAGAGGTATTCCACAAGATTACTCAGTTCTGTGTGAAGGGAAGGACGTGCCATCAGGTTGCGGAAGTGACAGTTTTTTTCCTTCACCTACCAGACCTTCCACCCACATCTAAATAAGCTAGCAAGTTCCACCACCAGTTATAGGTGTCAGAAAGAAGTTGGATTGTAGGTGGGGTAGAGGAGGAGACACTTCCACCTTTGATGCCAGTTGCTCCTCCACCTTTGTAAGGGCGACACTAGGAGGACAAGGCTAATAGTGCCTCTTGTGAGTGTCAAAATAAGGAACAAAGTGCCTGGTTACCAAAAGGGGATTCAGGTCAATTGGCATTTCAACAAATATGTACATCAATAGCACTAGTAATGTATGTCTATTATTAATACACGCAGCAGCAAGAAATGATGGATGGAATGCTGAATAAATAAAACATTCTCCCCAAGTCAAGAGATCTGGGTTACATCCATCATTCTTTTGCTCATTATGCCACCCCAGTTTGGACTCAGCCATATGCAAATCAGTCTTGATCCTGCTCCTCATGGGAACAGTCCAGCCCGAAATGCCAAGCCGGGTCCTCCCTGGACTGGAAAAAAGCATCATGGGACTGGTTTTGAGGTATATCACCCCTCATCAGCCAGGCTAGTTTGAATCCAGTGGCACAGCAAGCAAGGGACCCACGTCTGGGCATACCCATCCCACTTAGGTCAAAAAGTGCTGCTGCAAAAAATGATGGACGGAGTGCTGAATAAATCAAACATTCTTCCCCAGTCAAGAGATCTGGATTAAATCCATTGTTCTTTTGCTCACTACGCCACCCCAGTTTGGACCCAGCCATATTAATAATACGCTGCACAATCTGAAAATAAAATATCGATTACTTATTTCTGATAACATAGGCACTGCTTGTAAGAAATATAGTGTACCTTGGTTTCTTCTTCCAGTTGTTTTTTAAGATCTTCCATCTGAGAGGTCATTAGCATCTTTGTTCTATTTAGCTGAATTGTTCTGTTTTCCTTTTCTTCTACTTGGCGAGTAAGCTCATTATTTTCAGCTGAAATTAAAGTTAGGTATTTTAGAAACTGGTGTACATGCATTGCTGTGTATACATGTATGTATATATATATATACATATATATATGCACTGAAAAAAACAAAGGTTACAGGGACGTTATAGTTAGGAAATAGAATTTAAAAAAATCTTAGAAATTCACAGAAAAAAACAAAGGTTACAGGGACGTTATAGTTAGACTCAGATTTCACTCTCTACAAAACCGGTAAAACTCAGCAGCTACAGTTACCTGAGCTAACTATAACTTACACCCCCACAATGCACCGCATATGACCTCACATATTACGTCACTCATGACACGCTATTTGTGCCTGTGTCCTTTCCTGTTGTACAGAGCAATGTCGCCACTAATTTGTGGTAGCAATATATAAAACAAAAATAGAAAATGAAAACATGTCACCTACCACAGAGTGAAAACAACCAAATTCTGTTGTTCTCTAAAGCGCTCTGGAGGCTCCTTGAACCGATGATGAAGGATACAAATCCAGTACGAGAAATGTTCTTATCCTTCCTAATAAAACTGAATTTCTGCTGTTTGAAGAAGCTTTAGATTGTCACTCACCCTGTCAGACATAATCTAGCACCTGATATGATAATAGCTTGGAGAGTATCGGTGGTTGGGAGAATGTAAGAAAGTGAATATGAGTCTTGAGGGGTAAAACATATATAGAAGATGGGGCATCAGTTGAATGTCACATTGCAAAAAACAAAGGCACACAACTGGGAGTGGGACTTACTAGCAGCAGCTGTGTAACATGGTGAGCTCAGAGTACCCAGCTCTCATGTGCACAAACAGTGCACACATCCTTAAAGGCACATCAAATTGTGCAGCGTCACGAGCAAGATTAATGGGGTCTATCGCTTTATTCAGACTGAAACTGTACCTGCTTGAAGATTTATCACGGGGGTGGTACTGACTTTCAAGATCTTGATTTAGTTTTTTTGGTTTATTTTACTGAATGTTTTTTAAAAGGCAGCCTGACGGGCACATTGAATGTTAAAAAGTCTGATTACAAATTAGCTTCTGCAAACCAAAAGTTAAATGCATAGATTGAGAACCACAGATGCTCAGTACGGGCATTATTATGTTTTTGCAGTTTTTATGTAGCGCAAGGTTTTGGCCCAAGGGAATTAGAAGGCTTTACATGAGCACCAGATTACATTAGGCAGAGTCCATTAATGTTTGCTTAGTTTTTTATTCACAGGAAGATTAACTGACTTTCCCAGAATAACAGGATGTTGAGCCGACGCTGGGACACAAACTTGGTTCCCCAGTTCTAAAGTTGGCAGAGCTGGTAGTTAGGCCACAATTTTCTGTGGTTCTTTGAAGCCACTTTTCAACATTCTCATTATTTTCTTGGCTATCAACTATAGCTCACCTCCGATCAGGTGTGTTGGCTGCCATGTCCACTCACCCTTATTCATAGTGGATAGTAGGTTTATAGTTGCTAACTCAATTTGCATCAGGTGGCCTGTCCCAATAATGTGTCAGAGATCAGGATGGAAGGAGGGGACTAGGGCCATTTGAATATAGCTTGTAACCCTCCACAACCATCTCTTGTCAACCACAGAAAATATACAGCCGGGGCAGCAGCTAAATGGTGTCACAGGGAGGATACTCAGTCTGGCATTTCACAAACAACTTCAGGTTGAGATCACAAGTGATTTTACATTTGTGTGACATTTAATTTCAGTGGGCTGACATGGGGACAAGTGCACATATGCATTACTGTAACCCCTGATGAGTGACATTTGGAAGGGCAGCAAACAATTCAAGTCTGTGGTGCTTCTGTAGGCAGGGGTTGCTAGAAACCGCTAAATATCAATCCACTCAAACCTGAATGTAGATCCCCTCAGGAAACAGAACCTCCACGCCTCTCTGGAACATCACATTTCAGAGTGGTTAATCAATAATGCACTGAAGATGACAATTCATCCAATATAATTTTTACATAATTTAAATATTATTAAAAAGCAATCACGCTCCCAGCAAGTTCCCTGCTGACAAGTGTTTCGAGATTGGACAAGGGGTGGCATTGCACCCTCAAAGGGCCCTAAAGACAAGCATGGGCTGGATAGGGCCATGTGTGTAAATATATATATTACCTACTGGCGGTCGCCACTAGGTAGTTGTAGTTAGGACCATATTTCATTGAAAAGCGTTTTTTGATTTGCATATATCTTTAGGGCTGGTTGATGAATCTTCACAAAAGTTTACAAAAGACGTGTTCCAGTGATTCTAGTTGTGCATGGAAAGTTTCGGGGCTATCCGGCAAGCGGGGGTTGAGAAAAAGGGGGATTAAAAAAGTGCGTTTCACATGGTAATTCCACAAGGGATTTTGAACACGACTACAGCCCGAACCGCTGGACAGAATTACACCAAATTAAGAAGAAAGCTAGCTCTTGGTCCAGAAAGAGTGCTTTTTGTTATTTGGTGTAAATCTATTCAGTAGTTTTAGAGATATTTAAAGAAATCCAAATTTGAATATCTAGGGACGCAAAGGCTCAGCAATCCCTCCTGATCTCGTGCTGAGATCTGATTGGCTGTCAACACTTCAACCAGAAAGTGCTGGCAGCCATCTTGGAACTCGGCTTCAGCTGAGTCCCAGAACAAAACATTAAAAAAAGAGAAGGGGGCAGAACAGGAATACCCTGACCCCTTAGCTCTGGTCCTGGGGTTCCAGAGGGACCCCGCCAGGGCAAAAAGCATTTATTTTTTTGAATTTTCACTGAAAATCGCAGCATATCTGAGACTCTGGCAATTTTTGTTTTTAAATAGTGCAGGCTCCCACGCTTGTTTTGAAAAGGAGGGGGCGCACGGAGCCCCCCTCCTGAGGCTCTTTGAGCCCTGGGATCCACCACCTGCCTGGGGCTTTGCTGCAATAATTAGCTGGTACCACGAGGACACCCGACACTCCAGGGACCACCACCTCCCCAGGGCCAGCTATTAAAATACATGTGGGAGGTATGGCCCCCTCCAGGCCATAAAAGGCCCAGGGGACCACCACCTCCTGGGGCCGGCCTGTGAAAACAGAAGGAGATCCTGGAGCCATTAAAGGCCCTGAGGACTGACACCCCTCAAGGCCAGCTCCTGCTATGTCCCGGGGTGCCCACCCCAGGACACATCTGTTTGCTTTCGCTTGTGGGGAGGTGACAGCTGCCGCCAAGCAAAAGCAGACAAGCAGTCAGGGAAAGAGATGAAATATCGCTCTTGAATGCAGGGAGCTGCATTTCCACCAGCTCCCTGAGTGCAAGAGCAATGGTGGCTCCCGCAGAGGCGGGGAGCCGACTAGGACCGTGGGGTCCTTGAGACACCCCCTCCGGTCCCTATCCTGCACACTGGGTGCCCTGGGTAGGACCCAGGCACCCAGGGACACATGTCCGGGTCCTGGGAATGAGGTCTCCGGGGCGGAAATTGGCCCAGGGAGGGGGGCCACGTGGTCCCCCCTCCCCAATAAGTTTTGATCTGCCCCAGGATTGGGGTCTCCGGGGTTAAAATGGGCCCAGGGAGGGGGGGCACAGCCCCCCTCTGTGATATTTGTGTATATATCTTTGTGTTATTGTAGTAGCTTAGTGTTTACTTATCAACCTACATTCCAGTCTTCTGCCTGCCTGTTGTGGGTTTAGCATGTTTTCTTTCAACTCGATGGGAGTTGGATGGCAGGCTGGAAACACTAGTAGATGGAATTTCTGTTTCACTGCGAATAAATCTGGATATGTCCTAATTTCAGTCGTCCTGTCATTTGTGGATCCTCCATCTTCACATATGGAGATGAGGATGGGATGCATGGTTTGATTTGGGACAACCTTAGCATTTTTAGACGTTCTTCTTAATTTTAAGCTTCCTGGATAACCGGAAACTTCAACATGTTGGCTGCACCTGATTAGTGCTGGAAGTATCTGCCAGACCATTCCTGTCTCTGCGAGGCATCATTCTGAGGAGGCAGTTTGTGAACTTTTGAGATTTTTGGGATATTTTGTTGTGTTCCCCACAATTGTGCATGTGCCAATGATGAGAGCATTTAACGCTAGTGCTGGCACTTGCACGTGTGCTCACCTGTGATTGTGGTTGCTGGTACCCCGGGAAAAGCCAGCATTGTCAGGGGTGCCTGCCCATCTTAAGTGGACCTTGACTGGTATATGGCTCGTGATGGCTGTTTGCGTCACAGTTACAAGCTCCCATGGAATCTCTGACAGCAACTTTGGGATAATTCACACCACACACAGCGGGCCACACTTCTATTGCCTGAGGTGCCAGGCTGATTTACATCTATTTGCCAGTATTGCAATGTGAGGTCGCGCTGTGGTTGGTGCATGTTAACAGTGCTGTTATTGACTGTACGTTACTGGTATCGTCATTGGCCATTTTACTTTTGAAGTGTTTTCATTGGCCGCTTGGAAGTTGGCTGCAAGGTGGGCGACGTGTTTCTGTCACGATTTCCTGTATAGCTTCTGAGCCAGCGACTCATGCACCGCAGCGCGCTGTGCAGTTTCGTGGAGCTGCTCTGTCTGATGGATTCCAACTACAGCTAAAGATGCTTTGCTGATACAGAGGTATTTATGACACCGCAGAGTGGTCATTGACCCGCCGCATTGGGGATACTTTGGAAGTTCTGTTTGACTGTGTTTTCATTTTCTCATTCCTGCTCTATTCCAGTTTGTATTTACTATCAAGTAGTCCTACACTGCCTCAGCACCTAAGGATCTCTTGGTAAATTTAGTCTGAGAGTGTGGGTGTTGTGTATAGTGGTCATAATGCAAAACATTTCTTCCCCACCTTTTTTCCTCTGCAGCACACATATATGGAGGAAAACACCTCCATTCATTATTTTGTGCAGGAAGGTGTTTCTTCCTGCACAAAAATAATGCTGCCTACAACACAGGCACCCTTGCACCATGGCACAAGGGTGTCTGCGTTGGTGCAAGGCTGCCAAAACAGTGGCAGCCAAGTGGGAAAGGACAGGAATGCGCTGTATATCATAAATAAGACACATTTCTGCCCTTTCCTTTTGATGCAGAGAATCGCAGCAAAGTGAGTTACTGCGCTGCCCTGGGTCAGAAACTTGCTAATGAGGCCCAGAGTATTTAGGATATAGTGGAAGGTTACCAGAGTGTGTAGCGGGCATTCTTGAAGGAGACAGAGAGGGTAGAAGGGGAACAGATTGTTCACATTATTGATGTTCTGAATAGAAACTTACAATGTTCGTTCACCTCTGCAATCAGGTCAGCAAAGCCTGGCTATGTTTCAGTCTCCCAGAGCTACGATAAGAGCTTGAAATGTACTAAGCATATTTGACACCCTTGAACGAATGTTAAATGTATTCTAAACGAACTATTTCATCGTCCCCAAGTGATGGCTGTATTCTTATTAACTGTTGGAATGTGGATTAAAAAGTATGCATCTTTACACCATCAAACGAATCTGTAGCCATCTTTAATCTTCGTCCTTAGGTAGTCCTTACACAGCTATATCAAATGCAGGTGTTCTCGGAAATTGTCCAATCTGCCCTATACACGCACTGTAACTTTCAACTCATTTATGTGGGATTCTTCGGGACTGTTCTCATTACTGTCAGTTGTTCATGCTTGTCAGAGCTAACATTGATAAATGAGCAAGTGGTTGTTTTCATAAAGTTCTTTCACAGATCTGAAAGACAATGCTTTTGTGTGTGTATCTTTCGAGTAGGATCGTTGTGGAATTCAAATTCAGTAGCTAAAAAAAATGCGTTCAGGTATAAAAAGAATGCATGCTACCCAAAAAAATGGTAAACGAGATCATTGGTGAATGATCGAAAAATAAACCTGGGGCCCTATTACAGATGACTGCGCCAGTGCTAATTGTCGTGTGCGCCCGAGAATGCGCCCGACGGCATTACAGAGGACCGGTCTGTAATGCCGTTGTGATGTTGACGCAGACTTTGAACTCTGTAGGGGAGATTTACGAAAAAGTCACGCAACGCAGTGCAGCCCCCCGCGAGGCTGCGCTGCGTTGCGTGACAGGGAGGGAGCAGGAGAGCACCATATCTTCAAAGATATAGCTATCTCCTCCCCTTTCCCTTGCGCCGGCGCTGATTACAGCTGCCGTGCGCCATGCACACACCTTAGCGCCGCAGCGCTAGGGTGTGTGCATGAGTCCAGCATAGGTTTTGTACAGGAAGGCTACCCTTCCTGTACAAAATACTATGCTCGAGACAAAGGAAAGCTTTTCCCACTTTGTATGCGTGCTGCACAGTGCAACACGCATGCAAAGTCAAAAAAGGAAGGAGAAATTAAAGCATTTCTCCTTCCTTGCGCCTAGTTGAAAAGGGCGCAGTTTTCTCACGCTAAACCCAATCCACTGTTTTTAGTAAATTGGGTTTAGCGTGAGAAACCTTGGGTGGTTGCATGGGAACGCCCATGCACCACCCTTGGTACGCCCCCATGGGTCAAAGTAACACGAAGCAGCGCAATGCGCTGCTTCGCATTACTTTTACATTATTTCCAGCGATAAACAAGTTTAGCGCTAGAAAGTAAATTAAAAAAAAAAGATTTTGCGTCATTTTGAGTCACTTTTGTGACGCAAACACGGCGCAAAAGCTTAGTAAATCTCCCCCTGTGTTTATGTGCGCTTGCGTCTGTGCGCATATTGTATTAGCGCACAGACGCAAACGCACATAAACACAGACATACTCAGGCGCACAGCGACAATTAGCGCTGGCGCAGTCATCTGTAATACGGCCCCTCATTCGTTTTTACAGGACAGCAAACTGTCTGTAGATTATATTGAGAAAACAGTACAAGGCGATGGGAGGTATGAGGTCTGATGGAAGCCTTAGCTTGGGGGTCTACTCAAAATTAATCCAAGTGCAGGTGGTGTCAAAGCATGTTTCATGCTTTGGACTTAGCTCTTCGAGAAGTTTTACGGCCCCTTTATTTTTAAGTCCCAGAGAGTTTTTACTTTGGGTTAATGGCTCTTACATTTCTCTGTGGTAATGCCACAAAATGCAAAGTAAATAACAATATCTGTTCCAGCATGATATATTTTTTTGTCAAATTCCACAAACCTTGCTCAGAGGCAGCAACTTTGAGTATCGAGCAGCTCCCCTGCTGGCCTCAAGATTTTGTCGGGGCTGCTACACTCACTATCTGCTAGCGAGGTCTGGGACCACATTCAGCCAGCACTGAAGCTTAGTGCTTTCAGGATTCTGGTCTCCATCAGAACGTCACTGCAATAATTGCAACAATAATATAGAAATTGCCTCTTGTCCTGGAAACATATTTAAGGAGCAGTCAGTAGCCATTATATTCTATATCTGCCATGAGCATAGCAGATGTATATGATGTTTAAGAGTGGGAAGGGTGAAAAGATAACCATATATTATGTACTTCAGCTTTAATGTTTTTTCACATATAAAAACATCTGCCTAACACTGGAAATACTGATACATATTATAATTTCACATAAATGTAATTTCTTATCGATCTGAAGTGCTTTTTTAGCCTCAATTTGATGGCACTGCTGTAGCATAAATGCATGTATGACAGTAGAGCTTCCCAATATGTTTTGCTTTATTTTTAACAGAGACTTTGAAAAATAAATGCCCTCATTTGCTGTTTTATCAGCCCTTTCGAGCTAGACTTTGCTCTTTTATTCTCTTTCTTTCATTCATTCTTTCTTTCTTTCTTTCTTTCTTTCTCTCTTTCTTTCTTTCTTCCTTTCTTTCTTTGTTTCTTTCCATATGTCAGCGATTGGGAAATCTAAACTGCCATATCACCTTGGATAAGTACACAGAATGAGGAGTTTAAATTACCCTGCCGTTTCTCTCAAATGTCACAAATATGCCTAGGTGATTCAGTTTACCAATGCCTAGACATGGCAAGACCTGGAGCAGTGGCTGCTCTACCTTAAAGACTGGCCAAGGACTTCTCGGTTTGTGTTGACACTTGAAGTGGGAAAATTATACTCCTAAAATAGCTCCTGCACTTCCACCTTCTGAACCTTTTGCCAGCACCTGACATAAATGCCTCTACAGGGCCACCATCTTCTCTACCTAGCAAATATTCCTCTCCCACCATGGGAATGTTATCTTCCAGTTTACATCACTTCCAGCTCATTAGCCAAGATATTCCCTAGGAACCCATCCCTTTTTCAGAATCCAATGAACTGATAATGTCAACTCTGGCCTCCAACTCCAGGACTGTTTTTAGAATGTTGTTGAGTTAAGCTTCTATCTTTTTCTTGGCATTCTTTGTTCTGCTTTTGGAACAATATCTGCTGGATGGTCTGAAGGGCACATGAGATGCAGGCTGTGGGCTTGCCTATCATACTTCATCTATTAAGGAAGACTACTCTTTTCTTACAACAACGGTATCAGAGTCTCTTTATTTGACTGATTCTGTAGAATATCTTGGATATAGTATACCGTCACCTCCTCCTGTTTCCACACCCTCCATCTCCTACTTAAGACTTTCAACAGGATTCCCCTCGAACACAGGAAAACCGTCACCCATGCCCTCATCAGCAGCAGACTGGACTTCAGGAACACACTCTATGCCGGAATCAACAGGACCCTCGCCCACAAACTCCAGAACATCCAGAATGCCTCCGCCAGACTAGTCCTTAACCTACTGCGCCACAGCCACATCACCCAACACCCAACACCTGCGGGCGCTACACTGTCTCACCCTCGAGAAGAGAATCACCTTCAAGCTTCTCACCCACGCTCACAAAGCCCTCCACAACACCGGCCCTGCCTACATGAACCACCGCCTCTCGTTCTACGCACCCCAAAGATCCCTCCACTCAGCACAGCTCTCCCTCGCGACAGTGCCACACATCAAGAAAACCAGAGCAGGAGGCCGCTCCTTCTCCTACCTCGTGGCCGAGGCATGGAACACCCTCCCTCTCCAGCTCCGCCAGACACCATCTCTTTCCAAGTTCCTGAGAGGCCTCAAGACCTGGCTCTTCGACGAATCACCATGAGCATCCGACTACCGCATGAACCCTGGTGAGCCCTGGAAGACCTCTGGATCTGCTTGGCCTCTCGACCTATCTCAGTGAGTGCCAAAGAGCTGCGCACGCCCCCCCCCCGCCCCCAGCGCCTTGAGACCCTCCCGGGTGAGTTGTTGCGCTTAACAAACCCTTGATTGATTGATTGATTGATATAGTATTACATCTGAAGGTACTGAACCTAAAGTTGATTTCATAAATGCTTTGAGAGATGTTTCTCCTAAAAATAAGGATGAACTAAAGTCATTTATTGTCCTTAGTGATTATTTTTTAACATTTTTGAAAGGGTATGCGTCCATTATGGAACCTTTGAAGAGATTCTTAAGAAAAAAAGAGATTTTTGTTTCAAGTGCAAATGAGCAGACAGTGATTTCTGACATAAAGAGTATTCTTACCAATGTGCCAGCCTTAAAGACCTTCATTAGTGGTCACCAATGTATAAAAATAACTGTTGATCTGGGTGCTGTATTGTGGCAGGGGGTTGGTAATGTTGTACACACCATTGCCTTTGCATTCAGAGTAGTTTCTGATGTAGAAAGAAGAAATAGCCCTATGTAATTAAAGCATTGGTGTGTGCTTGGTCTATTGAAAAGTTCAAAACTTGTGAGAGGGGTTCTCATTTTATTTTTTGCACAGATCACAAGCCTTTAGTGTAGCTGTTAGGTGACAAAGACACAAAAACAGCATCATCAAGGCTGATAAGTATTTTGTCTATATTACAAGAGTTTAACTTTGAGGTTATGTATAGTCCTGATGGCTCTAATGTTCGTACAGATTGCTTATCCAGACTTCCTGTTAGTGAGGAGAATGTATTATCAGATGATGACGTTTTTGGATCTGAATGTGTTGTTGCTGGAGTTGACATGGTTAGCGTATGTCAAGATTGTATCAGTGAAGAGGAATGGAATAATGCTTGTTCCAAAGACAGTTATCATGAAAGTCACTGTGTATATTGAGGATGATTGTCCTTTATCTAAACATCTTAAAGGAGAATTATATTGTTTTTGTCAAGTTTCATCACAGCTTACACTTGAATCTGGAATGTTGTTGCGTTCTGGACAGTTTGTCGCACCCAGTGATTTAAGATCCAACATTATTGGTCTGGCACACAAGGGTCATACCTACTCCGTTTCCCGACTGTGCATGGAGTAAAATTACTTTCACCAGGCCTATTGGATCTTTACAGTATAGATCTAAGTATTTGATTGTTGTGGCTAATTATTTTTGTAAGTCGATTTTTTAAAATGTTGTCAGTGAAACTAGTACACAGACTGCTCTTCTTTTTTTGCACACATTTTTTGCATTGGAGGGTTAGCTTTTTGAACTAATTACAGATAGTGGTGTTCAATTTACTTCTCATGTGATGACAGTTTTTTGGGAAGTAAAGGGAATTAAGTACTGCACTGTTGTCTTATATAGTCCGAAATTCCCAATGCCCAATAGTGCTGTGGCGAGAGCGATCAGGTTACTTAGGTATTCAAACAGTTCTTACTTGTGGCATTGATGATAAGCAGTTTGTGAGTGACAAAGTTTGGACATATCATAATACTCCTCACAGTTTTACTGAGGTGGCACCTTTTGCTTTGTGAGGGGTAAGAAATCCTGTACTGGTTTAGTTCCCAAATAGTTGGCTGACAAATCTTCTAGAGAGCATGATGTTGATTATAATAAACTTAAGCATAAAGTGGAATTGGCTCAATACAAAACGAAATCTTACCATGATAAAGGTCATCTTGTGGATGCTGGTAAAATGTGTGTGGGATCTTAGGTTATGTTAAATAAACAAGATATCATTTAAGTCTAAAGTAGATTTGCACTTCAGTGGCCCTTTTCAAATTGTCAAACTAGCTTGTTCATCTGTCAAGTAAGATGATGGTCGTTGGTGGGCAATAGGGAACCTTATTACCTTTGATGAGTTTGAGAAATCTGTTATTTTCAAAAGACTATCAGAACCGGGAAAATCATTGTTTTCAACTGATATTTTTCTGCAAGAGCAAAAAACTAGTGGTACGGTGTCCAGTTTGGATTCTTCTGCTTCTGATGCTATGTCTTGTTTGGACCAAATGTGTCTACTTCAAGAGTAAAGGTCAGAGTAATGCTGTCAGCAGAGGACAACGTGGACCAGAACTTTGGGTTTGGTGGAGAGGGTACTCCGCCACTTTTGCAATAGAGTAGCCTATCTGCCAACCTTTAAATCGGGTGAGGATTGGTTTACTAATCACAAGAAGTAGAATCCCAAAGGGATAGTTATATTTTGTGGCAACCACCATATGCAAAGATGCCTCGGACTTTTGTGTGACAACCAGCGTCCCTATGGATTTGGCACGTTTTGGCAAGTATGTCAACACAATTTGTATTGCTATTAATCTGCAAGGAAAAGCAGAGGCTGCAATTTGATCGCCAAATTGCCAGACTACCGTTATTTAAGCCGACAGTTTTAAACTCTTCACTCTTCCACTCCATGCCTGACTGGAAATTTTCTTCTGCACTCCGGACTTTAGCTTTTTCCAGTTCTCTCCAATGGCTTTGAGCAGACTATATTCAGATATACAGATATGTATTCTTGCTTTGTTGTTTTATTCTTTTATGTAATTGTAGCAATTTTAATTCATTGACTTAATAAATATTTACTACACATACCTTTAAGGCATTATATGTTTATTTCTTTTTGGGAAGAGAATTTGATGGCCAATTCTGACAATACTTAAAGTCATGGACTACTGTATATCCCAATGTCATCATATTTTACTGTACTACTCATGATTTGGAATATATGTTACAGTTTTATTGTTCTCTTATGTAGTTTCATAGGATAACTATACAATGGCATTACTACATTGCATAAAAATGCTATTCTAATATACTCTGTTGATGAGGTCATAAATCATTGCTTACCTGTAAGTCTGGTTTTTAAAATGTTCTGCTCAGCAATTATCTTTTGACAGTCATCATTTTTGTTGTTTGCTTCTGACAGCAAGTCTTCTAACTTTCGAATTTGAGCATCACTGTTAACCTGTGGAAATAATTTACAAAAGGCATACATTCAAAATGATTTTGCACTTGACAGTAAAAATGAGATGGGCTTCTTTATGAAACGATTATGGAAACACAACGTAGCAACATGTAAAAGCATATGAACACCCAAAACATATTTTAAAGAAAGTATGTGGTGTGTGACAAACAAAGCGAGTATTTTTCTTCCAGGTCACGAAACATTTCTACTAGGCACAGGCAAATTTTAAATTATTTTGGAATTATCTGCATAATTTTGGGAATTTAGCATTTAGCTTATGACATTTTTTAGAAATTACGCTACTGCACCACTTTGCATAATCATGCACCGTTTGAGCGAAATTTTACCAAAAGTGCATGGGAACAATGCAAATGGGCAAAATGCAAGCAGCTGTTTTTCACTTCACTTGTATTTTTTGCTCTATTTTTTACAGAGAAAGAATACTTCCATCAAAAATTGACGCAAGGCTACATTTTGTGCTAAAATATAGCACAAAATGATAGATTCATATTTTGTGCAAATAAGCGTAACTTTGCTTAATTTTCTTGACATTTGCATTATTACTTGAAGGCAAATTACGCAAATTTCACACCCTCCTAATTCTTACCCAACAAATACCTGTTCTACAAGGTGTATTTATAATTAAAGTGGTTGAATCTATAAGTAGTATTCCATAATATGTTGCTGGTCTTAATATGTGCTTCTTTTTATCATAAAACCTCTAATAACCAAGAAAAACTAAAGGCCTTGTTTAAAAATATCACTTTCCGGTTAAACAGGATGTAGCCCAGCCAGATACACCAACCAGACCGTCCCAACCAAAATGTATGCCTTGGGAATAAGTAATTTCTTGTGAGCTCAAAGTCTTGCCGTGGGGCAGGGTCCAAGGCAAAACTCGGGGGATTACTTGAAGTTATATACATTAGTAAAAAATGCTTGTTGGAGCCATTGGCTTTGGTGCCAAAAGCTCGAAGCTGAACAAAGCTTGATTTTGTAGCCCTTGATGTCACTAAGGGCCTCATTATGATGTCGGGTGGAAACAATCCGCCCAACACCGTCTCAGAATCGGGATCCAACCGACTCACGGTCGGCGGTTCTGCCCGACCTATTACGATGCGACTGAACACCGTTCGGTCGGACTCTCATTGACTCCTATGGGAGCCTGTGTTCAGACCGACAACACAGGTCCTATGGAGAAAATGTGTGTCTGTGGAAAACGTTGCACCCTGTCTCAGGCACCCCATGGTGCCTGCCGCACAGTGCATGGTTTTAAAGGGGGGTCCCTTTGGTACCCCCACAACCCCTAACCTGAGGCCTCAGGATGAAGGGGGGCCTGCTAGGAGTCCCCAAAGTCAGTTTCCAACATCCTTTTCGTATCGGACAGACCGAGTCGGAAAGGCTGTTGGAAACCGACTGTGTAATCAGTCAGACGGAAATGCTGTTCGTAGAGCTGTACGATTCAGATCCAACCGAAACAAATTCGCCGAGAGCCGGTCGGAACTGATTCAGAATGTCCGAATGGTTTCCTTTCTGACCGCGAACATCGTAATCGGTCAGGCCGATTGCAAACCGACCGAGTCGTTAGGAAGGGTTCCGATGTGGTCTAGGAAATTCCGATTGTCGGGCGGAGGCTTTCCTCCTGACATCGTAATCGCCCCCTAGTTGTGGGACTAGATTTGCCACCTTTCCCTGGATAAACAATTGAGCTTCAGTTTTTTGTGTCAAGTTCTGTGGCTTACTTTCCAGCATTCGGAGTGAGTGCAATAGTCCAAACTCACTCACACTAAATTTATTCCAGGGAAGGAAAGGATAACAGTAGTCCCAGAACAATGCCCCCCCCCATTGTTAAAGGCTGTGCGTCTCTGGAGGACGCACTACACATCTGAGCCTGAAAGCAAACTACAGTTTCCATGAATCTGCTGAACTCTTAGGCTGTTTGGAAATAGGGGTGGCCACTGAGAATTTATTGGAAATAAGTCTGCTTGAGAATCATAGCTTCCTTGTCAGGCAATCAGCATACTTTTTTGCCGCACCCAAGACTTTGCTATAAGAACTTTTGCAAACCTTCGATATTGTTTGTTTTCCTCTGAAAGTGCCCTTGGAAACTGAAGCTGAACAGAGATAGGTATTGTAAGGATCCGTTTGGAAACAAACTTTAACAGCCTAATTTACTGATTCTGGGTTACCTTGGATAAGTATAAAACTATATTTTTATTGCATTTTACAAAATCCTGGGTAACTGTAGAGGCTCCTCTTCAGAAGGCTGATACATTCTTCAGAGTGTTTATATTGTATTTATAGTAGTGGTGGTCTCGGTGAGCGATATCATTCTGATGAATGTTTGTTACACTACAGTTTTATGAAAAGACACCCTTGAATTTACTTAAGAACCAGTGGGGCATATTCTCAAGGACTTATCGCCAAGTTAGCAGCACTTTATCGCAGCCAAAGTGGCGATAGATTTATCACCCTATTCACAAGCTGGTGCTAACAGCCAATATTGCCAGTTTTCCTGCGATAGCAGCCGCAATAAACATCGCCACGGATGACACCGGCAACTAACGCTAATGAGATGCAGAGTAGGCGTTCCCGTGCAAAAACCCGCGACAACACCACTTCGCAACATTCTCAACGCCCAGCCAGATCGGCGATAAGATCACAAAACATGCGATAAGGCGCGTTAGCAGCAGGGAATTAACACCTGCTCTTTCCTGGTATTAAGTCGGACGATAACCTGCACCAGAAATGGGAGCCCAGCCCACAGCCACAACAGAAGAACAACAGATGCCATGGAGCTACTGATCATGCAGCCGGACACCCAAGAGGGCCACAACACCCACCACCACCCCCCCCCCAGGACCCATCCCCCCGGGGCCCTACCCCGGACAAAGATATTTTACATCAACTTTACGAAATCATGAACAAAACAATTCGCCTGATGTCGCACAAGTACAACAATTAACATTCATGTGTGGTCAGAAAAAGGAGAATCATACATTCATCTTTGAATTTCCAAACAAATTATTTATTCAAATTTAACTCAAAACAACTATTCGCAAGAGTCATGGCGGGTCTTCTCTGGACAATCTGTAAGACACAGCCTGCAAGACAAAATTCAAGATAAGAAGGTGTCATGAGCTCATCAAAGGACAGAGAGAGAGAGAAAGAGAGAGAAAGAAAGGGAGAGAGAGAGAGAGAGAGAGTGAAAGAGAGGGAGAGAGAGAAAGAGAAAGAGAGAGAAAGGGGGAGAGAGGGAGAAGGAGAGAGAGAGAGAGAAACAGAGGAAGAGAGAGAGAGACAGTGAAAGGAAGAGAGGGAGAAGGAGAGAGAGAGTAACAGAGGAAGAGAGAGAGAGAGACAGTGAAAGGAAGAGAGGGAGAGGGAGTGAGAGTGCCGACACTGCGGACCCAGGACTCACTGCTCACCTGCTGCCACCGATGTGTCTCCAACTACGTGCCGGTATACACTGCAGTCCAGCAGGTCCCTTATCTGAAACAGAGTCCAGATTTATGAATGGCAGAGTTCATATCATTGCACATGCCATCATCGCTTGGCCGCCCCTGCGCACACAGGCTGCTGCACCCCAGCCCCTCCCGCCGCCCAGCGGTGTTTGCCCGCCCCTGCGCACCCAGGCCTCACTGCTCACCTTCCGCCACCAGCGTGTCTCCAAGAGGGCCCACCACTTGCCGGTGCAAGCTCCAAGTCCGGGGCCCACTACCTTGGCAGCCTCCACATCATGCAGCCCCACCCCGCGGGCCACCAGGTCACACACGTGATTCTGGGTCTTGATTTTGCAATGGCAGAGATCATATCAGTGCACACGGCATCATCGCAGGCTGCACACCCGCTCAGCTCTATAGGTGCCATTAACTCTGTGAACCGCGAGGCAACGCCACGTGGCGGTAGGCCCGCGCTGCCCGCTGGCTCAGGCCTACACTGCGGTCCAGCAGGGCTCACACAAATCCTTACCAGGACGGCGCATCATCGCAGGCTGCACACCCGCTCAGCACCTAAGGTGCCCCTACCTCAGTGCACCGAAAGTCACCGTCCCGTGGCGGTAGGCCCGTGCCGGCCGCAGTGTTTCCGGTGCCACCAACTCTGTGCAACGCAAGTCATGGACCCTTTCTGATCGAGTCTCGTGATATGCCAGGCGGACGCAGCCATGTCACCTCCAGCAGTGGGGAAGAACTGGGACACGTAGCATCATCGTACCCCCTTTATACGTAAGCTGAGTGGGCTGGGTCGGCGTATGCCAGGCCAGCGTAGGGGTGTGAATAATTATCCCTGGGCTCTGGGCATGGTTCATTTCTGGGCTGGACAGGAAATCAACTGATTCGTGTGTCTCTGTTGCAGTGTCTGCGCCACACGGCCCGCAATCGACAATGTTGCAATGTTGCATGCACCCGGAGGGCGGCCACGCACGAAGGGATTGTACAATGAGCGCAAGGCCGCTTGGGCTCTTGGCTCATGCATGCCAACTGTTGTGTGTGTATCGCTATTGATGCACCATAAGCCTAAGGCCTAGCCTCAATTGCAGCGCGAAAGCGACATCACATTTCCAGAATGCAAGCAGTAGTCAGACTAACATTAGGGATGAAAGCTCCTTTGTCTCAATACATAAGGCGGAAGGACATCTGCACCTTCGACCTTGGTCTTGCATGCGGCAGGCACCCCCTGAGAGAGATACCATAGCAGATGATGACGACTCCCACACTACGCACAGCGACCAACGTATTCACACCCCACACACAGAAGTTCTTGCTCGAGGTACTCTTGCATGGAATGCCCTTGACACTTACGTACACAACAACCCATACATCCAAACGTTGCACACACATACGAGTCATTGCTCCGAGCTGTGGCATATCATACACATAACTGCCGCAGGTCAGAAGAGTGACGGTTCTACGAGAGCCACCAACACAATGGCAGAACATCCCGGGCGCATGCACAACGCCTGTCACGTGGAACTGTACCGTGACCGAATGCTGCCTGTTAGTATCTGATGCATTGGTCTGCATGTTGTGGCCCTTGTCTTGCTCGTACTGACATGCACATGGCAATAAAGTCTACGCAACTTCACTAGTGTTCAACTGTGATGAGTGTTGATTAGAATGACAAATCGTGGGCCTCAATGAGCATTGTCCGTACACAGGGAGGGACTGACTGGCGCATTTCACTTAGGGGTGAGTCCCTATTGCCAGCTCCACCTCTGTGAGCCAGACATAGTGGTTGGGATAGTTGCTGATAGACCTGTGCTCTTACGTGTCTTCAGCAATGTGAGTATGGTGTCCATATTCTTGCCATGTGGATCAATGTGATCCATCACTACAGGCTGTGTCCACCCAGTTGAGTGTGAGTAGGGATGCAAAGAGATGTTCTGTTGTCAAATGTGATGGGGGACACTACTTTAGGCCTGCCAACGACTTTGACATTTCATACCCAGCCCTATTTCTAACATTGCATGGGGCAAAGTTGAGGAATTACGCAATTGTTGTTTCAGAGCAATGAGGCCACAGCTAGGGCACACATTCCCAGTCATCTCACTTCCTATGTGTGTCATGGTCAAACATGCGCATTGCTTTCATTTCCCAGGGTGTACCTTTTTGGGCAATCAATGTCCTTACATTCATCCATACTTTCATACTTGATCGATTATGGACATGGCACATCTGTGTGAATTTGAATGATTTATTCACATTCGGTGGGGTGTCGGAGCTGGAGCTGTACATGACCATGCAAACCCCACATTACATTGTAGCCCAGTGGAGAGCCAGCCAGAGTCATTTAGGGATTGACAAGTACATCGGAAGAGGAAGAGTACAGTCCGCAGTCTGATTGCTGTGTCATTGGTAAGCAAACAAAATATGGCAGTCCATGTCGAGGTCCAAGGTGAGTGTCGCAGAGTGTTTCGGGGGACAGTGGGAGGTGTTGTTTTAGGGCATGATGCAGAGGGCAGAACCAAGCTGAAACAGGGCATATGGCGGAGAAGAATGCTACTGGCTCCTTCTTACTACAAAGGTGGAATCACCCGCATCTTCGTCCTCTATGTCATCTGTCTGACATGTGGGTGCTGATGTTTGGTCTGCAGCACTGTGTGCCACTGACACATCAGGGGCCAGAGATGTGTGTGTAGAAGTACCAGCAGCATTCATCAGCGACTGCCTTAGTGGCAGCAATGCGATGATGAGGATCTGCAGGGCATGGAAGATCCCAACAACTTTTCGCTGGTGTGCATCCATGCAGCCATTCTTTCCGCATGCATCCGCTCCATGTTCTCCATTATCCTCAGCATCTCTGCCAACTCTCGGCTGACATCGCTGAGGCCACTCTGACTAGACAGTTGTTCTCCTCTCAGAGTCATGACTCCAGCGATGTCGGGCATGGATTGTTGGATATCATGGAACGAACTGTGGGTGTCCGTTAGGGAGTGTAAATGGTCCCTGATGGGACTTAGACACCCACGTATGTCATCTAGTTTGGCTGCCATGAGGTCGAACCCCACCGCACCTGTTCAGCCACCTCCTTCTGGCAGTCTAACACATGGCCTTGGAATGCGATGTGTTCTTCGGTGGGGTGCTGGGAGCCAGCCGTGGTGGTGGGTGCTTCCTGCTGTGTGGTCTGTGCAGGGGGTGGGGTCTCCTCGATGCAGCTGGGCTGCCCTGCTCCTGGAGGTGGGTTGCCGTAGCTGTCCATGAGCTGTTGTAGGGCATCGGTGTCGAAGGTGTGGAGGTCCTCTTCATCATCACTGATGAGTTTTCTGGTCTGCTCTGCAGGAGGTGTTGATTGTCCCTCTGCAATGTGAAGGGGAGATACATTTTAACATTGTGTTGACATGTATGTTGACGCATTGTTCAAGTTTACATACAGACTGCATGACAATGTACATTGTGACTGTTTGGGAGGAGCTGACTATTTGATGCGGGACAGTGGACATTTGAACTACATCACGGATGTGAGGTTGTACACGTACATTATCATCTCACAGTTTCCTGCTATGCCAGATGTGATTGGCCAGTTTCTACGCACAAGCGGAACCAGTTGTGTCCTCTGTTCTGTAGTGAGAGTGTACCACATTGTCGTCAATGATGATGTGCTGTTATTGCTATGTGTGTGTGCTGCATTGTGGGAGAGTCGCCCCTGCAGCTGTGATTTTACTGCCCCTTCTCCCTTTGAGGCGGTATGCCTTTGACTTCTGTGCTTCTACAGTGCTGAGATGTTGCAGACTTGGCTAATTTTGGCTATAGTTAGGATTTTGGACTCTTGGGCATGGTTTATCCGCAGATGTGTTGTTGACGTCAGGGGTTGTTTGTGCACGTGGATGTGTCAGAGTGTGACCTGCTCCTTTACGGATGTGTTCCACACTCAGCCACCTCAGTGTTGTGGCGTGCACCATGTCATGATAATTGGACTGCAGCCATGCTGTTCGTCATGCAGTGTCACTTGCATTGTCAGTGTGGCTCACAGACACGCAGCTTTGCTGGTTTTGACACGTGTGCATGGGTTGGTTGTGAGATTGGTGCTGTGTGGGGAGGGACCCCTTTGTGCCCATAGTGGACAGGGGCCTACTTGCTGTTTGTATGTGTGCTGCAGTGTGCCAAGGGGATTAAGGACATGATCCAGAGTCATTGTGGATGTGCAGTGTGCTCTACTTAATTGTGCATGTGTGCCATTGTGCCCAACTCCCCCCATCCCCCCAGTCCCTGTTCGGTACTCACCCTGGTGCTGTTGTGTCAGGTCATGTCGAGCAGTGTCCGGACCCCCAACTCCTGCCACCGTCTCCCCACTGATGACTGTGGCCACCATTTCCTCCATCTCATCCAGCTCCTGGTGTTCCGCTGGACTGCCACCTCCAGTCTGCATTGCTGCCTGATGGTGGTGAGCGAGTTTCTTCTTGGTTTTGCGCTTCGCATCATTCCAGCGCCTCTTGACCTCTCCAATTGTCCTCCTCCTCACTCCGATTGCATTCACCTTGTCCAGGATGGACTGCCATATTGCATTTTTATTTGCCAATGACACGTTGGAGATGACGAACAGTTGTTGGTGGTGTTTTATCACCTCCGTGATGATGATCCGGTTTTCCTGCGGACTGAACCTCTTCTTCTTCTCCTTGCTCTTCCGTGACCCCGAGGTCCCAGGCTGGTCCTTCTGGGGGCTTGTGGGGTTCTGGTCGTCCTCTGTACTTGCTCCGGCTTCCTCCATGGTGCTACGCAGTTTGAATTATTTTGTTTGTGTTTTTCGGTGCTTTGATAGTGCATTTTCCCGCATGACGCGTGGGAATTGCAGGCCTGTCGCTGGTTATCGCAATTTTTTTTATCGCGGTTGGCCACATCACAACTTTTTTCGCGTTCGTGTTTCGCCGTTTTTTGCCATCACGGTAATTTTAGCACGGTCATTTGACGCGTTAGCTTGAGACTATCACATGGTGCCGCCGGGTTGAGAATACAACGTTAACACGGTGTTATTTTCCCGCGATGGACTGCAATGTGCAAAGTTGCGTTAAGCTAATTTTGCGGTAATTATCACACGTTCTTGAGAATATCCCCCAGTGTGTACTACTCACAAAAGCAAAATTGTTTGAGAATAGAGTGAGATTATGTCATAGGCTTGAAAAACAGTGATAACATAGATATTATTTATGTTCCAATTCCAGGAATATCATCATTTCACTAAAAAACAGAGAATCTGAGACAAAGAAATAATCTACAGGTATATCATTTCTATGGTAAATTATCGATGATTCAATATAGTGCTTAGGTTCTAAAGACATTCATCTTATCTTTAGATGTCCACCATAACCCGCAGATGTCAGTGCCCAGTAGAGTGAAGAGGCAGAGTTGTGATACCCAGTGTCTTTTTTTCTCTTATTCCAGTCCCCATTCCCTTTGTCTATGGTTAACCAATATATTGCTACTCTGTATTGTTGGATGCGGATACAAGGACATTCAGAAATATTCAAACTCCCATTGGACAGCACTAGTCTGAAAGCTGTCGCTGGGCGGGCCTCCATGAGGCTAGATATATTTTCTCCACAGTCACGCTGTTGTATACTTTATAGGGTGTCCATAAACGGGCTTTCTAGACTCATGTCCTTATATAGGCACAATTCGCCTTGCCCTTATATAGGCATAAAATCCCAGACCTTATTTAGGCATAAACCATGCACTCCAAATACAGGCATGGATTCCGACATCCATCCACCCTAGCGTCTCAACGAGTCCATGAAAAAAACAGACCCTCAGGCTGCAGGAGTTTCCCTTGCCCAGGACTATTGATTTCTTCAAGGACTCATACATTATGCATGAACCGTTAATCCCTAGAGGTTCATTCATGACGTCTTTCGCTGCCCAACTCACGTCAATGCTAACATTTTCAGGTATAAATATACCTTCCCAAACCCCTGTAAATCAGAGGAGACCTCGATTTCAGAGGAGCCCGTTTCCCGGCCGGACGCACTGAGAAGACGCTGTCATTCCTGCACGCAGAAAGTCCAGCTTCCAGTGATCTAACTTCCCTTGCGGGGTGTTGGAGTTCGAGTCCGGAAAGAGATTCCTACCTCTCTCATTCTTCAGGTATGGAGCAGACTAGAACCTAGAGGGACTCTTGGCATACTAGACTCTTGGCATACTAGGCGTAACTTACTCTTAGTATACTCTAGTCAGGAATATAGCACCTACTTCTACTTCTCCCTACACCTAGGAAAGGTTAGGCACACTGGGTAGACCTAGGATAGATACGCATCGTATGAGTACTCGCATTTTTAGGCTGTGTCATTTTATGTAAATGCATATATGCTGAAAAGATAATGCTAACGCAGTATTATTTATTTCTACTGCTCACTCTGTACATTATTTATCTTGCATACTGTCTTGTGATCGTAACAGCACATCTAACTTACAACAGAAACAAGACTGTTCAATAAACCTTTTATTGAAACGCCCGTCTGTTATTTCTGTGTAACTTTGAGACGTAACTGAATCCTGCACAACTGAGCTGAGTGAAATAGTTATCTATTGTTTCTACGACTCTGGGACACGTCCTGATTCTGTAAGGGAAACACAGTGGTCATGTTTTGCGGCTGCCAGAAACTACTCCCTTCTTGTTGTCAAGACGTTTCTAGTGACCTCTGAGCTAGCTGGCACAAGTAATTAAGTTTAATATACTCGATAGGGACATACTGACCTCAGTCCTATGTCAAACCTATAGGATATATTATTCCAATGCGCAGAGCCTATTAGGGAAATAGGAGCTACACTACATGGCGCCCAACGTTTGGTAAGGCAGTAATTCAACGTTAGATACTGAGTAACTCAGCTGTGCATATTATTCTTTTCTCTCTCAGAGACCCCTACCCATATACTCCAAACAGATGTCTGGAGTGGGCAGGGATAGTATCCGCCACGGCTACATATGGCAGTACCCTATATATTAGCTGTTTTGGTTTGCTCAACGTTGAAGGATACAGTGTTCCACAATATTGTGCACCTTATCTTTGTTTCCTTGAAATTTGTTCTACATTTTTCATAAAACAAAATGAATGAAGACGCCGGAAACGGTGTAGCTGCGGCTGATCCAGCCCAACCAGCATTTTTTAACTTCACCGGTTTAAATGAAACCGAGGAGGGTGTCATTGACATCGCTCCAAACTTAAGAAGAGCCATTACTCTAAAACTTATAAAACATGGCCTACCACCGAGAGGAGGTAGAGCAGTTTTCGTGATAGAGGCACATGAATCCTTTCAGCCAGAGGTATTCTATTCATGGGTAATATTTCCTGAATCCAATTCAGTAACACACATGTTCCACTTCTACAAAGAAGATGATCCACCAGAGGAATACATTCCTTTCGAGGATATTGAAATTCCATTAACATACCAAGAGCATCAGCTCTGGTTTAAAGGCGCCCTAAAACATCACAGAAATATAACCAGGCTCGGTCCACTAGGTAGACCAGGAGCAACTTGGCCGATTCTAGCCGGCTACACACCTCATCCTGAACTTGACATAATGTCAGATGAGGACTTACTTGTTCAACTACAAGAACTAATAAAAATCTACAGACAATTGGTTCAATATGTCATGCGGACTTTCACAGTCCAACCACCATTAACACTTCCAAATCAAACCCCTCACCAGGGGAATACTCTAAAAATTACACCACAGACTCTATACGCAGTCATGGGTAAAATGCCCACTAAGCGGGAGCAAATTCCATTTTGGATAGCTAAAAAAATTACTCAAATCGAAGCAGTATTTCCAAATACTAGCCCGCATGAGAAACACAGAATCCTAACCATTAGTTTACCAATGGAGATCACACCACAACTGGAAGACTGCACCACTTGTGGCTCAGTCTTTGCTGCCATCTACACTAAAACACACGGCATTCCGTCAATTGCGGTAATACCAGATGTCCTAAAACAAATTCAAAACGAATACGGGGCAGAGCCTGCTTTAAATTTAGGTATGAAATTACTGAAAAATTTCAACCAGGTCTCAACAATAATATTATCAAATATTAAAGGGGAGGCAGCAGCAGTGGCGATCCGACAAACAGAGCTACCCAGAATTATAGAACAATCATATGCAGAATTAGGCAGAGATAGTTTGGGTGGGAGACCAGTTAAACCAAAACTATCTGAAAGTCCTGAGAAGGACTCAATTAAACAAACTCCTACATCTTCTAAAAGAAGTGGGAGTCTACTAAACAAAATTCAAATGAGAAAAGATCTCAATCCCGAGGTAGGTCTCCTCAAAAGGAGCCCTCTGAAAGGAGGTACAACCTCAGGAATAGGGATAATTTGAGAAAACCTGATAGGTATCAAGATAATGATACACGTTCCTCTCGTCCCTTTCAGGTCTCATCACAGACTTCGGAAAGAAGAGGACGAACAGAACATAGAGAAGAACGCGTGAAATCGAAAGACGACAAGCACGCAACAAAAATTAAAACTAAACCTCAATTCTCCAAAAAGAAAGTAGCAGGTCTAATAGTACGACATGCCGAGAATTCTGAGAACTCAACTCAAGAGCGGAGAATGGGCTCAGACAATGCTGGACAGTGCAGCAGAAGTCACAATAGCTCGCCAGAACCTGATGGAACTTCTGGAGATAGTGGACTTGAATGAGTACCTTACAGTAGAAACTGTAGACACCAGGGTTAGTACTCCACAAAGGTTATATGAAATAACACTCCGGATGGAGGGAGACAAACCTAGACAGGTTAAAGCACTTTTTTGGGAAAAACTATCAAAGGGTTATGACATACTTCTAGCAGAAAAAGACTGGCCACCACAATTTGTCAGGGAGTGCCCACACGGCGAGGACATCAGTATGCCTGCCTTCTCCAATCACATTCCAATTCACTTAAAATATACATATGCCAGAAAATGGACAGTAGCCCAGGCTCCAGCATTATATAAAAAATCATGTAGGATGGGATGAGGACTCACCTCACCATAAAATAAATCTGAAACATGAACCAACTGCACAAAGGCAGTATCCTATTAAGCAAGAAGCTAAAAAACAGGTCAGGGAGATTTTAAATCAACTTGAATACCAAGGGGTGATTGAAACATGCACCTCCTCCATGAACAATCCTTTGTTTCCTGTCTCCAAACCAGACAATACATATCGTCTAGTTTTGGACTACAGACATTTAAACACTTGTTCTAAAACTTTTGCAGTGCAAAATGCACACAGCACAATATTGATGAATAACATTGTGCGTAAAAAATACAAAACAACATTAGACATCTCAAATGGTTTCTTTTGTCAAAATATAGCACCTGAAAGCAGGTACTTAACAGCATTCTCCATAATGGGGACACAGCGTCACTTTGTCGACTCCCACAAGGGTTCAAGAATAGCCCAGGTTTATTCTCAGCGAGAGTAACGGAGTTACTACAAATCTATGACAACGAGGCATTGTCCTATGTCGATGACATCTATCTGACAGACGATGACTTGGAAAAACACTTGAACAGGGTGAGCAGCATTATACTGGGATTCGCCTCTGAGGGCTACAAGTTCAACTTTAAAAAGTCCCGAATTTCCCATCTCAATGTCCTATTTTTGGGATATGAGCTTTCAAGTGAAGGCAAGAGCTTGGCAGCTAACTTTCTAGAGAAATGTGCGCTGCTCCAACCTCCAAAAACGCTAAAAAACTTACAATCAATACTGGGATTCCTAAATTTTGAAAGAACATACATTCTAAACTATGCAGAAAGGGTTAAACCTCTCTACGTATTAATCAAACCTGATTTCAACATTAAAAACTGGGCACAGGAACACACAGAAATTTTGCGTTCACTCCAGGCTAACATGTTAGCAACAAATCACTTACAAACACGCTTAAGTCAAAGAAATTTGGTGATTCGAATAATTTTGGGTCAATGTGGATTCACTTACTTAACCTTTAATGAGGGTGAGAAAGTACCAATTGCATACAAATCACATTTGTATACACAAGCGGAAATGCGCTTCAGTTCAACTGAAAAAATTCTGACAGCAGTTCAAACAGCTGTAGCAAAAGAAAGAGCCTTAGCCCAAGGGAAACGCATAATTGTCGTTACCCCAG
Organism: Calotriton arnoldi; assembly: GCA_963921515.1. Taxonomy (NCBI): domain Eukaryota; kingdom Metazoa; phylum Chordata; class Amphibia; order Caudata; family Salamandridae; genus Calotriton; species Calotriton arnoldi. The sequence continues at coordinate 41,240 of CAWUFW010004513.1, forward strand.
CACCAGCTTTAGAAGCGGTCACAAAAGCAAGCATTCCAAATGCTAAAGCTTTACATCCGAGATGGATACAGTGGGTTAATTCTCTTGCTGCAACTGATGTTGAATATGTTTTTGATCCAGATTTGAAGACACAGGCATTTCTCCAATATGAACAAGAACGTCCTCTGCCCACTGAGATTCTGACTCTCGATCAGTATGAATTCGTAATTTACACTGACGGATCCGCACAGCCCGCAACAGGGAGTAAGCAAGCTTACAGTGCAGCGTGTGCTATCGTTAAAGGTCGCATGCGAAATGGCATCTTCAGACCTATGGTCACAAAAACTCAGTCACTAGGTGATTGTACAGCTCAGCGAGCTGAACTACAGGCATTCAAACTGGCACTTGAGAGTACGGATCGAGAATTCCTCACACTGATAGTGTGCGATTCCTATTACTGTGTTCAGTCGTATAATGATTATATACGAACCTGGCTTGAAAATGGTTTCAAAGATGCAAAGGGTGGCACAATAAAGCACAAATTGCTTTGGGAACAAGTAGTTCAGTTGAAAAACGAACTACCAAAGGCTCACGTGATTCACACACTGAGTCATCAGCGTGATGGCGTTCACGTTGCAGGGAATTCATTGGCTGACGAAGCCGCTAAGGGGGCTGTTCAGACGGCTTCCGTAGCTGCGATCACTCGTTCAAAAACAAAAATAGACGGTGAGATAATGTTAGCTGTCAATGCTTCAAGCAAAGGCAGCAGTGCAGCGTTACCAAAAAAGTTTCCACTCAAGTACTCTTATGTAATTGATGCGAACAACGTTCCTTTTGCTCGAATCCCTGGAGTGGGGGATAGGGTGATTCCAAACATGGAACGAAGAGCAGCCTTGATTTATTAAACTCATTTGGGGGAGGGTCTGTCACATCAAGGGATCTCAAAAACAATTTTAAAGTTAAAAGAGATGTACTGGTGGCCTGGAATGAATACACACATTCACATATTCATCAACAACTGCTTAGACTGTAAATTACAGCGAGAGAGCCACCAGACACCATGCAGCGAATGCGGCAGCCCAGTGCAGACACCACTGTTAGACAGCATTAGGCTATCTACTCGCCTGCGTCCCACTGGACAAAGGCATTCCCGCAAAAACTAAATCTAGGTTCCTATGGTTATGGCCTCAGCGCTCGGCTGACGCTCGAACTGTTATAAAAGATTTGCGAGTCTTTATCGGCACATACGCAATAGGCACGCTACATTCTGACCAGGGTCCTGCGTTTAGCTCTAGGGCTTACAAGGAGGCCATGGCCAGTCTGGGCGTTGCATTGCGGTACTCCTCTCCATTCCATCCTGAGGGAAATTCTGTTGTGGAAAGGAAAAACCGGGACATAAAGCAGTCTATAACAGCTAGGGTATTAGGCTCAGGTGATGGGTGGGTCAAACACCTCATTAGCGTTCAGCGCTCACTTAACAACATGCCAAGAAGTTCTCTAGGGGGGGTCACTCCATATGAGGGCCTATTTGGGACAAGAATGTGGGTTCCAGACTTAGAACACGTAGGCACAGTGGTGGACATGAAAACATTTGATATCAAAGATCGTTTGGCTGTTTTACAGGATCTTAACAAATTAAGAACGAAACAAAGCAACGTATCCATACAGCCAACCACCACTGGGGAAACATCGGCGGTCCCAGCAAGGCCTGTCTGGATTCCAAAAGTTGGGGATCTAGTCAGAGAAAAAATAGCGGACAAGAAGGAATTTGGACCTTCTTACAGACAACCAGTACCTGTTCTAGCTGTTCAAGGAACAAGGACAGTAATTCTGCCGCCCCTTGCTGGAAGAAAGGAGAAAAGATTTGTGTCAATCGACCTGATCAAACCACAGTATGTGGCCAATACTAAGCAGTAGGCCTCGTGGACTCCGACCTAGTAGCAGACTCACTCCTCTCGCTACTATTCAAGAGGTTCAGACTGAAAGACTGATCACGATCGAGAATTCAGCTGTAACAAATGAAGGAGTAAGCAACCAGGCTATGGAACTCATCCCTCTTGATAACCAAGTAACAGTTCGTCCAAATACACCTGTCTACACTAACGTGACTCGTGAAGAACTGGTTCCTGTGATTTCAACGAATCCTGATGCAATTCCAACAATTGACAGAACTGCTTCTGGCTATTTCATTGACTTTGATACGTTCTCAGAAGATCCAAGCGAACCTGAAACGACGCCAGCATCATCAAAACTCAAGCAGCAAGCACAAGACTTTATTCACTTTTTGAAAAAGACTTATCTGGTTTCTCCATGGATTGAACTCTGGATTACATCTGGACTTTTTATTTTTCTGCTCTGGCTAGCTTTGGTAACAACAGTAAGCATGCTTATAAATGGCAGATACATCCATGTGAAAAATGAAGGAAAAGACGTGAATGTACTTTTGAAACCACATAAATCTTCCCATCGTGAAGCAAGAGACTTGTCATTAGTGAACATCACAGCTGTTCCTATACAGGATGGTATAGTGTGGGACAAAACAGATTATGAAATCTTCGGTCCAAGTGAACAATTGAACATTCCACATTTATTTAAAATTTCACTAAGTGATTTAATTACGTCCAGTACCTATTCAGATGATTGGGACTTTGAGACTGTGACCGATATAATGTTTGATCTAGAAAAATCTGCTGCATTTTCTAAGAATGAATTTTTAGAGGGTTCATCTGATTATGAAGAACTGTATTGTTATAACCACTATGGTCATCATTATTTGCACAAAACTGCATATCCAAGAAATGTGTTTATGTTTAACCAATGGGAACATTGTCCTACACCACCACAAGGTAGTTCGAAAACTTTTGCTAGTAAATTTCAGGTTATAATACATCTGACCCAGAAACGTTTTACTACAAAAATGTAAACAAAACAGGACTGAAAATTATGTTAACAAATACGAAACAGATTTACTCTGAAGCATTTATTGCCCAACTGTCTACACAGGGTTTCGACTTATGGAAAGACACAATAGAGACAAAAACTGTCTGGGGTAGTAAAGATTGGCAAGTACAGGGTATAGAAGCTTTATTTAGAGCCTGTATCATCCCTGAACAAATACTGTTTTTGAATGAAACCGTCCAACAAACATCTTGTCTTGGATTAGCCAAGATCAAAGAGATGAAATCACCTTCTGTGCCAACACCTGCCAGTGATAATAATACGAAGGCAGTGGTGACAGTTGACAATATACTACAACTCAACAGAACTCATCCAAATTGGAAAAAATGGTTGATCTGGCCCACAGACACAAACAACTGTCAGGAAAGGTTCTTGAACAAAACTCAGGGCTTTACTATTCATAGGCCAGACCCAAGATATGTCCAAAGACAACATCCGGGGGTAGTAACAACATACAGTGTAGGTAAATTATGCCTCGATTGGCTGCATAAATCTACACTAAGGGATGTGAAACAACACTTAACCTTACTTAAAGAGGACGCAGATCTTAGGGAATTCTTGCTTGGACCAAGAAAACCGCGTCAAAAACGTTTTATATATGCCGGCATCTATGCTGCTTATAATGAAGCATGGAAAGTGTCACAGATAGAGGCTGCAGAACGAATACGTGAACTTAATCGTATTAATTTGGAGAAAACACTCTCTGTAGTCGACAATGGGTTAACAACTTTGTCCTCCAGAATATATTCATTGGATGGCATTGTATCTTCTGCTATCAACATTCTAGAACAAGATTTGGCTATGTTACAACAAGGTCAATCTCAATTACGTTCTATAGTGTTATGGACATGGACGCTGCAATCATTGCGAGCAGGCTATGTGCCTTGGCGTTTTATCAACACGTCGTCTCTGTTTGCAGAATACAATCTAACTGATAAACAGATCGAATTGGCACAAAGAGGAGCAAGGTATACAGTGCTGAGCATTGAAAAACTGGAGAAATTACCATTTACGGTGGCAGAAAAACCAGCTACGGAATGGGTTATTCATGGCAAAATAACGTTGCCTGTGACAACTTTTCGGTTTCAGTATTGCCTCAGACAGATGCAAGCAGGCAAATATGAAAGGTTGGGTAAGGAATACATTAAGATATCTTGGGATTTACCGTATACACATAGATGTTGGAGTGGGGATCGTGAAGTGTTTCTTAGCGGTACCAACTGTAAACATGCACTGACCGGTTCACTCATTTGTCAGGACATTTCTTTACACGGGGCTTGTAATGGTTCTGTGGCAAACTTGTCTTGCCACCAGCGGGGTACACCAGCTGCTGTGATTAATCCAACGTTTGGACAACTTTCGAATGGGAGTTACCTCATGTTGAATGATCAGAGCTGCTGTGGAATGTTGCCAGGCATCCCATATCTAGTAACGGTCAACTCCAGGGTCACTTGCTGTATGCAAGTATTGTTTCCCCCAATAGACACAGTCAGGAGTCGCCTTTATGGCCTTCGCTGAGCGTCTCTTTTATAAGATTTGATACTTTGAGCAGAATGAAAGCCATGCTTTTGCAGCAAACAGTGCCTTTGACCTCGGCCAAAGAAACCTATGATCTACAAGTAGCAAGGACTTCGGCTGAGATACAGACTCTAATACGTACAAACTGCCCTTTACATTTCGTAGAAATGATATCACGTATCTTTAACATGTCAGATACAACAGGAATTGTACATGTATTTAAGAGCATTTGCTCCGGTCTGTTAGCACCGTTCCAGGCAATACTTGGAATAATCCCCAACTTTGCACATTCGGTGTTTGGTGGCATACCATTAATTCTCGCACTTGTTGCCGGAATTTTATTCATCTGTCTGCCATTGCGCTATGGCCAGCCGATTCGCCGACATCACTCCGAGCGAAATGGAGAAAGCTCTCCTTGAAAGAAAGTGCCGTGAGCGAATAGTACAGCTATTGGGCATGACTCGTCTACGGGACCTTAATACCACGTGGTTCCTGTCGTTTAGACCAATCTGGCAAGATTGCATCTTACCTGTTCTACGATGCCTGCTATGCGGTAAAGAATGCGTGTTGGACGCTTGTCTAACATATCCATCAGCTGCGCCAAAGGACGTCGATACTTTGCTGGACCCGATTACAGCCCATGCTCTGTGTTGTCCCCAGAGGCTTCCAATCCTGATGTCAGCATTCATTGAGATCTCACAGTCGCCTCCTGCTGCTGCTGAGGTACGAGAAACAACTCCAGGCACACAGGTAACAACGGACGCAAACATTGCTGCGGCGACCTATGCTGAGAGCGATGCTTCCCATCTTTGTGCGATCAATCTTCTACACGAGGTGTTCCAACTTACACCAGCGGCATTAGATGATGTTTTGTCTATTGAAGTTGATGATCTCATGTTTACACCAGACCCGTAAACTGACTCTGATTCGGCATACTCTGTTCCAGTGCAACAGCAACAATTTGGCCTTCATTTTTAGAAACCTTGGAACTTTACCAAATTTGAATTTTTTCCCATTTGTTTGAATGAAAAATGGCACTTCAATCTGCTTAAAGTAAAACTAGCCTTATAATACAGGCTTGGCAGTACTTCCAGGGACACTTAGTCATCTTGTGTGTCTAAATCAGTTCATTTAAATTTCATGATAGGAAATGACTTTGATTTTGAACAACCTTATCGTTCATTTTCGTCATATGTAAATATTGCTTTTATATTTCGTTCCAAATGCATTTATTTCAAACTTTATGCTGGAAATATGAAGCGCTGCTTAATGATGTACGGAAACCTTTGCATTTTAATGTATCTTTTAAAGCTTTTTTAGGATATGTTTTAATATGCGGTACTCCATTTTCATGTTTAGCATTTTAAATGTTTAGCATTTTAGTATTGTTGTATACACAAAAGAGAGTGGGTGTTGTATACTTTATAGGGTGTCCATAAACGGGCTTTCTAGACTCATGTCCTTATATAGGCACAATTCGCCTTGCCCTTATATAGGCATAAAATCCCAGACCTTATTTAGGCATAAACCATGCACTCCAAATACAGGCATGGATTCCGACATCCATCCACCCTAGCGTCTCAACGAGTCCATGAAAAAAACAGACCCTCAGGCTGCGGGAGTTTCCCTTGCCCAGGACTATTGATTTCTTCAAGGACTCATACATTATGCATGAACCGTTAATCCCTAGAGGTTCATTCATGACGTCTTTCGCTGCCCAACTCACGTCAATGCTAACATTTTTAGGTATAAATATACCTTCCCAAACCCCTGTAAATCAGAGGAGACCTCGACTTCAGAGGAGCCCGTTTCCCGGCCGGACGCACTGAGAAGACGCTGTCATTCCTGCACGCAGAGAGTCCAGCTTCCAGTGATCTAACTTCCCTTGCGGGGTGTTGGAGTTTGAGTCCGGAAAGAGATTCCTACCTCTCTCATTCTTCAGGTATGGAGCAGACTAGAACCTAGAGGGACTCTTGGCATACTAGACTCTTGGCATACTAGGCGTAACTTACTCTTAGTATACTCTAGTCAGGAATATAGCACCTACTTCTCCCTACACCTAGGAAAGGTTAGGCACACTGGGTAGACCTAGGATAGATACGCATCGTATGAGTACTCACATTTTTAGGCTGTGTCATTTTATGTAAATGCATATATGCTGAAAAGATAATGCTAACGCAGTATTATTTATTTCTACTGCTCACTCTGTACATTATTTATCTCGCATACTGTCTTGTGATCGTAACAGCACATCTAACTTACAACAGAAACAAGACTGTTCAATAAACCTTTTTATTGAAACGCCCGTCTGTTATTTCTGTGTAACTTTGAGACGTAACTGAATCCTGCACAACTGAGCTGAGTGAAATAGTTATCTATTGTTTTTACGACTCTGGGACAGGTCCTGATTCTGTAAGGGAAACACAGTGGTCATGTTTTGCGGCTGCCAGAAACTACTCCCTTCTTGTTGTCAAGAAGTTTCTAGTGGCCTCTGAGCTAGCTGGCACAAGTAATTAAGTTTAATATACTCGATAGGGACATACTGACCTCAGTCCTATGTCAAACCTATAGGATATATTATTCCAATGCGCAGAGCCTATTAGGGAAATAGGAGCTACACTACAACGCTGAACCTTTTTCAGCACAGCACAGCACAGCAGAAAAGCTCCATACATTCAGATTTGCTTAGTGGGACGTGATCGAGATTATTCTTAATTTCACAAAATGCACAATTTATATTTTCTATAGCAAAATGCTGCAGTGCCAGAGCATGTAGTGAAATGTATCGAATTCCACATGTTTCTGCAATAATTCTTTATTGAAATCTGTCTCTTCAAGCAAACACATAGATGCAATACCTGTGCACTAGATGCCATTGCATGAAGGGAGGTATCAAATATTGCACAATTACACAACAATTCCATATTTTTAAGTACCGAACAAACTATCTGAACACTTATGTACATGCCTGCTCCACATATGTGGATTTCCAGACTATGTGGTATGCAGAGGTAGCTATAACGATGATGTTGTGCTGATTTGTAGAGACCACAAGGATATATTAGGAACATGAAAATAACAGTGTCAATAAGACAGGTTTTATGATGGTATGTGGGTACACAGGAATTGGGATTCTGTGTTTTTTCATCATTAATGGGAAACAACAAGCATCACGTATTCATCAAATATCGAAGTCAAATAGGTGTTTCATGTCCAGATCATCCATCCCAACATATATTTAGAAATCTACCCAAAGGGGAATTCTTGAATGCCAGACTTAATTGTAGCAAGGATCAGGCTTTGGAGTTTGTCAGCAACAAAAGGAATACATAGTTTAACCCCTTGGCCACGGTGGTAATTCCGCCGCGGCGCTGGGAGGGGTGGGGGGTGAGCGCGGCGCCGCCATGCTCGTGACGGAACCACGGCGTCATGAGCCACGGGCGGCGTGTGCTCATGACGGCGTGGTTCCGTCACGGCCACGCCCGCTCATTAATTCGCCCGCACACGCGGGGAATTAATGCCGCGTGGGCGGAGCAGCAGCCGCATGATGGAACCACGCCGTCATGAGCACACGCCGCCCATGGCTCATGACGGCGTGGTTCCGTCATAAGCACGGAACGGGTTAAGTCTATGGGATACTGTAGGAGATTATTGGAAAGAGACAAAAACGCTGTCCGTAATTAATTGAGCTGCATTACTAACAGTGAATAAAAGCGAATGATATGGAGAATGCTTCAAGTGGGTGTATAGACATAATTTCAGGAAAAGAATATTGTGTGGGCAAAATATCGTCTCAAGAATATCGAGGACAAAAATATTGTGAAAGTAAGTTTCTATGTGTAAGCAAAGCTTCACTAAATATAACTCCACATATATGTACCTTGACGATATATATACGCCTGGCATCTTCAGCAGGTCCTGCCATTTTTTATCCAACTGCATCTTGAATTCTGGAAGGTTTATTGAATTTTTCCAATAGAATTGTCTTTAAAAATCCAAGAATGCAAAGTGTGGTTGGTTAAACACCAGTGCTGGTTGTAGGTCTCACACATGAGACAAACATCCCTTAAAGGATAATTACACTTGAAGTCAGATTTGTGAATACAACCGTAAACAATATGAGTTCATATACCCAAAGATAAAATGTTTAAAATATCATCATTGTATGAATTGTAACACCATCTGCGTGTCTGAAGATGTGCAGCAGATCTCTGTTCTTACTATTCGCTCTCTTTCCTACACATCACGACACACACAGATCCAGGAACTGCATACACTTGAACACAATATACAGCTAATACACCTGTCTCAAACATTATATTTGCACTCACGCCTCAACATCACTCTTTGCCCTGCATCATCCTTTTTGTCTAAGTGCTGGTTTACTTAATTGGCAGAAGAAGATGCTCAATCTGCTGCTACTCGACAAGGCTAATTCGACGCGAGCTCTTCACACTTAAATAGTTCAGCAGAGCTGTACCATTAACTGTTCACCTTGCTGTCTCCTTTTCCTCCAGTCAAAACAGGTACCTGCATCTTTAGATATCATTACACTGTCTACTAATAGTGTCTTCAGTCTGTGGTCTACTCATATTTGTTTAACCTTGGAATAAAATGAACTGTCAACACCAGTCAGCTTGGGTATATAATATTCTATGAATTGTAACTTTAAAAGAGCTGTAATTCTGCTGTATTTGTCTATCCATTTCGAACATTAATAAGTCTGGCTTACATCTTCAGAGGGTCATACATGGTTAACTTGTCTCATATAAACAAGGACTTCTCAGATCCTTTCTGTAAGAATATTACCTTTTTAGCCTCTTAACATTGTTAGGCATAATTATATCTTTTCATTGGTATATATAACTTCTAAAATGTTTTCCTATCTTTCTTCAGCACATATTGCAGTACACATAGGTTTCCTATTTCAGATCTGTACAATAATTAAATCAATCCAGTTAAGAATACAACTATCACTAGAGGTGAATACATCTAGCCAGTACACAGGAGAGGTACTGTAATAATCTTTGTGAAACCATGACAAGCCTTAGCCAGGACATTCTTTCTTCTATCTAAAACTACGACTACCAAGGGTTACCTCTGCCATGCTTAACAATCCTACACTTTTCCCCATATGAGTGGTAGCTTACTTTAATAGACAACTCCATCCAACATCTCCCTTAGTAATGAACGAATTTGCCATTCACAAACAACGAACAGCCTCCCATCTCTTAGAGTCCGTCCTATCTGACTGGTGACTTGTCAGCATCAGGAACAAATATCCTTCACTGCCACTCAAACAGGATCCTATTGGTTCACCTGCACCCATGCTAATACAAGGTCCACATGTCAACCTAAGTGCTGCACTATAATAAAGGTTTGACCTCAGCAAAGAGGGGCATATGTTTGGGTTCCTTGGGACTGTCTCCTCATAAATCTGTAGAGAGTCCCTTAATAACACTTTGAAACTAAGAGCAACCCTGGAGTTACAAAGTGTCTAAAGGCTCTTTCATGAAACCTGTTGAAAGGTACCCTCTGCCACCTGGCCCTCCTGGCTCAGAGATCTCTATAACAACTGCCACCCACACTCTGTTCTCTCAGCACTAGTAATTCATGATAGCATGATGTAGCTGTGTTAATAATTGTTGAGATACAGATATTAACAAGTCCAAAAGATGTTTGTTAAATACTTACCACAATTGGAGAGCTAGATATAAGTATATTGAGACTTGAAGGAAAGCTGGCGTGCACAGCAGCGAATGCCGAGACTAAAAGGAAACCAATCAATCAATCAAGTCGTATTTGTAGAGCGTGGCTTGTCACCCCGGGGGGTATCCAGGTGCCTACTACTAGTCTCATTCGAACAACCAAGTCTTGAGTCCCTACCTGAAGGCGGTCAGCGATGGTGCAGTGCGGAGGCAGAGAGGTAGGTTGTTCCAGGCTTTGGCAGAGAGGTGGGAGAAGGAGCGTCCTCCGGTGTGGCAGCGTCATATGCATGGTACCTCTGCGAGGGCGAGGTGGGCTGAGCTGAGGTTCCTGTTTGGCTGGTGGAAGTGCAGGCGGTGGTTCATGTAAGCATGTCCTTGGTTATGGAGGGCTTTGTAGGCATGGGTCAGGGTCTTGAAAATGTGGGTTCTCTTAGGCAGGTTGAGGATCAGTCTGGCCGCTGCATTCTGTATCAGCTGTAGTCTGCATGAGTTCAGTGGTGGTGCTGGCGTAGAGTGCATTGCCGTAGTCCAGGCGGCTGGTGACGAGGGCCTGTGTTACCGTTTTCCTGGTGTTGGGGAAGAGCCACTTGAAAATCTTTCAGAGCATGCGGAATGTGGGAAGCAGGCTGAGGAGACGATGTTGACTTGATGTTTCATGGAAAGTTTGCTGTCGAGGATGATACCGAGGTTGCGGGAGTGGTGTTTTGGAGTAGGGATGGGACCGAGTTTCAGGGGCCACCAGGAATTGTTCCATAAGGTGCTGTGCTTGCTGAAGATGAGGACTTCTGCCTCGTCTGTGTTGAGTTTAAGGCAGTTGTCCCTCGTCCAGGCTGAGACGTTCTTCATACAGTTGTGGAAGTTGGTTTTAATCGAGGTGAAGTCCGCTGAGAGCAACAGGATAAGCTGGGTGTCATCGGTGTAGGAAATGATGTTCATGTTGTGTAATCTGACGATGTCTGCGAGTGGTGTCATGTTGATGTTGAAGAGGGTTGGGCTAAGGGATGATCCTTGAGCTATGCCACAAATGTTGTGTTTGGCCTGTGATGTGAAAGGAGGGATCCTGACTTTCTGAGTGCGTCCCGTGAGAAAGGATGATATTCATTTGAGATCGTTGTTCGTGATACCGATGTGTTGAAGGCGATTGATGAGTGTGGTGGGAGACAGCGTTGAAGGCTGCGGAGAAGTCGAGCACGACCAGGACTAATGATTCTCCTCTGTCCAGCAGGGTGCGAATGTTGTCTGTTGTGGTGATCAGGCTGTCTTGGTGCTGTGGTTAGTTCAGAAGCCTGATTGTGAGGGGTCAAGAACATTGTTTCTTTCCAGGTGCTTGGTGAGTTGGAGGTTGATGGCCTTCTCCAGGACTTTGGTGAGGAAGGGGAGCAGCGAGATGGGTCGGTAGTTCTGGTGATCGCTGGGGTCTGGCGAGGGTTTTTTGAGGGGTGGTCTGGTCCCTGTGTGTTTTCAGGAGTTGTGGAAGGTGGATGTGGTTAGCGAGGTATTGAGGATGGTGGTGAGTTGTCTGCTGACCTCCTCTCGTCCGAGATTGAAAAGTTGTTGGGTGCAGGGATTGGTGGGTGCTCCTGAGTAGATCATGTTCAACAGCGTGGTTGTGTCTGATGTACTGAGTTGTTTCCATTCTGTGATCTGGTGTTCGGCAGTGGTGATTGTCTGCTGGCAGAGAGGACTAGTGGGTTGGGTGTCGAAGTTTTTGTAGATGGTTGCTATCTTGTTGTGGACATGGTCAGCCAGGGCGTCGCAGAGTTCCTGTGATGCTGGGATGGCTGATGGGCAGGATAATTCTCTGATGATGGTGAAGAGTTCCTTGGCTCGGTTGGAGCTAGTGTAAATTCTGCGAGTGAGGGCCTCTTTTTTGCTGCTTTAATCTGTCAGTGGTAATCGATGAGTGCTGTTTTGAAAGAGGCTCCAACGGAATGGTTCTTGCTTGAGCACCATATTCTTTCCAGCTGTTTGCATCTGCTTTTCGATGTCCATAGTTCCGGTGTGTACCAGCTGGTTTGTTTGGACGCTGTGTGTTTTGGCTGGTTTAGTGGAGGCAACTTGGTCTAAAGCATTGATGATCCAGTTGTTGAAGCTGCGAACAGCCTGGTTGAGGTTGGTGGTGTCTTTGGGTTGTGTGGTGTTGAGGGCATCGATCCATTGCTGCTGGGTGGCCAACTTGAATCTCGAGGCAAGTAGGATAACGGATACGGTGGCTGTTAGAACTGGGGTTTCTGGTTGGCAGAGATATGCATCCTGTCCAAGCAAGAACCACTATTCTAGTCAAGGTAAGCTAGATATACACTAAAAGATAACCTGTGCTCACCCTCTGGTAGCTTGGCACAGGGCAATCAGGCTTATCTTAGAGGCAATGTGTAAAGTATTGGGCAACACACACACAGTAACACAATGAAACCACCACAATAATACTCCACATCAAAATATATCATATTTATATGAGTAAAACAAGACTAAAATGGCAAAAATCCAATAAATAGAAGTGAAAATATGAATTTTCAAAGATTAAATCAAAATCTAGTGCTTAGAGTCAAATAGCAATTAGGGGTTACTTGAGGTCACGCTGCACTGAGGTAAATCCAAAGTTCAGGCTGACTGCGATGGAGGGCAGGCCGGCTACAGCACTCACGCAGGTCCTGCTGAAGAAAAGTACCTTGGATGGAGCAAGCATCAACGTTGAAGACTCGATGTGCTGGGTACGATCTGCACAGGTGATGAAAGCGTCGTCAACGAACCCTTTTATGATGCAGGCACTGCATCGTTGTCGAGCCACACTGTTCATTGTTGTTGAGCCATGCAGTTCGTCGAAGTAATGTTGTTGATTGGCTCCTGGATTGACATCGAAGGGCAATGCATCAGTTCCAATTGGCGCAAAGTCGTCACTGCGTCGATTTTTATGGTTCTGGTCAGCAGAAATCACCTTTCAAGGGCCCAGGACTGGATTACCACCACTTGGTAGGGCAGGATTCACAGATGGCAGAGTCCAGGTGCTGTTGCAGAATTGAAGGAAGTCTTGGATGGCCCTGATACTTCAGAACAGGGGGCAAGCCAGCAAGCCCTTGGAGTCACTCTGGGTTCATGTGACATGGGTCCAGTCCTTGTCCTCAGCAGGACAGAGATCAGCAGGCATCAGGGCAGCACAACAAAGCAGAAAATCAGTTCTTCCAGAGCAGCAGTCCAGCAGAGTGGCAATCCTTATAGGACAGCAGTCTTTACTGAAGGCAGAGTTCTTCCCAGGTTCAGTAGTGTACTGTCTTCGTAGGGTCAAGTACTTCTACCCAGGTTGTGACTTTGAAGTGGGGGTGACTTCAAAGCAGTTGCTTGAAGTTTCCAGGTCCCCCTTTCTTCCCAGCCCTGTCTCCAGACTATTAGTGGGGGGGTAATCAATCCTTTGTGTGGGAAACAGGACACTGCCTATTCAGGTCTAAGTATCAGCTCACCCTCTCTCTTCCTGCCCAGGAAAAGCTATCAGAATGCAGATGAATGTAGATGAGTTCTCTGTCACACCTACCCTTCCTGTGTTCGTGGCTGTCTTGAGGGAATGCACAAAGTGTAGCTGACACCCAACCCAGACGTGTATTGGAGACAGGCTGCAAAGCACACAGAGCAGTAAGAACAGTGAAATGCCCACTTTCTAACAGTGGCATTTCTAAAATAGTAATTTTAAATCCACCTTTAACATTTAAGAGGATTCATCATTACCATTTCAAGGATATAAAACATGATGCAGCTACTCCTTACTGATCAGGATTTACAGCTTAAATGTGTTTTAAGGAATTTCCAATCCTAGCCTATGAAAGGAGTAGTCCTCACAGTAGTGAAACATGAATTTGGGTGTTTATCACTACGAGGACATGTAAACTTTAAAAGTACATGTCCTACCTTTTAGTTACACAGCACCCTGCCCTTAGGGCTAATTAGGGCCTACCTTAGGTGTGACTTCTGTGTAATAAAAGGGGAGATAAAGGCTTGGCAAGTGATTTTAAATGCCAAGTCAAAGTGGCAGTAAAATGCACACACAGCCCTTGAAATGAGAGGCCTGAGACAGGTTTGAAAGACTACTAATGTGGGTGGCACAACTAGTGCTCCAGGCCCACTAGAAGCATTTAGATTATAGGTCCTGGGTATATAGTATACCACTTTACAAGGGACTTATAAATAAACTAAATATGCCAATCTTGTATACACCAATGTTACCATGATTAGGGGAGAAGCACATGCATTTTAGCAGTGGTTAGCAGTGATAAAGTGCTCAGAGTCCTAAAGCCAACAAAAAATGCACAACAAAGAGTAGGTAAGCAGGCAAAATGTTTGGGGGAAGACCACCCTAAGGATGACAGGTCTAACAGTGGCCATCTTGTATACATGATCTCACAAAAGGAGAGTGAAGGCAGAGTCTCTTCACTTCCCAAAGCAATTTGTGTTTGGCAGTTGTTGGCCGATCATCATTAAGCCAGTATCTTGCGATAGTAGTGTCGGATTGGAACTTTTGACTACCTACTGCTCAGGACGAGTTCATGATCATTACCATTTTCAAGACCATGTATATTTGTACCTATTCTGTGTGCTAACTATTTTCTATCACTTTTTGTTGGTTTTTGCACATTCTTATTTTTGCACTTTGCATCTCTCCTGTTTCATCTTCGACATTGTACATATCCTCATTGAATGTAAGAAATGTGAACTTATGTTGGACTCTCTGGTATGTCCATAAGAACCGTATGCAAAGACTATATTGCAATGATTTTCCAAAGTACAAATATTAACCAATATTTTCATATATTTTCAGTGTGAAAATTGATTGTTTTAGAGAAGGGAGGGCTGAATCAGTGGACTTGTTACTTGACATAATTAGGTAAAAGGGTTGCATTTGTTTTGAATGTTACAAGGTTTGTTTTTTTGTAATCTGATATTATTTCATTGCAAACTTCCATAAGCAGATTCTGAAGGAAGTGCAACATGCCTCGCATCTGTATTTTATCTCTTTTCCCATTTCCCCTCTGTATGGGCTGCTGTGATTTGTGTTACAATTAGAAATCATGGTCTCTCTATGGAGGTGAATAGGATTAGCTTCATGGCTCTTTTGCAGACGAGTAGCGAAAATCAGTGAACTACGATACCTGCATGGGAATACTACTCTCAAGCAGAAAACACAATGAAACCCAAGTCCACCGTGAAAAACAGTCAAACATCAGTTCTGAAACATACTCATTTATAAAGAAAATAGCTAGCAGGGTAATTGTATATATCAAAAACAGTGGTTCTGAAAAGTATCACTTTGAGTGTAATTGATAAAGACTTATGGGCTATTAGCCATAAATTCAGGTTGTTCCTAAAGGGATCCAGTGAATTAATATACTACAGAAAGGAGTACTGACTATGCAAAAACAATTCTACTGTTGTTATTTGTGCATCAATATTATGTCTAAGTTTAGTTATGCAGTACTGTTAGTCATACAGTTAGGTTAACTGAAAATACACAGACCTATTCAATACATTTTAAAATGTTTCATACATCATTTAATTATAATGTTCAGCAATCATAGATGCAGAACATCTACTGCTCAGCGCTCCAAGTTATCACACACAAGCTGTACCCTCCTTTAAATTCACCTATATTTGTTCAATTATTCTGTCTACTCAAAGAGTAAGTCACACCTAATCATAGCATACATTTGTGAATGAGTCCAATATGTCCTGGAGAATTTCCAATACCTACACCTTTCTTGCATTTCTGATGGACGCCTAAATAAGGAGCTTCTGATTTTGTTTTGCTTTGAGCTTTGGCCATCATTATTTTCCATCCACTTCAATAAAATGTTATGAAATGTCAAATGTGATTTGCTTTTTGTAATGGTGATACTTGAGGCAGGATTGTTCTCATATATCTGTTATGCTATATTAATTTGTAGAGCGCGCTAATCACCCGTGAGGGTATCGAAGCGATTTGCAGGTGGGAAAATTGCTGTCCCCTAGAAGAGATCATTCGATGAGCCAGATTTTCAACTTCATGTGGAACTCAAGAAGTGATGAGGTTGGTGGGCCTGTGTTGTGCAGTGCTTTGTATGTGTGTGAGGAATTTGAACTGATTATGTTTGTGTATGGGAGTCAGTGAAGTTCCCTGAAGTGTGGGCTGATGTGGGTACATTGAGATAGGTTGAGGATGAGTCTTGCTGCAGCATTTTGGATGGTTTGGAGCCTTTTCAGGAGCTGTTTGGTAACTCCTGAGTAGACTGCATTCCCGCAGTCAAGCCTGCTGGTTAACAAGGATTGAGTGACCATTTTCCTAGTGTTCTCCGGTAGCCATTTGAAGATCTTTGCGGCATCCTCGGTGTGTGGAAGCATGTGGAGGTCACCATGTTTACTTGGGCTGTCATGCCGAGGTTGTCATCCAGGATGATTACTAAGTTTCTGCCATGGGTGGTGGGGGTCTGCTGCACACCAGGTAGAATCCCAAGCAGAGTATTTTCTTCTGAAGATATCCCCTTCTGTTTTATCAGAGTTGAACTTGAGGCAGTTGGATCTTATCCAGGTGGCTACCATGATCATGCAGGTGGAAAAATTGTTTTTTGTTGTGGGGGTCTTGTTTGACTGGGAGAGTATCAGTTGGGTACTTTCTGTAAAGGAAAGTATGTTGATGTCATGTGATCTGATGAGGTCTGTCAGTCGGGGCATGTGGATGTTGAATAAGGTCAGACTGAGAAATGATTCTTGGGGAACTCCACAGATGAGATTCTAGGCTTACTATGCATAGGGTGGCAGGTTGATTTATTGTGCTATTACTGTGAGGAAGTAGCAAATCCAGTTGAGGGCATGCCCTTGGATGTCTGTTTTATGTAATCTTCTGATCAGTGTGAAGTGGGAGACTGTATAGAAAGCTGTTGAGAGGTCGAGAAGTATGAGGGTCCCAGTTTCTCCTCAGTCGAGGATCATCCTAATGTCCTATGTTGCTGCGATGAGGGCAGTCTTAGTGCTGTGATTGGGCCAGAAACCTGACTGAGTGGTGTCTAGGAGTAGGTGTGTGTCGATGTAGTAGGTGAGTTGCTTTTTGACGGCTTTCTCCATGACCTGGCCATGTATGGCAGAAGGGAGATCAGGCAGTAGTTTGCTAGCTGGTGGGCTCTGCCAAGGGTTTCATAAGCAGTGCTTGACCATCGCGTGTTTCCAGGCATCCAGGAATGTTGTGGTGATGATGGAGTTGTTTAGGATGAAGAAGAGATCTTCGCTGATTTGGGAGATGCCCAAGTTGTGGATGTGGTGGGGGAAGGGGTCCATCGGTGCCCCGGAGTGGATTGTTTTCATGATGTTGGCTGTTTCTTCTGTAGTGACTGTTTTCTAGGTATTCAGGGAGTTTTCGTGATCATTTGTTGGTAGGCTGGAGGATAGGAGTCAGGGGTTCAGTTGAGGTTCGAAGTTATTGTAGATGGTTTTGATTTTGTTGTTGGAAAATTCAGAGAGATTGTCTAATAGTTCTTTCAAGTGGGTGATGTTGTTTGTAATGAAAGCTTGTTAGGTGAAGTCTTGAACAACAGTGAAGATTTCTTTATGGCTATTGGAGCTGTTATCTATACATTCTGCCAGGACTCTCCTCTTGGTCTCTTTGATCTGCAGGTGGTAGCGTCTCAGTGCTACTTTGTAAGTATCCTTGTTGATATCACTTTGGTTCTTTCTCCATCTTCTTTCCCGTTGTCTGAAGTGTTGTTTGGTTGCGCGGAGTTCCCCAGTGTACCAGCTCGCCTGCTTCCGGGTTCTTCTTTGTGTGTTGTGTTTACAGGGTGCCAGAGCATCAGTGCATTTTGTGATTCATTCATTGACCTATTTGATGTCACTGTTTAGGTCATAGTTGGGGTTGGGCTGGTTCATGCACCAACTGGATTCTGAGACACTGCGCCAGCTATGTCTGGCCAGGCTTTTGGTAGTGGGTTTTTGTTTCGTGAGGGGTGTTGACTGGGAAGTGGATGATGGCGTGACCAGTCCAGGTGAGAGGCATGGTTGCGATGATTTTGATGCTGTTAAAGGTGGTGAATAAACTGTGTAGAGGGTGTGTCCAGATGAATGTGTGAGTCCACTGGTATCTTGAGTCAGTCTGAGATTTTCTAGGCTTTCGAGGAGGGTGATGGAGCTTGGGCCATTCAGGTCTTCCAGGTGGAAGTTGAGGTCAAATTGTAGGATGTAGGATTGTAGGATAGTCTTTGGAGTCAATGCTGAGGAGAGACAACAAAATCGGCAATGCTGTCAGTGAAAAAAGGTCTGTGGTCTCGGTGGTGGTTAGAAGAGGGTTCTGTTCAAGGTGTATGTCACTAAGATTCGCATTTTGAAATGTAGTATCTTCATGAAGGGGGTCGCGTACTCTGCGGTTGCGGTCCAGCTGATGGCTTCTTTGAAGATTGTTCCAGCTGATGGCTTCCTTTGAAGATTATTGTGATTCCTCTTCCTGGTTTGTGTTGGCGGTCTTGTGCAATCTTGTATCCTGCCATGGTGGCCGTGGCGATGTTGGTTACTGACTCAGCTGTTAACCATGTTTCCATTGGGAAGCGGAGGTCCGGGCATCATTGTTCAGGATGTCCCAGATTTCCAAGGCATATTGCTGAGCGAGTGGGTGTTGAGGAGCATTCATGATAGTTTATCTTGGGGTGCGTGTTTGCTAGTTGGAGCTGTGTGTGTGTTGTGGGGGAGTGGGGGTGTGCAGACAAAATATCAGTTCAAATATATTGTGTGGACAAAATATTGTGTCAAGAATATCGAGGACAAATATATTGTGAAGGTAAGTTTCTATAGGTAAGTAAAGTTTTACTTTATATAATTCCACCTATAAGTATCTTGATGATACATATATATCTTCAATGTACGTAGATGTGGAGTTTATAAATCTATACTTTCCCTTTTGAACTTACCTATTCTATATTTTGGTCCTCGATATTTTTGACATGATATTCTGTCCACATAATATTTTTATATCTGAAATTCTGTCAGTGATGTTGTACTGGTGGAGTAGGCGTGGTAGGAGCGGTGTTGCACGCGAAGCAACAGTGGGTGCAAGCGAAGGCTCCCACTGTGTTTTGCGGTGCAGAGTGGCAGCAGTGTTATCACATTAATATATAGAATCATAGATAGGTAACAGTGAATTTTTCACTGATGGGTTCTGAGTGACATTAAACAGACTAGGCAAAGTTAGAGTTGTCTATAATATCAATCAGAACTCCAAGGTGAAAAATATAACCATAATTCAATTGTTACCCCATTCTGTGCCTTCCCTTCCTTCCCATCCAGTAGCTGTTCTTCCTGCTTTCAGCACAGGGGTAGAGGAGAAATGTGGACCCAAACAAAACATGGCTTCTTCTGTGTGTCTCAAATGTAAAAACAAATATAACTGGCCTCAGGCAACCCAACCCACCAATCTCTGTACCATCCCACACCCTCCTCCAGAAGCTGCGCCCTCTTCCCTCCTTCAGAGCGGAACGCCAGCGCTGCACTGAGAGGACCTTCAGCGCAGCCTGGAATTCCTAGCAACAGTGGGTGTTACCCACTGTGATTAACCAGATTTAAAATCTGAAGTTCATGCTAATGGCATAATTTAAGAAGAGATAGACAGACAGACAGATAGATAGACAGATAGACAGACAGACAGACAGACAGATAGACCAGTGTTTAATTTGAGCCGGAGGTTTCCGATGCTTGGCACCGGCACTTAATTATCAACACCGGCGCTTGTGACAGTCTGCCACAAGGTACCGGTCGCTGGCCAATTGAAGATGACCACAACAAGAGTTAATTAATATACATTAAAAATGACTAATAGGCACTTTATTACCACTGTTGATTCTGGATAGGGGCAACCACTCACTATATATTGAAAACAGTGTATGTGTATGTGAAAGTATGTTTTTTTTCATATACGTAATGCAAACACCGGCAAAATTCAATACAAATAATCTGATTCTCATTTCTTTTTAACTGGAGTATAGAAACTCGTTTCACAAACATCTATCTTTCCAAAGACAACACTTTGGGGTCGATTCCGATTCGGGCCGGAAATTTCTCCGACCGAGCCGGACCCGGAGAGATTTCCGACCGAATCGGACCCGTGCAGTCCGACCGAACGAGTACGATGCGGCCGTATGTTATCGGACACGAGTCGGTCGGACTCCCATTGAACTCAATGGGAGCCGGTCGTCACAACGCGTACGCGGGCTCCCATTGCCTCAATGGGTGCGAGGCGGACAAGGGCGCCCCCTACAGCGGGTACGCCGCGAGCGCTCCGCGGCGTACACGCACAGGTAGGGGGACCCTTGGGTCCCCCCTGTGTGCGCCTCGCGCGGCTACGCGTACAGGGGGTCCGACACGGACCCCCAAAGTACGGCTCCGACAGCTCTTACGAGCCGGAGTGCGCGGCTCGGTCGGACTGCTCGCGGCGCGCATCGTACTTACCCGGCCGGGAAACGTCTCCATTGCGCGGTGCGGATCGGGTCCGACCGAGTCGGTCGGAGCGGTTCGAGTCCGAGCGAGTCGGTCGGAGTTGTCGGGACGCCCGGACGAGTCGGTCGGCGAGTCGCATCGTACTCGCTCGGCCGGACCCGCGTACGGTTCGGTCGGGAAACAGGCTTTCGCATGGCTTTTTTCCCGACCGAATGGTATTGGGTGCGCCTCCGACCGAGATCGGAATCGGCCCCTTTATGTCTAAAACGCATTGCTGAAAATAGCCAGCAGATGGCAGCGTTGACTCGAATGCATTTAAGAGCAAAGGGCGTGTGATCGAATCGGTATTGTATGTTTTTTACTTCACAGATTTGAAAGAATTCCACAGTTCCTTTGACCAAAGAGATTTTTCTTCTAAAGAATTTCGTTTTCGCTTCATAATTATAATGTTTAGTGAAAGAGGCCACTGATCTAATATTTTCCCTTAAGTCTACCAGATGGATAATTGCGGCAGCATTTTTGTGTGGAGACAGGCTGGTTTCTGTCGTGAGATGGACAGGTGGCCTGCTAATCAGAGAGATTATTCATCATTACTCCCAGAGTTTACCGTAGCTATGGCAGAGACAGTTAAATCTCTGTAGCAGACCCACCCATGACCTTTAAATCGCATCAGACACATCTGAATGGCTGTCCCCTTATTTTATATTCTCTGCATTTTCATTTGTAGCGTTTTATTTTAAACTTCATCCCTCGTTGAAACATACAGCTTATGTCTTGGATATTCTTTTTTACAGTTTAAAGTAATAGCACTTTATCAAACACTCTCTATGCTGGCAGTGCATCTCATCCTTTTAGTGATAGTCAAAGAGGGCAGAACTTTACTCAGGCCTCAATAGCCAAGAGAAGAAGACTGGAGCACAATCTTTAGAGAACCTTCATATAACTGCCTTATTGATATTATATGGCGCCTTTTTACCTCTCTCCCTTTAGTGTAGCTTTCTGCTGCTTTTAACTTTCAGGGGCTATCCGAATTGCTCTGGGCTGTCTGTCATGGCTCACTCTAGTCAGGTATTTGTTTTGTTGGGTATGAGAAACAACGGGTCTGTTCTGTTCAGGGTTTTAAAGTTTCATTATGTCTAAGTTTACACCGAGTTTTCTTTATGTGAGTTTCGAGTGAGAGAAATGAAAGACTTGGCAATTTCTTTTGCGCCAAAATGGTGAAAGGTTTGTTTCCCGTTTCTTGCTGCGTTTGTTCAAGTACTTTGGGCGCATCCATATTGGTCTCGTGCTGTGGTGCGGTGCTCAGGAAGGCGCAGGTGGACTGTCTAACGGAGCGGTTATTAACCTTTTAACTTCTGTGGTCGCCCAACTGAATTGCCATTGGAAACGGGGGACCCTCAATAAGTCAGTTATAGAAGCCGGCATCCCAGCCTAAGTAATTAACATGATGTTTGAGCCTCGAAACAGTACACAAAAATCCAGAAACAACTAAACGTCAAATAAATCCACAAATGAAATATTTTATTTAATTCACAAACATAGACAAATCGAAATTTTAATTTTAATGGGAAGGTTGAAACTCCTCTAAATTTGATTTGTAATTCTAAAAGATGAAGTAATGGACTAAACTCTACTATATCACCTTGTCTTTCTTGCTACTAGGATGTGCTGTCTTTTTGTCGGTGCTTCAGTTGACGGCGCCCACCGTCCATACTATGTTCTGTTTGCTCTCTCACGAAACCTGGGCTGTGTTAAAATTCTACTCGTCTTGAGACCCTGGCAGTGCTTAATTTGTAAAAAAAAAAATAAGTGCCAGGGCTCTTGTCAGGAGGCCACTGCAGCTTGCACCCCATATTGCCCCTGCCATGCTGCCAATGATAGTAACAACACGCCTACTTACATCACGCTCCTACAAGTGGCCCTCAAAGCTATAAGAATGGCTTGGGTGACAGGTAATAGTCCTTTTTAATGTACGTTGAGTTAATAATTGATTGTTGGTGTGGTCATCCCAAAATTAGCCAGACAATGCCACCTTGTGACAGACTGTCACAAGCACCGGTGTTGACAAGTGCCGGTACCGAGCACCAGAAACCACCCGCTCAAATTAAGCACTGATCCTGGGACTCAGAAACGTTTTGGCTATAAAGACCTTTAGTGGACCAGAATAAACCTACCAAGTAAATCTGACTATTTTGCGTTGTTTCTGGGCTGAAGATTCAGATTTTTTCTTCTCTGAGCTTTTGCAAAACAGCAAATACACAACCTGCAGACTTGCCCCGCTGGAGGAATCCGAGCTCATAAAAAAGTGACTAAGTGCGAAAGTAAAAATCTCCGCCAGGTGAAAGTGTCAAAAGAATCTGGCAGATGAGGGATCTTCCTTAGGTGTGAAATTTGAATTTTTCCCACTCAGAGCTTTCCATCCAAAAGTGAATGGCTTCACTGAGACCTTGTCCAATGACTATCTGTCCTCATGGAGCTCTCCTTGGCCATAGCCTATTTGGACTTCCATTTTAGAGACTAAATCCGAAGGTAAGACCTTCGACTGTATTGAACCTTTTTCCTGTAGCTGACCCATGCTCCATCGCAGTCTGCCTCAGCGGAGGACCTGATCTACAGCGACCAGTTGACCATGGGTGGTGGTCAATGCTTTATGATTCCATTTTTATTTACAACTTTAAAAATTTAAATCTCCGCTTCCTCTTATTGGATTTTTGTAGTATTTGTGTCATTTTGTGTATTTACATTTACTCTATTTTTCTGAGTTGGTGTGGAATTTTTCTTGTGTTGTGTTTTGACTTTATTACTGTTTCAATCCTGCATACATAATTAAGTAAAGCCTGTATGCTCTGTGCTACAGCTACCAAGGGGTTGAGCTCCGGTTAATTTAGTGTCTTTTTTGATTCACCCTAACAAGGCATAGACACCAGTTAGATCTGTGGCCCCTGCAGGCGCCGTGCGTCCATTGGGGCGTTGGGGCGTTGCCCCCCCGCCCGCCCGCAGCTCCCTCGGCGTCTCTGACTCAGTTTACTTAAAGTTCAGAGACGCCGAGGGAGAACTGACAATGCATGTCAGTCAACATGACGCCGGACCGCCCACCGAAGCGGGTGGGCGGTCCGGCGTCATGTTGACTGACATGCATTGTCAGACCAGCCAGGGACAGTCAGCAGCACAAGTGCGCATGAGTGGGGAAGGTGAGCGAATTTTTCGCCCGTGCCCAGTCATGCGCACTTGTGTTTGCACTGGCTTGCGCATGCCCATTAGGAGCCCCTCGGACTCCTAATGGGCAGGCGGCGGGCGAAGAATAACCGTGCCCTAAGCCAATCCTGGCGCTGGGAACAAAACTAAAGTCCAACATCTTGTTTAAAACTTAAACATTAAAATGTTACTTTGCTTTTGGCATATAATGCCTCTTTATATACATTTGCCTATGTGATGAATGGCAAGACAATGCATTTTTTTCTATTTTGGGTTGTCTGAAGCACTGCTGTCCTTAGTAAAGCACATGTACTATTGCCGACTGGTTGCTTCGTTGTTCGCCCCGCTCCTTGTAGCCAGCAATGAAACCCTGCCCCCCCTCCACTTTAACAGTGCTGCTTTCAGCGCTGCGGGTGAGTGGAAATGCAAGAGTTTTCTCCTGGCGGGTCGTTGCATATGACTCCTGGTTAAGGCAAGCGAGCACAACTACAGTGTTTTGCCCTTGCTATGTACAACTGGTTATGGGTGCAGGCTTTGAGATGCTAAAGCTAGTTAAACTCTTTTTATTTGTATATTATGATGATGTTTTAAACTTTTTCAGAACGCATTCATTAAGTGCCATTTTATTGTACCGTAAAGTATGTTGTTCAGAGCAGAAAGTGATATATACTTGAAATTATGTAACCTGAAAACATCGTACATTTATGTCTTTGAAGCAAATTGCATTTAATGCACTTTAAAAATGGGTGCCAGGTTTAATCTTCAAGCACCGAGGTTTACCGTGGAAACCACATGAACGCATGCAGACTTTTATTAGTCAAGTCTATCGATTGTACTCATGCCCCCTCCCTTATTGGCGGTTTTTATGCAATTGTACTTAAAATTTTAAGTTCCTCAATGGTCCCAAGGATTGGTAAATGACATGTTTAAAGCAACTCTTCTATTCATCTAAGCTATGTTATCTTCCTCACGGTTCTTGAAAGGCATTTTTACGTAAAGCTAGATCCCTTAAATCACTCCGTAGAATGTGACAAGGAGAGCCGTCACAGGAAACAAAGTCAGTCGGTTTAGGAGCCGCGAGCGACAGCGTCATAGCCGCAGTAGGGATAGGTGTGGCAGACATGAAGTCAAGCCGTGATATACAATATCTCCCTTTGGGGTTCTCTGACTACACGCCTCATTCACCCACTTCTCCTCTGTTGGTCTCCGTCTGCTTGCCTCGTCCTCTTGCTCCTCCCCTGCTGTGCTCCAAAATATCACCTCTTCCTCCTTTCACTGACTATAACTACTCCTTGCTCACCACTTCTTCCTCCATGCCTCTTAGTCCTTGCTCCACTTCCTAGAGAGATATGATGCTTTGTAGGGTAATGTCTTTGAACTTCTGGTCACTTCCTGTCTCTCAAATTACGTCAGTGATTAGCCAGATGTGCTCTCATCATGTACATCGCCATTTGGAAGCATCATTCCACATGTAAATATGAGCTTGACTGTAGCAGTCTGGTTCAAGGAAGAGCACTGAAGTCTGTGTGGAAGTGAGAGCCTGCCAGAGATACATTTTGATTGAAAGAATGAAGTTTATTTTTCCAGAATAAAATTGATAGCATAATACTCATAATTCCACGAACTGACAAGCAGGTGTTTGGAGACAAGATGACTGCATTTCCAAATATACATATAAAGCTGATATTTGAGTGATAATCAAGCCCTACACTGGTCTATTATCAGAATTTTCATTTCGGATTTCAAGAATCTTTTAACTGCTATCCAGGATCAATCGTACTGTCTCCCTCTTTTGGAGCGTATGGAACGTCAAATTGAGTTCCTTTCTGATACTACCCTAAGCTCTGTAATACAGATCACAGTTACATTAGAAGTTGACAACAGTGCTTTACTTGTAAAAAGAAGAGTGCCTGCCCCGTTTTTGTTAGAATCCCTCTGCTGCGAAATGCAAGCAAGCAAGCACTGCCAAACACCAGGGCTGCCTAGAAATGAATTACAGCGGATCACGGATGCCTCTTTCTTGAATACTCGGATTTGTAGGACTCGGGACAATGTGAGTCTGGACCCTTTTCATTCTCACTTCATTTATTAGTCTTTAAACTTCCCTTCACAGAGGGAGCTGGTCACTGGCAGAATCTTACAAAAAGAGTATTTCCTGGTACGGTGGCAGAATGGTGTCGTGGAATATTTCATTAGTTCTCCTTTGAGGTGCCTGTAAAAGAAACCCCTCGACGTTTTTTCAACCAGATACATTAGAATACGTTTTGATCAAGGCAAAAGTCTGACTTACATCTGAAAGTGCCTCTTCATTCATTGGTGCGTTTAGGCACTAGGTAAATTATACTGCATGCATGTACTGTGTCACTCATTGTTTCACGTACGCATGCATTCATCTATCCATTTACTCATGGTTGCATTCATCCATCTACAATACAATACATATAGATATAGGCACTTTCAGTCATAAGCCAGAACTACAGTCTTTGCTCGTTGTCTTAGTGAAGACAGTGCTTTTCATTGCGTTCTATTGTGGAGTAAGCTACACACCATGTGGCGTTACATTTAGAAAGAACAATCCGATTCTGCTCTTGCGAGATGAAAATCACAGAAGGCGCTTTCTTAGTATCACTGGTGGCAGATTTGATAAAAGCGTATTGCGTTTTGGCAAAGTGCACAGTTATCCGACTCAAAACTAAAGTGGCAAGTATGGAATCTATCTGCGACCCTAGGGCCCCGTGACACCTGGGCCCAATACTACATGTGAGTGCTTTACTGGGATTTGCGCAATAGAGGGGTTTCTAGAGTCAACTCCAGGGCGGATGCACTTGGATTTACACTAAAAATGTTATGCCTCACTAATATAGAATACATCGACATGTCCGACCCCGTTGTGCAGCAGGGGAGGTTTTATGCATTTAGAGTATGCCAGTGAAGCAGTACTTTTGTTTTGTTTTCTTGTCTTTTTTTGAACAGCATTGTTTTCCCGGGTGGGTAAGTGCACCAATCGTGGGGTACTGCAATGACTGATTGATGGGTGGATTGGTAACCATGTTCTTCCTGCTTACATTTCACATGCTTTACTTTGCTTTTTCCAGGATGTTGGTACTTTTTATTTAGGCAGCATATTGCTCTCTGTCTTGTCTAGTGCGTAATTTGAATGGAGTAGTTGCAAGTATATTATGGTTCTAAATCTAAAAGCACTCGCTACCACCTTCCTGGCCTCTAGCAATTTTCAGAAACAATAAAAATGTCATGATAATGCTGATGGTTAATGTTTTTCCTAGAGAGAGATCAGAGTTTTGTCTAGTGGAAGTTTTGACTCATGGAAAGGTAGCGCAGAAGGTTAATGTGCCTGCTGTAAAGAACATGTACCTGATGCAGATCACAAAATGCACATGATGTAAATAGGTCAGTGAGTCACTGCTTTTGTCAGAGAGATCCTTTTGTTACTTGCAGTTTGTAAGTTAAAATCCTAACATAGAACAGTGAGCTATTAACTGTCATCTAAGAGCTGCATGCAAACTGCAAGGTAAAAATTACAGCGTTAATATGTTTTTCCCCCGTCTTTGTTTGATTATCCTAATGTTTCAAATATAAATTGTTATATTTTTATTGTCAGCACCTGGTAAAGCCTGACCAACATTACCATAATTTTTGGGCAATTTTTGGGCGAAGAACAAGAGGCCCCAACCTCCTTTGCTGCTCTTTCACCCCGGCTACAATATTTTTTTAGATTGGAGTTAGGGCTATGTGTGTGGTCACTCTACATGGTGGTTGGGGTGGGTGCACATTTTGAACATTGTACTCAGAAATGCATTGTATGTCGAAGTCTGTTATGAAGCTCTGTGGTTATACTGAATAAGCAGCTACCTATGTTATGACATCTCTTTATTAATGTAATAACTGCACTTTCACAATTGCTGTATTAACCTTCCTGCTTTCTCAAATTTGCTTGAAAATTCACCATTTGGCCACTCTTTTTTCAAAATTTTCTCAGGAGAAAACCCCCCCGAATCCCCCTTAGGTTGTTCGCGCTCGCTCGCTGCGCTCGCTCGCTAAGGTGCAGTATGACAATGATTTTACGCCGCACCACTTTCAAATGTCACCAGCCGCCACTGGGCCCCTGGCTTGCACCTTGAAACCCTTAGGACAGCCTTTGCGACCCCTGGCCTCAGAGGTGGCATCTGCAGCAACTGCTGGGAGCAGGGAGAATAGAACTACAAAGCACACTCACAATGAAGTAAAAGTTGAAACAAGCTAAACAAAGTTTTTAAACAACTTATTGCCATTTTCAGTATTTTTAGTACATGAAGAGTGACATGCGTGAACACAATCTTCCCCTATGTGTTTCTCATGTGTGATAGTGAGTTATAAGCCATCATAAATCAAAATGTAATTAATAACAAGAATACTGTAATCCGATAACAGAGTTAATATTCGATTTATAGGGGCTCAATCTCAAACATAGTAGTAAAACTGCACTCCTATTTTGAAACCTACATCAGAGTGTAGTTTTACTACCTTTTGGAATTTCCAAATATTGTTTGGTTTCGAAGTGGGTTGGCGGATGTCGCAGGGTGGATGACCACCAACTGTCTTCAGCTCAACGCCAGCAAGACCGAGGTCCTGCTGGTAGGAAAAGATCCTGAGCTTTGGAACGGGCATTGGTGGCCCACCACCCTGGGTCCGGCCCCCACTCCCAAACAGGTAGTGAAAAATCTTGGCGTCTGGGTGGACTCGGCGCTTAGTTTCCGAGATCAAACTAAGAGGGTAGCTGCGACCTGTTTTGGTATTCTGCGCAGCCTCAGGCCCATTTTGGGCTTTTTTGACTCCTTTATCCGCCAGATGATAGTACAGGCTTCTGTGCTGTCAAGATTGGACTATGCCAGTGTGCTCTATCTGGGCACCAATAAGGCAGAGATCGCTAGATTGCAGAGGGTTCAAAATGTCGCCGCTAGAACCCTTCTTGCCATGCCCAGATGCTGTTCCACCTCCAGCATTATCCGGCGGCTACACTGGCTGCCAGTAGAGAGGCGGGTGGAGTTCAAGTCTCTCTGCTTCGCGTTTAAGATTCTGAAATACCCGACCCTTGGGGTATTATCTGATCTACTCTCTGCCTATATTCCTATGCGTCAGTTACGTTCTGCAGACCAACAGCTTGCTTGCATCCCAGGTGTGAGGAGAGCCCGCGCAGGTGGGCGATCTTTCCGCGTGATGGCGGCCAAGTTGTGGAATGGCCTTCCAAGCCAGATACGGAGCATGGACAACTACTTTGCTTTTCGAAAGGCTCTAAAAACCCACTTATTTGCTTACTAGGTTACCTGCTCTACTGACTGTTATTTCTATGTTTTTTCTGGTTTCTTTTCTGCTCTGCTAGATGGGATTCTCGCAGTCAGTTGCTACTATTGCTCTTAGCGCCGGGACGCCCCTTTGCTGGGGCAGCTGAGCGCTTTACAAAACTGCTTAACATAACATAACATCAGCATAAAAAGCTGTGCTTGGCACAGGTTTGACAGCGGATTCCATGAGACATCACATGATGTCGAAGCTTGGAATCCACTGCCCCTGTGTAGAAGTCGCCATGGCAGAAAACTCCACACAGCAGGAATGGATTCCTCTTTGCAAATGCATCATTATGGTTTCTTCCAATCCTGGAAAGGGATTTACGCCAGCACTTTGCTGCAGTGAAATGTGAACCTTTCCAGGTTGACAAAGGGACTGATAAGAGATTGTGAATTCCTATAAACATTCTAGTTTATGGGCGGTCACAAACGTTTAAGGCAAATCACTTGTTAAAATAATCAGGGCTGCCCTCAGTCCCACCCCTTGATTGGGATTTATGGCCGCCGAGAGCTCTGCACTCATGGCAGAACTAGCCACACCTGCACATCTGCCAGGAATACCTTTGTGAATTCCTAGCAACGTAAAAGTGAGGTGAATTCACTTGTAATCCTACATTTACAATTGAGTTTGCATTTGTGACTAGGCTGTGATCAATATCTATTCGTTCAGGTGAACATTACTACTATTGTTTGTTTTATTTAAAATGCTGCCTCTCCCTGTGATTTATAAATATATTTCTCATTGAAGGATAAATTAGTTAAACCATTACATTATGATATTTTGTTATATAAATAAGTTTGCTTCCCAGAGTTGTTCAGTGCATTGTGGCACTACATCCTCCTCCTCAAACGCACACATCATTTTTCATGTAAAACAGATATAAATTAATAATGGTCATTGGAATATTATGCCAGCACCCAAATTAAAATATAGGTGGCATATAGATTACACATTTAACTGTGTTGTGTTTTTATAGTCAGTCAGTTACTGTGATATCAGCTCGGCTTAAGGGCATGTGACATTTCCTCGGAGGAATCAGGGGCAGAGGTCATATGATGATACTTCTTGCGATGCCATTGAGGTCAAAGTGTGTGTGATGTCACTTCTGCAACTTCAGGGATTTTGGTGAATGAATGTCCATGTAACAAGGATAGTGATTATTACTTGAGATGTGTAGCTACCCTCTCAACGGATGCTTTCATTTTTTACAGCAAGGGAATTGACTACTTTTAATTTAACTTGTTTATTTTAAAGTTAAGGTAATGTGCCTAGCAAAACAGGCAGGCAAAACAGATATCATTTGTTTGTCTTCAAACAGAATAATCGGAGATCTGGCAAGTAAAACACTAATCTTTGCGCCAAATTCTCTCTGCACTTTTACATTGAAGTTTGAGGTCTTTGAACTCTTGCATGTACCACTGTGCTCAGGAAAGACAATGGTAAGAAGTTACTGCTTTAAAGAGAATTAAAGAATCATGAGTTTTGGTAAGTCATGAATGCTTGACTATTCAGGTCAAACAGAGGATGGTGTTATGCAGAAGAGGAGGGAGAATCCAATAATACATTTAGCAAAATTATCAGAACAGGTCATGCAGGAGAGTGCAGGAAAGAAGCATGACTTGGTGAGGCAGGAGTCAAGTCAAGAGTACATCCACTATCATGAATGGGGCTTTTTAGGAGCTGGAAGAGACCAAGTGTCATGTAAGATTCTAGCAAACAAGATGTGTCAGGGGCTGTATCTAGATCTATCCACAAATTATACACTCTCTAATAAGAGAGGAAACCGCTCCTAAAAGTAGAGTTGTTGAATAATCAAAAACTTTGATATAAAGTTCGTTGTGCGAAAATGGTTCAAGGTGAACTGACAACACTAATAGAGAATGTTTATGAATAGTAGTCCGTCCTCCCTGCTTCCTCTCAGAGCAAGATATGTAAAAAGAGGGGTGGAGTCACATGAGTTAGATCCTTTGCAGAGGTGTTATGTGTTCAAGAATCATTGATAAAAATTACATAAAATGTATTATCAAGAATTAAGTAATGAATGTCCAACTTTTTTTTATAGATGTCTATAAATGGGAGAGCATTTGAGATGTTGACAAAAGTTATGACATGAGTATTGGGGCATGGGGGTTCATGTGGTTTTGGTGCACTGCGAGGAGAAAGCCTGTATTTTAGATGGTCTATTAGGAAAAGTGGTCTATACATTAGATGGATAGATCTGCATGTTGGGTCTCAGACATCATGTAGAGTGGAGAACAGAGGAACGTATACACAAAGCAAATTTGGGAGAAATGTTTTAAATTGGCCATAGCAAATTACAGGGGGAAACTTGTTGATCTTATAAGGAACAGCAAGTTTGTCAAGATTGGGAAAGGGTGCTTCAGGCAGATCCACATCTTCTCAATTATAAATTGCAGACTTCATGTGATGGCCTCTCACCTCTGGGAGACTGGCTGTCAGGCAGACACCAGCTGTTTCAACAGCTGTCCTTTGAGAACACTGCTGAGCACTCTATCTCTGGTCATCAAGGTCGTGGAACTAGACCAAAGTATGGTAGCCTGAGTTCTACTTTTATACAAAATTTGAGACAGTGGATCCACATAACCTGTTTAGAACTGTAGAACCAGATTGGAGTGGCAATTCTTTCAAGTGTAATACACAAGCTGCTTTCCAGACATATTAATTGCCTAGAGTGATTCTTTTCAGAGCAGGTAGGGAATGAACTGTCTACAGCCTGATGCACCCCAACACAGGCACAAAGATGTTTGACGCTTCTGCGCCCAGCTGTCATCAGCCAAACTTAAGGAGTAATCAGGGACAGACATAAGGAAAGGCCTCTCTTAGAAACTTTGATATCTCTCACAACATAGACTGTAGTCCTAAACCTCACCCCTACCATCCAAAAATGGCTGTGCTTATGAGGATAAATTGATAGCTCCTAGCTAACAAAAGGCCTTACAGAACTTGATAGCCAAACTCCTTACTTCAGAGCCTGGATGTCCTCCCTCCAGTTACAGTAGTGAAGGCACAGTTTGGAAAATCAGCCCTGATCCCCCATCTTTTGCTATGGGAGGCCAGGGGCATCCACAAATCGATCCCACTGCTCCATGTTACCTCTCACACACACAACATACCATCATGGATGCACATACTACATAGGAATACACACACTTGACATATATTTGAGATCTCAGTGCAAGGTTCTGGGCATCCACATAATAGCGAAACTTTATGCAAGTGGGTCTGTAGGTCTTACTATAATGACACAGATAAAAAGGTCTGGTCACACTAACGATCTCTTCTAAAAACACAATACACTGTCTCCCCACGGTTTATGTGCTATACCCAGGAAAGGTACATTACACTGCCCATAATGAGGGTACACATGGTGTGCCCCTCCTAGTTACAGGACAGGTTTAGGACTTAACATAGTCAGGGGCATGCCTAGGCCTCTGTGCACAAGCTCCATTAGCCTGACAGCAGGGCTAAATGTAAAGTCAGGGTACCAGATATACATGCAGTTGGGAAGTAGGGAAGGGGTTCCCACCTGTATACCCTGCAGGCTACATTTCCTTCCCACATGCATGTTGGTTTTTATAGTCTTTAAATAACCATGCTTATACATGGATGTTTGCTCAATACCGCATTACATGTTTACAAACCAAATAATATTAACCTGTTTTGACTTGTATTTGTATCTGTGGTCAATTTACTTGCTTTTTTATTATTACTTGACCTTGTCAGACATGTTTGTAAAACTGACCATTTGTCCTGAAACTTTGTCCTGAAATTTGACCCTACATCCTGAGGTTTTGCCCAGAATGTGCCTCCATACCAGGTAGTCAACCGAGGACGATATGACGTCGGTGATCAATCGCTGAAGCCTTCAGTTTTGGCATCAGAAGATCCAAGCAGAACAAAGCAGGGTATATATAATCACAGAGGTTGCTTCACCACTGGTTTAGTATTGCTTTCTCATAGCCCATTTGTTGGTTCTTGAAATCCACCCACTGGACAGGGCTGAAAACTGTAGCTAGGCATGTAATCATCAGGTGGAAGACCATTTATCACAAGGTCCCACTAGAGCCCATTTTTTCTAGCAAAAGAGGACTAAACTTCGATTTTAAGCCTGCCTAGGGTGCAACCTCCCTAATGAAGTCTCAATACCTTGACCAGGTCCTCCAAAGGTGAAAACAAATGGCTAAGTCCCAAATTACTTTCACTGATGGGAAAGTTCCCCCAGTTGCTCATGCAGCCTTCGAGCATTAAGGACTGGCTTTTAGACACTTTCTCCAGTCAGACATTCTGTAGGCTCCTGTCCACAATGGTCAGCTGGGCCTTGTCAGAGTGAGGAGCCTTTCTGCTCTTTGTGTCCCTCAAGCAAGCAAACAGGAGGTCACCCGCTTGATCCCCAAAGGGCAGTTCCGTTACCTGGCTGCCAGAAGCAGTCAGGAGTCCTTGTGTCTTCTTTCTTCTAGCAGCCATAAAAGTGTCTTCTTATTCTGGAAGTTTATTCTAAGGTCAGGACTTTTTCCAAGGAGGTGGTTTCATTAGTTTACAGTCTTATCCTGTACACTGGCCAGTGATTGGGGAATTCCCTACAGTCAATTCTGGCTATTTTAACACAGAAATCTCAACTCCCTTTTCACCACAACCTTCCCAGAATACCTCAACAAAAATCGTTCTAGACTTTTCTCAGTCACTGGAGCTTAGTCCCTCCCTCTAGCGACTGCCTTGTAGAAAAGAAGGGTCCTCTCCTCTGTCAGTTCTAGAACTGCTGTGACTAAGACAAAAAGTCTAGGGTGCCTCGGGGAATTAACTGCCGTATTTCCTCCAATTGGGACTTACACTTTGTTGGACTTGGCCCTTTTTGCATGGTCATCCCTGAACTTTTTGCCTTCCTCCTAGTCTTTTTTCTGACCTGGTGTTGGTGGTTTTAGGACTCTGGGCACTTTAGCACTGCTGTCCAGTGTAAAGTGCGTGTGCTCTCTGAGTAAACATGGTAAGATTGGTCTACACCTGTTTGGCGTATTTAATTTACCTGTCAGTCCCTTGTAAAGTGGTATCTCAGATACCCAGGGCCAGTAAATTAAATGCTACTGGTGGGCTTGCAGCGCTGATTGCGCCACGCACCAAAGTAGCCTTTCAAACCTATCTCAGGCCTCTGCCATTGCAGGGCCTTTGCGCGCAGTGTTACTGCCGCTGTGACGTGGCACTTAAAGTGCGTGCCACGTCTGTGACCCCCCTTTTACTGCATGTCAGTCACCCCTAATGTAGGCCCTGTGTTGATGCAGACATAATGCGTTTATGTTGCTAGTACAAATGCCGAGTACAGTATTTTACCAGTAGTTACTGGTTGAGTTATTTTTACCACTTGTGCTTTCTAATGGATCTGACCGTGACCCGATTGGCCCGGTCATGTATATAATCCCCTGTAAATTACTGCCTGGTGCCAGTTGGCACAGTGTATATGTGTGATTATGATTCTAATGTGTTTTGGATAATACAAAGGCTATTTTTTTATATAACCTTGTGTGGAATTTCTTTTGTGGTGTGCCTAGTGTGTTGCTGCTGTGTGTGTGTGTGTTGCGCAAACGCTTTACACATTGCCTCCGGGATAAGCCTGACTGCTCGTGCCAAGCTACCAAGGGGGTGAACAGGGGTTATCTTCGGCGTGTAACTCCTTTGCCCTGACTAGAGTGCTGGTTTCTGCCTGGCTTAGGCGCATGCCCTAGCCAACCAGAAATCCCATTTCTAACACACTTCAACCGTTCAAAAGTAGTGAAAGCTGCTCTTTGTGTTGACAGCTGTTGCAGATGACTATTCTCAGTTGACCGCCGTCTAGCCAGAGGTGTATATTCAGTCTCTGGAACTGGCTGTTTGGCACCCCGATTCTGAACTATTTTACTCTCTGGCAGCTTAAAATACACTTTTAGAGTTACTTTTCCTCTAGATTTATCAAAAATGTATAGTGACTATCAAATTTGATTTTTTTTTAAACTAAGTGGAAAATAACTTTATTGATTGCTGTAGGATTTCCCCGTTCTGAGATGTGATAAAGTTATATTATTCCTAACTAGGCTTGCTCATTGAAATTGGAGTCTTAACTTTACAGTGAAAAACAGCTTTTGTTTGTTACCTCGTACTGTGGGGACATACTTTTCTCAATATCTTGATGTATGTGTCAGGGCTTTTCTGATGACGTGCATGTTACATATAAATCAGACCTAATTGCACATCAAACATGAGTGCACTAACTCTTTGAAGTGTACATGTAAAAGCC
Source organism: Calotriton arnoldi (assembly GCA_963921515.1). Classification (NCBI taxonomy): domain Eukaryota; kingdom Metazoa; phylum Chordata; class Amphibia; order Caudata; family Salamandridae; genus Calotriton; species Calotriton arnoldi. The sequence continues at coordinate 76,655 of CAWUFW010004513.1, forward strand.
TTGGTGCCTACAAAACTAATGTTTTCAATGGCGACAATAGCTAATAGAGTATGTGAGATTGCCATGCTATTCTATAAGTAGGTTGATATTAGCTTTACAAACAAAATAACAGAAATATAGTCAATCAATCAAACAGGGGTTTATAAAGCGCGCTACTCACCCGTGAGGGTCTCAAGGTGCTGGGGGGGTGGGGGGAGGGGGTGGGGGGTGCAGCTCCAGATCAGTCGAAGAGCCAGGTCTTGAGGCTCTTCCTGAAGGCGTGCAGAGTGGGGGAGCGTCTGATGTTGACTGGGAGCTTGTTCCAGGTATTTGCTGCGACATAGGAGAAGGCTCTTCCACCTGCTCTGGTTCTGCGGATGCGTGGGGTCTCTGCCAGGGAGAGGTCGGCGGAGCTGAGGTTCCTTTTGGGTATGTGGAAGGAGACTCTTTCGTTGAGGTATTTGGGTCCAATGTTGTGGAGGGATTTGTAGGCGTGGGTGAGTAGCTTGAAGGTTACTCTCTTCTCGATGGGGAGCCAGTGGAGGTCTCGTAGGTGCTGGGTCATATGCTAGTGTCGTGGGGTTCCGAGGACGAGTCTTGCTGCGGTGTTCTGGATGGTTTGGAGCTTGTGTAGCAGGGCTTTGTTGATTCAGGCGTAGAGGGCGTTGCCGTAGTCCAGTCAGCTGGTTATGAGTGCGTGGGTGACGGTCTTTCTGCATTCGGGGGGCATCCACTTGAAGGTCTTGCGGAGGATGCGGAGGGAGTTGAAGCAGGTGGAGGCGATGGCGTTGATCTGGCGGGTCAGGGTGAGGGAGGATTTTAGAACGATGCCGAGGTTCCGGGTGTGGTCCGTCAGGCTGGGTGGGTTTCCGAGGGCAGGGGGCCACCAGGACCTGTCCCACACAGGGGGGGAGGGTCCAAGGACGAGGACCTCTGTCTTCTCCGAGTTCAGTTTTAGGCAGCTGCCACTCATCCAGGCTGCAACGTCTTTCATTCCTTCTTGGAAGCGGAGTCTGGGTTCTTTGGGGTTCTTCGTGAGAAAGAGAGAGGATGAGCTGGGTGTCATCGGCGTAAGATACTATGCTGAGCCCATGCTGTCTGACGATGTTGGCGAGGGGGGCCATGTAGATGTTGAAGAGCGTGGGGCTGAGCGAGGATCCTTGGGGTACTCCACAGTTGATCTCTGTAGGTTCGGAGAGGAAGGGAGGGAGTCTGATCCTTTGGGTTCTGCCAGAGAGAAAGGAGCGGATCCAGTCGAGGGCGGTTCCCCGTATATACCGGCGTCATGGAGTCTGGCTGCCAGAGTGCGGTGTGAGACGGTGTCGAAGGCTGCGGAGAGGTCTTGTAGGATGAGGGCCGCAGTGTGGCCCTGGTCGAGTATCATGCGGATGTCATCGGTGGCGGCGAGGAGGGCGGTCTTGGTGCTGTGGTTGCTGCGAAATCTGGACTGGGAGGGGTCGAGGATGGCGTTCTCTTCTATGAAGGTGGTCAGCTCGGCATTGATGAATCTCTCGGTGACTTTGGCTGCGAAGGGAAGGAGAGAGATGGGCCGGTAGTTTTTCAGGTCCGTCGGGTCAGCCGAGAGTTTCTTGAGGAGGGGCTTGACCTCTGCCTGCTTCCAGTCGTCGGGGAAGATGCCGGATTCGAGGGAGGCTTAGTTCTGGTGCTACGGTGGCGGCGGCTCTGTGGTAGATGTGCAGAGGGCAGGGGTCGGTGGGGGCTCCTGAGTGGGTGTTCTTCATGGTCGTGGTGGTGTCTTCAGTGGTGGCAGGTTTCCAAGTGGTGATGGTCGGCTGGTTGTCGGTGGTGGAGAGGGTGGTGGTGTCCGGAGTCTGTACGCTGAAGTTGTCGTAGAGGGTCTTGATCTTCAGGTGGAAGTAGGAGCTGAGCTTGTTGTAGAGTTCCTGAGATGGTGTGACGTCCGTGGCTTCGCTGGGGGGTCTGGTGAACTGCTGTATGACGTTGAATAGTTCTTTTGCATTACTTGCATTGGTGTGGATTTTGTTCTTGATAATGATAGTGAAGAGAAAACGTCCATTCTGCTGCCCAGAGAGCTACATGTAGTGAGCAACTTTACATTGCCGTCCGGTGAGGCCCGGTACAGAGCTAAAGTGCAAGGAAATTTTTTGGGATACAATTACCTACCTTTTGGATATGTCTCTAACATAGGCATTGTTCATGCAGTAATGCAGACAGAAGGGACTGTGCAGCAATTCCCTCTCCAAAGAAAATCACTGGGGAGTAAAGTATATAGAGACCTAAGAATTTAGGAGGGCTAAACAAGAAGTCTTGCTTGCGGGAAATGCTGAAGGGACGTTATGTGATTGCAGGCCTGGGACCTTTCTAAATGGCTTGTGTTAGAAATGAGGGTCTCTAGTTGGCAATGGTTTGCAACTTTGTCCAAGTAGGGACCCTTCTTTCTAGTCAGGGTAAGGGGATACACTTCTGAAATAACCCCTGCTCACCCTCTTGGTAACTTGACATGAGCAGACAGGCTTATTTCAGAGGCAGTGTGTAAAGCATTTGTAGACACATACAGTAATACTGTAAAAACACTTCAAATGGACACCACACCAGTTTAGAAAAATAAGTAATCTTTATCTAAACCAAACAAGACCAAAATGACAAAGAATCCAACATACAATAATCAAAATGTGATTCTTAGAAGGTAAAAACAGTTCTGTCCATAGCAAACTGTAGATGCACCACTTTCAACACAAAGTACCTTGGATGCGTCACAATTATAAACAAAAACAGCCGCACAGAAGGTGATGCAACAGTTCCTTACTGCCTCGCAGGGGAGGTGATGCGTCGGTTCCTTACTGAAGGGGAGGTGATGCGTCGGTTTCTTACCGTGCGGGGAGGTGATGCGCTGGTTTCTTACTGCGGCCCCGGCGTTCTTGTAGACTTGGCACCCCGGTGCGATGCGTGGGGATTGGGATGCATCGGTTCTCGATGCGGAGGCAGTGGCGTTGAATTGGTCTCTCCAGCCGCGGTCCCACGATGCACTGGTTCTTGCAGCCGCACAGCAGGGCCTGCATCTGAATCGGTGCGGTGATCTCGGACTTCGGGGATAGGTGCACAGGATTCAGCGTGCAGCGATTTCTCCAGCCGTGGGCAGGCGCTGCGTCGGTCTCTTCAGTGGCACAGCGGCGATGCGTCGGAAACGGGTGTGGATGCGTCGCGCTTCTCTTAGTTGCATCTTTTTTCCAGCTCCCAACAGCACGAACAACCTCCAGAGGCCCAACACAGCAACAGGCACCTCTTGGAAGGTCTGAACGCCCAGCAAGGAAGTTCAGGGGAGCTGGTAGTGAAGTCTTTGTGTCCCTGAGACTTCAGAACAGGAGGCGAGCTCTACTTCAAGCCCTTGGAGATCTTCAAGCAGGATACACAGCACACAGCAAAGTCTTTATCCTCTCCTTTGGCAGAAACAGCCACTGCAGGCCAACCCTAGACAGCACACAGCAAAGGGGCAGTACTTCTCCTTCAGTTTTCCCAGCTCTGCTCCTTGGCAGAGGTTCCTCTTGAGTCCAGAAGTATTCTAAAGTTCTGGGGTCTGGGACCCAATATTTATACAGCATTTCTCTTTGTTCTCTTGTGGCGGAGAGGCTCTGGGCTCAGTCAAAACCAGTTCTGTCCTCTCTGGTCCAGCTTCCCGGCAGGAGGTGGAGACAGCATTGTGTAAGGCAGACCAGGCCCATTCAGGTGCAAGGAAATGTCTTCCCCCTACTCTAAATGCAGCCCAGGTCCATTCAGCCCAGCCCTGAGTCATCCAGGAAAGGCAGGACACACCTCAACCCCCCCAGTGGCTGTCTACAGTGAATGCACATCCCCAGCCCCTGTCACTCCAAAGCCAGACAGTCAATCCACAAACCAGCAGAGGCACACAGGTTGGCTAAGCAAGAAAATACCACGTTCTAAAAGTGGTATTTTCAAACACACAATATAAAAATCATCTTTACTAAAAGATGCATTTTTATATTCTGAATTCAGGCATACTAAAATTCATGTTTCTATCTTATCACAATGGGAAGTTGTACTTATAAGATGTTATAAGTAAACTCCTATTTGACCTATTGTACAGATAGCCTTTCAATAGTGAAAAACGAAATATACTGTAGTTCACTATCAGGACATGTCACACACATCAGTACATGTCCTACCTTTCATATACACTGCACCCTGCCCACAGGGGTACCTTGGGCCTACCTTAGGGGTAACTCACATGTAATAAAAGGGAAAGTTAGGGCCTGGCAAGTGGGTGCACTTACCAGGTCGACATGGCAGTAGAGACTGTGCGCAGACACTGCAGTGACAGGTCTGAGACCCCTTTGAAGGGCTGCTTGTGTGGGTGGCACAATCAGTGCTGAAGGCCCACTACAGCATTTGACTTACAGGCCCTGGGCACACACAGTGCACTGTACTAGGGACTTAGTAGTAAGTCAAACAAGCCAATCATGGAAACACCAATCCATATTCACAATTTACAGAGGGAGCACTTGCACTTTGGCACTGATCAGCAGTGGCAAAGTGCCCAAAGCATCTAGACCAGCAAAAACGAAATTCAGCTCACAGCAAAAACACAGGAGGCAGAGGCAAAAATACAGGGGAAAGCCACGCCAAGGATGCCAAGTGTAACAGCTTTGTGTAAAGTAGTGAGGGGAAAAAATAGCCACGCACCCAACACCATAACTATAAGGCGTTAGGTAAAGTTTAGGCTAATTATTACAGATAGTAGGGTTATGTAATGTAACATGCTTTCGGTTTTTCCATTGTTCATTTCAATTTATATTGTTACTGCTGAGATTATAATAATACTTTTCATTATTCTGATACACAAGATTTGTGTTCTGATTGTACATAATAAATAACCTACCATTATATGTCTGTTGCTTTCAGCGGTGTGGGTGAGGGTGCATGCATGTAGAAATAGCCCCTGCCATTAAGAGCTGCTTTGACAGGGTTGCCTGATTCACAACATTCTAGATCTAGATTTGGTCCCAGAACAGTCAGCAGGTACTGGGCTCCAAATGTAACAATTGGAATCTTTCACCGCTGATGTCTTGGTAACCATTGCTGCGCATCCCCAAACCGTGAACCAAGTAACTATTTTTAGAAATTAAATTTTGTGGTAGTGAGGCAGACCAATCCAAGGCTTACTCAAGGAGGGTGCTATGTGATAGAGGCTCAGAGCTCCACAATGAACGAGATTTAATAAATGAGTGTCTGTTCTTCTAGTGCTTTATTATACAGAAACTTAAATGCTACAAAACGTTAGCAAATATATTCATGTGACAGGTGTATATGCCTAACAGGACATCCTCTTTAGGGGCCTCACAACTAACTAGGGCACATAATGAAAGGTCACAAAGGGCAAGAAACCCCCTAAACATACATAAACTCCCTTGGCAGGGGGCACCTCTTAATCTCTGTCCACGGGCAAGCCCTAACTCTGAACACAACACCCCCAACACTCCTGACACAATGACACAAGGAGTACATTAATAAAAGGGCAGGCCTACTGGCTTTGCCAGAGTGGCACAACATTAATCAAATGAAGAACATAAGCCATTCCCTTATGGTGCATTTGAATCATAAAACATTGCAGGTGTTAGCACAAATATGTACTAAAGTTAACTTTCATTGACATCAGCAATATTCATTGATTTTGAGTTTCATTTCTGCGCATATCATTCAATAAATCAACTTTCATGTCAGAATCTTACTTCTGGGCTGACATGGTTGATTAGCAGCCTTGGATAAACTAGTATCAAGGGTCCCACAGAGCCTCTGGGGAAATGCGCCAGTTTCACTGTTCAAAACCTTTCCTGGGGTATCTCTAGTAGAGCAAGTAGACTCAGGCTGACAACCTCTACCATATTTTACTGGTACCCCTGTGGGTGCCCTTGCCACACCTAAAGGCTGTCAAAAACCTTTCGGTCCCTGTTTGCGGTGCCCCTGCTCCACCTGGGTCACCACCCAAACAATTTGCAAATACTTGCTTATGTCCCCAAGGTCTTTTATGGTGTGAGTTCAGCCCAGAAGCAATAGGTTTCTGGCCATGGCAGCCTGGGGAATATGTACTTTTCTCTTTTTAGTCCTTTCTTACAAGCGCACATTTGCACCTTTCTATTTTTCCCTGAACAGGTGTTTCCATGCAGGTGCTCGAGCATTTCAGTGCATCTTTATCAGTGAATCATGCAGGAGTCCACTAAGCCACGCAGTTTTCTCTCCTTTCGAAAGAATATAATATAATTGAAATGTCCAGCAAGGCTGGGTAGTTCCCTGCGCACAAGCCCTTCATGGGGGCATAGTTCCAGTATTGGAGCCTGGCGCAGCAGCCTGAAAAATGCCTCCATAAGTGAATTGCTTAGAACAGTACATCTCTGGCCCAGATTGCACTTGGTTCGTTTCCCCTGGCTCCTGGTGGCACAATCCAGCCATAGGGAATATTTAAGGCATCCTGGCCTCTGAAGGTTTGCTGATTTCTTAAGGGTGATTGATTCTGGAGCTTTTTTGTAGAGTTCAGAAACACCCTGTGACTCTCAAGCAGACTACACAGTCTGTCTGCACTCCTCAGGTTGTACTTCCTCCTGGACACAGGGCACCTTTGTGTTCTGCAGGAGTATGGGGTCCCCCTTTGCAGTATGCATCCAGCTAGAACTGGTCCACCTTCGGGATCTACAGCAAGTCCACCTTCCCTTGTCTCTCAGAGGGAGTGAGGAGTCAGTATTTTTGGCCCTGGAGGCAGAGTTCATAGAGTTGCTGAAATAACATGCCTGGAGTTTGTTCCATGCAGGAGTTCATCCACTTGGTAGGCACTCCCTTCATCTTCTGCAGATCTCTTGTTTTCCCAACATCTTTTGGGAAGGAGTTTAAATGTAGAAGTGAAGAATTCTAGAAAATGGGCTTCTTTTCCCAATTCAAAAATGTCATTCACCCCTTAACCTCTGGTAGACACTTCCTAGAAGCATCCCACAGACTTGCTCACCCCCCTGCACAGCATCTTTGGTACTTTTAAAATAGGAGATTAAATCTGTGGTCTAAAAGAGCTCTCCATGTATCCTAACTCTACCCGTAGCTAACACTTCAAAACTGGTTCCTTCCCACCAAGACCTGAAATTGAACTCCTGGAATGACTGGTGCCAGAGTTCTCCCTATACCTCCTTTGCCATTGCGAAACAGACTTACTCATGCTTGTCAATCAGTGTCAACAACTCACCATATGAACATTTGTATCCACCTTCTCCCTTAGGAGAAAACACCCTCCAAATGTGTTTATTGTTCAGAGGTGGCTTTGAACTGCAAGCTGACTAGCACAGTAATTAACTTGCTTCAACGGGGTAGTTGAAACCTCAATCTCATTAGGGATAGAACATGGAAATATTGCAAAAACAAAAAAGAAAGAAGGAGATGAAGGAGTCAAAATATGGCTAAAGGAATATTTTATTTGCCCTCAAGACATTTTAAACATAGAAAAAGTAATGCCAACCATTTCTCTGTGTTGAGTAAATCAAATTATATTTTTCACAGTTTTCACCCAAAGTGTAAATACAGTGAGGACTACAGACTTACACTTTAGGATATTTGTTTTTGTATACCCAATTAAATTATTATGATGCATAAGTTAGTGTCACAGTGGAAAGCAGTCTGAACACATATAATACAGAAGACGTTCCTTGATTAATTAATCAAAATTTAAACATCACCAAGAAGTTGTACCAACAATGGTTGTGATTTTATTTCATCACAAAACAGGAATTAATCAATTCATAAAACACAATGTATTTCACATTTGGACAATTTCAGAAAAAATAGGTGCATCCAGGATGGAGTGATAGGTGCATAGGAGGGATTTGTGAAGGTGATGTGAGGAGGGAAGGTAGTGCGTATATATACATCAGCAATCAATATTTATAACCTATCCTGCCAGAAGGACTGGCCTGTACATATATGACAAATCATAACAAAATAGATGCAGATATTAAATCTCTGTTATCCATGTTTGACAATGAAACAAAAGAACTGTCAACGTTTTGACCCCTATTGAGAACAGGAAACTTTGCGCCTTGGGGGTGGGGTCTTCATCAGGACTGAGTTGAAGGAAAGGGGAGGCACCAATCAGCGTGATCACTTCAGGAGGGCTCGTGAATCTTCTTCTGGTAGATCTGAACTTCTTTGGTATATCACCTTATAGTGGTCTGCGAATTTATTGACTATAGCTTGTGGATCTGTTATTTTCCCACCAGAGTCACTTATCAGTTCAGGCACTAGCCTAATCGCCCTCTCCTTCCTGTCCAGCCAGGCAATCAATTTCCCGGCCATGTCTCCCTGGTCGTATAATCTGCCATCTTTATCCCTCCCTAGAGCTTTGGCCATATCAGTAGCGATAGCTTTATACTCATCTCTTTTGAGTTGTAGGGTATGGAGTTTCCCCTGTGTGTCCTCTTCCCCCATCTCTTCCTCCAGGCGGAGGAGTTCATTTTCTAGGCGGACCAGGTCTTTTGATTTCTCCTTATGCGCTCCAGCAATTAACGACAGCGCCTGTCCCCTCATCACTGTTTTAAACGCTTCCCAAAGGGTTTGGGGTGACCCGACCGACCCCTCATTTTCCTGGAAGTAATGATCTAGGGCCTGCAGGAGTGCTTTTTTCACTATGGGGTTTCAGAGATACCACGGGTTAATGGGTGCGATGCTTCCCACTTTTTTTTCCCCGAGGACCAGTTGAGTCCACACCGGGGAGTGGTCTGAAATCCCTCTAGCCATGTGTCTAATTTCGCGAATATTTGCTATTTGGGATGTGGGCACCAGTAGATAATCTATTCGGGAAAGACTGTTGTGTGCTCCCGAGTGAAAGGTGTATTGTTTACTATCTGAGTGATATGCCCTCCACACATCCGTGAGGCCTAGGGCTTCAAAAAAGTTCGGGAGCCATCTACTTGCGGAGCCAATGTCACGGGGTGGATAGCGATCCAGGGGACCCGACACTACCGAGTTGAAGTCTCCTCTTACTATTATTTGGCCCTCTGGGAATGAGAGCATGATAGTACCCAAGTCTTTGAAGGTACGGCCCTGGAGGCCCGGCGGAACATATACAGCCATCACTGTGAGCGTCTGTCCCTCCCACTGCCCCGAGATCACGGAGTAACGACCCAACTCGCCAGTCCAGGTACGTTGAATGGAGAGTGGGAAGGAGTGTTTAAGCAAGATACCAACCCCTCTAGAGCCCGTGGTGAAGCCAGAGTGAGCCAATAGTTAGTAGCCCCATCTATTCAGTGCTTTACAGGTGTTACCTACCAGGTGGGACTCCTGAAGCAGCACCACGTCTGGGGAGTGTCGCTTGATGTATTGTAGGACTATGCAACGTTTTACCTTGTCCCCTAGTCCATTGACATTCCAACTCAGGAGCTAGTCCATTGACATTCCAACTCAGGAGCTTAAAGCTCTTGCCCCAATGTGTACTCATTGTAGCTAGTGTGGTCTGTGTCTCGTCGTCTGCGGGTAAACCATGTCGATTGAACTCGTGAGTGTCGAAACCACCCATCTCCCACCCAACTACCCCCCTCCCTGCTCCCCTGCACTCTGGGCTTGAAACTGCCCATTGAACAACTATGCAGAGTGCCTGTCGCCCAAACTGGAACTAAAAGTAGACTTGTGTGGGGTGAGCTACTCCGTCACTCTGCTCCTCCCCTCGTGGAACCTGATAACTAGTCCCCATGGGTGTGGACCAGTCTTCAACCCTGGGAAACAGTAAGATACACAGAGCTTTTGACAGGGCAGCACTCAATTATACGAAACAAACAAAAATACCACCATTTACAGGTTTTGGCCTGCCGATAATGTCAATGCACATTAGGAGCACCTTACTTTCTCTGCACAGTCACGACCTTAGGTTGGAATAGGGTTGACCTTCAATGTGCATTGTGTTCTTTTGCACCTCTCCACCCCTCCAACCAGTCCGCAGCCACTTCGGGATGGTTGAAAAACCAGGCTTTACCATCGGCCTCCACCCGGAGACGGGCCGGAAACAGCATTGTGTATTTGATTCCTTTGTCTCTCAATTTTTTCTTTACTGCAAGAAATGAACGCCTTTGCCTCTGTACATTAAGGGTAAAGTCAGTGAAAAAGGTGATTGCTGCGTTGTCGTACCGCAGAGGTGGGACCACTCTGGCATGTTGCAGTATGGCGTCGCGGTCCCGAAAATTCAAAAGCTTCGCCAGGATAGGACGCGGAGGCGCGCCCGGTTTAGGACGCCCCCCAGGAACTCTGTGAGCCTTCTCGACCACAAAGAATTGTGACAGGCCCTTAGGTTGTAGGTGTTGAAGTATGAGGTCCTCAACGAACAGGTCGGTCGCCTGCCCCTCCGCCCTCTCGGGCACACTCATAATTTGCACGTTATTGCATCTAGTGCGGCCCTCATAGTCGTCCAGTTTCTCTTCTGCAAATTTTCGGAAGGCCTGCAGCTCTTTGATATCTTGTTGCATTTGTGAAGCATCGTCGAGAAGGCATGAGGTAGTGATTTCCATCTGTTTGACTTTCTCACCAATTTTGGTCAGGTCTGCCCTGATGAGGGTCACCTCCGATGTTATTGCGTCCATCCTCTGTTCCAAGGACGAACGAACCCCCGAGATTGCTTCCATGACGTCCTTTAAAGTGAGCTCGGGTAGATCACCCTCCGTTGCGGCCGCCATTTTGTCTTTGGGTGGTTGTTCTGGCGTAACTGACTTAGGTTGGGTATACATGTCTAGTTTTTTCTGCTGAGTCACCTTGGGGCCCCTTGGACCCGACATTGTCCCAGGTCGTACTGTGTCCGCCTTTTCCTCCTGGTAGAGCCGTGAACTCGGCTTTGTGGGTGTTTAGACCCCTCAGCCGCTCCTGCAGGTGGTCAATGCTGGGTGGGTCCCAAGACTCAGGTTGAACGAGGGGGAGGGGGCAACGACCCACCCCCGGCACGCCCTGGTGCGATGCTTGTGCTTCAGGCATGCAATGGCGGGCAGAACAAATTTTCTCTCCCACTTCGCTTTGTCACACAGCCCTGTCGATGGTAATTCAGGTGATGCAGCCCCAATTGATGTTCAGGTGCCACCCTTTCGCAGCGACGCCAGTGGGAGAAGCGGAGTCTTACCTTGCTGTGGAGTGTCTGTTGTGGGCCCCAAACCACCAACCGGAGGAAATCAGGTGCAGGGGCACCCCGGTATCTTCAGGGTAGCTGCAGCTCTCTACGAGGATCCCGCACAGTTCGGTGCCCTCCGCTGTCTATGGCCCTCCACCCGTAGATGTGGGCCACCCATGAAGACACCACCCCCTGGGAGTCTGGGATGGTGTCGCTCTACGATTTCAAGGCAGCCGGCGGTGGGCCTGCGATGCCCCCGATGTTGCGTTGCGGACGTGACAACCAGGATCTGGGAAGCCCTCAACTCCGCAGGCACGCTCTACTCCGCCTGGCATGGGCCGGGGGGCGGGGGGGTAAGACGTGCCTCCGATGTGGTCCCGCTCACCCGTGGGCTTCATTGGCTGCTAGCACAGGTCAAACCGTCTTCTGTAGGGGCCGCTACTCTGAGAACTTCTCCCCCGTTCCAGTCGAGGACGCGGGTCGCGGTCGTTTGCAGGCACAGGCCAGTCTTCCAAGACAGCCTCAGTTTCTCACTCGAGGTCCCGGCTCCGAGGTCGGAGTAGGCCGCAACTTCTGGCGCCCACAGCACCGTTATTTTGGGTCTGTCAGCCACGATTTTTGGATCGTTAGTGCCCTCAGTAGTTCCGATGGTCCACCTGCACTTGGGGAGTCGGATTACAATGCCGGATGTTAGGAAGGGAGACGGTGTTACAGGAGCCGATCTAACTCGCGGCCATTACGCTCCGCGGCGTAGCCACGCCCCTCCTTATAGCGGATCCTTGGTGCTTAAGGGGATTACTCACAGCCTTTGGCCGGTCCAACAGCCTCGGCAGAGCCCACAAAGAAGCCCCAGTTCCGGGTAAAGCGCTGACCAGCACACACTTCAACTGGCGGGGCCAGCGACAGAGAAGTGCGGGTGCAACAGAATTGCGATTGTGGCTCGTTTGGGCCACTGGGAGCCACTGTAGGCAGACCGCCGACCACTGGGGAAGCTAACCTCCAGCCATGTGGCATCCAGGGAGCTGCAAAGATGTGCACAGAGGAGAGGGTGAGTCACCCCTGATCGATTGCTCTTTGATTCTGAGTTTTGTAAAGTGTGAACGAATGGGGTTTTGTTCGTCCTTGGAACAGAGGATGGACGCAATAACATCGGAGGTGACCCTCATCAGGGCAGACCTGACCAAAATTGGTGAGAAAGTCAAACAGATGGAAATCACTACCTCATGCCTTCTCGACGATGCTTCACAAATGCAACAAGATATCAAAGAGCTGCAGGCCTTCCGAAAATTAGCAGAAGAGAAACTGGACGACTATGAGGGCCGCACTAGATGCAATAACGTGCAAATTATGAGTGTGCCTGAGAGGGCGGAGGGGCAGGCGACCGACCTGTTCGTTGAGGACCTCATACTTTCACACTTTACAAAAAATGAGGTCCTCTTGGTGCTAATCGATCAACCTCGGATAGTGGCCAGCCAGGGGAACATTGGGCCTCGGGACTTGTGACGGTGTGACTAGCGACTCATCGTATGGGGAGCCATAGTGGGACGGAGGACACAGCTTGTGCCCAGTAATATGAGCGGATGCGACCAGCGGGAGTGGAAACACGCATCACCAGTAGAACGCATGATAAGAATCCAGTGGAGGTCGGTCACTGGGATTTGAAGAATGCACACCTGAGCCACATGGGGGGGAGCCATTGTGGTGGCTTTGATTGCTGTGTTTCATAGGCAGGGTGCTGGAGGAGAGGTCTTGGGCCCCTGCCTGTGAGCCCCTGGAAGAGACCATGATACCATGAACCCTTTTCAGGGCAGGACCCAGGGGCAAGGCACCCCTATGCCTGGGATACGAGTGAACCACGGACAGGCCTGAAGCTGCAGAGACACTATGTACTTTTAAGTTGCAGGAGTCCTTCCCCCTTCACCATCTGCTCATGCTGCACACCAGGAGGACCTAGGAGTGCAAGCATGTCAGAGGTTTCTTCTGGAAACACCATCTGCCACGACTTGTGACTGGACCCTGTCTTGGTTGGCAGGGGTGCTCCAATCTCACACATCTCAGGCTCCATGCCCTGGCAGAATTTCATCCACCACTCCAAGTGATATTGCACGAGACAACCACTGCTCCAACCGAGATTACACGAGAGAAACCATAGACTCAGCATACACAAAGTAAAATCGACAAACTTGGGCCGCTGGTCAGTCTGAGCAGTCCATCCAGAAGGCTGATTCTGTCAATACCTCCACCATTTTACAAGCCATACAGGCCCCAGAGTGGCCCTTGAAACATAACTAGGAGAAGTTGGGGTCAACGTGTCACTGCTTTGACAGGACCTTCGTGGGTGACTAAACGGGCCACTGAGCTAGAGGGCCGCATCTCAGAACTGGAGGACAAGGTGAAGGAAATCTTGACTACAGTGACTTACCTCTCCAACATATTAAGAATCCTGGAGAATTGGGTTGAAGATGCCAAAAATAGTACAAGATGCTGCAACCTCCACTTTGTGGGATTACCTGAAGGATTGGCTGGGTCCAACCCGGAGATATTCCTGGAGCGGTGCATGGCATCTTGGGTTCCCAATTAATTGCTTGTCCTCCTGCTGCAGCACTGAACATACCCCTAGATAACAGGCACAAAGGCCTTTTCCGGGGACCCCACTGCACCCACATATAGTGAATATCCTCAATTACAAAGACAAAGATATGATCATGAGGGAGGCTCGTCGAGGGAGAAACCTTGCCTTCTGATCTCAACGCATAATGATCTTCCTCGATTATACACACCACGTACAACAACAACAGAGAAAGTCTTTTGATAAGGTTAAGCTGAAACTCCAGGCCCTTAACCTGCAATACATGCTTCTATACCCAGCAAAACTTAAAAGTGATTCATGCCTTCAAATCATTCCTCTGTAACACACCAGAGGCAGCTGGGACTGAACAGCAGCAACTTCAGACCAGCCAGCTCTTCCTGTGGGGTGCAATGGATGGACGCGCAGGCCTGGGCTGGTCGGCAGTACATGAGGGTCGCGGAAGGTCCTGCATATGGCAGAAATATGAGAGGGTGTGGGGAAAAGAGAAGGCCCATCATGGCTTAGCATGAAAAGTTATATGAGGTGTTCTATCTGTATGTGTGATGTAAACTCTGAGGCCATTCTGTCGACTGTTATGTTAATGTATAAAATGGTGAAATAAAATGTTCAATGTAAAAAAAATCATTAGGCCCTCACAGGCCTTAACAAATCTATCCAGGGTCATATTTGCGACAGACTACCTATATGCAAATACCAAACTGAGTCAGGTAACAGTTTTCCTCGGTCAGCCCGCACATGTATATGTCAGAGTGCACACATGTTTATGTGTAGCCAGTGCACAGCCTCTAGTCCCAGCTGCATGGCAATGAGCCTTATTTTAAAAGGCAGGCACTGGTGATTATCATTATTATTTCTCACTTACTGCATTGATCCAAATATCAGTTGGTCTAAAATCAAGAATAAATCTGGGGGATTAAGAGGTTCAGAACCCACATCTTGATACACAGTTTATAGTGTTTCATAACAGTAGTGATAAGCAGTGAAACTTGAGGGCCCCCCTGCAAAGTACATGAAGGGGGCCCACAACCCCCTAACCCAATCAGGAGCTCTCAGGTCAGGAGCCGGGAGATTGTACACAGTGCCGGAGGGAGCCCCCTGAAGCTTGGGCACCGCAGGGGCTGTGAGGACAAATGTTACAACAGTGGTGATAAGGTTAATGATCATAAAATATCTGTTGCCTATCCTTCCTTGCATTCTCCCCTGGCACTGCAATCCTCTTATCTGCCCTCCATGCACCAGCCATTGTAAAGCTAATAGTGTCTGGTTTGATTCAAGTAATTTTCATGCACATGATATTGAATGGAGCAGGAAGAGCTCTTTGTATCTTCCATCCCTGGATCAAGAAAGTTGGTCCCTCATCCGGTGCCTTGCAGGATGAGACTCTTAGCCATGGATTACAACCAACAGCATGGACACTGTTGCACATCTACAAAAGAAGATGGGCTTCCTGCCCATCATTTACATTCTGTGTCCAGCTGCTGCTTGGCACAAGCCAAGCACCAGCTTCTGATTGGCTAGGAGTTTATCAGGCTTCACCATACAAGCAAAGTGGGCATTATGTGATGCCTGCTTCCCCAAGGAAGGACACCTCTGTTAGCAGGCTTCCAAAGAACCCTATAACAGCTACAAGAAAGACTGGTTTAATTCCATATTGTAAGGGTCAACTTTGAATCTGAATGGCCCATTAGCTGCAGCCCAACTACTACTGTTTCTGGATCAAAACTGGCACTGTAGGTGAGTTGTCTTGTTCACCCTTTCACTTGAAGACACTCTGTAGAGTCAGTCTATGGGATTGATATCTCGGGTGCCTTTCCTCAAGGAATACAAATTAAATGCCAGGGCTGATGAAAATACTTGTTAATACAAACTAAAAGGTGCAGAAAGTAGACTGACTGGTATCAAAGACTGCCAAAATCAGAGACAAGGTATGACTGCTCAGCCTGACCAGCCATAAGATTGCAAATGTATGGCCCTCAGTCAGTGCACAGTGTTAGCTGTGTCAGGGCAGCTCACTGGGCATGAAGCAAATTTCCAGAGGCATCTCTCCCCTGCAGGTGTCGCCCAACATCCTAGGTTCTTCTCTTAAAATGTGGCCTGGCTGCTTTTCCCAGAAGGTCTATAGCTTTCTGTGCCTGTTAACTACCCACACTGACTTCCTGCAACTGCACCACTCCCACTGCTGACACAATTTGCAAGAGCCTGCAATACTCCCTCTTTATAGGTGAGCCACCTCAACAAAACTTAAACACAATCAATAGACTTTGCTTCAGCTCCTGTGTCACCTTTTGCTCCTTTGTGTCTTGGCTTTCCCAGAACTGTAAGATTCCCTAGCCCTGTTGACTCTGCACCGATATACCCACAGCCTTTTCCCTTTATGAGAATTACGCTGTAGAAGCCAAGGTGACAGACTCTCAAAGCTAATTTAAAAAATTGTTTTTTTTATAGAATTTTATATAGCGCAAACTAGACCCGAAGATATCAGGTATCAGAGTGCTTTACATGAGCACCAGTTTTGTTACAGATGGACACATTCCTGTTTGTTAGGCACTGGGAGATTGAGTGATTTGCCCAGAATCACAGGATGTTGAGCATCGTTGCCGAGACTTGAACCTGGTTCCCCAGCTTCGAGGTCGACCGCTCTAGACGTAAGGCTACATCCTCTCATGCATTGTAACCGTAGTTCCCACCATCAACCAAGTGCAAGATCATGGTTCCTGGACAAGTTAGTGTTGGAGTCACCCAGACAAAAACTGTGCCACACCAATGAAACTGTTAAGAATAGCCTGTGAACACTTACATTTGTCACAAAACCCAGATACTACACTTTGGCTACTTTTGCCCTCACATATTAACTTACTCCAGGCCCAGTGTCAACACATAAAAATAAAAAAGACCTGAAACTTGACAAATTACTGTGCTGCAAGTTGTATTAACATACCCAATAAGTGTTTATACTTATCTGAAATAAAGTCTTATTTTTTATGAAAGACATGACACTTTACCGAAATGTCATTTATTGTGTAAGATGTATGTGCTAGCTGTAACTCATCTATCTCTCAACCAACATTTAAGAGTAAGCCTTGATTGTTCTACCTCACTACACCCTGCAGGTTAAAGTGTAAAAAAAGGTATTTGGCAATTCAGTTTGCCCACAGTAGTATGTGACTCCTGTGGTTTGGGGGACAATAGTAGTACTCAGACCCTGGAGAACAGGCCAGAAAGCTGTCAAATCCTCTCCAAGGACTCCAGATGGCCACCGGAGGTCTTGAGGCAGGTCCTGGCACATTAGCTCATACCAATTCAGGAGGGTTTGACATAGGGCTCTCAGTCTAAAAGGTGATGTTCAAAAAATACTGCAAGTTTTGATAGGTGCTGATGGAGTATGAAAAGCATGCATGTTTTGCAAAGAAATACAATAATTGCATTTGGCCATTTTGTAGAAAGTCGCTCAGAGCCAGAAGTGTGAAAAATGAAGTATATTACTAGAAACAGAGGGGCTTATTTACAAACCCATTGTGCTGCTGATGTGTTACTTTTATTGATGCACCGGCAGCGCAATGGTCTTCCCCATAATTACAAGAACATGTAAAGTCACCCTGCGTATCTTCTCATGGTTTTGTAAATATGTTTGCCTTATACACATAACTCTACGTGAAAGGGGTGTTCCATGGGTGTTGCTGTGGGTGTTCCCAAATCTAAAGCTCCGCCCGACTATTGCGAATCCAAACAGATATCTGCTATCTGTTTGGATTGGAATGCTGAAGAAAGCATTTTTTTAAATCGATAACTGAGAAAATTTTGCAGACGGGGGAATCATTGTCAAAATCGCGGTAATGTCTGGGACTACAGGATACTGGGGGACCACTATCTTGTTCACCTCTCTAAGGTCTATTACAAAGCGGTAAACATCAGGGTGAGCATCAGAAGAATCCATTTACCGCATTTAATAAACTGACCTGGGTTCAGGAAGTAGCGTGCTCGGACCAAAGAGGTAGCACGAGAGGGGTGGTAATCATTATAAGATGTAATCTTGGCATCAAATTAGAAAGCTATCAGACAGATCCCTCTGGGAGATGGGTGGTAGCTAATCTGAGGATACAAGGAATGCCAATAGTTTGCGCCAACTATTATGGGCCGAACGAGGATAACCCAGATGCCTTAATTAAGCTTGAATCAGTTCTATTAGCTAATGCTCCGGTGAAAGTTGGAGGCGATTTTAACATAGTACAAAACAAGGATTTAGACAGAACCTCCAAAGTTAAATATGTTAGCCCCCTAAAACAACTGCGGTACTTAAGACTTTGATTCAAGATCTAAATTTGGTAGATATTTGGAGAAGCAAGATGGGGGATAAAAAAGATTTTACTTTTTTTTAGTAAGAAGTATGGCCACCATTCCCGCATTGATTATTTTTTAATAGACCGGGAGGTGTTGACAGTGGTTGAAGAGATTAAACATCTGCCTGCTATTCTCTCAGACCACTCGGCTGTGTATTTTTCCTTGAGGCATCATAATAAGAGGGGCACAATAAGGTGGACTTTAGATAGGACCATCCTGTTAAATGAGGGAGTGATATCAAATATGAGGAATGAGGTTTTAGCCTTTTTTCAAGCCAATATGGGATCAGCAAAAATTCAAATCATATGGGACGCCTTCAAAACTTTTTTAAGAGCAATTGGCACCTCTATAATGGTGGGTAAGAGGCGAAGCATGAAACAACAAGAGGAAGAACTCTCCCAAAAAATTAAATGCAAGGAACAAGAGCTTCAAAAGGCATCACTGGAGGGCTCTAGTAAAGTTTCTTTGGTGGGCAAAGAATTAGAACAGCTTCAAGCAGAATATCAAGGAGCCCTAGACAAGATGCTATTGGATAGATGGAGAGTCAGTAAATTACAACACTTTGCATATGGGGAGAAGAGTGGCTCACTTTTAGCTTGGAAAGCTAAAGTAGATAAATCTCGAAACTTAATAGGCAGTTTAAGAGATGATAAAACAGGTGCCATATTGGATACCAACTTAAAAATTGGCTTGGAAGCCCGCAGGTATATGAGTCAATTATATAAAGAAGACATCTCCCCAGGGAAGGAGAATATAGAGGCTTGGCTGGAGAAAATTGAACTCCCTAAATTAAATGAAGACCAGAAGAGGGCCCTAATGGCTGAGATAACAGAGGATGAAGTCCGAGTTCAGCTGAGAAAGATGGCTAGGGGGAAGGCGACCGGCACAGATGGCCTACCGGTTGAGATATATTTTACCCTTCTGGACAGTATTGTACCAGTGCTGAAAGGTCTATTTAACACTATTCTGCTGGAAGGGGAAAATGCTCCACTGTCTTGGGCGGAAGCCACAGTAACACTGATTCTGAAACCCAACAAGGATCCCCTGGCAGTAGATTCCTATAGGCCAATATCACTGTTGAACACCGATTATAAGGTTTTTTCAGGGATATTGGCCGCCAGGGTTGCTAAGATTATTAAAAGGGTTATACACCAAGATCAGAGAGGATTTATTCCCGGGAGGCAGCTCAATGAACTCACTTTCGGGATGCTTGGGGTCATTGACTTGGCGGAAGCCCATAATTTACCCGTAACAGTCGTGGCAGTTCACGCCACTAAGGCATTCAATCAAGTCCATTGGCCCTATCTCTGGGAGGCTTTAAAGATCTTTGGGTTCCCCAGAACATTATAAGGGCAGTCCAACATCTATACTGTTTGCCTAGAGCCAGGGTTCTGGTTAACGGGGAGCTATCAGACTGGTTCAATATAACGTGGGGAACTAGGCAGGGGTGCCCCTGTCCCCTCTTTTATTCAATCTTTATATTGAACCGTTAGCCTCCTGGATTAGAAAGGATGATACCATTGCTCCGTTTAGGTTTGCAGGTTTACTGGCAAAATTAGCCTTGTATGCGGATGATCTTATACTTTATACGGTCAACCCTGAGATGGCAATCCCCAACTTAATGGCTAAGGCGGAAGCCTTTGGGAAGATATCTGGGTATAAGGTAAATAGAGAAAAGACAGAAGTTATGGAATGGAATCAGCCCAGGCAAACCCCGGGGGTGAAGTTAAATATGCGCTATTTGGGCATAATAATCACACAGAAACTAGTGGAAGTGCCTACTGTCAACTGGAGGAAGATAAGTCAGGAGGTCGGGAGATTGCTGGTTTGGTGGGCGAATCTACCCCTAAACTTATATGGCAGGGTAAACCTCATCAAAATGATTGTCCTCCCTAAGGTTACCTTCCTTTTTAATTCTATACCCTTACCGTTTGATAAAGGAGAGATTGCTAAACTGCAGGGGAAGATAGGCAGTTTTATCTGGTCTTCAAAGGGTCCCCGGAGATCCTGGAAAAAGCTAAGGAGGAGGTTGGAGAAGGGGGGGTTGGCTCTTCCTGATTTGACGATATATTGGTATGCATTTCATTTCAAGAACTTTCGCATGTTGTTAAATAAAGTCGATGGGTCATCACTAGGAATACTCTTTGGGGCAATGCTGAGTGGACTGAGGGAAGGACAAGACCAGTTTCTATTTAAATATGGAGATCCGAAGTTTAAAAAAAAAGTGAGATTGAAGATTTTGTTGGGGGCACTGAGAATGTGGGTTTTCATTCGGAAAAAACTAGGAATACCGTATTATTCCTCTATGGCGCCGATATGGGATTCACCAGGAACCCCGGAGTGTTTAAATGATCAGCTTAGTCTTCCTCTGAAAACTGCAGGGATTACCCGGTGGGGGAATCTTAAGTCGGAGTCAGCGTTAGTCAGCTGGGAAACTTTGAGCCTATGCACAAGGGGCCAATTAACCAGATTTAAGTACTATCAAGTTTCCTCATGGTGGATACGACAAGCCTGGGAAGATGAAGAAGAGGATTCCTGGTTGGATCAGGCGATAAAAATTGGCACTATTAAAAAGGAGGTCTCTCTGTGGTACCGTATTTTGGCCGAGGTGGATGATGAATTGGATACAGACATTCAAAAGCTCTGGGGAGATGACCTAGCAAACTTAAATCTAAGAGAGGCGTGGCTTGGTTCATTCGCAATGCTTTGCGCGATAGTAAAACCCGCTTTTCTCAAACGTAATCATCTTTTTACTGTTTATAGAGTATATTGGTCCCCAGCAAAATTATCAAAATTTTCAGGAACACAGTATGCATGCCCAAGATGTATGTACCCTCTGGCGGACGACATGCACATGTTTTTGACATGCCCCAAGATCATTGATTATTGGACTGAGGTGTGTAAATTTTTGACGGAAGTAACGGGTATACAAGTGAAAGAAAACCCTTTACTTATATTTTTTGGAGTATGTCAGGACTGTGTCACTCGACTTAATAATGTTATTTCAAGATTTATTTTTTATGTGACTTTATTGGGGAGACAGGAGATTTGCAGGTCTTGGAAATCAGGAGTCCCCCCTCTCTCATCGGACTGCAAGAAGAATATCATATCGATAAGTTAGTTCGATATAGCGTGTGATCCAAGTAGTCAGGAGAAAGTATGGGCAATGTTGGTTGAGTGGAGTCAAAGACCTAGGGGGTCCAATGATTAAGCCAAAGAATTGCTGTCGGTCCCGGTCCCTTCTTTGCTACGGGCACACCAGTGAAGGGTTGGAAGTGGAAGCTGCTTTTTCTTGGATGGAATGACTCTATCCCTGGCTGGGAAATATGGTAAAACAGGAATGGAGTATTGCCAACAAGAGAATTGGCAGAATGAGGCCAAAAAAAAAAAAAAAAAGAAGAATCCAAAGGTGCCTTTTTAAGTATAGGAAGAATAGGGCTGTTACACACATTCGCCACTGTCTCCTCAACCACACCAGACTCAATCAAATCCTGTATTATTTGCAATAAGGCCTTTTCTCCTGCCTGGGATATCTTGTACTGGGGAATACGTGGCAATTTAGCATTATCTCTGATCTGTATAGATACTGGCGGGATCTGGACACATAACATAACATAACATGTATATTTGTAAAGCGCACGTTCACCACTACGGGTATCTTGGCGCTGAATATCAGATGTTTGTTGTTACCCAACTCAATGGTACTCATTTTCCGTGTCTCCTGTGGCCCATAACGTATGTGGCACATCTCTGAACTCAGCTGGAAGGGGGGCATCCTTTGCGAAGCACTGTTTGGCACGAGCTACCTGCGGTCCAATAGTCATGTAAACACCGTCTGGAGAACAAAAAATTGTTGCATGCAACCTTTTTAACAAATCAAGTCCTAACAAATTTTCCCCACAATTTGACGTCAGTAAAAATGGTGAATCGACCGTAAAGGGGCCAATAGTCAAAGCAAGAGGCTTGGAAATGGGGCTAATGACCGGTACACCTGAGAAACCCACCAACACATTGTTTTGGCCAGACAGAGCTGCCCCCGGGACCAGTGCACGGGAAACAGAGCTATTCATAGCCCCTGTATCAACTAAAGAATTTTCAGTAGTACCCTGTAAATCAGCAGTGACGTAGGATCTGTGCTGATCTATAGGCACAGGAACTGGTCCCTCGCCCTGTCCTGGGCTGTCCTAGCTGTGAGACAACCCTGTCACGTCGTCCATGTCATAGTCGTCATGATAGTACTGTCGTCCTCGGGGGTCGTCAAAATAATTCCCGCTGTGCCTATTGTATGATGTATCCTCTGACTGCATCCCCCCTCTACCTTCTTTTCCTCGTCCGCGTCCATGAAAACCCCGACCTCTCAGGGCCTCACCTTTCTGTATCAACTCCGGACACTCGTTCCGCCAATGTCCCTCCTGCTTGCAGTACGCACATTGATTGAGCCCGAGGGGTGTGCTTGAAGCGCCACCCCTGCCAGACCGGGGCGGACGTTGGGCCGAACCCGAACCTCTACCTCGTCGACCTCCCCTCGCAACTTGCTGCATCAATACCCTTGTCTTCAAATCCTTTGACTGTTTCTCTACCCTTTCCTTGTCCTCGTTCTCTCTATGTTCATAATATTGTGCCATACTCAATATCACTGATGGGGATGATGTCGTCCAAGTACTTTCCGAAGCCTGCAACCGTGTTGCAATCTCGGGAAGCAAGTTAGTGACAAATCTGTTGACAAATAAAGGAACACCACCCTCCTGTGACAGGTCCTGACCACTAAAATCTAAAAACACCCCTTCAAATCTGGTAAAGAAATCCGACACACTCTCATCCTTCTTCTGGCGACACGCAGTCAACTTATCCCAATCCACTCTCTTTGGCGGGATAAGTGAGTGCATGTATGTGATAATACGCCTTGGCAAAGCGAGGAGCTCCGCTTTCGGCTTGTCGCCGGGCTTACGCTTCTTATCCCAAGCCCTTATTTCATCCCACGTGCCCCCCAACTCCAGTGCATGATCCTGCGTATGAACCTGCCTCCATACCGGTACCAACAGACTGAAAAACAACTCTATGTCAGCTAGCGTCATAAGAGTGGAGGAGGCTGCCTCCGTCAATTCTTTATAATATGCAGTAGGGTTTTTCCGGGGGTCTGGCAGCTGGCCCTTTAAAGATAGGACCTCACTCCTCTTCCAAGGAGTATAGATCCACTGTTCCTGAAACCGAGCATCGACCCGTGGTCTAATCACAGCATCAGTGGAATCACGCAGTTCTGGAATTTCAGGGTGGTAAATGGGATGAACTTCTCTCATGGGATTCTGTGTCCCTATCGTCGGAACCTTCTGGTGCAATCTGCCTCGGTAACCCACTAGTGTCGTTATATTGCTAAAAACCTCATTGGGAGCCATACCCGCAGCGTATACTCTATCCCGTATGTCATATATTATTTGGGGTGCTACTCCTTGAAAACACTGTTCCCACAACCCTATCAGCGTAGCTGACTTGTGCTTAAGGGCATGCTGCTGTATAAACGGCTCGTAATCTTTCATCACACTCCACACATCCTCCACACTATAGATCGGATTCCGAGCCCACTGAGCTGCTTGATTCGCCACGATTTGCTTTTCCCCATCAGCCACCGCAGAACGCACCAATACTTTATCCATTCGGTCTCGCGCTGCTGCCCAGTTCACTTCATGTACTCCACGTGCAGGAGTTTCGACATTCAACTGTACCTGGGGTGTCACACTCACGGGGGACAGAGCAGACGCAGAGACAGGTACCATCATGTAGGGAGACAGGGTGGTAGGGGTGAAAGGGGGAGTAGCAGTCGATACAGAACTGACAGACTGGGCAGGGGAGCTAACAGCACCCGCCCCGGTGACTGGTGTGAGTAGAAGAGAAGCAAGAGGGGCCGGGGCTGAAGCGGTAGCGCTAGATACAGGAATGCTAGAAGGAGCGGCACTAGAGGCCAAGGACTGAGATGTCGGGACTGTCGGGTATATCCGTTCAGGGGTATAAGGAGGAGGAGGACGAGAATCTAATAGCTCTTCGACGAAATCATCACCTTCCTCTCTAGTAACATAACATTTATCTGTCTGTAACCGGAACTTTCTATCTGTGCATTTTATACCCTTCTCTATCTTTCCTCTTTCATAGGCTACTGCTTTCTGTGTTATAGTTTGTGTCTGCCTCTTCCAGGCCTCTTTCTCTGCTCTTAATCGTCGCTGCTTTGCTTCTTTCTGCCATACTCTTAAAGAATCAAACATCGACTGTCTGCTCCTTCTAGCGAACAATTTGTCCTGCAAGAAATTCAATTTCTGTTCATCAAATGAGCCAGTAAGCAGCCACTGTAACTCAGCATTGTCCCTCGTATATTTATGCCACAATGTGCCTAACATAACAGGGCCAATACCATGTTTAACGTATACGTCAAAATTTGGAGAACCCTCCGGAGGTGCAGGCTGGCTCTCTTCCAATCGAGCATCAGTAGAACAACATCGACATCCAAAACACCCCAATTTGCTGAAACAAGGCATCTTAATATAAGACACATGCACTGTCCCTAACGGACAAGTATAACACCAACAATCGGCAAACAAAGACAAGATAAAGTAACGAATATTAGTCATGAACCAAACCAAAACGGTCCAGGGACCACTCCCTACAGTCCGGGGACTGTATCAAATTCAAGAAGACAGGCTCCAGCCCCAGACCTTTTCAAGCATTAACCAAATTACCAGTTGGTCTGGCAGATTGTTCGCGAGCAGTCCCGGACCCTTTCAAGCGCGGCCAAATTTCCAGTCGGTCCGGTGAACTGCTCACAAACACTCTGTGCCTTTTTCAAGGGTCCGCAAACCCACCAAGTTCAAGACAAGACAGTCCGGAGACCGTACCAAGACACAGCCCGTCGACTCGTGTCGTTCAAGCAAGGCAGTTCGAAAACTGCAGACAAGACAGTCCGGAGACTGTATCAAGACACAGCCCGCAGACTCGTGCCGTCCAAGAATGGCGCCATTTTTCCAAGAATCAAATCACTCACCTGGTGCACACAGGGCGAGTCAGGTTATTCTCCACTGCCGACTCTTCGGACCAAACGGTCAACTCCAAGGTTTCGCCTTCTCAGGACCCCAGCCGGTGACTACTAGACGAGGGGGCGCCCGATCAGCCGGGTGGGGCAGCTGCGAGAACCAAGCTTGGTCTTGTGTGGGGTACCCCGATCTGCCCGACCAACCAAACGCACCCCCCGACCCTACAACCCGATTACCGGTGAGTCGGATCACCTTGCAGAGTCCCTATTCGGGCGCCAACTGAAGTAAGTGGCCCTCTAGGGCCACTCGGGTTTTCTCACAACCACCTGCTATGACTTCCCAAGAATGAAGAGTCGGTCAGACAGAGAATACAAACTTACATTTATTAGTAATGCTCTGCAGAGGAGTCCATCATGACCTGCTCCCAAAGATGTCTGCCGAGGGACTGACCCCCCCAACAGCTCACACTGAGTAATCATTCCTCTCGAGAAGCCCCCAACCACACCCACAATGGAAAACTACCGTCTTGGGCCGATCATAAACAAAGAGGCACAGTAGGAAGAGCTAACACCTGCCAGATGGGTACATTTTATGAGGAATCCAAGGCCACAGCGCTGGGTCTCCGCATCTCCTAACGTGGGAGCAGAAACTACACATTCGGATAAGTATGCGAGGGCAGAACGGCCTAGTCATTAGTAAGTCGAAAAACAGCCTTGAACAGAAAGAAAAAATAATAACGAAATACAGTGTTCTGCTGAGGCAAGCAATACAAGCTATGAGGCCTAACTCAGGCACAGTCTAAGCAGCCTAATAAGGATTATGAAATGCAAGATGGAGTCACACTCGCTAACTGAAGCCTGCGCATTATGGGGATAACTCAGTGGGTTGCATAACGTGAATACAAATGTCATCTATTTAGCCACACATTGCTAACCTAATATAACGTGGGATGAGTGCATTGCAGGGATGGGAATTTGAAACCTAACAGTAAGGAGGCGCAATAAGGAGGAATACTTTTATTTCTCGTTTTTCCTCTTTCTATACATGCTGCATTTTATTCAGCACGCATTTAAAGAGGAAAATGCCTTTAATATTGTTTTTGTGCATGAAGGTGTCCATTCCTGCACAAAAACAATCATCCCCTCAGTGCAGGCACCCTTTAATAATGACGCAAGGCTTTCTGCGCTGGCACACGGCTATCGTTTGTGCTCCGGCGCAGAGGAGAAGGACAGGAAAGCACCGTATCTTGTAGATACGGCACATTCCTGCCCTTTTATTGTGATGTAAGGTAGCACAGCAGGAAGGCTTGCTGCTGTGCATCAAAATATTGTAAATGAGGCCCAGAGACCTCAATAGTGGGTGAAGAGGTGGCTTCTTCCCTGAAGTGGCCTCAAAAGCCAGCGACACGGATTCATCTCTTATGTGGTCTCTGTTGACGAGCTCATCGCCAAACAATTTATAGTAAGTTGCTTGGACCCAAACGTGTGAAAAAGTTTAGTGCTAGAATATGAGGGCCTCATTTATGAGGTTTTACCTTAGGGCAGCGCAGCAGGCCTTCCTGCTGCATTGCCCTACTGTAAAAGAAAGGGGCAGGAATGCACTGTATCTATGAGATACCGCGCATTCCTGTCCTTTTCCCCTGTGCCACCGCACAATGGGCCACCGTGCGCCAACGTAGGCACCTTTGCACCATGGTGCAAGGGTGCCTGCGGTGCAGGGATAATTATTTTTGTGCAGGAAGGGAAACCTTCCTGCACAAAAATAATCACGAGAGCCTTTTTCTTGTTTCTATGAGTGCTGCAGAAGGCAGCCCCCTGGGGAGGCGTAAGTTTTGGGCGCTGCCTCAGATTTCCGATTTCTCGAAAATCTGGGGCAGTGTCAAAATGCCATGGATGTTGCTGGGAACGCCCCCAGCAACACCCATGGCACGCCCCTTTAACACAGAAAACGGTGCTAAAGGGAACCATATTTATGAAGCAGCACTAAGCCAAAAAAGTGGCTCAGTGCTGCCTCGTAAATATGGAGCAGGCTCCTGCGCCACAGAACGTTACAAAAAATGACATTTTGGTGGCACAAGGGTACTCATAAACGAGACCCTGAGACCGCAATAATGGCACAGACAGTCCTCGTCACAGTTCCCAGCCAACTGCTGGTTACCAGTACAACTGACCCTCCACATTCCATACCAGAATGTGACATCATAACTCACAGAATACTACACATTTCTTTAGATCTTTTCTCGTAGATTTGCTGAATAGCCTCATAGCAGTCACTGGGGCAACAGCAGTGTGAAGTCACCTTTTCTCTTTAATATTAAGATATTTTTTCGTACTTAGTAGAACAATGCTACTAAATAACAACGTCCTAAACTATAGTTGCCCTAGCAACAACAGTGAATGGTTGCATGCCAATATTGGGTATGCTATGCATTAGGATAAAGAATAGTGAACTTCATCAAGATGTCCCATATGGCAGAAAATACTCAACACAGTCACGCTTACAAGTGTGTGCAGATCTCCCTGCACAACCTCATGGTGCAGTGGTCTTACCTGTTGATCTTTAAAGATCTGCCATTAAATACAGAAAGCCTCTGAAGATAGATTTGTGAGTTCCCACATTGGTAGGTACTGTCCTTAGGTACAGAGAATCGTGTGTGTCCACCAGGCAGATAAATCGGTTTCTGGTACAGAACAAGGTAACATGACTCTGGTACTGCAGTTTCTCTCTGCACAACAGGATGACTCTCACATAGCTTTGGAAAGGGGTCTGTGCCCATCCCAACCTCCACATAGTTGGTGTTACTGTGATGTAACTGGTACTGTAGGGCTTCTCAGAATGCCACATGACTCTCCATGCCCTTTAATAAATCCCTTGAGGCACTAAATATATGACATCTCATGGGTGATCTACATTCTGTTCACCCTGCAAAATTTGCGCTGGGAATTGGTGCAATGGGGTATGCCAGATACACATTTAATTATTAGAAAATATTTTATAACCTTTAATAAACTTCTGAAAAATATGTTTCACCTATTAACCTGTTGTTGGAAATGGCCCTTTTTGCAAGGTTTTCCCCAGACTTTTTGGTTCTTCCTCCTATTTTTCCCTGACCTGTGTTTGTTGGCTATAGGACTCTGGGCACTTTACCACTGCTGATCAGTGCTAAAGTGCACATGCTCAATGTGTAAATTGTTATTGTGATTGGTTCTCCCTGATTGGCATATTTGTTATACCAGTAGGTCTCTAGTAAAGTGCACTGTGTGTGCCAGGGCTGGTAAATCAAATGCTACTAGTGGGCTTGCAGCACTGATTGTGCCACCGACATGAGTAGCCCTGAAAAGATGTCTCAGGCCTGCCACCGCGGTGCCTGCGCGCAGTTTGCTAACTGCCATGTCGACTTGGCAAGTGCACCCACTTGCCAGGCCCTAACCCTCCCTTTTCTTACATATAGGGCACCCCTATGGTAGGCCCAAGGTACCCCCCTGGGCACTGTGCAGTGTATGTGAAAGGTAGGACATGTACTGGTGTGTGTAACATGTCCTGATAGTGAAATACTGCCAATTTCGTTTTTCACTATTGAAAGGCTATCTTGCCCCATAGGACAGAATGGGGAATGCTTTGTAACATTTTACAAGCATATCTTCCCATACGGATAAGATGGAAAAATGGAGTTTGGTATCCCTGAACTCAGGATTTAATAACACATCTTTTAGTAAAGATGTTTTTTTTTAAATTGTGTGTTTGAAAATACCACTTTTAGAAAGTGGCTATTTTCTTGTTCAACCATCCTGTTTGCCTCTGCCTGTTTGTGGATTGACTGTCTGGCTTTGGAGTGACAGGGGCTGGGGAGGTGCAGTGGCTCCAGGAGTCTGGATGAGTCAGCACTAGGCTGAATAGGCCTGATCTGCATTTGGAGTGGTGGGAGGAGTAGCACCTGTACCTGAATAGGTCTGTGCCTGCCTTCCACAATGCTGGGTTCGCCCTCCTGTGGTGTGTCTGGAGCCAAGGCTCACACTGGCAATGGATGTTGTTGTGCACTTGCAGAGTGCTCCCCAGAACTGGAGTGAACTGGGCTCTGAGCACCTTGCACAAAGAGAACAAAGACATTTTGGGGTATAAGTATTAGACCTAAAACCCCTGAACTTTAGATCATTCCTGGAATTCAAGAGGAACCTTTCCCAAGGAGAAGAGCTGGAGAGACTGAGGAGAAGTACTGCCCTTGCTGTGTGTCTGGGGTTGGCCTGCAGTTGCTGTTTCTGCCAAGGAAAGGAGAAGGACTTTGCTGTGTGCTATGGCCCCTGCTTGAAGGAGATCTCTAAGGGCCTGAAGTGAGCTGGCCTCTAGTTCTGAAGTCTCAGGGACACAAAGACTTCACCCACAGCTCCCCTGAACTCTGCTGCTGTGAGTTCTAGCCTGCCAAGAGGTGCTTGTGCCAGTTTTGGGCCTCTGGAGGTTGTTGCTGCTGTTTGAGAGCTGGAAGAGAGAAGAAACTCAAAGAACTACAGAAATCGACGCATCGCTCTACTTGCGGCTGTTTTTCCAACGCATCTTCACGGCGCAAGAAGAATTTCCATGCATCGCCGCGCCGCTGCAAAAACTGTCACAGCGCTTGTCGTCATTGCAAGAATCGACGCATCGAGGGATCGCCGCTGAAGAGGACCTACGCAGCACTGCGCAACGCCGCTGCATCGTTCGCCAACGCATCCCGGATTTCCACGCATCGTACCTGTGCAGCAAGTTCTTCCGATGCATCACCTGTGGGCCGGAACCGGCACGAAGAATCGACACATCACTCCCCATACAGACCGGAATTAACGCAAGCCTTCCTCTGCGTGCAGCGGGACTGTTGCATCGCCTCCTCAGGGTCTCAGGAGTGTCGCATCTCTTTGTTTTCCGACGCAGCGGTTGTTTGGCTTTGTGAACTTTGATGCAACTACAGGTACTTTGGTGAAAAGTCACACATCCATAGTTTTCTATGGTACAAGTTCTTGAAACCTTTTGAAAGTCATATTTTTAACTGTATATGTTGGAATTTTGTCGTTTTGGTCTTGTTTCGTTTAGATACAGATATTTTATTTTTCTAAACTATTGTGGTGTCCTTTTGTGGTGTCTTCACTGTGTTACTGTGAGCGTTGGTACAAATACTTTACACATTGCCTTTGGGGTAAGCCTGTCTGCTCGTGCCAAGCTACCAAGGGGATGAGCAGGGGTTATCTAAAGTGTGTATCCCCCTTACACTGACTGGAAGCAAGGGTCCCTATTTGGACAAAGGTACCTACCTCTGCCAACTAGAGACCCCCATTTCTAACACCTGTTTACTAGGAATTAATATTTTATGGGCCGTGTGAGACCTCCAGGCCTGTTGCCCTTCCATGGATGGTGCATTTCTACTTTTCAAAAAGAATTATGCTGCGTCATTCACTGGCCTACATGTGGACTACAGTCGGCTCCTTTGGGTCTTCACTCCCGTTGTTGGTCTTTTAGCTACAGTAAACCACCTCTTGTATTCCTTGAGTCATTTCTCCCTCTCCTGACTTTAGACATGGTCAACCCACTAACACGACCAACGAAGTTCAAGATAATTTGAAGATTCTATCACAAAAATCCTTGAAAGACTTTTAGGCTACTGATCTTCTGTGAGACTCGAAGGATACCTTTCAGGTGTCGTTAATGTTTAGTTCCATTCTTATTCACCTCCCCTTTAATGCAGAACCCTTTTCAAAATCTATTGTATACTTTTGATGTTAAAAGAACCTGTCCTATCCTAACCCCTGACTGTTGTCATTGTTCTCCTGCCAAACGAGCCTCTTGTCTGGTTCGATCTTTCCCACTCAGAATCCAAAACATTTTCAGACAAATGATGAGTTGCATTTAATTTACAACAGTTCTGTCACCACACCCTCCTCGTTGTTTTTTACCGATCTGTCAACATGTCACAATCTGTGCACAAAATGGCTCCGGTAAAATAAAACTGAAATTGAATATCTTAATGTAGTGGGGATGTGGTGTAGGATAATAAACCTGTCTTTAGGCATAAGGTTAAGCAACCAAACTGCTGCTCTCATCGTCTTCAGCTTTCACTTTGGATTCAGAAATGTTAATCGTAAACTTAGGACAGACACCCAAACGTCTCTGGCTATAACTGGACACACAAAGCAAGCAGCTAGGGGTGCCATAGGCTCTGATATGATCCCATCCAAACATTATTAATGAGGATATATATAATATGGGGCCAGATGCATCGTTATACTGGTAAGAAAAAACTGGGTGCAATTTGTGACCAG
The DNA here is from genome assembly GCA_963921515.1 of Calotriton arnoldi. NCBI lineage: Eukaryota > Metazoa > Chordata > Amphibia > Caudata > Salamandridae > Calotriton > Calotriton arnoldi. The sequence continues at coordinate 107,975 of CAWUFW010004513.1, forward strand.
TATTTTTGCTACCAGTATTGAATTTTTCGAACAGATCTATGTAATCATAATTTGGTGAGCAAAACTCGGAATCTCAGAGAGTCGCAATCTGCACTACCTAATTAATATTCATTAGGTAGATCACAAACTGTGACATTCTCTGAATGGACACAATCATATGGATGGTGGACTTGAAGGGTCAGCAGACAACCATGCTTTCGATTATATTTAAACTAAGACTAAACTTTTTTAAAGTTTCAGTGAGTGGTTTTGTGAGACAGTGCTTACTCCCCCTGAAAGTTCTACCCAAATTATCAAAGTGGAAGGAGTTCGAAGGGGACCACATCCCGTTTTCCAAATAGGTTACCACAACATGGAAATCAGTAAATTTTCAACGGTTTGCCACCAGAATCCCAGTTGCAAACCATTGATACATAAGTTACTGAATTGAAGTTTGGAAGAGATGCCCACAACACGCCACTTCCAAACTGTAATTAATTAACTATTCGGAATCCCATTTTAGGAGTCAGTAAAAGTTTACCAATCTTTAAAATTGGATTTCTACATAAGATAAACCTAGTTTTTGCTCACACTCTGATTTTGCGAACCAGAGCGTTTGTTGCCGCAAAATAGGCTAGTACATATGTCACATTGTCATTTCCAACTTGACTGCCCAACTAGAGTTTTACTGCCCAACTAGAGTTTTACATAAGTTATTACTTACTTGAATCTGCTATATTGTGGTGAATCCCTCACCCCATTTGAATGTAATGTAAATTGTTCCACATTTTTATTGCATACTTATATCCATGACCTTGCTGGGTTTCTTTTTTTTTTTTTTTGATATCTACAAAGCACTACTGATATCATCCCGCCTCAAAATATATGACTTCATGAATTGCAGAAAGCATGGATATGTATCTTGCAATTTTCCTACACAGACTTAAGCTTCATTCTATATTGTACTGTGGAACTTCAGCTTTTTTTAAATTACGTATTTGTATTTATAAATATTTCTCTTTGTTGAATGACTGTTATACTCAATATAAAGTTACCTATTATTTTCATTTACTTCTATTAGAGTGTTTCCTGTTTTTTTCTCAAAATTAGATTTTAGATTAGATTTTTTGCTTAAATATGAATCTTCATTAAGACTGAAGTTTAAGACCAGGGCATGACCAGCTGAACATGGCATAGTACGCTAACTTTCAGAGCTCCTCAATGATGCCATGTATTTCTGACATCTGACACTCAGGAGCCACACTGGCTTTGTTAAATCTTGATCTAACCCACACTGAACGATCATAGAAATATTGGCTGACAGCCTGGATGCAAAGAGGAGAGAAAACCCAGCCTCCCAGACCATGCTGCCTGTTCACCCACTAATAAGTGGGTGATTCAGGTGCAGTGCAACCAAGACTGAAGACACACAGGGCATTGATCCCAACAGAAATGAGCATCCCAAGTAGCAGAGGGAGCAAGATGTGGTGAAACTGCAGAATTCTGCACTGGGTGTCAAAAGTGGATACTTGGGCCTACATATTTGGGGTAAGCACCCGCTTCTCCCCAATGGACCCTGAAGATGGGAGAGAAGTGGGTTGCCAAGTCCACATCCACTGGACGAACAGTGCAGCTGAGGGGCCTGTAGGTAGTGGGGTCTCTGGGTGTAGAGCAAGACAACCCCTGTATGGATTGATCACACACCCATCACATGGGATCAGCAGCCTGGCACTGATGATCAACAGGGGTTGTAAGAGTTCATCTGGAATTAATACAAGACCCCACTGAGAGACTTTAAACCCCTGACAAACATGGCTTTTTAAGCATAGTTACAAAAGAAACTGACTGCCCCATATTATTGAGATTGGAGGCACCATGAGCAAAGGCTTCCAGTCCACTATTGAGCAATAATCACAACAATCTTTGTGGCAGGAATTGCTCTTGATACTGCGGCAAGCACCCGAGTTGTGTCAGCTGAGGAGATGGCCAGTGGTCGCTTCCCAGCAAATGCAAAACCACATCACAAAATGGACATGACTCAGGTTACTATTACAGCCACAAGGGACATATTAGAGCAGAAAAATGACACGGTTGTGGAAGATATGTTTATTGCATGATGACCAGCGATAACTGTAAGAATGGGTCAAATGAAATGAGGGATGCTGGGGAAATGGTGCCTGGAGTTGAAATAAATAAGTGTAGGAGCAGCTCCAGTATCCTTGCATAGCCGCCATCTTACCTGGAGCGGATAGCCTCACTATTGACTGCTTCGTCCTCTGATTTTTTGAGTTTTTAGCTTTCACATTTTTATTTTAACTTGCTTTATTTTTGCCAGTATCTGCACCTCACAAGCGAGTTTGTAGAGGGCAGTGTGGGTTGCTGGGCCCTTGTTCGCCGTTTTTTTTGCCCGCACTTTTTAATCACTGCGCTGCATAGTGCTCCCCCAACCACACACCCCGAATGCCGGGCTTCAAAACCGGCCAAATAGCACATCCGCACAGTCACTAACAGCAGCAAATACTGGATTGCTGTCCACCTCCTTTGGTTCCTTGTAGCACTAGAGTGCGTTTTGGGAGATGCCTGGATCGTGTCTCCTTGCATAGCCGCCATCTTACCTGGAGAGGCTAGCCTCATTATTGACTGCTTTGTCCTCTGATTTTCTGAGTTTTTAGCTTTCACACTTCTATTTTAACTTCCTTTGTTTTTGCCAGTAGCTACGCTTCAAAAGGGACAAAAGGGAGCTTATGTGGGGCAGTGGGGGTTGCTGGGCCCTCATTCACCGCTTATTTTGCCTGCACTTTTAAAAAAATCCCTGTGCTGTATAGCTCTCCTCCAACGCCCCCCCCCCGCCCCTCTGTTACAACCACCAAATGCCAGGCTTCAAAGCCAGCCTGATAGTGCGTCCACGCGCCAAAGGCAAGCCTGTCTGCACCCATCCATGCTCAGACCGCGCTCATCGCGAGCCCCTCTGCCAGTTTGATGACCCATGTGGAGGCCTGTATTCGCTATTGATGGGATGAGCTGCTCAAATTTAACTCCCCAGCTAAGATATGCTCCGGCCCTACTTTGAATCCTTCTAGCAGCAAGGACATGCTGACTTGTACCACTTGTAAGCTTGCCTTAACTAACACTAAAGTTAAGTCTCTTCACTCTCTCGCTTCAGTAGTTGAAAGATATGGACTGATGGCTAACTGCCTGTGCACTCTCATTAATGCCATATCATTAGTAAAAAATGCAACTGTATTTGCTGATTTTATGAACTCCCAGGCCCTGGCTCTGGCCTTTATAACTGAAACTTGGGCAGACAACACCTCTGACCCTAACCTGATTCCGACGCTTTCACCCGATTTCCTGATTTCCAGTCTTGACCAAGTGAGTAAAAGGGGAGGAGCTCTCGCCAGAATTCACCGCTATCATTTTAAAAGTTTAACCCAAGCAATCTCAGTAACCCGGGAGTGTGAAGCGCTATTTTCTTAAATAGAACCCAATAAGCAACATTCCTTCAACGGTCTGCTGATTTACTGGCCCCTGGTCCCGGAGCAGATTTTATTAATAATGCTAGCCAATTACTCGAAACAAAAGCTGACCTTCCAGACCTCGACATTCTTGGAGATTTTAACTCCCATCTAGATAATCCCCTTGATAAGGACTCTGCCCATCTCATCGATCTTATGGCTAGTACTGACATGATCCAACTAGTTAATGGACCTACTCATACAGCAGGCCATTTACTGGATGGAATTTTTCAGACAAACCCCATCTTCAAACATCATCTTCTCTTCCGCTTGATTGGTTCAACCCCTTAGTGGTGATGTTTGAGCTTAAATGGAAGATGAGAGAGCCAGAATCTACCATTACTAAATCTATCAGGACTCAACGCCCCTGGCATAGGCTTGATACAGACATTTTCAATAAGACCTTAACTCAGACCCTGCCTATGGCTACAGATTATCTAGACTCGGCTGCTAGTAGCTACCACTAATGGCTCAATGCAACTCTAAACCAACTGATCCCTCCTAAAGTTTGTCACAGCCATAGACACACCCCCTCTGAACCTCGGTTCACTGACAATCTTAGGTGCCAAAAACTGAAGTGGGAGAGGGTGTGGCTTAAAGGCTAAGACGGTCGACTTTAAAGCTAATGAACCAGGTTCAAGTCTGGCGGGAGGCTCAAACATCCTTTGATTCTGGGCAAATCACTTAATCTCCCTGTGCCTAAAAATGAATGGGTCCATCTGTAATGCAACTAGTGCTCATGTGAAGCACTCTGATACCTTCCGGTCAAGTTCATGCTATATAAAACTGCCCAAAAAAAAAAAAAAGTGCCTTTAGCATGAAAGAATGTGGAGAACCAATTATGATCCCCAATAAAAGAAAAGTTATAAACTTACTATCCAAGATTTCACTGTAATGATATATGAGGAAAAAGTGTGTTACTTTACCCATAAAATTGATTCAGACAAGGATTCCACTAAAGAATTATTTGTGACAATCAAAAAATTGGCTAAACTCCCTGAACATAAAAATAAGATGGTTAGTCAGCAGTTTGTTAATAGTTTGGCCACTTTCTTCCCAGATAAGGTCAAAGTAGTATATCATTTCTTTTTAGCCAGCACCAACCCTTCCGGGTTAGTGGCTGATGATGTCTTAGCAAACAACCCTACTCCATCATACAAATCCATAGGAGATGGCTTTCAGGATCAGACAGCAGATAGAGATGTTTTTTCTATTCCCACAACAGACCTCTATTCTACACCTTCTGCTGCTCCCCCACATAGGTATTCATCCACAATTCTGTCCTCCTTTTCTTCTCTTACCATCGATCAAGCTCTGGGTCTACTATAGACAATTAAATCCAGTGCCCCCCATTGATCCATGCCCCCAGAATATCATGCAGAAAGCACCGGAAATCACAGCCACATTTCTTACGGACATCTTTAACAAGATGTTCAGTATCGGCTATTTTCCTTCAGAATGGAAAAGAACATTCATTGTTCCGCTTCTTAAAAAACCCAGTCTGAACTCCACAGACCCGAATAACTATTGGCCAATTTCTGTCAAACTATTGTCCTTTCTGGCAAACTTTTTCGAAAAAGCTGTCAAACTAGAACTCACTGCCTATATCAATGAAAACCATCTGTTAGATTCAACCCAATTTGGCTTTAGAAGACATCACAGCACAGAATTGGCCGGAATTACTGCCTCAGAAGAAATCAGACATACTCTGGATGCTGGTAAAAATGCTGCATTGATTTGATTAGACATCTCAACAGCATTTGACCACACTCTACTCATTGACCGTCTTGCCTCCTTAGGTATCCGGGGCAGAGCACTCTCCCGCTTAAAATCCTTTTTTGCCAGACGAGATCAGATAGTTGCACTAGAAGATTTCAGCTCTTCTCCTTTCTTTCTGCCAAGTGGGGTCCCACAAGGATCATCTCTGAGTACTACTCTTTTTAACCTGTATGTGACCCCACTGGCGAAATTGATCAAATCATTTGGCTTGGGGCTGGTATCCTATGCAGACAAAACCCAAATCGTGGTGCCGGTGGATAACAACTGAGAGGTTACTGCCACCAGATTATACAATTGCATCCTGCAAATTAGGAGATGGATGAGTGAAAATTGAACTCCACCAAAACAAAGGTCTTGCTGTTTTGCAGAAACTCCACCTTTTGGTCTCCAAGTTGGTGTCGCCAGGTACTTCAAACTCTCCCCACCCCAGTTACAAAGGTCAAAAACCTCAGGGTTCTTTTAGACAGTAAATTGTCCTTCGAAGGCCAAATTAACCACATCACTTTTTTCTATTAAAATTGCTGAATAAAGTTCTCCCCTTCATCCCAAAGGAACAACAAAAAACAGCGGTATTCACTCTAATTGTCTCTAAACTGGACTACTGTAACTCACTTTTCACTAACATTCAGAAAAGATTTTTAAACAAACTCCAGACATTGCAGAACACATCGGCCCAACTGCTTTCAGGCATACCTAAACACAAATCTGTGACAGAAGCCCTGACACAGCTTCATTGGCTTCCTATCAAGAAGTGCATTGACTTCAAGGCACTTTGTATTGCCTTCAAGTCCTTGCATAACCTATGTCCTGAATATCTTAAATGGCAGTTCCATAGCTACATCCCAAGTAGGCCTCTCTGATCAGCGTCTGCCTACAATCTAGTGATTCACAAATTCAAGAGATCAACATGGGGTGGCAGGAGCTTTGTGACCTGCACTGCCAGGTTGCTGAACTCCATGCCCCTAAGTCTTAAAATGAAGACTGACTTGCTGTCCTTCAGAAAGGCATTAAAAACATGGCTCTTCAATCAATAGACTCAGGATCTGGGCTCATCCCCTATGCCATCTGGTAGGCTTTCTCCTTTTAGACCAGTGCCTAGACAACTCCGGGTATTAGAGCACTATACACATTTTATATTTCATTTAATTTCTTTTCAATAGCCACACATATCACAATTAACTGGGCCGCTTGTAATGAGGGCCCAAATGTATGTTTTCATAGCGTACTGTTCCTCCAGTTTCATTGCTGTCTTTGGCACCCCGTGAAATACTATTCATCCCCAAACTTTGTCCAGATCCCCATAGCAATACTGGATTGGCATATTTTTGATGGTCCCAGGCTCCAACCACCACAAGTATCAATGTGTGCAAAGGGTTCAGTGTACACAGCCTGACCTATACCCCTACAACCAGTGACCGTACCACTGTTTGAAGGGTTGATTTATATCCATGCCCATATTACTAAGGTTGCCAACTAAAGTATGGCTTTTTTTTTAAAAACTGTACTCACTGCATCTAATACTGGGGCCAATATCAAGCAAAATATTTGCAAACTGTAAAAGGACTGTAATTACATTATATGACAATTTTATGCTGGGTAACTGGGATGTACTTATACTTTTATGCTGTGTTTAAATAAATTAGCCATATCAAGAAAAAGTAACAATTATGCATTCTCCATTAATCTCACAAGTAACTTAAAAATTATAGCCTTGATACCTACCATATGAGGGTCTCGGAAGTTAGCTCTAAAATGGGCTCACAGTATACACATTTTCTCAGAGGATGTAAAATACCTAATGAAAGGTAGACATGTTCTCCTTTATCCTTATCAAGAACTTTGTGGCTCGTTTCGCCCATTTTAAGTGTGGGATATCATTTTTGCTTCTCTACTTGCCATTATAGTTATGCAATTCAACAACATTACCTTTGATTTTTGAAGATTTTCAACTGCGGCGGTAAGGTCATCTATCTCCAACTTCATGCTTTGCTTATCTTTCTCTAATTTTAATCTTATCCGCTGCATGTTCTCATTTTGCTCGGTGACTTCTATGAGTGAGTTGGTATGTTTCTTCCGTAGAGCTGATGTTGCGGCTTCAGAATTGAGAACCGCTTCTTCTAGCTCTTGACGTAGTCGTGTGAGTTCTGACTCCCGCCTTTTGTTGATATCCGACTAGTGATAAAACAGGGAAACAAAAAGTAACTACAAATTTGTTGGAAACTTACTGACTACAACTAAGTACTGAATGTAAATTTCAAATCAATAATTGCCATTTTATTTGTGGTCTCACGAATGAAAGTCGAACTTTCAAGGCAAGATTTTATAACTAATGATGATGAATGCCTTGAAAGGCATCTTGCTCCTGAGCTCACACTGGGTGCTGATTGCATGTGGCCTGATGCTGTACTGTCCTTCATCTAACAAAAGTTTAACACAAATGTCTGTCACCAAAGTGAGATGGAGCAGGAGAGACAGAACAAACCATAAACCCAGCCAACAGCATGACGTGTGAGAAGTAGAGATTGAGGGGGAGGTTTACTAAGATTTTCCACTGTGTTTGCATCACAAAAGTGACACAAATTAGCACAAAACCTGTTTTTCTGATTTACTTCCCAGCGCTAAACTTGTTTACCACTGGAAATACTGTGAAAGTTACGCAAAGCAGCGCTATGAGCTGCTTTGCATTACTTAGCGCCAAGGGGGCGTACCATGGGTGGAGCAGGGGCATTACAATGCAACTGCCCAAGGTTTCTGACGGTAAACCCTATTCACTAAATAAAGTAGACAGGGTTTAGCATCAGAAAACTGCGCCCTTTTGAAGTAGGCACAACGAAGGAGCAATACTTTCATTTCTCCTTCCTTTACCGACATTGTACGTGTGCTGCACTTTACAGCACACACACAAAGAGGGAACAGGGTTAAAGTCAGTCTATGCATAGTATTTTGTACCAGAAGGGTACTCTTACAGTACAAAACCTATGTTAGATTCGCGGCGACAGCCTTGCTCTATGGCGCAAAGGTGTCTCGAGGTGCACGGTAGCTGGTTTCCGCGCTGGCGCTAGGGAAAGGGGAGAAGAGTGCTATATTTCTGTAAATATGCTGCCATCCTGGAGAGGTGTGGTGCAGCGGCCAGGGCAGCTGACTTCGGAGCACAGGGTTCTCTGTTCGATCCCCGGCTCCGGCGGCAGCTCAGCTCAGCACCATGTGACTCTGGACAATAGCTCACTTAATTTCCACGAGGGCTCCCAGCGCCTTGAGACCCGTAAGGGTGAGTAGCTGCGCTATATAAAAACGGACTTACTTACCTTTTCACGTAGCATTTTCGGCTGTTGCACTGCGCGAGTAAGTGGTAAATCTGGCCCTGAGAGACACTTTCTACTACACTGCTGTGTAAAACAGACATGTGAAACACCTACTTTCCCACGGAAAAAAAAATTGCATTACTCTTTCGGAAACAGGGGGAAGTGTAGAAAAATGTTTCTATAAGTGCCACCAAAAAAGACAGTGCATAAAGTACGAACTTCTGAACAGCCTAGAAAATTTAAACAGCCTCTACTGGACAGTCTGTAATATATTTGCCTGGTTACTTTGGCAAAGCTGGCCATGCCAATAATGTACTTTGAAAAGCAGGAGAAATGCCTTAGGGTTCAAACGTAAACATAAGTTGGTCTGACAAGTGTCAGAGGGGAACTGATAGGGTTTCACAGTGGTACCACACATGATGCAAACTGAAATGCAGACAATGGACAACTTAATATCTGTTATATTTTATTTGTCAGATTTATGGGGTAGGACCACTTCAGATTTATGAGTGACCATTAGCCTTTTGCAACAAGATAGCAAGATTAACCTATTACATTTGGGCCCGGATTTGTCATTATTTTCTGCAGCGCACCGCAGCAGGACAACTTGTTGGGCTGCGTCAAATGGAGAAGTCAGGAATGCACCATATCTACTAAAATAAGGCGTTCCTGCTCTCTCTCTGCACTGGTGCACTTGTGACTGCCAAGCACCAACGCAGGCACCTTTGCATTATGGTGCAAGGGTGCCTGCATTGCAGGCAGGATTGTTTTTGTGCAGGAAGGGGCACCTTTTCTTCTTTCTAAGTGTGGTGCAGAATGCAGCACACTTAGAAAGAAGACAAAACAAGGAGAAATAAAAATATTTCTCCTCACTATACCTCTATTGGGAAGACATACAATTTTGACACATTCCCAGATTTACTTGTCTTGCTAAATCTAGGAATGCGCCTAAATATATAGGTGGATGCTTGGGTACACCCACGATTCACCCATGTAACGACTTCGCGGCACATAGTAATCTAGGCAGCTACATGCGGTGACTTGTGTTTCTCCATATTTACCCAGCCATGCAGGGCCACGCAAGGTGGCTTTGCATTGCTTGCTAAATCTGACTTAAGGATTGTGTTGCAAGGGCAACACAATCCTTTGATGAATCTGTGCCTTGATGTCTGTTTTTAAATATTTGTTTTAGGTACAGCTGCCATTGGTTCAGCTGTTAAGTTGAGACCTTTTAACACTTATATTAACTTTGCAAGTACATTTGTCAGGTGCAAGCAAACGGAAAAATAGAGCAATATTGCTGTGTTACTATCTCTTCAAGTGAGAAGTTGTTATTCACTAAAATTACTTTTCGGATTACAATCTGATATGTTTCCCAACGTCCGTGTGCTGTGTAAAAACTACAGGGTGAAAAATTACTTTGCATATAAGTAGACTGCTGCATGCTACATTTCAAACAAGGGCTTTTATTGGTAAGAAATTGAGTTTTGATTGATTTAAGGGTAGGTCCTTAAAATCCTGCTCGCTAAGTTTTATGAAGACTACAAGGTTTATATATCATTTACTTCCGAGAGGGTTGTAGAGTTTGTGAACTATGTACAGCTTGCTGTCGGCAAAGACTCCTTCAGAAAATATTTCAGCAATAACATTTTCTTAAAAGGCCTTTTTTTGAAGGCTAAATAAGCTTCGAGATTTTCTTCTGCAATATACGTAGTTGTGTTTTTCCCTGCATTTGTTTTAAATTGTCGTGAAGTTGTTGAGGCACAGTCGTGCCACTCTTAGCAGAAATGTCAATGGCAGAAACCTGAAGTTGCGATATAATAACACAGAAATCACAGTATGTCAAAATACATAGACAAAATCATCGTAATTACAAATCGGTGATAACAAGACTACTTTCTTGAATACACTGACGAAAAACAAGTTACAAAAAAACACCCTAAGGGATAAATGATAAAAAATGAATTATTCCTGGTAGGAAATGAAAGGAGTTTTAGAACAAAAAAGTTGTGGGATACATGTATACTTCTGTTGATTGTTGTGTTTCTTCAAAGAAATAGCAAATATTAGGACGGGGGAAGGAAGGCACAAAACGAGCATGATGAAATGCCTTGTTGAATTAGTGGGATGAAAACCTCAGTGGCTGATCAAAGGGAAGTAGTTTAATATCAGGAGAATGAGGGAAATGTTACACTTCAAAGGATCTGTTAACATGTGTGGGCCTCAGGAGAAAGGAAACTACAGCACGTGAAGTATGACTGATACATTTTAGGCACAAAGTGCACAGTAGGAGTGTATCCGCGTTTGTCTGTAATTCTTTTTGAACTAGTGTGCAGAAATGTGCACACCCACATCGAGGGAATGTCTCCGGACATCAATTGAATAGATTTGGCTGTTGGAGTTCCAAAAATGAAACACTAGCGATTGATGGACATTCCCTATTACCATTCTTATAAAGTAAATTTACAGTTTGGAAAATTATACTATTCAACATGAAGGTGCGTTTTATAACGAGAACAAATGAGGGATTCTGGGTTACTGAGAGTTTGGTCCCTGAATGAACATCATGATATAAGTTCACCTAGTAGAGAAAAAATCTCATAAAATGTTAGCAAGCCAATTTGCTATATGGCACAAAACTAAAAGAGAGGTTAATAATAATATTTCCTAGTGACACTAGGCTAGTTTATTATTTCTGTTCAATTACTTTACTGTAGGAACACATGCAAGAATCCAATAAGACTTTCCAAGGTTGGTCACAGCCTTTATTGTGACCTCGTATTTCTTTGTTGCCTTGCAAGAAACCCCTCCATAAAAGCCCACTGGCAACCACCGAAGTAAGAGTACCAGGGCTTGAACAGCAGTTCTGAAGTCACTTTCTAGATAAAAACAGTTTCACTTTCTTAACAGGCTAGAGCTGGTACCAGGCCATCTTTGTTTTTTGGCAATGTGTTCTTTGATAGTGAGGCTGGTGTCCGAGGTGAACGCAACTTGGCAGTTGATGAAATCTGGCTTTAGAAACTGTCATAGTTCATGTAATTGAGACAGATTTGTTATATTTCTTGCTTGTTGCTCTTGGCAAATAAGAGGAATTCTGTCTTGGCTACACTGAGCTTCAGGTAGTCTCTGGACATCGAGATCTGGAAGAGATGCAGGCAGTGTATGACGAGGCACAGGTAGTGGTATAGGTATTGTATGTCTGGAGCAGAGAAGACTTTTCAGGTAATGTGGTATCGTTGGCATACTGGTCAATCTTGATGTTGTTATCTTTGAGTAGACCCCCCAAGGGGATCCACATAGACGTTATAGATGAAAGGAGACAAAATGGAACAGTGAGGGTCTCCACAAGTAATAGGGATCTTTTGAGACCTAGAGGTGTCCATGTGAACACTCTGGTGTCAACTGGAGCAACTAAAGGCTACTGCTGGTAAATCATACTTAAGACTTCAGGGTGTACATGACGGTGGGATGGTCGACTGTGTTTGTGGCAGATGAGAGGTCCAGCAGTATCAGGAAGCGGAGGTCATCTTCATCTGTGGTCAGGAGGGAGTTATCTACAATATCTAAGGTAGTGTTCCCCGTGCTTCAGCATGATCTGAAGACACATTGGTAGTCATGTATCGTCATAGTTACATATCATCCCTGTAAAATTCTGTATCCTCCTGTGACCGGAGCACATGTTCAGATTTCTTGATCAGCAACTTCTGAAGTTGCCTGCCTATTTATAATTACTTTCAATTTTGCTAGCATTCTGAATAATAGGGAAGAGGGGTTCTTTATCAATGAGATGGGTTAGGAAAACACTGACAAAATCACATTTTTGCATGCCACGTTGTGAGCAGTCTACATTCCACACTCAACAATGTGAGTGATGGATCTGGAGTGTTGTTCAGCTGGCGACAACCTGGTACAAGCCATGCATGACTAGGATGGTAGCTGGATACAACACGCCATAACCTAGTGAAAACACACAAGAATCTTTATTCATTTGTCAGTTAGCTAAACCGAGCAATTTAATTTTAAAAATAAATACCATTTGGAGAGAAACTGGCACCTTCCATGAATCTAATGACCAACCTGAAGTGAAATCACACATATGGAGAGAAAGACTAGATCTCATTATACACGCATTAATGCGTCAGTTTTGCTATGCACCAGCAGATTGAATCAATTCTGTTTGTGTCCCAACTGTACGCCATGTACGAAATGCACCTACACACTGTGGGCCTGATTTACATAGGGCCTCCACACTTGTGGAGGAGGCCCCGCAGTCGTGTCGGGGGGCCGTCTCTCATGGTGGGACCTCCGCAATGACCTCTGCAGTTTGGTGGACCCGCCATAAGTGCGGGCCCCCGTCCACAACTGCCGGGCCTCCGCCACAAGTGCAGAGTCACTTTGTGAAAAGGGCTCTGTGTTTTCAAACAGACAGTAAGGTTACCTGCGTGGCAGCAGCTCCTCCCACCTCTTCCAATCTGTCCGTCAAGTCCTCCAGTTCCCTGCTCAGGTCCGATCTCTGCTTTTCAACCTTGAAAATGGCAAATATTAATAACACCGACCATACAGGAAGCAGATGACAAAATTAGTGCTCAAGGGTACTGCATTCATGACCGATGTGGCTGAAATTTAGAGCACGCTGGGGTAGTGAAAATAATTAAATCTGCAGGTGATAATTATGTTTTTTTCATTTAATATGTTTATTTTAGTTCATAAGGACCTAAATGTAACCATAAAGATCATAACATATTCACATATACAATACATGCCAAAAGTACTTGCTCAGTTGAACCATTTTCAAACGATCACTGCTACTCATAGTCAGAGTCATAATTTCCATCTGACTGTCGGTGTGGAGTTATTGCCCCACCATTACAGTGCAATTCATTATCGCCCCCCAGTGGCCTGCTCATGTATCTGGCAAATTTACGACATCAGGTAAGGTTATGATCAAACGACTGGCATGGGATTGTGTACAAACCTCTCGTTTGTTGATGAATGAGTGCCTTTGTGACCCCTCTACACTGCAGATACAAATGCCATGGTGTTAAGAAGAGATCTTGAACATTTGTGACTTATTCCGACATCTCAGAGTATATTTGTTGTTTGTTATAAATTTTTGTAAAGAGCAGCTTTCACCACCAAGGTAGCCAATTGTAGTTCAAGTGGCAGTCAATATACCGCCAGAAATAGGAAGGAAATTTCCACTGAATATCAACACACCATTTAGAAGAGGGAGGAAACAATATTGCTTTTACCCTTGAAACCAAAATACATATGTACTAAAGTTAGTTTCCTCACTTGACCCAATTGTACGTTTCTTGGCATAGTTCTGCCTCTTTCTTGGAAATATCTTCACCCTCAGCTGTAAGTGCCTTGCAACTCTTGGAGAGGAATGGCTGTTCTCTGGAAGCCTAACATGACCCATTACTAGGGAAAACGCAAGCAAGGACCAATACCCTGGATCTGCAGAAATGTAAGCAGAAACTATAATTGACTGACAGCGCCTTTCTGTCGTCTTTACCTGCTTCTCAGAGCTAAGGAAGTCATGAGCAAATGGTCAGATTTCCTGATGCTTTGCTGCTTTCCCCTACGCCACTGTCCTTTCTGCAGAACAGACGAGAGGACGGAAGGAGAAACTATGTTGTTTTCATATTGTATTTTTGATTTACAATTGTAACTATGGTGGGTGAGTAGCCTCAGTTGTGGTCACGTTATTGACAGGAGGAGGAGAGTGAAATTGGAAACAAATCTTTTATGAGAAAAATTAAAAATAGCTCACAATGAAAGGCACGTTCATAATATGCTGTTGTTATATCTGCCCATAAAATCTCTTACTGGCAGATTTGTTTTGATTGGCAACAGATCCTGCTTACTGTGGTGTTCTTGGTTAAAATGAAAAAGCACTTTATAAGCCACGTCACCTTAAAATATGTTAATGTACAACATGCATAAAAATATATCCAGTTTTTACAGAATTGCTGCTTCCACAGTAACTTGATGCTTTTGAATTTATTTTTGCAATGTCTACAAAAGCAGAACAGCACAAGAGTTTAAAGTTTAATGTCAGTTTTTTAGAGGGAATGGATGATGAATTAGGAGCAGAAGAAATACCTTGAAAAGACTTATCTAATTAGACTTATCTTAAAAAGACTTATCTAAGCTTACACTTTTGGTACAAAGGAGTTTCAAGGCAAAGTAATTGGATAGAAATGCAATAAGATGAGTGGCTGTCACTAAGGACTGAAAGAAAATATGACGGGATAATGTACCAAGGGGAGGGCAATTCCTGTTCACTCTGTGACTAGAAAGCAGATTGTAAGGACTAGTGGCCACTTACACATACTACACACATGGGTTGGAGGGGCTGACTCAAAGAGGTAACATATGGCTAAAAGATCACATCTTTGTTTAGTAAAGTCTGATGGATCCAAGAGCAAAGAACAAAAAGATGGCCACACGTAGGTGCAATAAAAAGTAACCCTTGTGGCACTATTCCCAAATACCGTAGTAAAGCTGTGTGCTAGTCACACTGTGGGGATTATTTCAAGTCTGATAAAGAAATGAAATGCAACTTATTGTTCAATGCAAATATATACCCTTTTGCAACACACACACACAGAATCACACAGGGACACATGCACGCACACACACATTTACATACATAAATATGATTGCACATATATATTTATGTAATGGCAGTAAAAATAAATGCGGCCCAATAGCATATGCTGTTTAGAGAAATTGTATTAAAAAATATGAATTCACATATCTATTACTACACTGCAAATGTCAAATTCGGGTTTATTAGCACAGTACAGCAAAAGTGACGATAAAAACACATTTTACCGACGGAGAAGGGATAAGGGTACATCCACCACCAGGGGAAGGGAGGAGGGGTGGGGGGGGGGGCTATTCGTTGTCTTTTTCTTCTTGTTCTGTTTGCATATGATTGCATTGCAGTTATTGTACTTAAAAAAGAACGTGGCCTGAAACTAGGGAGGGGGATATGGCGACCCCATATCTAGAGAAACTGGACTTACATTTAGAAATACTTCAATGAGCGGGGAGCTAGTTCTTAACCTCTCGGAAACTTATTGTATTGTGATTTTGTTTGGTCATGCTGAATAAACATAATTTTGACAAAACAAACCACATTTTACTGCCTTGCATATTGCATGTAACAATTACTTTAGTAATTAGTTATTTTAACATGCATGGCCCTTTAAAACTCCATTCAGGACCGACCCACCTTTGTTTATGGAGTTTGTCCCTGTCTTTGCTTCCTTGCCCCACTCACAGGAAATTCTAATTTGTCCATGTCCCCTGACTATAATCAGTCCTGGTCAGACCATGTTCAGCTGCAGCTCTATGGCAGGGACTCTTGGACTTAAATGAGCTCCTGGAAATCTGCAAAGGGAATGCTGACTAAGGGAATACACCAAGAGCATACAAAAATCTTCCATCTTCACTGAATCTTCGTCCAACTGCTGCTTCTGTCTTCAGATTTCCTTTCATCACTCAAGGCTCTGACGATATGTATTTGAGTCTGTGCAGGTCTGGCTGGACACCAACTGAATCTTTGCTCTTCTGGACTGTATTTGCTGTGTTTCAAAGACTACAGGCCTGCTTTAGAGGTGTGGGGCAGAATACCCATAAGGAACTATAGGGGCATATTTACAAGGGCATTGCGCCACCGGAGTGTCACTTTTTGTGACGCTCCGGTGGTGCTGTGCCCTGCTCTATATTTACAAGGCAACACTAAGCCGCTTTGCGTGTCTTAATGCTGCCTTGTAAATATGGTTCCCCTCCACACAGTTTTCTGCGGCAAAGGGGCGGATAATGGGTGTTGCTGTGGGTATTCCCACGCAACACCCATTGCTTTTTGACACTGCTCCACATTTATAAGAATCTGTAAATCTGAGGCAGCGCCAAAAACTTACATCTCCCGAGGGGAGGCGTTAGACTGGGGCAACGAGGAGAAATACTTTTATTTCTCCTCGTTTTTTGCTCTATGTGTGCTGCCTTCTGCAGCACACATAGAAGGAGCAAAACGCCAATGATGATTGTTTTTGTGCAGGAAGGTGTCCCTTACTGCACAACAATAATTATCCCTGCAATGCAGGCACCCTTGCACCATGGTGCAAGGGTGCCTGTGCTGGAGCTATGCTGCTTTTTTTGCGCCCGTGTAGAGGTGAGGTAGAGGTGAGTGCAGGAATGCGCCATATTGTTGTAAATAAGGCGCTTTCCCGCTCTTAGAAAATGACGCAGCTCGGTGCAGCACCCAAAGTCCTCAAATAGGAGCAGATAATTCTCGGCTCGTAGACACCAGGCCTGGACTTGCTACCAGAGTTGCAGGGCAGTAGGCATAGAAAGACTCCCCTCTCTTGCTGCAGAGCTTAATCCAAGTCAGGATGGGATGGGAACGGACATGGACATCATTTAGGGGTCGCCAGGGGTAGCAGTTGTGATCCCTGACGTGCCCCTCGCAACCCCTGTCACTGGTTTTTAACGACCCCTGGCCTCAGAGGTAGCATAATCAGCACCAAGAAGAGAGTGGCAGATTGACCTTACGGGTGTCATGCTCCACCTTTGTTTTCATTCCATTTTTTATTACCCTAATTGTGAATAATGTGAGTGAGAGTCAGTGACAGATAGTGAGTGGGAATAAGTGAGATTGAGTGTCAGTATGAGTGAGTCAGAATGAGTGACAATACAACTGGGTGCACATGACTGAGGAAGTATGAGTGACTGAAACTTGGAGTTAATGTGAGTGAGTGTGAATAAAGTAGACTGAATGAGTGAGAGTGTGTGAGAATAAGTGAACATAAGTGAGAATTACAGAGGGACTGAAAGTAAGCATAAGTATGATTGAGTCAGAGTAAGAATAAGTGAGAGAGAGTTAGAGTGAGTGCAAGATAGTGAGTGAGAATAATTGAGTGCAAGTGGGATGAATAATGGAATGTGAGTGAGTGAATGTAAGTGAGCATGAGTGGGAATGTGGTGTTATGCTTGCTAGTCCACCATCAGCCCTGGCATACTGAAAGTCATTCTTGACTTATAGAAGCACCCATGGAAAAATACTGTAGTTGGCATACTGTAGGCAATTATTAGCATGTTGGGCATCTGTGAACAATACTGGTACTGGTCTGCTGGAGGTAATTCTTGGCATATTGGGCATCCATGGTAAAATGCTGGCACTGGTACAATTGAGGAAATTGTTGGCATGGGGACACCTTAGGCAAAATGCTGGTACTAGCTCATAATAGATACTTCTTGGCATAAGGGAGGAAAACCATGGCATATGGCGGGGGGGGGCAACCATGACAAAATACTGGCCCTGAGGTGCAGGGGGTAATTTGACATAAGTGTAACCCAAGGTATATGATGGCATTAATTGTAAAATTCTGACAGTGGGGTATTGTAGGTAACTTATGGCACAAGGGGGCACCCATGGCACGAGGGGCACCCATGACAAAATGCTGGCCCTGGCATAATGGAGGTGATTTTTGACAAAAGGGGCATCCATAGAACATTGTCAAATCCTTGAGAGTGTCAGATTTCATTGGCTTTGCTCACCTTGAAAGGACTAGAATATGCCTATGACTTTTTATGAAATTTATGTGAAATTTGTGCTTTTTAATACACGATTTGCCCACATTTTTCAAACGTTTCCTTGGTGGGAGACCCCCGCAGTCTGGAGCCCACCTAGAGGAGGTCTGGCTCTTTACAATTCAGAGTAAGTATTGTGTTATGATGTGTACTTACGTGGTATTCCTTCTCTTGCTCCAAGCTAGAATGTTGGGCTGACGGCACTCGAGGAATGTCAGTTGCAGCTGATTTCCCGAGGTTGTCGGATGCCGGGTTGTGCTTCTGACTAAACAACTTCTTCAAGTCCACCGGCGGGAGCGGTGCCGGAAATACTTCATGCCGGGCTGGACTACCAGCAAGAGGTATAATATGTGCTGTTCGTAATTTATCAGCACTTGGCTTACAATACCGTGATTATCATATCATGTGTTTCCCTTGATGTGACTACCATCCCACATTTATTTGAACTTTGATGGACGTACGAAGTGACTTGAATTTTGACTGTACATTCCAAAAAAATAGATGAGATTGCCGGCC
The DNA here is from genome assembly GCA_963921515.1 of Calotriton arnoldi. Classification (NCBI taxonomy): domain Eukaryota; kingdom Metazoa; phylum Chordata; class Amphibia; order Caudata; family Salamandridae; genus Calotriton; species Calotriton arnoldi. The sequence continues at coordinate 126,672 of CAWUFW010004513.1, forward strand.
GTATTGTGTGAAGATAACTTTATATGGTTAATACCAACCTCCTCTCGTCCATTGCGAATAGTTAATGCCCTGAAGAAGTCCTGTGTGACAGGACGAAACGCGTTGGCTGTGGCTTTTAAAGAACAAACCAATAAAGAAGAAAACATTTTTCAACTTGAGGATTATTTGATTATAACTATATGTAATGTATTTGTTCTCTTTGAGTGGTGCAGCCCTGATTTAGTTTGTTTGTATGATTCCCCTAGGTTTGAAATAGGGGTGTGTTCCTGGACAGGGGGCACTTTCATGAGCTTGCACACAGGTTAATCCGTCATTCTTTGATTGAATTGGTATAATTGTTTTTGATTGGTGCCGGATCTTTTCGCATTAGGTCCCCGTCCAAGTTGTGTTTTTCCAACTTCTTCAAGTTATCCAGTCTCCTGTGTTTTCTTCGAGCGATCCTTCTCAACATTTTGGCGACGATCTTCTCTGACAAGGATGACTTCTGGAAGCACAACCTGGCAGCAGTTCCAGCCCGTGTGCCTGTTTTCTCAGAGAATCTGGATATTTTCTTCTCCCAGTGTCTGTCAGTGCCTGCCGAGGTCAAGCACCGATTTCTTCTTTCCTGCTTTAAAGAGGTACTGTTTTCATTTTGGGGAAAGTGCTGCCCCATTATGGTAGTGACAGTTGGAGACTCGCGCCAAGGCTCGCGGTAGCTCTCCAGTCATTTACCCGTCTGTGACGTCTGAGCTGTGTCACTGGAGCGCATCGTCGTCAGCGCGCATAGCAACGACGTTCATTACGCCGTCTGCGTGCCTCCATTTTGTTTTCTTTGTCACGTCTTCACATTATCCAGATTACGTGCCTCCATTTTGGATCTCACTCACTCCGTGACTTCATTCATGAAACACTGTGTTCATACCGGTGAGTAACCGGTCATCAATACGCTGTCTGCAAGGTATTTTCTTTACCCTTTTATTCTTCTTTGTGGCAAACACGAACACGGTGATTTGCACACCTGTGACATTGTTGATGGTGTCTAACATAAAGCTGGTAAACCGCTCCACATCAATTTGTTCATTTTTAAGCAGCGTTTGAGCAGCCACATTGTCTGTGACTTGCACACCCCTTTTAACTAAGTACTGTTCCTTTAGTTACACTTGCAACATTTTTGCAGGTGCATTGTCGGTGATTTGCACACCATTATTTACTAGTACTGTTGCTATAGTTATACTCACGCCGATTTTTCTCCTTCATTCTATATAACACTGAAATTGTTTCTTTCTTTATTTAAGCTTTACAAGGCAGTACATTGTAAGTATGGCAGTACAATCCAATGTCATCATGCCGCCCATGTTTCTTCCTCTTCCAGGCACACCCACCATAGTCTGGGAAGACTGGGTGGAAATGTTGGAAAACTACATTATTGCTTTAGATGGTCACAATTTTTCACCAGCGAGGAAAAAAGCTTTATTACTTAGTGCCCTTGGCAGTGAAGGACAATGCATTTTCAAGTACTTGCCTGTGGTCATGGGTCTTAATGGCCAACCAATGGATGATGTGTATAGAGAGGCCATCAAGAGACTAGAAATCAGGTTTGTTAAAGAAGTCAATCTAGTTATGGCTAGATATAAATTCTATACACAACCTCAATCTGACAATGAATCCATTGACGAATTTGTCGCAAGATTGCGTGAACTTTCGGTAAAGTGCCACTTTGGTGTAATGACTGATGAACTAATTCGAGATCAGTTAATTGTTCAGTGTCGTGAAAGGAAAATTCAAGAAAGGTTATGGGCTGCAAAAGACCCCTCTTTGAAAGAAGCTGTGGAGATGGCCAAAGTAATTGAGGAATCTCAGAAGTGTATAAAAGAGTTAGGAAAGGATAAAAGGATGAGTGATGTGGCCAGTCTTGACTCTACGGTTAAAGACGATGATTCTGAGATTAATGCTATTTCAAAGAAAAATTCTAAGAGTATTTCCTCTTTTACTTCATCTTATAAAGGTAGAGGAAGAGAATGTTTGCGGTGTGGAAGCCAATATCACTTAGCTGATTCCAAGAAGTGTTTTGCCATTGACCAAGTGTGCAAGAAATGTGGTCGTAAAGGACATTATGCACGTGTATGTAGACAAGGTGATGGTAATGACAAATACAAACCCAAAGTCAATGTGGTACAGTTGGGTTCTGAAGTTATGAAAAGTACAAATAGGTTATTAGTAGTTGGAGATACTACAGAGAACATTATTTCAGAAGTAGGTGGGGATTCGAAGAGATTGACCAGACCTAATGCTGTATTTGAGGTCTGTGGTCAAGAAGCAAGTCTCATGGTTGATTCAGGATCAATGTTCACGATTATTCCTGAAGCTTTGTTTAGATCATTATGGGGAAATATTTCGTTGAATGCTAAAGACATCAACCCTGTAGGTTACCAGGGTCAACCCATTGACATTCTGGGGTATATGTTTGGTATCATTCGCTTTGTCACCAGAAGTACCGAGGGCAAAATCTACATTGCAAAGGATGGTCCTCCTATTCTTGGTTGGATGCACCAGTATGACCTACATATTGTTATAAATCCTACGTCTCCCAATTTGGTTATGGTTGTAGATGATGGAATACAAATTGATGATATACTACATGAGGCACGCAAAGTTTTTGAAGATAGGTTAGGATGTGTAAAAGGCTACTCTCATAAAATCATACTGAAACGTGATGCTTGTCCTGTTCAGCATAAATTTAGGCGAGTGCCGTTATCAGTTAGACAAGGGCTCAAAGAACTTCTACAAGACATGTTGAAAGGTGAAGTTATTGAGCCAGTGGAAGCGTCTTCGTGGATTTCTCAGGTCGTCATACCTCAAAAAGCTGATGGCCGTTTGAGATTCTGCATAGACTTGAGATCTCTCAATAGAGACATTGTCACTGATACTTTCCCGTTGCCTAATATCAATGAATTGTTACAGTCGCTAGGTGGTGGTAAGTACTTTTCAAAGATCGATTTGAGAAGTGCTTATCAGACCAGACTACATCCTGACTCCAAATCTTTAACTGCCTTCATCACCACGGAGGGCACCTTCCAATTCACTCGCATGCCGTTTGGCCTAGCGTCGGCTGCAAGTGTTTTTCAAAGAATAATGAACAGCATTTTTGAAGGGGTGAGTGGTGTAGTTTATTTTCAGGACAATATTCTGATTTCTGGTAAAACAGTGGAGCAACATAATGCTTGCTTGAGACAGGTTTTATGGAAATTGGAGCAGATGGGTATGACAATAAACAAAGACAAGTGTAAATTTCTAACACAACACGTTGAATATCTGGGTTATACCATTTCTAGTGGAGGCATTGCTCCTAAACGTAATCTTTTGGAAGCAATAAAACTTGCACCTTGCCCTAAGGATAAAGATCAGCTAAGGTCCTTTTAGGGCTAGCTGAATATTATTCAAAGTTTGTTAGGGGTTTGCCAACATAACTGAATCGTTAAGGTGTCTTCTCCGAAAGGGCAGCAAGTACATCTGGGGAGAGGAACAACAAAAGTCTTTTGAAAAGGTAAAAAGTGATATTTGTAATGCTGGTATCTTGGCTTCATTTAGCATGTTGTGTAAATCTTTTCTTACAGTTGATACCAGCATATCTGGTATTGGTGTTGTGCTTTCCCAATTCCAAAATGGTACTGAAAAAACAATAGCCTTCGCTTCTCGTACTCTCACTCAGGCTGAGAAAAATTACTCAGTGATTGAGCAGGAAGCTTTGGCTGCTGCTTGGGGTACAGAGTACTTCAGAGTGTATTTGTGGGGTACCAGATTTGTATTGAGGACTGACCACAAACCGTTGATTAAAATTCTTTCTGCAGGTGGTGCTGGAAAAGGCTCTGTGCATTTGGCCAGGTTTGCAGCCAGATTACAGGAGTATTTGTACGATGTGGAATTCATTCATGGCTGGAAAAATACCCAGGCTGATTGCTTATCTCGCATGTCATTAGAGTGGGAACATGTTGATAAAAATATCGTGGAAAAGCTTGAGCCTGAAGAAGTTGTAGCTCCAGTTTGTGATGTACAGGATTGTAATCTTGGTGCATTTTCCAGATTGCAGTGGGGGGAGGGAATGCGTTCTGACGTCACTCTCAAGGAGGTGATTGTTATGATTACCCTGGGTGCACGTAGGGAGGGTATTGTCTCTGTGCCTGCCAGACCTTTTTGCTAAATCATTGATGAACTGTCCTTGAGTGGTTCAGATGTGGTCATGAGAGGGGATCGTTTTGTTCCACCTGTTAAGTTAAGATTTCATATTTTCAGACTTGCTCACGAAGGACATCTGGGACAAGGCATGACTATCAGAGGAGTCAAGGAAGATTTCTGGTGGCCCGGTATGGACGATCAGATTAGAAGATGGGTGGAAGATTGTGGCTTGTGCAAGGAGAGTGAGAAGCGATTGGGGGTCAGTAGTCAGAGCAGCATGGGGCAGATTACTGATCCAGGCAGACCTTGGAGTACTATTTGTTTAGATTTTATAGGTCCTCTTTCTGATCTGTCTGCTGACATGCGGTTCGCTGCGGTGATTGTGGATGTCCATTCCAGGTGGCTAATTGTTAAATTCTTAAGAGACAGTACCACCTCTTCCACTATTAAAATTTTGGAGGAGGTTTTCTTGGAGGAAGGAGTGCCACATACTTTGTTTACAGACAATGGGACACAGTTGGCGTCTGGTGAGATGCGATGTTTCTTGGAGAAATATGGAGTTAAGCATTCGTGTACTTCTCTTTATAACCCCATGAGTAATGGTATTGTTGAAAGGGCAGATTGGTAAGAGGGACGGTTAAGTTAACGTTGTCTAGTGGTCGGTTGCCTTGTCAGCTGGTGAAAGAAATGTTATGGGCTTATCGTTCAACTGTTCACAGTGTCACTCACAAATGTTATGTTATAATAATTTGTATAACGCACTAATACCCGTGGGTGTCTAGGCGCTTCCGGTTCTACATGCTGTGTCAGGAAAAGCTAGTTTCTAAAAAGCCATGTCTTGAGTAGTTTCCTAAACTCAAGCAGGGAGGAAGACCTCCTAAGAGAAAGTGGAAGGGAGATCCATTCCTTGATGGTATTGTAACTGAAACTCCTCCCTCCCCGCCCAGTTCGTCCTTTTAAATCTGGAGGTGGGCATCAGGTAGGCATTGGCCAAGCGTAACGGTCTATTTGAGGTATACCAGCTGAAACAGTCCCAAAGAAATTGTGGGCCTTCTCTGTACAGTGCCTTATGTGCGATGCACAGAGCCTTGAATTTAACGCGCTGACCAACTGGCAGCCATTGCAATTCCTGAATCCCTGCCCTAATGGACTGATATTTGGGAACGTCCAGGACTAGTCTGGCGGCGGCGTTTTGCACCGCCTGCAGCCTTCTGAGTAGGTTGGATTGAAGGTATATAGGCCATTGCAATAATGCAATTTTGATAAAAACAGGGAGGTCAATACCGTTTTTCTGGTGTTTTGGGGATAAATGGGAGAATCTTACGTAAGGTTCTAATGGTAAGGAATGAGGAAGGAACCACCTTAGAGATCTGAGACTTAAAATTGAGTTTCTCATCTATAATGACCCCCACATTTTTTGCTTTGGCTACTGGTGTGGGAGGGGGGGCCAAGGGTGTCTGGCCACCAAACTGGTGACCACAGTGGAAAAAGGTTTCCAAACAACACCACCTCAGTTTTGCTCGAGTTCAACTTCAAGCAGTGCCTCCTCATCCAGTTGCTCAGTGTGACCATTCAGTCATGAAGTTTGATGGAATAATTAATATCCTTGTCCACTGTTGAGATAACCAACTGGGTGTCGTCGGCATAAGAGGTAGGAATAAGATCAAAACTTCTGATCAGAGGAGCAAGTTCAGAAACATAAATATTAAAAAAGCGTAGGGCTCAACGAGGAGCCCTGCGGCACCCCACAAGGCAAGACAAAAGGTGCTGACTTAAAATTGCCCAGGTGTACTGTTTGAGTTCTATCTGATAGGAATGACGTTAAAAGGGAAAGGGCCTTTCCTCCTATACCTATGGTCTTTAATCGTTCGACCAGAAGTGTATGGTCCACGGTATCAAACGCCGCGGATAGGTCGAGGAGAACTAGGGCCGCCGACCCGCCGCCATCCAGCGCAATGCGAATTTCCTCCGTGGTCTTTATCAGAGCCGCCTCGGTGCTATGACTCGCTCTGAATCCAAACTGACTCTGGTCTAGGATTTGATTGTCTGCAATAAAGGTGGAGAGTTCAACATTTATTATTTTCTCAACAATTTTTGCGGGAAGCGGGAGTCTCGCAAAAGGACGGTAGTTGGCCGGGTCCATTATGTCCAAGTTGTTTTTTTTTTAAGAGCGGCAGTATGCAGGCTTGTTTCCACATGGTAGGGAAGAGTCCTTGCGAAAGCATCTGATTGAACATACTAGATAGCTGCGGGCTAATGAGATGGCTGATGTTTTGAAGGATCCTGGGAGGACAGGAATCGTACGGGGATCCTGCTTTGGTCATTGAAAGAAGCGTAGCTATTTGAGCTGAAGATGTAGGGGTAAAGTTTAAAAAAGGCGCTTTGACTCTAGCTTCCTGTTCTGTAACATTGGTGTTTGATTTGTGGTTGGCAAACTGATCATATATTTGATCCACCTTTGATTTAAAAGAATGGGCAAGTGTGTTGCAAAAATCTTGGTTACAGTTGGCGGAATCATCTTTTATAGCTGTAGTCAAGTTTTTTATGGTCTTAAAAAGTTCCTTGCTGGAATTACCCGCCTTCTCTATTTGCAACGTAAAGTATTGGCTCTTCTCAGCAATTAACTTTTTCTTATAATCTGCCAACATAGATTTATACCGATCTTTTTCTGGTGCTTCATAATTTTTCCACCGAATTCTTTCTTGCCTCCTGCAGGCTTGTTTATCTAATCTTAGGGCTTCAGAGAACCAGGGGGCAGAAGGGGTCTTTCTATTTTTGTTAATCACTGTAACAGTTGCTAATTTGGCAAAGTTGGACTCCAGCCAAGTAGTATAATTTCTGGCTGAAATTATGAGAGGTCGTTTGCCTGGTTCTAGGTTGGTTCCCTCTTGGTTACGAGATTGGATTGTTGGTGGTGGTGAGCATGTTTACAAGGAGGTCTCTTCCAAGTTCAAGGTTGGAGATTGGATTAAACTGAGGTCTGGTAGGCTGAGAGGTGGTTTGAGTAAATTTATTGGTCCCTTGCGTGTTGTCAGAGTTGATAAATTGTTTGTGGTCATTTAAGGTGGTGACAGATGGAATTTTCGCAGAGTGGCGTTGTATCAGAGAGGTGGTGAGTGCCCTAGACAATGTAGTGATGATTCAGGTTGCTCTGGAGCTATGTTCATGTCGGATTTTGTAGATCCTTCAAATTCACGTGGAAATGAGTCCAGTGATGTTTCTGATTCTTTACCGAATGAGAGTGGTGTTAGTTTGGAGGCTGCAAGTGGTTCTGTGGTAAAGGGGATTTGGGGGTTAGAGTTCGTAGACCTCCTTCCTATTTACAAGACTATGCTAGAATGTGATCTCATTTTATTTTATATAGGACTAAGTTAGAATGTGCTGGTTTTTTGCCATCTTCTCTTTTACAGGATTGTTTAAAATTTATATAGGACTAACTTTGAATGCGTTGTGTTTTTCTCTTTTACAGGATTATTTAATTTTTAATCTGTGCGTTTTCCCTTCCATTGTATCCTTTATCTTGTTTTTTGTTTTGTTTGTTTTTGTTTCTTTGCAAAGGAAAAGGATGTGTTATGATGTGTACTTACGTGGAATTCCTTCTCTCGTTCCATGCTAGAATGTTGGGCTGACGGCACTCGAGGAATGTCAGTTGCAGCTGATTTCCCGAGGTGGTCGGACGCCGGGTTGTGCTTCTGACTAAACAACTTCTTCAAGTTATCCAGTCTCCTGTGTTTTCTTCTAGCGATCCTTCTCAACATATTATATCCCACCACTTTTAAAGATCATGTCAGCACCTTACCATAAGTGGTTTCTAAAACAGACATTTGTCTATGTTGTGTTATACTAATCATGCAGTTATTACAAAACTACAGCAATGTCAATTATTGTGATATCTTAAGGTCATGTGATGACACTTGCTAGGGGGATTTAGGGTCAAAGGTCGTATGATGTCACTTCCTGTGAAGTCATTAAGATCAAAGGATGTTTGATGTCACTTACAGCTACCCTTGGCATTTTGGTGAATTGATGTCCATGGGAAGAGATGACCCACACACACTTGGAACAAGCATTTGCAATGCAATAGGTCTTGCATTTATGAGAGGTTGAGCTATTGGCATTGTAAATGTCAATGCCTTTTATTTATGTGTTGTTTTTAAAACAGATAAATAAAAGGCATTGTCATTTACAATGCCAATAGCTTAAACTCTTTCAAATGCGAGACCTACTGCTTTGCAAATGCGTGCTATAAAAATTAAAAAAGTATTAGGAGAGAACGTGTCCTTCCTGCAACTGCAGGCAGGACAAAGCTATTTGAGAAAATAGTGCTCGGAGGCTGTTATTAAAGCCTACCAAGAAAAAGCACACGTAACAGGGGGTGTCACCATGGGAGGTTACAAAATGAGATAAGGCGGTACTAAGAAGGGTCTACCAAGCCTTTTGACCAATGAATAGCCACAGTTTACAGTGGACAATGACACAAACCAATGAAAAATGTGGGCGGAGCTTCAGTTCCCTACCTCAATACAGCATGCCTTGCAGAGCAGTGCATGCGCTGCCCAGGCTCGACGCAAAAATGTAGATAAAGAGCAAATATGTTTTCCCGTGTAGTGGCAAATAATGGAAACAAAATTCTTCTGCATATTTGGTTGGACTTGCTACTGTTCAGCTTTGTTTGCTGTACATAGGCAGCCAAACACATGCACATTAAAGGTGCAATAGTATGCATGGCAGTGTGCCTGGTGTGGCTTTCCAGGTGTACTGTTACTCCTGTTTTGATAATTGGAAAAAGTGTTAGAGGTATATTCAGGAGTCGAAGAACTCTGACCATACTATTACACTGTTCTTTGTGCATTGGAGTTACTTTTTCAATGGAAATAAGAACGTGTGAAACTATTTTAGCTTTTGATCGGTACTCATTGATGGCACGCATCATGTTTGTTGCCTTTCAACCCCTTGACCCAAGGATGGAAGTCTTACAGTAGTCATTTGGTCTGTAAATGTGTTAAATATTCAATAATTGAAGATTTCTTTGATCTTCATTTTGAATCCAAGCAAGGAAAAAATGGGCCCTTTCACCTTTCTAAGGTTTATATGACAAATTGTATCTGTAATGTTCAATGGAAAACGTTTTTCCAAAAACTGTATGTAAATAACAACTATTTGCATAATTGTTTGCCAACCAAATAAGATGAAATTCACCGGCAGACATGCCCGGCTCGTAGTATTTTTTATTATTCTTCATTTTATAAGCAAATACATTTAATGAATCTTTCCATGTTCAGGAATGCTCTGTGAATTTATTTTGGTGGTAGATATCAATAATTTACTTACTAAGATGAGATTGTTTGAAAGAACAAATCACACAGTGGAGGACAGTGAAATGAAATAAAAATAGTTTGAAGGTATTCATAAAATCAACTGTTCCATACATAAAAACAGATACCAGATGGTGACTTATCAATGAGTCTGTCAAACTCCACTACGATTAAATTGAAACTTGTCAACAATGTGTTTGATTTGTTCTGGGTGATATTAGCAAGGATTGAGTAAAAATAGTTTTCAGCATTTTCAAAGATCAGGAATTATAATGAACAGATGTTGACGTGTTAGACGGGGATACTGGATGGACCCTGTGAATTTAGACCACAAACAGTTCATCAGAGAAAAGAGAATGCATATTTCAAATCAAATATGTATACAAATTCAGCTGCATGAAATACTGTGCAAGTAATCTAAAAATGTGAAATGTGTCAAAAGTTTAAAGATGCATAGAAAAATACATTGCGATTCCAGATGAGGACTGCGGAGCCCATCCACCTAACTCCCTCACCTACTCTTCCCTTTATGTTGATCACGTGATATTGTTTTTCAAAAATTGCCTCATTCCTTTTATTTGCATTTCTTATTTCTACTTCATAAATAAAGAAACTGAAGAAATGGGTTGTTTATCCATCAAATAAACATGCTACTTCACTCAGAGCTGGTGTCCACGCTGTAATATGTTCCTTGTATTAGGAACAAACGTTCCATTTAAAAAAGACCCCACCCCATATTCATGAACGCCAGGAGGAATTAAAAATCTGCAGTACAGGGAGCGAGCCATTTTTCATAATGCATAACTGGGTGGGTCACATATCCCTCTCTCTGCCTTTCATACAAGCTGCAGAGAGATAAAACACAAGAAAGGTGTCTTTACCCCTCAACTCTCCCTGGTCTGTAAAGAACCAAGTGATTACAAAATCCACCCCAGACCTCAAGGCTGGGTACAAAACACAATCCTATCTGGCATTATCTAATGGAATGGTTGTGTCTGCCCTTTCCCACAATCCAAACCCACAGGCCGCTTCAGAGGTTCAGGGAGGGTTCTGGTGCCCTACCTCTCATTCCCGGCTTTATTTGTCTATGTTATTCCCCGAACCATAGCTAAGGGCCTGGAAGGCTTGTCTGCCCCACCATGCTTCCATTGAAAAGTGCTGAAGCTGATATCTTGCAGATCTCTCTCTCCCATCACTGTTGCATTCTCTTCCCTATGTACAAACTCCCAGTCAGCGGCGTCACTAGGGTTGGTGTCACCCAGTGCGGTAACTCGGTAACTCATGGTGTCACCCCCTCATGACTTACCCCATGACACCATCACATGGGTTGACACCTTTCCCAAATGAGACTATTTAGTAAATAGTCTCATTTGGGAAAGGTGTCACCCCATGTGATGGTGTCACCCGGTGCGGTCCGCACCCCCCTAGTGACGCCACTGCTCCCAGTCATGTCCCAGAGCATTGGAGCATTGTATTGCTGCTGTTTGATGCTGTTGTGCTTCCCGTCCATTTAATGGCAGGGGGAGAGTCTTTATACAACTATTCCTGCAACAGCATTCATATCCTTTTCCCACATGCTTTTGTGGAAGAAAGAGGACCAGCACATCTGAGAGCTGTCCCTCTGTTTTGATTGCAATTACAATCATAAGACAAGAGTAGTACGTTGCAATTGCTGGATGCATGTTTTCCTCCCCGTACTAAGGGAATGAGGGGAAAGCACCTAACAACTCTGAATCTTCACTTTGGTGACACAAACATTTTGTGTGAGCATTGACTGTGTGTTTCCTATTGAAAAAGCGTGATGAAAGAATACTCTGACCAACCCTATTTCTTCTATGTTTGCTGAAACTTATAAACTGTAATGTACCCCTCAATTATGTTGGAAATATTTGGGTATCCCCTTGCTTTGCCATTTAGTGTCACCTCAGCTAATTTTGATTGAGCATTAACTCTACGCATTAACTGTATGCTTTTGTTGAAATGGACCGATGAACAAATACTTTGACATGAAGCCTTTCTTCCATGTTTACTGTAATATATAAATTGTTACAAAACTGCAAATTTGTGTTTTAAATGTATAGATAATATCTGGTCAACTATTATCAACCTATAGCACGTACATAATGAAAGTCGACAAATACTTACACCATGTCTACTATCCCTGTTGTCATGTACACTTTGGGGCTCTTTGGCGGACTATGATCGGAGTGCATTGTCTATGTTTCATTTTGTTTTGTCCGTATTTATGTGTACTTATTCGGCAACATTGATGTGGGGAACTGTTTTTAGGTCGAGCGTCAGCGCGCATGCGGTGCATGCAAAACATGTTGTAGTCAGTATGCGGCGTGTAAACCCGCCTGCTGCTTACCATAGGCTGACTCCTGTGTCAGTCTTCTTTGCTGGCTTCTTATTGGTCGGTGCTTCTGATACATCACTTCCATTGTATCGCAAGGAGCACTGACCAACTACTGTTTTGTTAAGCTGTAAGTTTATTTGTTCTGTTTAGGGACTAATTCTTTTATTTTGTATTGTGCCACCACAGCGCCTAGCACGGCACTCAGTTTCATGTTTTTATTTTTGTTATCACCTTGGCGCTTGATTCACGGGCTGCCAGGCACATAACTTAAATATGCACAGGTGCCGCGCTTTATATTTTAGCACGGCGCCCACTTATTTTATTTTAATTGTTTCCTGCCTTGTGTTGTTTTTTTTTTACATCACCATGGCACGGGAACCACACTTTATATTTTAGCACGGGCCCGCTTTAATTGTTTCCTGCCTCGGCTCCATGTGCACGCCAATTGCGTCCTCAAACTGTGTTCAAAACAGTGTCCCGTAGATGACTCTGCAGCAGATCTCGCAACTCCAGCAAATGCAAGACCTATTGCATTGTAAATGCTTGTTTAATAATGTGAACCTGAACCAAGGCATTGGAGCACTTTACAACTGATCCATACTATGTTGCACATTTTTTAGGCGCAAGGAGATTAAGTGATTTGACTAGAGCCACAGGATGGTGAGCCGAAGCTGGGATATGAACCTGGTTCTCCATATTCCAACGCAGCAGCTCTATGCACTAGCATTGCATGCTCTCATTGCCAGTGCCACGCAATCGCAGAACAAACATACATGTGCCAACCACGGCTCATAAAAATGGAGCTAAGGATCCATGAATAAAGGAAGGACAGGATCATTCAGCCATTTTCTCAATGCCAGTCACAAAGATATCGGGCTGTTTCTACATCTATAATCAACTGCTGCCACCACTGAAAGTGATCCCAACCCAGCGAGAGGACAGTAGTCACTGCCAGAAAAGGAGAGCTGCACCTGGTCTACCCACTGAGCCCTGCTCTGGTGGATCTCAATGCACATCACAGGTGTACATTATGCACACATTTCTTTTGTGCAGTGAGGCAAAAAAAAAAAAATCAACACGAAGGTACATAAGTTTGTTATGGAAAACTTAAGGCAGGGGTGCAGGCTCCACCAAGGCATGCAGGGGACATTCCTGTCCCAAATGGGTTGCTTAGGGCAATCTCAAAATATCAGTTCGTCTTCGTTAACTTTTTATTTTTTTCTAAGGTGGTACATTAACCCTTCACGGTTTCAGCTGCATTAGCTCAAATATCCTGTACTATCAGATCCATTTTCAGAGGTTACCTAATATCTACTTACTTTTTTCCTCATACAGTAGGTAGTGAAATGACGGATTACTTTGTTATTGAATGCTATTTCTGAAGAGTAAACCTAGTGCTCGGCCTTCTAACCAAACCCTGAGCATCATGTTGACTCAGCAAGAACCTGTTTAGTCACTCTTTTCACTATGGAAAACTTTTAAATTTGAGTTTCAGTGACTCTGCAGCTTCCCCTGAACTTCCCATAGAACTTTTCTCTGAAAGGACAATCCCTACACTTTGATATCCTACTTATCAACGTCATGTGCTTAGTAGAGGCTTCATTCACCAGCACTCTCTACTGCACAGCGCTCAATTAATGTCCAGTCCAGCAAATGTTACTCGTATCAGTAGTATCAGAGACAAATAGGAAACATCAAGCATGATGCTGTTGAATCGTTTCCCAGAACTTACCCCAAGAAACACATGGACCGTTTTTGAAAAAATAATGAAACATCTGGTATCAGATATAAAAACATACCTTTGTTGGATCAATACCCAAGAAAGCAATCATTTATTTTGTATCATAATATTTTTCATGCTATTTAAAGGCACAGCAAAAGCACCACTCTGTATTCCAGTGAAAGGCTTAAACTTCATCCACAGTGTTTCTGTGAAACACAGACGCCTGCTCTATCTGACAATGTAGAACAAGAACCATGAGATTCAGCTCTTTCTCCTTCTGATTCTCAAACCCAGATTGAAATTTTGACAGAGGTTTTCCATCAAATATTTTGGCGGGTTTGCCTCCTCTGCTTAAGTAAAACCTCAATATCTAGCCTTCTTTGCAAGGGCATGGGTAATTTCTCCCCCAGAAGTGCTGAATCCTTCCCAAGAGGAGCTACTTAGAAGACGGAATGACTCTAGACTTTAGTGGATGCAATACAGTGCTGGAGGGGTTTCCGTCAGTGGAAAACACACCATCTATATAACTGTGAAGAGGGTGGCTATGTGGCTGCAGATACAGGCGGTGATTCTGACGCTTTCATGCTGGACTCGCTATTCAGGGGTGTAATGCAGGCCCTTGCGGTGTATAGGGACCCAAAGCTGTCTGGTGGCCCCCAACCCTTCAGGCCAATTCAGGGAGCTTATTCACCCCAAGGCCAATGTGTATCTGTGAGATATCGAAGACTCCGGCCCTTCATCACATTCTGCAGAGGGACCCCATTGTTTTGTGTTTTGCCATTGTCTCCATTATCCAGCGGTGTAGTTTCAGGGGAGGTGTTTGTATACATATATACTTATACTTGGATAGATAGTTGGCCCTGTGTGCCCTGAGTTACGTCTGTTATGCCTATGTAGGTTTTTCCTGTCATCCTGATTTCAGAATTTTTAACTTGTTCATTTATTGGTTCAGTAACTTATATATACATATATATATATGTATATATACATATACATATATATATGTGTATATATATATATCCATCCAAATACGTGCCAGTAAATCGCGCTCTCAGAGACCACACCAAGATGTTGACAAAGTTGATTTATTCCTTCATAAATCAAAACGTGACGCGTTTCGTCCGTCAAGCGGACTTGATCACTCAAATGAAAAGTGCATTGCAGCCTCGTTACATACACAGTATGGACACTGAAGAGGGACTATGCATGCCTCTCCGGGCAGTGTAAACAACCCAGTGACGTGGCCGCCATCTTGTAACGTATATAAATTCATAGCATTGGGTTACATGTGCACGTAAATAGGCTTATGTACTGCAGTGTAATTAACATCCGTCAATATGATCACGCAACTATGTTTTCTATGGCATACATATCATTGCGCGACCTGTCCTGTAATGTCCGCGCTGACATGTATTTACTCGATACCAAAGGGGAGGATGGACGGAGCGCTTGAGCAAATCAAACACTCACCCCCAGTCAACTGATCTGGGTTTAATCCATCATCATTCTTTAGCTCACTCCACCACCCCAGTTCAGACATGGCCATATGCAAATCAGTCTGACCCTGTGCCTCATGGGAACAGTCCAGCCCGAACTGCCAAGCCATGTCTTCCCTGGACCGGAAACAAGCATCCGTCATCAGCCAGGCTAGCTTGAATCCAGTGGCAAAGTGAGCAAGGGACCCACGTCTGAGCATACCCTGCCAACTTAGGGCGAACAAAGCGATACCAAAGGGGATGATGGACGGAGCGCTTGAGCAAATCAAACACTCACCCCCAGTCAACTGATCTGGGTTTAATCCATCATCATTCTTTAGCTCACTCCACCACCCCAGTTCAGACATGGCCATATGCAAATCAGTCTGACCCTGTGCCTCATGGGAACAGTCCAACCCGAACTGCCAAGCCATGTCTTCCCTGGACCGGAAACAAGCATCCTGGGACCGGTTTCTGGCTATTCAGCCGTCATCAGCCAGGCTAGCTTGAATCCAGTGGCAAAGTGAGCAAGGGACCCACATCTGGGCATACCCTGCCAACTTAGAGCGAACAAAGCGATACCAAAGGGGATGATGGACGGAGCGCTTGAGCAAATCAAACACTCACCCCCAGTCAACTGATCTGGGTTTAATCCATCATCATTCTTTAGCTCACTCCACCACCCCAGTTCAGACATGGCCATATGCAAATCAGTCTGACCCTGTGCCTCATGGGAACAGTCCAGCCCGAACTGCCAAGCCATGTCTTCCCTGGACCGGAAACAAGCATCCTGGGACCGGTTTCTGGCTATTCAGCCGTCATCAGCCAGGCTAGCTTGAATCCAGTGGCAAAGTGAGCAAGGGACCCACGTCTGGGCATACCCTGCCAATCTGTGCTTTAAGATTTTAACTTTATATCCTTTCCTTTTTCAGGATGAAAGGAAGGGACCGATCTGGATGGAACCGATAGATCAACAGGGGTCCCTACCCTTTTCTTCGTGGCATCATTCTCCTGATGTTCCGGTCACCGCAGCTAAGAAATTCTTTTTCATTTTCTATCCTTTGCAATTTTCTTGTTTTTTTCACTTGCACCTCTGGTGCACCACTGTTTAGACGTAGAACATAGTTGGGAATCTGATTTAGGTGATTCCTTCTCCATTTCACTCTGGAATAAAATCTGGGCTAAAATACGGAAGTCCTCTAGAGCAGCCAACACAACACAGACCCTATTTTTTGTTTATAATAGACTTCTCATCACCCCGGCTAAACTTCACAAGATTGACCCTAGTATTCCCTCTACTTGTTGGTCTTGTACTAATTCATCCGCAGACCTCAAACATATGTTATTTAACTGTCCACTCATTCATACTTTTTGGACTCGAGTCTGGCAGCATATTAACAATATTTTCCATACCCATATTCCATTTTCCTTCACTCATATTTTTCTGGGGAGCATTTCTGAAGATTGGTCGTCACAAGCCACTGAGGTACATATTATTGATTTACCCCTTGCTGTTGCCTTTCAACAAATCACAAAATCATGGAAAGATACCTCTGCAGTTTCTTTTCAGGCATGGTGGTACGGAGTCTGCTATAATCATAGGTTGGATAGAGCCTATGTATATCCCATCTCGCTTGCAATTAAAAGAGACTTACTTTGGTTGCCTGTCACAGACTTTTTAAATGGATCTGCTAAAAAGATGTCCTTACATGAACCCTCCGTTGAAGAAGTACTCAAACCACCTTGACTTTTGTAACCTTTTGTTGTTTAACTCTTTCTATTTTATTGTTATATGCTTGTATAACGCATTAGGAACATTTTTACTGTAGCATTGTTTGCTTATACAGTTATTATATATTTCCCCTTTTTTCGCTCTTTCTTTCCCCCCTCCTTTTTCTTTCTTTCCCCTTCCACATCCTCTTTCTAATAACATGTATTATTCTCTTTTTCTAGTTTATGATATTAATCTTGTATTATCTGTATTATGTTATACTTATTTTTCATTCATCAAATAAAAACCTTTAAAACTTAAAAAAAAAAAAAAAAAAAAAACAGTTCTGCCACACAGAGCCACTATTAAAAATACCTCAGGCTTCAGCAGTGCACATATGCAAGTGCAGAAAGGTCTGCTGGCCTCTAAACTGCCATGCCCTATTTATACTAGGGATTGATAGGTAGTTTCAATCCCCCTGCCCTAATATGTACTAGGGCCCTATGGGGTAGGTCATACCAATCACTGGGGTACCCCAAAACCTTAGTGTACCTTAGGGTATGTAGGTGTTTTCACTGTATTCTAAGTGTTTTCAGCATAGCACTGGGCCTGGTTAGGCAGAGCCCAGGGTCAGTCAGAGTCAGTTACCACCAGTACCAGTCAGCAAAAAGTTGGGGGGTGCCCACGGCACAGGATGACTTTGCAACATCTATGCACTATAGAACCTGTGATCTTAGTGTAAAGATTTTAACAAATTCATACATGAGTGTGCAAAGCTGCAAAGATTTTTCTTTTTCAATATTCATGAAGTTATAAGGAAAGTTTTAGACAACTGTGAAGTCTGTAAAGTTATTTCTTTGCCATGTTAGAGTGAAAATTATATTTTTTTCTTCAGAAAATTTAAATGGCACATCCTTTATTAACACTAATAAAATGGTTTTGCATAAGATATATTTGTCCAAATACAGTGAGGGACAGATTTACTAATTGTTCATGGAATGCAGCTCAGCAATCAAATTTGCTCTGCTGGCTGCGCAAGTGGGAACCACAGTGGAGACAGGGGTGTAACGCAGGCCTCTGCAGTCTGGCAGTGCAGTAGGTCCTCACCTTTCTGGATGCCCCCATTCAGCACAAGGCCTATGAAATCTCTGAAATACTGGAGTTTCAGGGGCCCTTCACCACATTCTGTAAGAGGGTTTCATCATTTTGCATTATGTCTCTGACGTTTTTGCAATGCTTTGTGAATAAAATTCCAGAATGTCTGCAGGAACTGGATTGCCCAGAAACCTCTGGTACAGCCTTAGGTCTGGTCCACGATGCTGACCAGCCAAACCAGGTTGCATCACTAGAAGCACGAGCGGCAAGAGTATCAGGACAGAAAATCTTTCTAAGGCCGCCATTTCCTCAGTGTGGCATCAACATGAACCTAAGACAGACCCCGAACAGAGGGCGAGGATACTGCAAAGTGATATTCGCCAACCGTCTTTGGACATTACCAGCAGCCAGCACTATAGGGTGTCAGATTGTAATTGGGAGCCTCAAATATTGGCCGTGGAAAGAGGAGCGAGAAAAGGGCAAAATTCCATTTGCATGGCAGTCTAAAAATCATAACTAAAAAAACCTCTCTCTAAGGACGAATGTGTCAGTTCTCCTAGACAACAACACATGTCTCCATTCCCCAAGACTAGAGGTCTCATTAAAAGTCCCTCGCCAACAAAAAATGTGTAGAGCGCTGAGAAGCAACTGCAAGTCGGCACCGTACAAAACACGTAACTAAAATATAATCTGCAAGATTTATAGCAAGTCGAACAATCCCTATCCACTGCACAATACTGCACCCCTGCTGCCCTTTCCCAGAGGTGGCCGCCGCTGAAATGGAAACCCTGAGCCCTGGAATGAGCTGTCAGCATGAAGGACCAGTCCATCTGCAAGTGGTTTTCGAGCGTTGGAAGCAGATGTCTTGGACCTCAAACATCAGGCATGTCAGCATCTGCCTCGGATTTAAAGGCATGTTTAAAGGAGGTTCAGAGGAAAACAATGGGGGTCCCTCAGACTTGTGCACACTACAAGAGAAAGAACTGGCTGTGAGAGGCTATAGAGAGGAAAGGTTTCCTGGAGGGTCAAGAAGCAGAAAACAAGCAGCAATTCATCTGCAGAACAAACAGTGTGATCGATTCAGTCATCAAGGTACCAATGTTTGGATGGGCACGGAGCAAGCTACTTGACGTGACAGAAAAAACGTACACAGGCTAGATCTACAACAACATAATTGTTACTTCTTCAAAAGCAAATATTAGTACCGGTGTTTCTTATATACGTAGTTGTTCGTGAAAGGCAAATTAAACGTTCTCTAATAAGTGCAGTAAAGCACACAAGAAACATCCTGAAAGCTTCCTACATGGCTAAGGATATTCTGAAGTTAGTCGCTCCCTATGTCGCCTTGCACCACATGCGCTGACCACTGCACAGCGTCCAATAAATCGTGTGACATTGCAGCATTACATGTAAACAATAACACAATATTTAAGGGTGTATATTATTTGACTTAAAAAAAAAAACATAAAAGGGTACGGGTTGTATGACAGAATATAATCGAAAGAAATGCCATTTTACCTTATGCACCTTAAATATTGTAAACGATATTTAAGGCACAATATTATTTCACACAATATTCTGCTACTAAACCTCCCACCCGCCTCCCTCTTCTCGTCACCAAGATGACATAATACCCAGTGCTTGATTTGCAAAAGAATAAGTGCTCAGAAGTCAGTGGGCAGCGCTATAAAATAACAGGCGCCGAATGCCCAGGCTGTGTTGTCTTAAACCCACCTCGTGCGTCTTTAATCCACTGCTGGACACTCTCTGCTCCTTTATAAGTGGTTGGTTTGTGAAAAAAATAAGTGTTGGGGCTCTCGTTAGGAGGCAGCTTGCACCAGCCCATTTCTCCTGTTAGTGCAACCTAAAACAAAACCAACTACTAGCCATGAAAGTGGGGAGAGGATGTGACGTAATGGCCAGAGCTGCCGTCTTCGGAGCTGGGAAACCAGGTTCCAGCCTTGACGCAACATCCTGTGATTCTGGGCAAATCCCTTAATATCTCGTGCCTACCTTAAATGAATGTGTCCTTAACTGGTGTTCATGAAAAGCTTCGGTGTTGATGATTAAGTGCCCGTGCTGAGCACCAGAAACCACCGGCTCAAATTAAGCACTGCCCTTTATCTCACTCTTGTTGGCCCCTGCTTTCTCTATTTGTGGCAGCTTTCAGTCTTTCTCATCCTCGTCCTTTCCCATTTGTGTTTTTTTTCTCTCTCTTGCTCTCGGGAAATGTCTAAGTGCCGGCGCCAAAAAGGAGTCCCGGTAGCCTCCGCAACCAACCACCGGCTCAGATTTGGCACTGATAATACCCCATGAAGCTGTGGATTCAGTGTACAGATTATTCAATGTAGTAGTACATGCTGCAGACTGTTCTGAACATAGTTCCAAATTTTAGTTGTATCCAGTTGATGAGGTGAGCGACAAAGGAATTGCTGTACATTCATAGGTGCTGAAAATTGGGGTGCGGGGGGGGGGCTGTAGTACCCCCTGAAAAGCATAACGAAGTTCAGACGTGAAAAACAATATACATGCTTTTCATTTTTTTTATATTATCGCATTTGCTTTGCTTCAAAGTCAAGGTCAAATGTCAGGCCATGTCTTCTGGAAAATTGATACTTTTTGCTTTTGACATGCAGATTGGTGTTTACTTTTCATTGACAGCAAAGTAAGAAGATTTTGTAAGATGAACTGTGTGACAATCTTGGTGGGGGGTACAGGGAGCGTGAAAGGAAAAGCTGCAGGATGTCTTTTTTTTCTAACACAACAAAATGTAAATACCTTTAAATGACCTGTACAAATATTTCAGGAAATAGCAGTTATGAAAGCTAAATGAAGCACATTTTTTGTAATTCTGAAGTGTGATGGAAACAAAGATTTTAATAGGATCAAAACAAATTAATACTCTTAGTGATGAGCAAATGAAAAATTCCCTGAAACCTGATTTCCGCACATTATCTATGTGCACTATACAGTTTTATCAGTGAAACTGTACATCTGTGCAAATTTACAGGCCATTTCATTGGAAAATGTGCTGTCTGTAAGAGACAGCGCGCTACCACACAATACATTAGTAATATATTTGCAAGAGTGTACCCCAAAATGCACCACCAGCCACACCACACGCATCTCCTGCTGAATACATTGGCCACAGGTTCGTGGACCACTTGAATTTTTCACAGTCCCATGACTTCTGTGATGTGATATTGATGGCTGCACCCTCACTTTTAAAATTGCTCCAGTACCACCGTGCGCATTTGTAAATCATGTTTCAAGGAAGGCCTTGTCATTTTAGATGCATAGCTTGGTAACTGCATCAGATATGTGAGAGGACACCTCTTGAGTAATACAACCTCTCAGTGAGACAGAGCTTCCATCTTGCACATTTGTAATACGATTCAAATAGAAAGGTGGATGGAACGCCTGGGGACAAAATAAATGTTCTGGATAGCACGGAGATTACGTTACCTTTAAATCATAAGACCAGCACAGCTTATTTTAGATGTAAAAAAAAAAAAAATCCGTATTTATATAGCGCAGCTACTCACCCTTACGGGTCTCAAGGCGCTGGGGGCCGTCCTGGAAATTAAGTGAGCTATTGCCCAGAGTCACATGGTGCTGAGCTAAGCTGCCGCAGCCGGGGATTGAACCATGAACTCTGTGCTCCGAAGTCAGCTGCCCTGGCCGCTGCACCACACCTCTCCACATGTACATGATAGACTAACACTATCTAGGCCATATAGTGAAAACAGCAATAGTTTCATTAGGACGTCCATTTTTCATTTTTGTTATTTAAAGTATTCATTAATCATAATTAATATCAGCAAGGCAAATTTCAAGAGTGTGCAATATTATTTTGCGTTAGAGCAATATCCTTTACATTCATAGTGAACATGTCTTTCCTTCTTTTTGATTTGAATCATACAAATTGGCATGGTATTGAGGGAATGAGGGGATACCTTGACTTTATTATTTTATTTATTAGCTTAACAGAACACAGGTAGTGTCACCAAAAGTGCAGTCCCCAGACCAACCATTATTAGTGACAATCGTCACATAACGTTGAAGTTTAAATACAGTGCATTTTCATTGGCTTCTAAAGTAGTCAACATTCAGGGCGCCCAATGTAGTCATAAGACAGGTATACTGAGGCATGGATTTCCCTCCCCCATTTGTATTATGCATGCGGAATCACTCACCTTCTGCATTTCCCTCAGCCCACATCGCCAAGTACATTGTAACTGGGTTCCAGATCTCCTTTGGACGGAATCTGGCAGGTGGCAGTAGCCAGTATTCCTCTAAATGTCCCCGGCAATAGATCACATCTGCCAGCCAATCATTCACCTTTGGGTTTGCCGGTCCAAATGCATTGTCCCTTGTCTCTTGGCCAGGACTAGCATCATGGCAGTGAGTTTACCAGCATCTGACGGAATGTCTTTAACATAGCCTAGGAGAGCCACCAGGGGTACACTCGGCAATGCACCGGAAGTTACTGCGTCAATGCACTCGTATACAGAGGACAAGAACTCAGCCACACTGACATGCCAAACGCATAAATTCAGTATCCCATGTGCCAGGGGATAGCTTGACTAAAGGACATTCCATAGGTTCATACCTACAGGGTAAATCACATCATGGTTACAAAACTGCACCCACTTCTGGAGATACAGTCTTGTCTAATTCTTGGAACATATTCTTGCTAAGGGTTTACTGCACCCATCTGAGTTTTTAAGACTACAGTAAATCAAAGTTAACAAATGACCTGCATAGATTCATACATTGCATAAGGAGCTATAAGCATTTATAAATAGCACTTGGTAACTAGGCCCGTGCAAAATTTTAATTAGGCTTCATGAAATTTGTATTATTAAAAGAAATTGCACTTTGCACAATTTTGCACTTTTTTCTTGCTCCAATGAGACTGGTTGGATCTGAAAATATCTTGCCAAACACTACTCTGCTGTCGGTCTCTTTAGTTTTCTTTTTACTTGATACAGTTTTGTTATTTCAAACAGATCATAAGCTAGGCAGTATGGATCTGGAATGATTGGAGCTTGAAACGTTCTTTGTTTGAAAACCCTTATTAGGTAGCACTGCAGTAGTCCGAGGGACGTAACACCCAAGGAAGGCAAGGCAGTATTAGGTACATTTTAAGGGTGAGTGTAGTAATGGAATGCCTTCAAATACCTGTCACAGGTGACAAACCACAACTTTGGGGTCTGTGTTTGTGTGTGAGTGAAGGAGAGCTTGTTTTTGAAGGAAATTCTCAGAGTACTTATCTTGTCTCATGGTGCCTAGAATGCACCACTGAGATATGGGCCAACAATCATCTTATGGTATTCTTGCCTCACCCACAACAGTAGTGTTGGTTGAACTCACAGGTAATACAGCCTCAGATACCATATTAGATGGCCTTGGTGAGGAGTGAGAACAAAAAAACTCCGGTTGGGACCTTGTAAGTAAAGTATCCAACAAAGTCATACTATTCAGAGAACTGGCTTTAAAGTTAAACACACTTCCTTTCACTTCCAACATGGCTCCTGGAATTACTTCTAGTGACTGTCTGTTTGCTAGCTCTCACTTTACTAGACCTAGGGGGAGAATCTACAGGAGTAGTTTGTAAATGAGTTGGGTTATTCACTCTTTTGGTTTCAGTTGTTTGATTTTGATCAGCAGGAACAAAAGGTTATGCAATCAGTATCAATAGCAATTTTGAAATCGATTCTTCAGAACTCCTGAGCCAAAGCTTCTAGAAGTATTTTCTAGCATTTAGATCTTGTTTCTAGTTGCTGCTCCAGCCAAGAGCATATGTTCTAGAAGTATATAAAGAGTAATTTAACTGAACAAAGCTTTGCAATTTAAAAAATATTTTTACAAACCTTTGCTCTCATTGATTTTTCTGCTTCCAGTTCTTCCTCCAGTTCATCAATTCGGATCTAGAAAGGAATATTATTGACACAATTATGTTAGATAAAAACTGTACCTGCTTCTTATGAGGTTTAAAAAGCTAAGACAATTATCTTCGTTCTAATGTCTTTTGCAGTTCGCAACACAAGGAGAGTATTACAGAAGGATTGCATTTTAGTTATCATGCCGATCAGGATCATTGATAGTTGGCCAGATTGACCAATACTGGTATAAACCACTGGGTATAGTACTAGTGACGGCTGCTGATGTTTGAATGTAATGTGAAGTAACACTTGTCCCATACTGTAATGAGCCAGCAAAGTGAGCAAGCTGTACTTCTTCTAGGAGAGTTCGGGGTTCTGCCTCTAAGAACATTTTAAACATGATGCGGTCAAACAGTACATTTTCAAGCACCGTTTTTACATACATTTGCTAGAGAAACCAATAGGCTCAGGAATGGCAATTAAGAAATATTCAAGAATGTTCAGGATGTGCTAGGTAATTCTATCCTTTCCCTGGATTTGTCCCCATGTATTCAAAATATGCCATGGGTGCCCCCCATATGTGAAGATTTCTCTCCAATATGCCAGTACCAGTACTTTTCTATCTTGCTTCTGTATGCCAGAATTACTTGTCTCCTCTTGCCAGACCACGGCATCTTTAAAAATAACTGCATTATCTCCAAAGCCAACGTGACCCAAGCCACTGCCTATCTGACTGATAAATGCACTACCTCGATGGCTGTCAGTACTCCCGCAGCCAGGAGATGACTTGAAATAAAGAAATGCAAACAATTTAAAAAACAGGACAGAAGCAGGTCTTGTCTATTTATATACCCAGGATCTGGTCCAACAATCCTGTATTCATTAGAACTGCCCCAACCATTCTTCAATTTAGGAAAGAGCTGAAGGCACACAATTTTAAAGATCACTTCATCACAAAGAAGTAACTGTCTACCTCCACTCTCAGAACCCAGCTTCCCTTTCGATTACTTATTGACTGTACCCTTATTTTTGACTCTACAGAACACTCCGCTGCCTTTTCTGTTGCTCTGCTCAAGTACCACTTACATACATCTTTTCCGTCTATGCAACCAAGATCTGCAGCAATATCTCTGTACCCATCAGGACTACCCCAACGCTGCTTCAATTTAGAAAAGAGTTGAAGACATACATCTTGAAATAACACGACATCACAATGCATTAAACATCTACAAAATAGCTCCTTCTGCTATGGCTTGTTGACTTTGTTTGTCTTTCACCTTGTACATTGCTATACTGCCTTTTGGCTTGGTTCACACTATAGAAATACTACATACATACATAGATATATATAGATACTTATTTCAAGTATGCAGGGCCTGCATTTGCTGTAGGTTACCACCCCTTATACCATGGGTACCATGCCCATAACAAAATATTTACCTCCAGGAAGTCAGGTCAAGTAGCGCACACGCGCCTAAACAATTTTACATGCTCTCAAATACTCACTCTCTTACGCTAACACACTCACTTACATACAATCTCACATCCGCACACAAGCCCTCACATGCTTACACACATTGTCATCCACAAATATACATTCACATGCTCTTAAATACTTGCATTCTCTCACACTCACACACTTTGTAAACATCCCACAGAAACCCCCTCATACACTTGAAATTATAAAATCCTGCTCGCAAGAGAAGTATGCCGATTGGTGGGTGGCTAACCTACTGGATATTAAGGTATCCCTAGATGTTGCAGTAGGGGAGGAACTCCAAGGGTTGTCTGTTACACAGCAGAAGCAAGCTGTAAAGCATTTAATAAAAGGGTGCTCTAGGATGAGCGACTTAGAAGATAATCTGTGTAACGTAAAGGATGTCAGGTATGGGGGTATTCAACTTTACCTGTGGGGTATAAATGGTACCTATATAAGGAGGTTGGCACTGAAGGTTAAATTGGGGCAGGTACCAGCTTTTATATGATGGAATCTGGTGCGGCAAGTAAGGTTGGATATAGCTAAGTGTCCTTCTGCCTGAGGGGACCAATGCCCTTTTTGCACTTACTTATAACTTGCTCCTGTTTTGCTGCTAGTAGAAAAACTTTGTTGCTACCGTCCTTTAGACTGACTCAGATCCGTTATACAGAGGGTCTAATGCAATTAATTTTAAGATGTGATAATATACCTTTGTGTTATGCAGTAAGGACATTCTTGTCCTTTGTTTATGGTCAATTAATTAAGCAGAAAAGTTTGCTGCATTAGGGATGTGGAATGGGTACATGAGGTCACTATGTTTTAGTTATACCCTCAATATAAGAAAGGGTACTTTGTGAAAAGGTAATTCTTTAACAGTATTTTGTATAATAGTACATGTATTTTGCACTTTTGTTGCACATAGAAAATAGCATTTTTGCACACTAATAATCGATCATTTTTAGTATAGACAAGTCTAATGTCTGTTTTGACTGCTTGCGTATAGCCTAAAGATGATTATAGAATTAAAATCCATCCTGTATTACCATTGACTATTCTTGAATATAAGAAATTGTTCTTTGTTCATGGTGAATTATTTATCCAATGTCTACCTTGCTCACTTGCTCAAGAGATCAAAATAATCGCATTTAAAATACTATTGCTCTAGTTAGCACCTAAGTAGATTGTATTTTGCACAATGATAATGTTAACCCTGTTTGGAAATAAGATTGATTAAATACTCCCGCCGCAAGGGGTTAAGGTCTGTTGTTTTACTATGGATAGGAAATCGGAGAGATTTGTTTTTAGATACTGATCGGGTAGCGGGTAAAATTAATATTTGCTGATTGTAAATGATATTGTGAGGGTGGGTAAAGTATTGTTGTAACAAATTTCTCATTGTAAAAGTATAAGTTTTAATATGATCTGTGTTTTTTTGTATTACGTTTGTATATGAACTGTTTGTATTGCCTTTTTAGTCACGATATCAAACTGTCAATAAAAACTGAAACTTGCTATTACATTGGTAGTAGTGACTATAAGTAGTTGCAAATCCTCATCAAGTATGTGGCACTGCAGAAGAAAAGTTCATACAATGACAGCAGCATAAAGATCTAGGGTAACAATGCAGTGCTCTAAACAAATCGAAGCACACTGCTTCCTAAGGCGTGCATGTGGGCTCCTCAAGAATTGGGAGCCCACTCCAATATGAAATATCTTTCTTTATTTATTCGGGTGCAAACGCATCCATAAAAGATACAGTCATACATTCGTGCAATAAAAAGGAAGATACACCACATAATATATAAAAAAGGCATTTCATGCGGCTAAAACATCATAAAATTTTAAAACAGTACAAATTGATAAAACTCTGAAGGACAAAACTGTACACACCATCGCGCTAAAAGAACTTTACCAATGCAGGCCACACAGGTTCAGTCAATTCTAGAGAGCCTAGATCTGTAAGCGGCCCGCAAAAACTTATCACTGCACAGAGTGTAAAGGGGTTAGGTAAGAACTGTAAGTGCAAGAGTGCCACTTTAGCCTGCCTAAACTTCAGGCTTTTTAACAAGGGCTGGAGGAATCGTTTTCTTAGCAATGAAAAAGATTTACACAATAAAACGAAATGTAAACTTTCCTGAGGAGATCGAAGATCGTAGCCCCAGGGACCTCTTTAGTCTGACGGAAAAATGTTTTCCAGCCGGAGATGCTAAAAAGTGATGAAGCTGATTGAATCTGAAACGTGTAATTAAAAATCTATCATGAGCACTAGTTAGAGCCAAAATGTGTATGGTTCAATACCTGGAACCGACTTTAACATTACATAGGCCCTCACTGAGGGTTTACTAAGCTCAGTGTTTTTGCGATTCGCAGTAAATAATGTATGATGTAGGTCTTTTATGATATTAACGTCCCCGGAACTTAAAGTGTCATGTGCAAAGAAAATGTCTGGCCCTCATATAGCCTGAAAAGACTCCTTTACGTATCGTATCCATGGAATTTTATCGCCATGTTCCAATGCCAGACAATCCGATAGGATCGTGCGGTTTAAACCCTTATGCTCACATGTCCGTATCTTTATCCAGCACACTAAAGATTTGATTGTCACTTGGTCCGCCAGATAACCAACCCCTATCTCTTCATGCACAGACCAGGCTAGCGTACATTGGGGTACTCGCAGGATCCAGCGTAAAAACTTATTTTCCGCCACCTGTAACCTGTGAGGGGGCACATACCCCCAGATTTCACTACCGTATAAAACTCTAGTAATAGCTTTAGACTTGTACAGTTTTAAGATAACCTCCAGGGCCCATGAACCCAATCTACTTGCAAAGCTGACTGTTACAAAAATGTTTTGGACAATGAAGCTGTTGGAGTTTGCTGGGTTAAAGAGCCTGCCATTCAGGAACTTGAATGGGAACAAGCCTTGTCGGAAGATGTTTTATTTCCCATTATAGTTGATTTTGTTGTTAAGGGATGGCCTGATTGCAAAAAACTGGACCTGAATTTATCGCCTTTCTGGTCCATTAGAAACGAACTTACACTTTGTCAGGGTTACTTAATGCGGGGTGAGAGAGTTGTACCCCCTGTTACTCTGAGACCCAAGTTGGTGAATCTTGCACATGATGGGCACTTGGGAAGAAACCTCACCAAATCTCGTCTTCGTGAAAGATACTGGTGGCCCAAAATGGACAGCCAAGTCGAGATGGTAGTCAAGGAGTGCCATGAAAGTGCCTCCAGTGACAAGTCAAAAGTCATCAGTCCGACTCCTTTGTCGCCTGTTGAGGTTCCTCGTGAGCCTTGGGTCAAGCTTGGTCTCGATCTCATGGGTCCCTTTGAATTGTTGGGACCTTCAGAAAAGTATGTGATTCTTTTGGTGGATTACTCTTCTAAGTGGGTTTCCACCAAATGCGTCAGTTCTGTCAGTACCAGGGTGGTTATTGATTTTCTTAGGGATGAATTTGCCAGTGAGGGTGTTCCTCGTTTCCTCATCACAGACAATGGGGTGCAGTTCATCTCACAAGAGATACATGATTTCTTAAAGGATTTTGGGATTACCCATCAAAAGACTGCGCTTTATGCGCCACAGGCGAATGGATTAGCTGAGCGCATGAACAGGGTGGTAAAGGCATGTGTGCAACGGGCTGTGGAGATGAAAGTACCTCTTAAAAGTGTTCTGAGGGATACTTGGTGGGCGCATCGCACTGCACTCAATACTGTCTTGGGAAAGTCGCCTTTTCATATATTGAGGGGAAGTGTGGCTCTGTCCAAACTTAATCCTGGTTGGTTACCCCACATTGAAGGTCCTGTTTTGGATAAGGAGGAGGTGGGAGCTAAGATCAAGGCTTACCAAAGGAAGTACAAGGAGAGGTTTGATTTTAAGAAATCAACCAAAGCCACAACTTGGAGAGTTGGTGAGTGGGTACTTATAAAGAAACCACGGTGGCATAGGAAGGGTGTCACTGACTTTATGGGTCCCTTTGTCATAACTTCTGTCTACAAAAATGTTGTTGTTGTTAATAATGGCACTAAGTGGAGCATGTCCCGCTTGGTGAAGATCCATGGTGACAAGTCATCGAGCTATTCAGGTCCAGATGTTTTACCTGCTTTGGACTCAACCATGGGTGCTCCTTCCCCTTTTACATTTCATCCATGAAGTCCTTCTTCCAGGTCTCGTTGCCCTCCTAGGCGTTATAACGACTATGTGATGAATTGAAATATCTTGTATTGTTGTTACATTATTGCACTGTTATGTTTTGACTTATGTATTCTCTTTCTTCTTCTTTCTCCTCTCCTCTTGCTCTTTACTCCCTCTTTTTCCTTGTGTTTTTAGTAAAGGGGAAGTGTTGTAATGATTCAATGTCCTGCTCGTGCCTGAAGGTTCTGTCTCCATGGAGTGTCTCGAGTGAGACAGTTAGAACCAGGAGAGCAGAGAGGCCGGCAGCAGGAGTTGGTGGGTCTGCCTGTAAATAATAAATCGTTTTCAAACCAATGACAGTCTGGCTTCGTAACAGATTTATTCAGCTCGCTCAGCTTCACTTCTAAAAGGGCTTTCCACTGTAATTGGTCATCAAATTACACACCCAAATAGGGAAAAGCCGTAATCTTAGCAAGGGTATGGTTACCAGCTTTAAAATGTTTCGTCTGGAGCCCCCGGGGACCCGCCACTAAAACATAGGACTTGGTAAAATTGGCAGACAGGTCCAGCCTGTCCATAAAAGCAACAAAACCATCTATTAGAACCTGCAGGCTCCGGCCGGTATGGGCCATAAGCACCACGTCGTCGGCATAAAGTAGACCTGGCAAAGGTCTCCTGCCTACTCTAGGAGTGTCCGACTGGAGTGCCAAAAGGGCAGCTTCGAGGCCATTGATATTAACCGAGAATAAAAATGGAGCTAAAATACAGCCTTGGTGCACTCCCCGTATACAATTAAAATGATTGGTAAGGTCTCCCTCATGAGAAAATCTCACTGCCGTCGTCGTGTGGGCATGGAGTGATATGAGTAGGTGGACAATACAGGGGTCCACTCCCAAAGAGGTTAATATGTCCCACAACTTAGTCCGGTTTACTCGTTCGAAGGCGGAGTAAGGTCCATAAAAGCTAAATACAGGGCACCCGGTTGACCCACTGTGTATTTAGATATCAGAAGATAAAGGTTAAGACATTGATCCCTAGTTGACAAACCTTCCCGGAAACCATATTGAACATCCGATAATATCTGATTATCTATAGCCCACAAGGACAATCTGGATAAAAGTGCCCAACCCAAAACCTTGACTACAGCATCAAAGGTGTAGGCACAAAGATACTCTATCGTTCTCCCGAGGCACCTGTTTCAAGGCTACTTTTAAGCTCCTTAAAGCCTGCGAGCTCTTGCGGTCAAACCATGAGGGGGAAACCAGGCTGCGCCCCACTGCCTGTGTGGTTAGAAGGCCAGAGACTACCTCAGCGATGGAGGAAAATGAGCTTAAAATGTCCTCGCTCGATGTATAAAGATCCGAACATACGCCTATCTCTTGCTGACACGAAGAAAAAAGGCTATGGTTAAAGGCCTTTACATCTATACTCACGCAATGAAGGCGCCTGTCCTGATCAGTGGGGGTTAGAAGTGCCTGGAGCTTTCGAGAACCTATTGAAGGATAACCTATTGAAGGATAACCCATCCCTGTCAGCACGAGTGTCAATGGATTATGATCACTAAAAGCATTGTACTCTATATTAAATGAACCGGGAACCACTCCCAAATGTGCTGTCACAAATATAAAATCTATGATAGTGGCCGAACCCCTTCCTTCATAGGACGGGGGCAATTGAGAAATAGGCCCGGAGTACCAGTGGTCTAAGGGGTATACCAAGTTATGAGTAAGTAAATGATTGTTTAACACCTTCCCTTCCATGGTGTGTTCCATATGGAGGTCATCTAAAAGCGGGCAAGGCTGAGCAATCGATTGATTCTTTACGAAGGATGGGCACAAATGACAATTAAAATCCCCCACTAAAATAAGATTCATATGCCCACAGCCCTCCTCCTTTAGGGAGTCTTAGGCACAATTTAGGGCATTAAAATTGGAAGACCTGCCCCCACCCTCTTGGCATTATAAAAATTGATTTTAACAAGTGTGAGTGCTCTCCCCATGTGCAATTTTATACCCTGAAGTCCCTGAGAATCCCACTTTAAAATCTTTAAATCTTTGCATATAAGTATAATAAGGCCCCCACTAGTTCATTCCATAATTGAGTCTGTCGCTGGGCAGAAGATAGTCTTATACCCATCCATAAAAAAATTATTTAGAGTCTCCCAGGTTACCTGTAACCATATGATTTTAAATGCCCTAAAATACAGTAACCATGCGTCATCAGTAAATTTGGAAGACAGACCTGCCACGTTCCAGGAGATAAGACTAAATTCTCTACCGGGATTGTGGTTAATATTACCAGGAAGAGCTAATAGGGAGGGAGGCGCATGAAGCCTCACCTGGGGCGTGTGGTTAATCACGGGATGCGCATAAGGGAGGGGATCTGATAAAATCTCAGTTGGGCTCGATATTAGTGGAGCCCTGACTACTTCTACACTCTGGCTCGAAGAGCCTTGTTGTTGGGGTGAATAAGCGTGTATCACCTCAGCCTCCTGAAGTCAATCCAACTCATTCAGGTCCGCAAGGGGGGCATAGAAATTTGAGAGTGGCAACGGCAGCCCCATGGCTCCTTCATTAAGCCTACCCCTTATAAGAGGTCCCTCCCCCGAGTTACCCAGCGGAGGTCTAAAGAAAAAGCCCAGCGGAAGTAATTTAATGCATGATCCTGGGGAAAATGATTTAGATGCTCCAAAGAGGATTTTCCGTGCTAACTCTGGGTATCGTACTGAGATAATAATACAGTCTCCCTCAAAGGTTTTCCTTGATGGGCCTATCCACGCCACCCTCCGCGCCATCAGAATATCATTATGATCCCTGACTGAATACCCAGAGTGCAGGGCTAACCAATGGGAAGCTTTTTTTTTTATTGAGTTGACAAATTTATCATAATACAACTTACACCGAGCGCCCCCGCTGTACATTAAGCAGGATCGTACATAAAATGCATTTTTTTTTCAATTTTGCAGTGCAATACTTTATCAGCCCTCCCACAGTAGATATTGTATAGTATTTCCAGGTGCATCAGAACATTGTATTAAACCACCTTCATAGTGACACTTAGTGAGTAGTTATATCACATCTGGGTGCTCCAACAGGTACATTGTCAATGGTGACCAAACGTCCTTAGGTCTGGAGGACTCAGGCAGCTACTCCGCATATATTTCCAACTGTTCTTTACAGTACACGAGATCCCTAAGCCATTTGACCACAGTTGGAAATGTCCTACCCCCCAGCACATTGCAACTGCACATTTTGCCAGTAGTGTGGAGATAACCACTATGCGACTATTGCATGGTTTAATCTTTTTCACCAGCCCAAGTAAACAGATTTCAGGCTTACATTTGATTGTATCCAATGTCATGACTGAGAGCACCTGAATCAAACGCTGCCAAAAGTCGTATATGGCCTTACAATCCCAGGCCAGGTGGATGAAATCCGCCCCCTCCTCCCACATCTCACACATCTATCCTCTTCCGGCAATCCATATCTGAACAATTGTCTAGGAGTATAATACAGTTGGTGCAGAAATTTAAAATGTATTATTCGGAGGTTACAGTTGGCCGTCAGGCGCCCAGTCAGTGCACAGCATGCTTCCCAATCCTCCCAGACCACGGGCTCAGCCAGCATTTTGTTCCACTTATCGAGAGAGGTAGAGCTAGACAAATCGATCTCTCTTTGGGAGGCATTGTATAATCTAGTGATCAACCCCTAACCCTCCCCCACTGTTAACACAATTTGTAATGCTTTCAACATCTGTGGCTCATTGGGGAACTCAGGGTACAATGTTCGGACCGCAAAGCACAACCTTGCATAAACAAACCCTTGCATTGACTTGTATGTTTGACCAGCTATAAACTCATCCAAGGATAAGAACCGCCCATTAAGATACATGTCCCCAAGTTTAGTAACTCCAGCATTCTGCATAATGCTCAGTGCACCACGTTCCTGTGCAGCAGAGATGCTCGGATGTGCAGCAATTGGTATAGCTGGGCGCGTACAAACTTCCTCGACCTGCTCGATCATTCAGAGCCCTCCATGCTTGGACCATACATTTGACCATGTCTATTCCTTTCCTCATTCCCTCGACTTTGGTGTGCAGAACCATGGCTGTCAACAGAGCCGGGTGGCAATATCCTCCTCCACAGCCAGGTGCGGCAAATAGCGCTGTGGGAAATACCAATAGTGTGCAAATTGCGCTTGCACGCACAGATAATACAGTCTCAGATCAGGGGCTTCAAACCACCCTGTTCAAACGGCAGCGTCAGGGTGTCCCAGCTACATCTCAGCTGCTTACCTGCCCATAACAATGACAACAAACATGACTGTAAAGCCTTAAATATTGCCTTATTCAAGACTATTGGAATATTCACGAACAGATATAGCAGGTTGGGGAGGATTGTCATCTTCACGACCGCTATTCTGTCAGCCAGTGACAACCGAAGTCTTGTCCACCTGGCAACCTGCTCAGTTATTTTGGCTATTGCTCGCCCATAGTTCATACTGATCACGGAGTCAGGATCCCTATGCACCCACACACCCAGGTATCTGACCGGCTCAGCATACCAGGCCAGCAGGAATTCCAGCTCAATCTCCCTAGTGCATTCTGTTAGAGGAAAGAGGGTGCCCGGTTTATGCCTAACCCTGAGTTTCTCTGAAACCGGACATATTCCCATAATAATGATGCCAGATGTGTAGCGGCTTCCCTAACATATAGCAACATATCGTCTGCATACAATAATATTGCGAGCAGACGCTGCTGGAAACCCAATGCAGCAGTGGCATGGCCCTGGCGAATCTTACAAGCAAGCGGCTCGAGCACCAAGGAGAACAACATCGGGGATAAGGGGCAGCCCTGCCTGGTGCCCCTAAATATTGTGATTGGAGACGTGGCCACACCATTAACACGTATCCTGGCCACCGGGCATGTGTACAGGAGGCGCACACATTTAAAAAAGAACGGCGGCATCCCCATCGCTGCAGCACCACAAATATATAGCCCCAATGTATCGAATCAAACGCTTTTGCTGCATCTAGCAATACAGCCCGGCTGGAAGCTCAGATTTTAACTGATGCAGCACAGCAAAAATAGTGCGCAAATTATGTGCTGTTGATCTTTTGGGCACAAATCTCGATTGATCCGGTAGGATCAGATTTGGAATCAGATCTTTAAGTCTAGTAGCAATGATTACTGCAAGAAATTTGGTGTCAATGTTTATTAAGGATAGTGGCCTATATGATTCACACCGTTTAGCCTCTTTGTCCAGTTTCAGCAGCATTACAATGAGAGCTTCCTTCAGGGTGGGAGGCAGAACGCCCCTTTCGTATGCTTCAGCAAACACCTCTAGTAGCCTCGGGACCAGAGCATCCACATAAGTTTTGTAAACTTCGCTGGGCAGCCCATCCAGCCCTGCCGCCTTGCCAGACGGAAGCTTCATTATAGCTTCCTTGACATCCTCCAACGTAAAAGGCTGAGTCAGATATCCCCGCTGACCCTGGGACAACCAGCCTAGCGCAATGTCATCTAGATAACTAGATATGTCGCTATCTTATATGATCAACTTGCGGCCGTATAGATTCGAAAAGAAATCAATAAACACTTTGCTAATCTCTGAAGTGGTATGGCGTATTATGGATTCACTGTCCACTATTTCTACGATATGCTCTTGTGTCCTAGGCAGTGTCAATTTGTGTGCCAGAGAATGACTTGGCCTGCCCCTCTCCCCATAGAAACGCACTTTATACCTACGGGACCTATGCTGCACCTCCTGGTCTGCAATCTGATTATGCTCTGTTACTAATTCTCTAATTTGCGCCAGCAGTGCATGTGAAGGACGCTGTTCATACTCACGTTCCAACGCATGGATCATGCCATCTATGTCCTGCAGCCTGTTCCTCAGTGATTTTAAAACGCCTGCCTGCGCCCCTATGCATTCACCCCAAATGGTGACTTTAAAGGCCTCCCAGAGCGTACCCGCCTCGTCTACTGTGCCCTCATTTTCAAGGAAAAAGTTTGTGATAGCTGCCCCTATCGTGGCGCGGAACACTAGGTCCAGCAGAGACGAAGGCTGCAGCCTCCACTGAACTGGCGGCCTAGTATGCGCTGGCATAGCCAGCTCAAAGAGTACCGGGGCATGGTCCGATAGTGTTTTAGCTAGATGTTTCACGGACACTACCCATGAACTCACAACCTTGGAGACCAGCCAATAATCCAGCATGGACCATGATCCATGCACTGTCGACACCAACGTCCCCTCTTTCACAGCGGGGTTTCGGCCCGGCCACACATCCACCAATTTTTCGGTCTCCATTACTTCAGCAATTACCATTGCAGCTTGTTTCCCATGCCATGACGTGTCAGCCGATCGGTCTAGTTGTGGGTCAAGATATACATTCAAGTCACCACCCCATAACATAGCAGAAGGAGGAAAATAAGCAATACGCCTCTGTTAGACCTGGCATCCTTGGCGTGGGTCTCCCTTCCATTTTTTCGTAATGCCTCCACTGTTGCCGATATGTTTTTGCTGGACTAGATGCTCATGGGCACTTTGCCACTGCTAATCAGTGCCAAAGTGCAAGTGCTCCCGATCGTTAATTGATACATGTATTAGTGACTCCATGATTGGATGATTGGTTTACTTGTCAGTCCCTAGTACAGCGCACTCAGTGTGCCCAGGGCTGGTAAATCCAATGCCGCTGGTGGGCTTGCAGCACTGGTTGTGCCACCCACAGAAGCGGCTTGTAAAATGTGTCTCAGGCCTGCCATCGCAGAGCCTGTGTGCAGCCTCGGGCTGCCATGTCGACTTGGTGAGTACACCCACTTACCAGTCCCTAAACCTTCCCTTTACTGCATGTTGGTCACCCCTAAAGTCGGCCCTAGGGCAGGGTGCATTGTAAGTATAAGGTAGGACATGCCCTGGTGTGTGTGGCATGTCCTAATAGTGAATTACAGCCATTTTCGTTTTTCACTATTGCAAGGCTACCTGCTCCCCATAGGCCAGAATGGGCAGACTGACTATTACACCTTATAGTCAGAACTGACCCAGGGAACATGGTAGAAAAACGAATTTAGTATGCCTGAACTCAGGATGATAAAATGCATCTTTTAGTGAAGTTGGTTTTAACATTCTGTGTTTGAAAATACCACTTTTAGAAAGTGGGTATTTTCTTGCCTAACTATCCAAGCCTGCCTCTGCTAGGTTGTGTATTCCTTGTCTGGAGATTGAGTGACAGGGGCTGGGGGGTGGCCACAGGAGACAGGGTGAGTCAGCGCAGGGCTGAATAGAAAGATCTGCATTCAGAGTGGAGGGAGGAGTTGCACCTGGGTCTGAATAGGGCTGTGCCTGCCTTCCACAATGCTGGCTCCACCTCCTGCCGGGCGGCTGAGCACTCTGCCCCACATTCTGAAAGGAAAGAAGGAGTCAGAAAAACAAAGTGCTCCAGGACTGACCAGAACTGGTTTTGGACTAGGCAGAGGCCTCTCTGCCTCCAGAGAACAAAGAGAATCAGGGTATAAGAGGGGCACCCAGACCCCAGGAAAATTAGATCACTTTTGGGAACAAGAAGAAACCTTTGCTGAGGAGCGGAACCAAGAAGAAACTGAGGAGAGACTATCCCTAAGTCTGAAGTGCTGCTTGGGGGATTGGCCTGCAGTGGTTTGCCTGACTGCCAAAGAAAGGAGAAAGGAACTTTTGCTTTGCTGTGACTTTCATCAACTTGTGAAGGATCTCCAAGGGCTTGGAAGAGAGCTTGCCCCCTGACCGAAGTCCCAGGACCATTGGACTTCACCCCTTTGTGAATTGCTGCTGGAAACTCTGTTTCAGTGGCTGCAGAGGTAGGGAGCTGTGACCGACTCTCACGACCGACTCGGTGTCCTGTAAGCACCGCATCGAAGCACCGTCTCGCCCTGCAACGCACGGCCCTGGTCTCACCGACTCCGTCAACGAGCCGCTGCCTGCACCGCATCGAGGGACAACGCGTCCTGCAACGCTTCGCTACGCCGAATCGAACTGGTCCGACCGACACGGTCACTGCTGCTGAGTTCGAGTCCTGTGACCGCACCGGAGTTGGGCACCGCTCGCACGCTTTGCGACGCACCGCCCGACTCGCACCGCTGTCCGGACTGATCGACGCCAGCTCCTGAATCCGGCTCTGTCGCCGCACCGCAACCTGCCAGCACCGCATCGAAGCACCGTCTCGCCCTGCAACGCACGGCCCTGGTCTCACCGACTCCGTCTCGACGACGTCAACGAGCCGCTGCCTGCACCGCATCGAGGGACAACGCGTCCTGCAACGCTTCCATTTTTGCATCGCGACCGCGACGAACAGCCATCCGGCTCGCACGCC
Organism: Calotriton arnoldi; assembly: GCA_963921515.1. Classification (NCBI taxonomy): domain Eukaryota; kingdom Metazoa; phylum Chordata; class Amphibia; order Caudata; family Salamandridae; genus Calotriton; species Calotriton arnoldi. The sequence continues at coordinate 164,341 of CAWUFW010004513.1, forward strand.
CGTGCCTGCCGCTTCAAGTAAAAGGTACTGTGACCGAGTCTGTCTACGCTGTGTTGGCCCGTCTCGACGCGGTCAGCTGGATTTGTTAGACTCTGTTTGTTCTCGACATCGCCGTAGCCGGAGGAGGCTACCGACTCGCACAGAACCTTGAATTAAGCCTTTTTGATCAGAACTAAGCATCCTTAACAGTATTGTGGATTATTTTTGTCGTTTATGGTCTTGTGATAAATCTATATAAAATATACCTATTTTTATAAATATATAACCTGTGTGGTGCCCATTTGTAGTGTTGTCACTTGATTACTGTATGTGTTCACAAATGCTTTACACACTGCCTCTGAACTAAGCCTGTCTGCTCGGGCCAAGCTACCAAGAGGGTGAGCAGGGATTATTTCGGGAGTGTACCTACTTTCCCTGACTAGACGCAAGGGTCCCTATTTGGACAAAGGTACCTACCTCTGCCAACTAGAGACCCCCAAATCTAACATTGGTGGTCAGCGGTGAGGATTCTGGACTTGCATTTGTGACTCATGTACAGTGATTGGTGAACACTACTTAGTGAGTGCAGACCAAAACGCAACCACATACTTTTATAGCATTTTTTCTGGGATTTCCTATTTTTGCAAATGCCAAGTTCAGTCACTATGGAGAAACCAGCATCAGTAGCCTCTGTTGAGTGTGATTGGGAAGAAGAGAGGCTAGAATGCTACACCCTTAAGCAGCTCAGGCAATTCTGCAAAAAGTTTAAAGTGTCCATGACCGGGATCTCCAGGAAGGAGGACCTCCAAAAGGCGCTGAGGGCCTGGGTCGAATCAAGGAGTGCCCCTGTGGAGGGGGCTGAGAATGCAGAAGGGCAGCTGGAGGGGCTATTGGGTCTAGGGGCTAGAAGACCACCTTCCCCAGTAGGTAGCAGTGTTTCTGCCAGAGGACTGTCTCCAGAGGAGTTGGAGGACAGGAAGGAGAGTAGGATGCACGAAATGCAGATGACCAAGCTCAAGCTGAATGGGCAGTTAGAATTCGAAATGCAAACTAGGAAATTAGCCCTAGAGGAAAAGAAAATGCAGTTTGAACATGAGAAAGTTTTGAGGGAGTTGGAATTGAAGGCCAAAAGCTTAGAGATTACTCCCTCTGGTGGCAGTGTACCGCCTGTGCCTGTGGAAGCTAGGGTGTATATTCCCAAAGATGTGGTGAAGGAGTTTTTTAAAAATGATGACATAGGGCAGTGGTTCAAAGCCTATGAGGTAGCCATGTCTTCCCACCGGGTCCCTGAGAAGGATTGGGGAGCGGGGTTGTGGGGACGGTTCCTCAGTGAAGGGCGGGATACCTTGTTGGATTTGCCCTCTGAAGTCTATAATTCGTACAGCCACATGAAGGATGCCTTAATGACTAGGTATGGTTTGACCCCTGAGCTTTATAGGCAAAGGTTCAGGAACTGTAGTAAGATTGAAAGCAGTACCTGGGTTGAATATGTGACCTTCTTTTGCAGAGCCTTGGATGGTTGGGTAAAGGGTAGCAAAGCGACTGATTTTCAGGCGCTCTTTGATTTGATTGCCTGGGAGCACTTGTCCGGTAATTGTTTTCCTGAGCTACGCCAGCACCTAATTGATAGTAAGCTGACTAACCCTAGGCAGCTTGCTGAGGAGGCGGACCGCTGGGTGAGTACCCGGGTCCACAAGGGTCAAGTGGGAGACTCCGCCAAGGGTGGGCAGGGTCCCCAGCAGAAGAGTGGGGGGACAAGGGTAAACAGAAGGAGTTCCATAAAGGGCCCCAAAGTAGACCCCAAGGGAACCAAGGGAAAGGTTCCCAGCCTCCCCCTGAGAAGAAGCCAGTGGCCCTGACAGGCCCCCCTGTTCACCAGGGACCACTGGTATGTTACAAGTGTGGCGCCCCTGGCCACAAGGCAAACGATCCTCGTTGCCCTTTGCATGGAAAACCAGCACCCACGAGTGCAGTCCCCCGGCAGTTGGCTAGTGTAGCCCTGGGGGAGGAGTTGGGTGCCCAAGGTGGGGGATCCCACAGTGTTTTCCCTTGTCTCATTAGGAGACTCTGAGATGGTCCCTAGGACCCCGCTGCCTGAGAACACTAAGAAATACAGGCAGTGGGTGACCATCAATGGCCATAGGGTGGAGGCTCTGAGAGACACAGGAGCCAGTGTGACAGCTGTCAAGTGTCACCTGGTGTCTAAGGAGCAGGTTATCCCTGATGCATTCTATCCGGTTGTTGCCGCTGACAACACAGAGAGTCACTGCAAGGTGGCTCAGGTTCCCTTTGAGTGGGGGGTCTCGGGTACTCTTCAAGTAGCTGTGAGGCCAGCCATGCCTGTTGACTGTTTGTTAGGGAACGATTTGGAGAGCTCACCTTGGGCTAAGGTGGAGCGGAGTGCGCATTTAGAAATGTTGGGCTTGCCTGATTGGGCATGTGTGACCACCCGGTCAATGGCAGCTAAAAGTGTTCAAGAGGACCTGGAGCCTGAGAGGGAGGCCCAGGTGCCTGCCGGAGAGAGAGGAGGCAGGAGGCGCGGGAAACCGGCCCCCGAAGTTCCCACGGTCCAGGAGGAGGCAGACCCTGAGGGGGATGCCCTGGAGCCTACAGGGGAACAGGTAGCTGAACTGGGGGACCTACCTGAGCTGACCCATTGGCAGCAAGAAGGAGGACCCTCCAGAGAAGAGTTCTGCGAGGAGCAGAACGCATGCCCCTCTCTCGTGGGTCTGAGGCAACAGGCCACAGACCAGGCAGCAGGTGATCAGTCTGGATCACATTGGGTTTACTGGGAGAATGGTCTCCTGTATTCAGAGCCTAAGGTTGCTGAGCCTGGGTCAGCCCGTGTGCTGGTGGTACCCCAGCGCTTCAGAGCCTTCCTACTGGGGTTGGCTCATGATGTACCGTTAGCGGGACATCTGGGGCAGGACAAGACCTTTGACAGGCTTGTTACCCATTTCTATTGGCCCCAGATGCGCAGGAGTGCCGCCACTCACTGCAGGACATGCCAGACTTGCCAGGCAAGTGGAAAGAGTGGGAGGAAGCACAAGGCTCCTCTCCAGCCATTCCCTGTGGTCAGCACCCCCTTTGAACGGGTGGGTATTGACATTGTGGGGCCACTGGACCCCAAGACAGCCATGGGCAACAGGTTTATCCTGGTCTTGGTGGACCATGCCACCCGGTACCCTGAAGCCATCCCTCTGAGGACAGTGACGGCCCCCGTGGTGGGACGGGCACTGATGGGAATTTTCTCACGTGTGGGATTCCCTCAAGAGGTGGTGTCTGACAGAGGTACCAACTTCGTGTCCAAGTACATGAAGTCCCTGTGGCAGGAGTGCGGTGTAACTTACAAGTTCACCACTCCTTACCACCCTCAAGGAAATGGTCTGGTTGAGAGATTCAACCGGACCCTCAAGGGCATGATTATGGGTCTGGAAGAACCCATGAGGCGTAAATGGGACGTCCTCTTACCATGCCTGTTGTTTGCATACCGGGAGGTGCCACAGAAGTCTCTAGGGTTCAGTCCCTTTGAGCTCCTCTATGGACACCCGGTGCGAGGACCTCTGAGTTTGGTCAAGGAAGGCTGGGAGCAATCTCCCAGGAAACCTCCCCAGGATGTATACAGTTACATGCTGGCCTTCAGGAACCAGACTAGGCGTTTCAGAGAGCTTGCGGAGGCAAATCTGGAAGCCAGCCAGGAGGAGATGAAGCGGTGGTACGACCAGAATGCCACTCTGGTAGAGCTTCAGCCTGGTCAGAAAGTGTGGGTCATGGCCCCTGTGGAGCCTTGTGCGCTCCAGGACAAGTGGACCGGCCCTTTTACGGTGGTGGAGCGCAAGAGTCCAGTTACCTATTTGGTGGACTTGCAGTCTCCCAGGAACCCCTTGCGGGTCCTGCATGTGAACCGCCTGAAGCCCCACTTGGCGAGGTCCCAAGTGGGCATGCTCTTAGCTACAGATGATGGAATGGAGGAGGAGACCGAGCCTCTTCCTGACCTCCTGTCAGCCCGAGAGCAAGATGGATCAGTGGAGGGAGTAAACCTCTCTACCTCCCTGACACCTGAGCAGCAGGGTGACTGTCGCCAACTGTTGGGACAGTTCCCTGACCTGTTCTCCCTGGTTCCCAGTGTCACTCATTGGTGCGTCCATGATGTGGACACTGGGGACAGTCTTCCTGTGAAGCACAAGGCTTACAGGGTGACTGACAGGGTCAGAGCCTGCATCAAGGAGGAGGTCTCCAAGATGTTTGCGCTAGGGGTCATTGAGTCCTCTAACAGCCCTTGGGCCAGCCCAGTGGTCTTGGTTCCAAAGGCTGCCGCGCCTGGTGCCACACCAGAACTCCGGTTCTGTGTGGACTACAGGGGACTCAATTCCGTCACCAGGACTGACGCCCACCCCATCCCCAGAGCTGATGAGCTCATAGATCGGTTAGGGGCTGCGCGGTACCTCAGCACGTTTGACTTAACGTCTGGGTACTGGCAGATCGCCTTGACTGATGGGGCAAAGAGAGGTCAGCATTCTCCACACCAGATGGGCACTACCAGTTCCGGGTGATGCCCTTTGGGATGAAGAATGCCCCTGCCACCTTTCAGAGGTTGGTCAACCAGGTGTTGGTTGGACTGGAGGATTTCAGTGCCGCCTACCTGGATGACATCGCAGTGTTCAGTGCCGGTTGGGAAGAACATCTGCGCCACCTCTGGGAAGTGTTGATGGCGCTGCGGAGAGCAGGCCTCACCATCAAGGCGAGTAAGTGCCAGATTGGGCAGGGTTCTGTGGTGTACTTGGGACACCAGGTTGGGAGCGGCCAGGTGGCGCCCCTCCAACCGAAAATTGATACCATTCTGGCTTGGGAGCCCCCAAGACCCAGACAGAGGTGAGAGCCTTCCTAGGACTCACCGGGTACTACCGGAGATTCGTCAAGGGGTATGGCAGCATTGTTGCCCCCTTGACAGAGCTGACTTCCAGGAAGCAGCCCAGGAAAGTGATTTGGACTGACGCCTGTCAAAAAGCTTTTGACACCTTGAAGACTGCCATGTGCACGGCGCCTGTGCTCCAGGCACCCAACTTCTCCAATGAGTTCATTGTTCAGACCGACGCTTCAGAGCATGGTGTAGGGGCTGTTCTATCACAGATCAATGAGGAGGACCTAGACCAACCTGTAGCCTTCATCAGTAGGAGGTTACTTCCCCGGGAACAGAGATGGAGTGCTATTGAGCGGGAGGCATTTGCTGTGGTCTGGGCACTGAAGAAGCTGAGACCATACCTGTTTGGGACTCACTTCCGGGTTCAGACAGACTACAGGCCCCTCAGATGGTTGATGCAGATGAGGGGTGAGAATCCAAAGATGTTGAGGTGGTCCATTTCCCTACAGGGGATGGACTTTACGGTGGAACACCGCCCTGGTACAGAACACGCCAATGCTGATGGACTGTCCAGATTTTTCCGCCTTAGCGATGAGAACTCCCTAGGGGTAGGATAGTTCTCCCCACTTTTCAGCTGGAAGGGACACGTGTTAGACCTGGCATCCTTGGCGTGGGTCTCCCTTCCATTTTTTCGTAATGCCTCCACTGTTGCCGATATGTTTTTGCTGGACTAGATGCTCATGGGCACTTTGCCACTGCTAATCAGTGCCAAAGTGCAAGTGCTCCCGATCGTTAATTGATACATGTATTAGTGACTCCATGATTGGATGATTGGTTTACTTGTCAGTCCCTAGTACAGCGCACTCAGTGTGCCCAGGGCTGGTAAATCCAATGCCGCTGGTGGGCTTGCAGCACTGGTTGTGCCACCCACAGAAGCGGCTTGTAAAATGTGTCTCAGGCCTGCCATCGCAGAGCCTGTGTGCAGCCTCGGGCTGCCATGTCGACTTGGTGAGTACACCCACTTACCAGTCCCTAAACCTTCCCTTTACTGCATGTTGGTCACCCCTAAAGTCGGCCCTAGGGCAGGGTGCATTGTAAGTATAAGGTAGGACATGCCCTGGTGTGTGTGGCATGTCCTAATAGTGAATTACAGCCATTTTCGTTTTTCACTATTGCAAGGCTACCTGCTCCCCATAGGCCAGAATGGGCAGACTGACTATTACACCTTATAGTCAGAACTGACCCAGGGAACATGGTAGAAAAACGAATTTAGTATGCCTGAACTCAGGATGATAAAATGCATCTTTTAGTGAAGTTGGTTTTAACATTCTGTGTTTGAAAATACCACTTTTAGAAAGTGGGTATTTTCTTGCCTAACTATCCAAGCCTGCCTCTGCTAGGTTGTGTATTCCTTGTCTGGAGATTGAGTGACAGGGGCTGGGGGGTGGCCACAGGAGACAGGGTGAGTCAGCGCAGGGCTGAATAGAAAGATCTGCATCCAGAGTGGAGGGAGGAGTTGCACCTGGGTCTGAATAGGGCTGTGCCTGCCTTCCACAATGCTGGCTCCACCTCCTGCCGGGCGGCTGAGCACTCTGCCCCACATTCTGAAAGGAAAGAAGGAGTCAGAAAAACAAAGTGCTCCAGGACTGACCAGAACTGGTTTTGGACTAGGCAGAGGCCTCTCTGCCTCCAGAGAACAAAGAGAATCAGGGTATAAGAGGGGCACCCAGACCCCAGGAAAATTAGATCACTTTTGGGAACAAGAAGAAACCTTTGCTGAGGAGCGGAACCAAGAAGAAACTGAGGAGAGACTATCCCTAAGCCTGAAGTGCTGCTTGGGGGATTGGCCTGCAGTGGTTTGCCTGACTGCCAAAGAAAGGAGAAAGGAACTTTTGCTTTGCTGTGACTTTCATCAACTTGTGAAGGATCTCCAAGGGCTTGGAAGAGAGCTTGCCCCCTGACCGAAGTCCCAGGACCATTGGACTTCACCCCTTTGTGAATTGCTGCTGGAAACTCTGTTTCAGTGGCTGCAGAGGTAGGGAGCTGTGACCGACTCTCACGACCGACTCGGTGTCCTGTAAGCACCGCATCGAAGCACCGTCTCGCCCTGCAACGCACGGCCCTGGTCTCACCGACTCCGTCAACGAGCCGCTGCCTGCACCGCATCGAGGGACAACGCGTCCTGCAACGCTTCGCTACGCCGAATCGAACTGGTCCGACCGACACGGTCACTGCTGCTGAGTTCGAGTCCTGTGACCGCACCGGAGTTGGGCACCGCTCGCACGCTTTGCGACGCACCGCCCGACTCGCACCGCTGTCCGGACTGATCGACGCCAGCTCCTGAATCCGGCTCCGTCGCCGCACCGCAACCTGCCAGCACCGCATCGAAGCACCGTCTCGCCCTGCAACGCACGGCCCTGGTCTCACCGACTCCGTCTCGACGACGTCAACGAGCCGCTGCCTGCACCGCATCGAGGGACAACGCGTCCTGCAACGCTTCCATTTTTGCATCGCGACCGCGACGAACAGCCATCCGGCTCGCACGCCCGTGCCTGCCGCTTCAAGTAAAAGGTACTGTGACCGAGTCTGTCTACGCTGTGTTGGCCCGTCTCGACGCGGTCAGCTGGATTTGTTAGACTCTGTTTGTTCTCGACATCGCCGTAGCCGGAGGAGGCTACCGACTCGCACAGAACCTTGAATTAAGCCTTTTTGATCAGAACTAAGCATCCTTAACAGTATTGTGGATTATTTTTGTCGTTTATGGTCTTGTGATAAATCTATATAAAATATACCTATTTTTATAAATATATAACCTGTGTGGTGCCCATTTGTAGTGTTGTCACTTGATTACTGTATGTGTTCACAAATGCTTTACACACTGCCTCTGAACTAAGCATGTCTGCTCGGGCCAAGCTACCAAGAGGGTGAGCAGGGGTTATTTCGGGAGTGTACCTACTTTCCCTGACTAGACGCAAGGGTCCCTATTTGGACAAAGGTACCTACCTCTGCCAACTAGAGACCCCCAAATCTAACAGCCTCCAAATATCATTGTAGAAGGTGGGGTCATCTATGTTGGGCCCATATGTTTTAACAAATAGGATATTCGTGCCACCTAGACTACCCTGTATCAGGGGAACCCTACCCTGCTCATCAGCTTCAGTATGGGTCAGAGTAAACGGAGTACCCCGCTTAAACAGCACAAGCACACCCCTGGAATACATCGAGTATGATGATGCCACCCGCACCGCCGCCCAGAGAGCCCCCACATTTTGTTCAGTATGTTTGGTGAGATGTGTTTCCTGAAGAAACACCACTTGGATATCCTGCCTATCCAAATAAGCTAATACATTGCAGATTTTGTTGGGATTATTAAGACCACGTACATTCCATGTTATCAATTTAACAGTACCACCTGAAAATGCAATTTCCTATACATAACACACATGTTCCAATATTGAGGAAATACCCAGGGGTTGGACCACCATTGGTTCACTACTACATTTAGACTGCGCTGTACCTGTATCAGAACCCAACCACCCAGCCTCCTCCCACTCACTTCAGCGCCCACAACATGCTAAAGGCATCCCCATAAGAAACTAACGTAACCACCCTATGAAACACTAGGTGGTCCAGAATGCAGCCGGCAGGGCGATCCTCATGTTGGGACCCAGAGCTCGGATTTCACCTCCCCTGAAAGCTTTGCATTGGCTTCCCGTCCGTAAGAGAATTTGCTTCAAAGCCTTGGTCTTGGCTTTCAAGGCTTTTCATGATATGGGCGCTCATTATATCAGGAAGAGAGTTCTACACTGTGTCCCTGCCAGAACCCTGAGATCCTCTTCTCGACAGCAGGCAATTGTTCCTAAGTTTTTTCGCACCCACACCGGTGGCCGCTCCTTCCAAGTTCAGGCTACCCGTGTGTGGAACCTCCTGCCGTTATCACTCAGACAGGTGCCTGACTTACTTACCTTCAGGAAGCAGCTGAAAACTTGGTTATTTCGTCAACAAACTTAAACCTTCCCCCTTCTCATTAACAGCAACAGTCCTGTCATGAGCGCCGGGACACACTTCCTGAGTAGCTGTGCCCTCTATAAGTACCCATTAACATAACATAGCATAACATAACTATGAAAGACTACCCAAATATGATAGTGGGGTACACCCATCAGGTAACACTAGAGCGCAGTCACCCTCCCACTGAGCCGGGAGGTGGCCGAACTTGTCCATTAGCATAACATGCCAGTCCAATAAGTGTCCAAGGCCCTTAAATTCTGAAAGCTCCAGTAAGCTTGTGATACTCATGAACCACAGTCCCGGAGTCCAGCAGATCAATACACTGTGAGGTAGCAGCCCCCTCAAGTGACCCCTTCGTCGATAGAGCACAGTCGCCAAGCACAGCATTCCTGCGTTGCTAGATTCACCACCTCTGGGCCATAATCACAAAGGAATAGTTTGCCACAAGACTCTACACCTCATTGCTCCTCTTCATCCTTGTCGCTTGCTGGGTCTCAACGTCAACTCTTTAATGACTTTACATATTCCATGGAAGATTTAGGGTAGTATAGATTCTGGCAGTTCCATCAATTCCAATTTGCAACCGGGCAGGGTAAAGCATGGTGTATGGAATGTTCTCCGCCATCAACGCCTTACTAACTGGCAGGAATTCACACCTTGCTGCCTGCACAGTCGCAGTGAAATCCAGGTAGAATGGCAAGTCGCTTTCATGGTAGTTTATAGAGCCTTTTTCATGCGCTAGGACCGCATCGCGGTCCCAATAATTCAACAGCCGCCGCGGGCCCCAGGTACCGGACGCGCCACTAGTGAGCAATGCGCCCTCTCCACGATTAGCATGGTCGACAGGTTCTATGCCCCGAAGATCTCCTTGATCATTTCCTCCACAAATAACTCCAATTTCCCTGTATTGGTCGATTCCGGCAGGCCCTTGATCCTGAGATTATTTCGTCTTGACCTGGCCTCCAGGTCCTCGTTCTTGGCCTGGATGACAGCCAAGACTTTTTCCGTGTTTAGGGCCTTAGTCGAGAATCCTTCAGGCCATCCTCCACATCAGAGATGTGCTTCTCCGCCTTGCCTAGCCTGGCGCCCTGTTTGTCAAGCTTTGCCGACATATGGTCCATGCGCCAATTTAAGGCATCAATCTTCCCGTCGATCGACTGTAGGCTGTTCTGCTTAGCCAGAAGTGTAGTTTCCAGCGATATGTTGACCTCCGATGGAGTGTCCAGTTCGGAGTCAGAGGTCGGCCTCTGCTGCGACCTCCCAGGCTTTCTCATCTCAAAGGTAAAGCGAGGTTGATTCTTGTCTGTCTTGCCCATTATGGCCGCTCTTCCTGCAGTGCCGTCGGGCTCTTCGACGATCACAGTGCTAACCTCCACGGCCTCACCTCCCAGGATCTAGCGCAGCCAGGTGTGTCAATAAGAGGATCTGGGGAGCCACTGGCACTGTCCTGCCCTCCCAAGACACAGAGGGCCAGCACTGCAGTGCCTCCACAGCCGACAGCCGCAGCAAGGCAGGGATAAATTCAGCCAATCACAATTGGTTGTCCACCATCAAGCTCCTGATCAGCGCCGTATCCAATGTGCATATGCTAGGGATTGTGCAACGTGACCCACTCTCCCTCCAAACCAGCGCTAGTAACCAAAGCACCATCCCCTGATTCCCATAACGCTGTATGTGGCAGCCTCAGTCCGGGAACAGAGTGTCTCTTGCGCACTTACCTCAGTGCCAGCAGCGACAGCAACAGGCCTCATAGGGTCCCGCCATCCCCACAGAGCAAGCAGTCCGTACTATTCATCATCTCCCACTGCCAGCTTCTCACCTGAGGGCTGATGTGTCTTAGGGCACCGACAAACTGGGTAAGTTCTTAGTGGCCTGCGAGTTACTCAGACAGGGGGAGGCCTCGCAGCTTCAGGTGGCCGATCCCTTCCACGGCAGCAGATCACGTGGTTGCAGCGGCCTTCCGCGCCATATGGGTTCCAACCGGAGGGCCCTCCCTACCCGGCCGTAGACGTGGCAGCCAGAGCAGGACCCTCTGTTCCAGAGCAGCAATCGCACCTTACTGGTGAGTCACCAGGCCGCCCCTTGGCCCCTGCGGCCCCGCACAATTAGCAGTAGCTTTCTCACCATAGGCCGCAGTGGCGCGTGAGCCTCGCAGCACTTCTCATCCCTGCGCAGGCTCCGAGGCGTCCTGAATTCAGCAGCACAGGTTAAAGTTCGGCACGATGTTCAATCGCGTCCGGCCACCATGTTGTCACCAGCCGCCGGGCCTCACGAAAGAGCGTTCCCCGCTGTAGGCTCCTCCACAGACCATCAGCAGTGCTGCGATGCACCCTGGGCACGTCAGCAACACTGTGCCAGGGTTTTGGATTGTGACTGGCATGTTTAAAGGAAGGATTATACACGGATTATTAGTCCGGCCGGCAGAGCTGCACTAAGGCGCAGCCATCTTGCCGCACGCCCTCTATAGTACCCCCAATGAGAGGCTTTGTTAATCAGTTGGACAGTAGATTCCTCTTTGTGAGCAGATAGGCCGGGCACCCCCAACAGGACCACAGTGTAAGGAGCGCATGCTGGCTGGAGGTTAATCACTGGGAGCTGGAGGTCCTTGGGTGGTTGCACCCCTAAATAAGGGGCGTCTACCAGGTTAGACCGAGCAACATGGGGCGCACCATCTCCCTCAATGCAAGATCTACTAGGCCCTGGCACTGTATGCTGAACCATAACACCCTTGGGCTTTGGGGGGGCGTTAGCATGCAGGGTAATGCTGCTACTCAGGAGATTAGCAAAGGGCGTGCTATCAACTAATGAAGGGCACTCTGACAATTGGTGAGGTGGTTGCTTAGCCACTGAAGTCAAAAGAATGTCCGTTTTGCTAGCCAAGTCCCTGGAAGCTAACTCCAGCTTATCCAATCTATTCAAAAGCGGAGATAAAAGGTCAGTGAGAGTCACCGTAATTTTGTGTTAAGCTGGCGCCAGGTGATTCAGCAATTCCTCCGCGTTGTTCCTAGTTGCAGCATTCGCCTGACCCTGACTTGTGGTCACAGGAAGGTCCATGGTCCTCTTAGCCTTGCGTTTCCGTTTGGGAACAGGAGAACTCACTGGATCGGTGAGTGGGGTAGACGGGGGAGGGGAAGGCTCAGGCCTCGGGGCTGAAGGCTCAGGAGAAGTTGACTCAACTGGTGCCAGATTTGAGGACAATAAAGATGGAGCTAGAGGGGGAGCGACCAGGACCTGGACCTCGGGGATCGGTGGTAAAGTAGGTGAAAGACACAACCTTGAACTTCCTATGTCTACTGAAAGCCGCCTCTCCGCCCGATCTATCTCCTTGTTAATAGCTCCCATCACCTTTGCTAGGAATGTATCAATAGTGCGGCGGAGCTGCCCCATAGGAGTCGCTGGCTGAGCCTTCCTTTTTCCCATTGCACTGGGTCAAACAGGGCCCGGTGACAATAAATCCAATTACACAAGTCAAAGAAGGGTACCAAGAAAGGTAACAGTAATTTGCTCAAGTTTGCTCAAGTTGTGCCCGGGTACTCAGGATAACTCGCCAAGCAAAAAGGGTACTCACTAGTGGTCCTGTGTCCTGAATCAGCCCCTCCCTTTGGCAGGCGTTGGTGAAGGCTTTCACATACCCAGGCTGTGTCCCGAAGTAGCCGACCAAGAGAGTAGGCCCAGCCCAGCCTCGACCAGATGCGGACGGGCTTCGCAATGTCATTTTAAATTGGACTACGACCATTGTGCCTAATATTTGGCATGCTACATCCAAGGTGTAGATAGTCCTCAAATCAGGCTAACCCAAATGATTTCTATTATGAATCTTTATCTTTCTATAAGAGTCTTCTTGATCTCATTCTTGAATGTGCTTGTCAGTAAGTTGGATCTGATCTTAGGTGGGAGAAAGATCTATGTTCTGGAAGCAAATCCAGAGAGAGTACGTGCATATCTTTTATTCTTCTTGAATCTCTGGGGGGTCTAGCAAGATGGAATTTACACTACGAAAGGAACGGCTTCCCCCTGATAGCTTGAGCTTGCTTGTTAGTTATCTGTGTTCATCATGGTGTAAGGCTTTATGGGTCATACAAGCTATATTTTAATTGGATCCTAGCTTCTACGGGGAGCCTGCTGAGGGACTTTAGAGATAGTGTGATGCGGTCAAATAGCCTTGTCCCTGTTACAAGGTTTACAGTGGCACTGATGGTCACTCTGATTTGTGCCATATTTGATTTTGGAATGTCATGCTTCCATAATCCAGTCTGGGTAATACTAAGTCTTGGACTGTGGTCTGAAGTCTGGTGGTGGGATGAAAGTTTTCACCTTCTTCAGGAGGTACACCTGGAGTAGTGCAATGTATGTGGATGAGAATTAGTGTGTTTGAACAACAGCGGCCCATGCAGGTAAGAGCGGTGGGGCCGGGTGCAGAGGGATTTCGACAGACGAGAGAAAATTAATTATTTGTTTAATTTTCCCTCTTGGTCGTCTTTCGAATCCATACCAACCCGGCCCCATCGCCCCACCGCTCTCACCTGCACGGGCCGCGGCTGTGTTTGAATGTTTAGGTTCTTGTCAAGGGGAATCTCAATGGATTTTGTTCAAGGTACTTCCTCCAAACTTGTATCGGGAGGGAACTGTGAGAGGGAGAGAAGAGTAGGAATTCAGTTCTCAAGGGATTTAGTTTGAGGTGGTTACTCTCCAGTCAGGTTTGTGCTTTCATAAGTCTGTTATTGAGTTGATTGATATCTTTCAATGACGAGACCTTGAGGTATAGCTGGGTGTCATCAGTACACATCGGTATGTCAGGTTTGCTTGCTGGATGATTTCCGTTAGTGGTTCCACGTATAGGTTTAAAAGTGTGGGGTAAGATTGTTGATCCTTGTGGGACTCCCATTCTAACCGGGGTCACATATGGTAGTGAGTTTCCAAATTTGACTTGTTGCTGCCTGTTTTGTAGAAAGCAGGAGAACAAATTGGGAATGGTTCCAGATAAGCCAATTCTGCATTTGAGCAGCTCGAAGAGGAAGTTGTGGTCAACCATATTCAATGCTAATGATAAGTTGAGTGAGATGAGAAGGGGGGAGTTGTTCTGGTAACGTGTTAAGTGCATCATCCATGATGTTAACGGCAATTAGCTCTCTCCCATCCCATCTTCTCAAATAGCACTTCACTTTTACCTTTTTATTGAAGCATTTGCAACTGCTTCTGGCATTTTACTTATTTAGTTAGCCTCTAACATGAGTGCAACAACACACTGTTAACTGCTAGTTCCCTGCCCATACTTACCTAGTTACCAGCAGCCTAAGTTAAAAGACGCTAACAGGATCACAGGCCCAGGCACTTTACAGTTATTTGCTATTCCCCATCCATAATTTTAACCTTCTATCGCAGCTTGACATGAACTTGCCACTTTAAAGTAACAATTTGATAATTGTGTGATCTCTACTTTTATTTTGTATATGTTTTCATTGTAAGTTTTAATTAACTGAACAATAAAGTTTGCATTTTATTTGATGATGTTAATGGCAGCCATTTCTGTGCTGTGTCCTGGTCCGAACCCAAAGTAGTACTTGTCCAGTAGGTTGAACTGTTCAATATGTCAGCCAAGTGGTTGTGAACACATTTTTCTACCAATTGCACAAGTAAGGGGACGTTCGACACTGGGCAAAATTTGTTTAGGTCTGTTGGATCAGCGCCTGTTTTTTTTCAAAAGAAGGGACACTTGTCCTACCTTCAAGCAGTCTAGCATAATTTCTTGGGTTAATGATACATTTATAATTTTCATCCAGAGGGGTAATGAAATGGTTGATATCTTTTATGATTGTATAGGGGATTGGATCCTGACGCAGGAGATTGGTTTCATGGGTGCTATGACTTTTTAAATCTCTTCTTTATTTACAATTCTGAATTTGCTCCTTGTGGCCTCATTGTTTATTATGGTGGGGTGGTTGTTGGTTTAACTTTTTTCCATTGTTTTACATTTTTGGAGTGAGTGGTGTGTGTTGGTGTACTGATCCAGAAAACATCCTCTTTTGGTTGTGATTGAGTCTTCAATTTTTATTGAGAAGGCTTCACAGCTCTCAGAGGAGCTGTTAGGGATCAAAGTGGTGTTGAAGGACCCATTTTACTGTTTGATAATATTGAAGAGTTAACCTGGGAAGTTTTTGGCTCTATCTAGTTGGGATCTGAAGAAAGATTCTTTGGTGTTCTATAAAATCTTTTGTGTGTGCTTCTTAGTTCCCTTAGCTGTACTAAATGTGAAGTGGAGGGCCTATTTTTTTCATAATCTCTTATGGTGTTGAACTCGCATCCTCTCTTTTTTAGGTTTTGGTTGAACCAGGGGTGAGATAGTTTGCTTATTTGTCTCTTGTGATGCAGAGGAGCTACCTTCTCCTCAATGTTTGCCCTTTTCTGATTGTAGTGTTCTAGTGCTCTTTGTAGTTCCCCGGGAGGTGACAGGTTGCACTGGCAAAGGGAGGTTCATCTATGTGGATCAATCTTGTCTCTCTGGTCAAATGTGTTGGTTTGCTCCCTCGGCCTTTAACTTTCGTACCCTTCGCTGTGATGTAGAATACGATTTGATGATGGTCTGATCAGCGACTTGGGTTGATTGAGGCGATAGTCACGGCTACCTTGTTCAATATGATTAGATCCAATGTTACACCTTTGACATGGGTTGATCCTGTGCACACTTGTAAAACGTGGTGGCTGGTGAGGAAGTTTTTTCGAGTGGTCAATTGCAAGTGTTCAAGTATTCATTGTTGTTCCAGTGTAGGTTGAAGTCTCCTAGGAATATTTAATTTGGGGTGCAGTAGGGAGTCTACTGTGATTGTTTCTATAAAATTTTCGAGGAATACTTAGTGGTCTCCTGGGGAATGGGGGAACTTCGCCAGAGAATTTTCAGCTGTTCATATTTCAACTCCATGTATTCACAGGAGGAAAGTTCTTCCACTGTGAGAAGGTTGACATGCAGGGAGTTACAGTGCTAGTGGCGGCTCCTTTGCTAAGGCAGAGGAGAGTTGCCCCACTGCTCAAAACGAAAAATGAAAAGATTATAACGTAGCACTATTATCATTTTATTTATCCTATTGCAGTCTGTGGTGGGCGGGGCTGGCCGGAGTGGTTTGCATTCCCTAAGTGTACCTGATTGTTTAGCCAGCCCTCTTGGTCCAGCCGAACAATCATGCACACTTTGCATGTTCCCCACCAGGCTGCATTACACAGCCTCGTGAGGAACATGCACAGGCTCCCTGTCCCAGTATGAGCGCCGAACCATGGTGCTCAGACCAATCACAATGCTGCACTGCAGCATTGTGATTGATTCAGGGGAGCCTGTGTGCCCGGGTGCTTCTTGCTGCTGGCTGGGACTGGCGAGGAAGGAAGATGGAAGATGACGGAGAAGAGGCGGCGGCCAGCTGTTCAAGGTAAGCCCTTCTTTTCTTTTCTTTTAAACCGCACCCCACCACCAAGGTCCGGTAGCAGCCGCTACTGTTCAGTGCATAACAGCAACCCCACCGGCCTTATTCTGGGGATGGTCTAGGCACTCTTTGGTGAAGTCTGGGTGAGGTAGTAAGTCCATGATGGGTGCGAACAGCCGATTTAGCCACGTGTCAGTTATAAATAACATATCCAGCCCATTGGATATGAAGTCTTTGGCTATGTCTGTGGCATGTTTGGCTGCCGATCTACAATTATGTAGCATGCAAATCAGTGTCATCTCAGTTTCTTGAGGGTTGCTTCCCATTTGATAAATTGTTTATAGATAATTATATTCCCCTGGAAAGAGCTCATACTGGTATTGCAAAATTAACCACCCCATTTCCCTCAGTGCCTGTCATGGAGGTATCTGATGCTAAATCAATCTCAAGCTTGATATAAAATACTCAATACGCAGAGATATGGTATAGTATTAGCATTTAGATAATGTACTGAAAATACACTGGTCAGAATGCTTTACTTTTTAAATTACATTTCTAGTATTTATTTTTTATAAACATTGCTATTATACGGTCTTTGCTAGATACAATTGACACCTCAATTTCAGACAAATAATTAACTAGTGAATTTATTCTTCAAGATTAGCAGAACGTGAGTGTATAGGTTTTAAGCAATGCACTAAAGTAGACCCAGTGCTTTTCTCATCTTAACTTGTGTCTTTTAGTCATTATGTTAATTAAATTATGTTTGTTGAAGGCTAAAGGAAGCAATCTGCATTGTAAATGAATCTGAACTGCTGTTCAATCAGCACAGAAATGTAAAGGATTTAGCGACAAAAAGAGGGTCCTGCATTCTACCACTTTCCTTTGATGAACACTCTGCTTGTTAAGTTACTTTTGGGTGGACAGTTGAGGTATAAATGACCAGATGAATGATTACTCGAGTGCCTTTGACAATGTAGGGTGCTTTCTGAGTTAGTACTGTTTGTAGGTCAGATTTGTTTTCATGCAGGTGTGTTGCAACCATCTCAGGGCTTCCTTGATATAGTGTGTGTCTGGTTCTATTGATCAGTCCACTGTCCGAGGGCAAGCTCCACTGAAAACCCTTCTGACGAATATGACTTATTGTCACCACGGATGAGGTAACTGACCTTGTAACTAAGCTTGTATCGCTTTTTGATTTTGAAATTGAGGCAACCTTCTCCAGCCAATAGACACAGATCACATGCTAGGTGTGAGAAAATGGCATGGAGTGGGTAATGGACAAGGCAGGCTCACATTCTCTAAGAAGATTGCTCCAGAGGATGACCCTAATGCTTTCTTTTCTTAGCAAGCATCCTAGAAGATCTACAATCTCCTGAGCACCTTCAGTTTTTCAAAACTAGGCCTGGGAGTAATTGTATTTACGTTGGCTTAATCGTACCTAGTTTTCAGCATTTCAAGTTACAGTTGTTACTCGAAATGTCAGAGATTATGCTGTTATGCCATGTTGCTTATTAAGATGTTGTTCAGGTAAAAATCCTATAGTGGGTGCATGGGAACAATGCAAACAGAACACAAGTCTTGTTTATTTCACTCTAAAAAATACTGCAATATTTCATGTAGTTTCCCCAAAATAAATTATGCATATTTCACCCAGGGTTACTTGAGACATTCTCCACACAGACCTTTCAGTCACCTGATCCCTGAGCAGGCTATGCTTGGACCAGGTTAACTTCCGAGGCAGGCATAGTCCAGCTGTCCTGCAATCTGCAGCTCAGAGCAGCAAGGCATACTCTAAGGCTTTCAAGACTTAAGATCCATAGTGCAGCTTCCATTCCTGGACAGATATGTTCTTCCTACACTGTAGTGAAACCCTTCCTAGTGTTCAGCCAGTCCTCAACAATTACTTTCTTGCTTATAAATTCATTCATTATATCCTTTTTAACTGGGAACTGGGAAGCAACAGCCAACTAGAAGGTTTGATCTATTCAAATGTTTGGGTACTCCTTCAGTCCTGGAGCACTTATTCTTCCCAGCTGTGCTCTAGTGCTCATTGGCTTCTCAGGTCAACAGTCCCCATCCAGAGCAATTTGGACTGGTTTCAGGTGATTTGTGGGGTTGGCTCAGACATAGCCCTGCATCTGGGGCTATGTCTGGGGGTGGCAAAAACAAAGGAAATGGGGAATGGGTTCATTTCACTCTGAGCAGTGGAAACTCAAAGGAATGGTTTGGGGGAGCAGGAGAAAGGAGTATTTGCAGCTAACATGTCTAATATGGACATATCCACAACAAGGAGAAGGAAAAAGACTCAATAATTCCTTCTACACAATATCATAAACCACACAAATTAATGATTAACAGATATGTTCATAGACAATGGATCCGTCTGTTTATGAAGAACAGCCCCCACCCACGTTTTGTGTCCTGCTACATCATAGGGTGTCTCCCACACACTTAGACATTGATTAATGCTTGAGTGGGTGCAGTCATCGAGTGGGAGCTCAGAATATCATAAATAGGGATTGAGAAATATGGTAAAGCTGTCAAGAGAAGATACCCAATCACTAATTTCATTCTGGGTTTCCCTGATACGGTTAAAAACATGGAGTTTGATGGTCCAGGGGCATTATCACACTATGATAATCTTCGTCTACATGTTTCAGCTGATTCTATGAGCTCAAACAGTGTCAACGACATTCATCAGGTCAATAAAATCCCTAGAAAAATTCAGTCCTCTTTTTAACCTGTCCTCAATCAATCTCAAAAGAGAAAACATAAAAAAAGATTTTATTAATGGGTATTACTTGCTTTTCATCAGTACACTTGAATTTTTGATAACTATCAAACTTTATTTATCAATGTCTATGCCAAAAAAAGAGGGTCAAGGCTTCCCCAAGAGAGGGATCCCTGTTCTATTATCATATGTCTTACTCATCAATCCATGTGTGGTTAATAACATGACCATAGCCAGTCTTCCCAAGGTAAAGACACAATCTTGTGCAGTATGCTCATCGCATCCAAATGTTGTCCATTGTTCACCAAACAAACCATGAATGATGAACACAATGTGTGCATAAACGCACATACATACACACATGCTTCTCATATGTCCCAGACTTGATGAACATAACTTGATGAACAAAATGAAGTTTCTCCTTTCGACTAATATGATTGTTTAACTCGCCAGAGACCAAACACAGAGTTTTTCATTAAGAAAATGTTACAGCGCAGGATTGTACAGGTTAAAGGGGACTGTTATACAAAAATCAATGCCAAAAATAATGAATAAAAACCAAATATGAAATAAGTAAAAAAAAGTGCATGGAGGTGACAACTGAGGATAATAATATGGATATTAAACCCCGTCAGGAACAATGGTTTGTTACTGATTTAAATTTGAGGAAGTGTAACGTGAAGGTCGCAGTGACCTATTACTTTCATTGAACCATTAATAATTATTTTTACCTCTGTTTTTGTTTCCCAGACAAGAAAGCATTGACGCCTGTTATTTCTAGTGTGAATGGTTAGAAGAAATAAGGCACCAGTGCAGGGTGGAGATGCAACCATGCAGAAAACGGGTGTGTATGAATGAAGTTCCCCAATCTCTGAGAATAACTATCCCATTTTGCCTCTCCTATTTGTTTTCTGACCTGTTTACTGTTTCTGACCTAAGTGAATTCAACAATTTTCAATCACACCATTCTGCTGGGCATAGAGCCTCCCTCAGAAGTGCGGGGTAGTGAGTAGCTTCTGCTTCTTGCAGGAGTTTGGAAATGCTCACTGGTAGTGCTGTCTGATTATACACATTAGGGGTGCAGGCCTTCCTACTTGCAGGCCTCTTAGAAAAGCCACTGCCCTCTCACGGAAAGTCCATTCAGACTCTGACAATAGTGCTCCTTGACTTCTACCTGCAAGAAGGTGGTGGACAGTATGTCCTGTGTCACATGTGTAGTGGAATTGTAGGTTTATGTTAAAATGCTCTTCGGTTGATGTGCATTGTGGATGGTTTCATCTGCAAGTACACAGCAAGACTGCCAATTTATGCCATCAGGCATTCCACAGTGGCTGGAGCCATTGGAGACTGTGCTTTCTTTTTATGACAGAGGCCCACTCTTGGCACATATGCTACGTTCTCCACATCCCCCAGGTAATTACAGCTGTCACGAGAGGCAAAAGCGGAAAGACAGGTGAGGGAGAGTGAAAAGGAGAGCGCAATATGAGAGAGGAGAAAGGGAGTGAGGCTGGTGTGAATATTTTTGCAAATGTTTTTGGTTCCCAGTCTGGCCCTGGCATTGTTAGGCCAAGGCTACTGGAGCACAAGAGGGAGGTTTGCATACATATTGTTATGATGTGTCTTAGTCTTTCTTCACCCTTCACCTTGTGTGTGAAGTCTTTTGTGGAATGTGGGGATAATGACATGGTGGGGTTCTATGTCAGTTGTAGTTAGTGGAGGCTGTTGGTGTCTGGCTCTTCAGGCACGAGGTTCCTTTGCCTCAATAAAGATGAAGAATAAAAGCCTCTGAGCCTGCGTTGTTCTTGGAAGGACGGAGTCACTAAATTTTGGTGACGAGGATGGGATTCGAACCCACGCATGCACAGCACAATGGTGCCAGACACCTGTGACCATGAAGTGGAACTCGAGGAAAAGGAACCCTGCGCCCTCTCTTCAATACCGTCGCCACTGTGACCAGTGCGGTAGGTCTGCCTGCGCAGAAACTAGTGCTTCATTATTATTTTTTTTTGCCTTGCTCACTCGCTAATAGACGGTGTCGTTTTAATCTTGCCAGCCGTCAAGTTTATTTTTCACGTTTGAATGACAAAACTCGCCTCACGCCCCTCCTGTGTGCGACCCGCCCTCCTTCTGCCTGCCTCGGCATACAGTGAGCGCGTCTGACATCGGCGCGCCCGCTGCCTGTGCCGCTGTTAACAAAGCGGTTGTATTGTAACGTCAAACACTGCGTTTGCGCTTGCCGCGCACCCCGCTGCCAGTTCAAGGAAAAAAGCAGTTGAAGCAATAATAATCTATTCTCTGCCTTACCTGCCAAGCATCACCAGGCTACCATATCTCTTCCACTCGATCAGCACCATAGAGCTCGAGTCTAGTGAAGAGCACTGACCACTGACTCATTGTCAGTGAAATTGCTCTCGCAGCTCCACCATTAAGTGAGGCCTGCCCCTGCACTCTCGAGTGTTGGTGATCGAGGCCCTCCTCCACCCGCAGGTTTCCCTGCGCCTCATCCCTGGTGGTCCAGTGGACCTCAGGCTCCTTCCTCTAACTCTGCTCTTTCACTCGTTTTTCTACCTTTATCTTTCACCTTTCTGCACTTTTCTGCATCTTTGCTCTTTTGTGCCTTATTTCTGCTCATTTTCCCTTCCTCTCGCTCTGCCCTTTCACTAGTTTTCACTCGTTTTTCTACCCTCTTTTATCTTTTACCTTTCTGCATCTCTGCTCTTTGTGCCTTATTTCTGCCTATTTTCCCTTTTTTCTTTATCCCTTATTTCCTCCCTTTACCTTTTCCCGCCGCTGCTGCCCCCGCGGCCCCTCCCCCCAGCGCGACCGGCCCAAGACAGCTCCCTCCCCGCTCCCGCCTCCCAGCTGTCCAGCCCTCCTCGACCCCTACTTAATGGCGGCCACTGCGGGGACAGGCGAGCAAGACCACTGATTCATTGTCAGTGAAATTGCTCTCCCACCCTCGCAGCTCCACCATTAAGTGAGGCTTGCCCCTGCCCCTGCACTCTCGAGTGCTGGTGATCGAGGCCCTCCTCCACCCGCAGGTTTCCCTGCGCCTCATCCCTGGTGGTCCAGTGGACCTCTGTCTCCTTCCTCTAACTCTGCTCTTTCACTCGTTTTTCTACCTTTTATCTTTCACCTTTCTGCACTTTTCTGCATCTCTGCTCTTTTGTGCCTTATTTCTGCTCATTTTCCCATCCTCTCGCTCTGCCCTTTCACTTGTTTTCACTCGTTTTTCTACCCTCTTTTATCTTTCACCTTTCTGCACTTTTCTGCATCTCTGCTCTTTTGTGCCTTATTTCTGCTCATTTTCCCTTCCTCTCGCTCTGCCCTTTCACTAGTTTTCACTCGTTTTTCTACCCTCTTTTATCTTTCACCTTTCTGCATCTCTGCTCTTTTGTGCCTTATTTCTGCCTATTTTCCCTTTTTTTCTTTATCCCTTATTTCCTCCCTTTACCTTTCCCCGCCGATGCTGCCCCCGCGGCCCCTCCCTCCCAGCGCGACCGGCCCAATCCAGCTCCCCTCCCCGCTCCCGCCTCCCAGCTGTCCAGCCCTCCTCGACTCCCTACTTAATGGCGGCCACTGCGGGGACAGGCGAGCAAGACCACTGACTCATTGTCAGTGAAATTGCTCTCCCACCCTCGCAGCTCCACCATTAAGTGAGGCCTGCCCCTGCCCCTGCACTCTCGAGTGTTGGTGATCGAGGCCCTCCTCCACCCGCAGGTTTCCCTGCGCCTCATCCCTGGTGGTCCAGTGGACCTCTGTCTCCTTCCTCTAACTCTGCTCTTTCACTCGTTTTTCTACCTTTTATCTTTCACCTTTCTGCACTTTTCTGCATCTCTGCTCTTTTGTGCCTTATTTCTGCTCATTTTCCCTTCCTCTCGCTCTGCCCTTTCACTTGTTTTCACTCGTTTTTCTACCCTCTTTTATCTTTCACCTTTCTGCACTTTTCTGCATCTCTGCTCTTTTGTGCCTTATTTCTGCTCATTTTCCCTTCCTCTCGCTCTGCCCTTTCACTAGTTTTCACTCGTTTTTCTACCCTCTTTATCTTTCACCTTTCTGCATCTCTGCTCTTGTGTGCCTTATTTCTGCCTATTTTCCCTTTTTTCTTTATCCCTTATTTCCTCCCTTTACTTTTCCCCGCCGCTGCTGCCCCCGCGGCCCCTCCCCCCCGCGCGATCGGCCCAATCCAGCTCCCCTCCCCGCTCCCGCCTCCCAGCTGTCCAGCCCTCCCCGACCCCTAGTTAATGGCGGCCACTGCGGGGACAGGCGAGCAAGACCACTGACTCATTGTCAGTGAAATTGCTCTCCCACCCTCGCAGCTCCACCATTAAGTGAGGCCTGCCCCTGCCCCTGCACTCTCGAGTGTTGGTGATTGAGGCCCTCCTCCACCCGCAGGTTTCCCTGCGCCTCATCCCTGGTGGTCCAGTGGACCTCTGGCTCCTTCCTCTAACTCTGCTCTTTCACTCGTTTTTCTACCTTTTATCTTTCACCTTTCTGCACTTTTCTGCATCTCTGCTCTTTTGTGCCTTATTTCTGCTCATTTTCCCTTCCTCTCGCTCTGCCCTTTCACTAGTTTTCACTCATTTTTCTACCCTCTTTTATCTTTCACCTTTCTGCATCTCTGCTCTTTTGTGCCTTATTTCTGCCTATTTTCCCTTTTTTCTTTATCCCTTATTTCCTCCCTTTACCTTTCCCCGCCGCTGCTGCCCCCGCGGCCCCTCCCCCCCAGCGCGACCGGCCCAATCCAGCTCCCCTCCCCGCTCCCGCCTCCCAGCTGTCCAGCCCTCCCCGACCCCTACTTAATGGCGGCCACTGCGGGGACAGGCGAGCAAGACCACTGACTCATTGTCAGTGAAATTGCTCTCCCACCCTCGCAGCTCCACCATTAAGTGAGGCCTGCCCCTGCCCCTGCACTCTCGAGTGTTGGTGATCGAGGCCCTCCTCCACCCGCAGGTTTCCCTGCGCCTCATCCCTGGTGGTCCAGTGGACCTCTGTCTCCTTCCTCTAACTCTGCTCTTTCACTCGTTTTTCTACCTTTTATCTTTCACCTTTCTGCACTTTTCTGCATCTCTGCTCTTTTGTGCCTTATTTCTGCTCATTTTCCCTTCCTCTCGCTCTGCCTTTTCACTTGTTTTCACTCGTTTTTCTACCCTCTTTTATCTTTCACCTTTCTGCACTTTTCTGCATCTCTGCTCTTTTGTGCCTTATTTCTGCTCATTTTCCCTTCCTCTCGCTCTGCCCTTTCACTTGTTTTCACTCATTTTTCTACCCTCTTTTATCTTTCACCTTTCTGGCCCAATCCAGCTCCCCTCCCCGCTCCCGCCTCCCAGCTGTCCAGCCCTCCCCGACCCCTACTTAATGGCGGCCGCACAGCGGCTGCGGGCGCGCCGCTGGCGCGCCAAAGGCGCGTCAAAGGCAAGCCCGTCTGCGCCCGTCCGCGACGCGACCAGCGCCAGGAACCCTGGACCTCCGCCCCGCCAACGCTACGACCCAGCAGCACTCCACGCACTCAACCCAGGCCGCAACAACAACTGCAAGCTAGCATCACCAGCCGACTCCCACGGACCCTTCAGCTGTCACCGCTGCCGGCACACCTGCAGCACCACCAAGAACACGGATCCAGCACAAACCGCCCACAAGAACACAACTGAACCGAAGACCCTGCAATGCATCCTCCTCAACGTCCGATCCCTCCACAAACACGCCACAGAAATCTGGGACCTCCTCGACAGCACCACCCCGGACGTAGCGTTCTTCACCGAAACCTGGACCAACACCACCTCGGGACCGGACATCGCCATCACCATCCCCCAAGGATACAAGATCTCCAGGAAGGACCGCCCCACCCACCCAGGAGGCGGAATCACCATCGTCCACAAATCCAGCCTCCGCCTGAGCACACTCCCTGACGAGCCCACAGAACTGATGGAACACTTTCACTTCAAGATACTGGCCAGCCCCACCGCCACCCTCCGAGGAACCCTCATCTACCGACCCCCTGGACCCCGCGGACCCTTCGCCAACTCCATCACAGACATTATCTCCCCGCAGGCCATCGCATCCACCAACTACACCCTGCTGGGAGACCTCAACTTCCACCTCGACAACCAACTGGACACCAACACCACATCCCTCCTGGACAACCTCCACAACATTGGACTGCGCCAGATCGTGACCGAGCCCACGCACTCAGCAGGACACACCCTCGACCCCCACTTCACTACAGGAAACTCCATCACCTTCAGCCACACCACCGAACTCCCATGGACCGACCATCGTTGCGTCCACTTCACCTTCAGAACACCCACCATCCACAGACACCAGCACCTGCTTCCACGAAGAAACTGGACCAAAATCACCGACGACCAGCTCACCTCCTCACTCAACAACTCCACCCCAACCATCGTGGAAAACGACGACCCCAACACCGCAGCCCGAACCCTGCATAGATGGATCTCGGAGAGCACCAACACCATAGCCCCCCTCAAGAAAAACAACAATACCCGTGCCAAGAAAGCCAGATGGTTCACCACCGAACTTCGAGAGTCCAGAAGCACATGCCGCCACCTCGAAAAGGCCTGGAGGAACACCAAATCCACAGAAGCCCACGACAACTTCAGAGCCGCCACCAACGCCCACCATCAACTCATCAGAGAAACGAGGAAAAAGCGATTGAAGACAGAATCTCCACCCACGCGCACAACAGCAAGGAACTCTTCAGCATCATCAAGGTGTTCGCCCAACCCACTAGCGAGTCTACCGACATCCCTCCCTCACAAGACCTCTGCGACAAACTCAGCACCTTTTTCCACCACAAAATCAAGAGCATCTACGACAACTTCGACGAAGACAACCAACACACTGAACCCTCACCAACCACCCCCGACACCCGGAAACCAGCGATTGACGACTGGACAGCCCTCACCACCGAAGACACACTGAAGACAATGAAGTCAATCCACTCAGGGGCCCCCACGGACCCCTGCCCCCACCACATCTTCAACAGAGCCGCCGACACCATCGCACCCATGCTCCGCCACACCATCAACCGCTCCCTGGCGACCGCCTCGCTCCCCGACGACTGGAAACACGCCGAGGTCAACCCCCTCCTAAAGAAACCCTCAGCGGACCCCACCGACCTCAAAAACTACAGACCCATCTCCCTGCTCCCGTTCCCAGCGAAAGTCATCGAGAAAGCCATCAACATCCAACTCGCCACATTCATTGAAGAACACAACATCCTCGACTCCTCCCAATCCGGCTTCAGAAAAAACCACAGTACGGAAACCGCCCTCCTCGCCGCAACAGACGACATCCGCACCCTACTGGACAAAGGAGAAACAGTAGCCCTCATCCTCCTCAACCTATCAGCGGCATTCGACACAGTCTCCCACCGCACCCTAATACGCAGACTTGACGACGCAGGAATCCAGGACAAGGCCCTCGACTGGATCCGCTCCTTCCTCTCCGGCAGGACGCAGCGGGTCAGACTCCCCCCTTTCCTCTCGGACCCCACACCTACCACCTGCGGAGTCCCCCAGGGCTCCTCCCTCAGCCCGACGCTCTTCAACGTCTACATGGCTCCATTCGCCCCCATCGTCAGAACCTACGGACTCAACATCGTGTCATACGCAGACGACACCCAGCTCATCCTCTCCCTATCCAACGAGCCCAACACCGCCAGACGCAACTTTCGAGAAGGCATGGAAGCCGTCGCCAAATGGATGAAAAACAGCTGCCTACATCTAAACACCAACAAAACAGAAGTACTCATCATGGGCCCAAACCCCGATGCCTGGAGCGACACCTGGTGGCCCCCCGCCCTCGGAAACCCGCCAACCCCCACGGACCACGCACGCAACCTGGGAATCATCCTGGACTTTGAGCTCAAAATGGACCGCCAGATCAACTCTGTCTCGTCTTCCTGTTTCCACACCCTCCGCCTCCTTCGTAAGACCTTCAAATGGATCCCCCTCGAACACCGAAAGACCGTCACTCACGCCCTGGTCACCAACAGACTCGACTACGGCAACGCACTCTACGCCGGAATAAACAAAAACCTCACCCGCAAGCTACAGAACATCCAGAATGCCGCCGCAAGACTGGTCCTCAACCTGCCAAAACACTGCCACATCTCCCAGCACCTGCGCACACTCCACTGGCTCCCTGTCGAGGCGAGAATCACCTTCAAGATACTCACCCACGCACACAAGGCCCTCCACGGCACCGGACCAGCATACCTGAACAGCCGACTCAAATTCCACGCACCCCAAAGGACCCTACGATCAGCCCAGCTCTCCTACGCCGTGGTCCCCCGCACCAGAAAGACCTGATCGGGAGGCTGCTCCTTCTCCTTCCTCGCGGCCAAAGCATGGAACGCCCTTCCGCTCCACCTCAGACAGACAACATCGCTCCCCATCTTCGCAAGAAACCTCAAAACCTGGCTCTTCGACAGACCCCCTCCTTGATGGAAGGAACCTGCATCCCCCCCCCCTTGCGCCTTGAGACCCTTACGGGTGAGTAGTCGCGCTTTAACAAACCCTTGATTGATTGATTGATTGATTGATTGCAAACGCTGCCATCGTGTGGCCATCACAAGTATTGCATACTACATGCCAAAAGATCAGTAGGAATAATAAGTGGTGAATTGGCTAGCAATCAGTGAATAATGGGCCTGATTAACAGAACTAACTTACGTCAAAAACGTAAAGTTAGTACTTTTTGGTATTCACAGAATACACTCAGTGCTTAATTTGTGCCGATGCTTTCCGGTGCTCAGCACCGGCACTTAAATCACCGGGCCGGGTCTATGCAATCTTTCTCCTCCAGCGGAGTGCCCGGTAATTATTAAAAATTAATTCCTGCTCTTCCTCTGTTGCTGCCTGGTATGTCCTCTTACGGAGGCCCACCCCGGTCCAGGCATGTTAAAAGATCGACATCATGACGTTCATCACGTTAGTGATGTCACGTCAGCAGATCGTGCCTGCCTTCCACAAAGAACATGTTTTCATTTCCGTTGGGGAACTGCCGAGGGCGGGCTTTTGGCTGAACTGGGGCAAGGCAGGCTGGAATTGTGCAGTACTGCAGGTCAAATGTTTTAATGTAAAACTTCCAGCAGAAGTGAATTTAAACGAGCACCCACGATCAAAGCAGCAGGTATGAGTTTCATAGATTGGATTTACTTGCTTCATAAGTAGAGAGGTAATGTGGTGCAGTCGCTATCGGGCTTCTCAGAATCCCGTGAATAAATTGTTATTTTGTGAAACCGGGCGTGAAGTGCCTTATGTTACACGCATTCCCGATATTTTTCCCTGACACCCTCATCGTGATTTAGTTGGGCCACTTATTTCCTGCTTAGTGTAATCTATTCGTTTGGGCCTTCTCACGTAGTTTAGCAGTATAATGTTTTAGAATAGTTTTCGTTTGCTTCGTTTACACGTGCTTTGAGTCGCTTCTTGTAAGAGAAAGTTTTTAAAGTGTCAGCTTATGAATACCTTCGTGCACATGGACGCATACTTGGTGCAACTCACGGTTTGCCTCAGTGTGTTTGGCATTTGTAACAGTCAACCATGGTTGTAAAGCGTGGCTACTCACCCGTGAGGGCTGGGGAAGGGAGAGTATTACCTCAGTATTTTGTCATTTTTGCACGTTGACACTGTCTGGGAAAAGGTTTCACCTCCGCACCAGTTTGACACCCAAATACAGCAAAGAACAGAAAAGTGACAAATCGGCGTTAGAGAAGTGCCTTCCAAAATGACTTGACCAAAATCATTGTTGGCGCTTCTTGCGATGAAACTTGGGTGCAAGATTTGTCGACCATCCTGAATCGCGCCCTGCTCAGTAACATGAGACAACTACTCGCAGAAAGAGCTCTTTGAAGCAGATAAC
The DNA here is from genome assembly GCA_963921515.1 of Calotriton arnoldi. Taxonomy (NCBI): domain Eukaryota; kingdom Metazoa; phylum Chordata; class Amphibia; order Caudata; family Salamandridae; genus Calotriton; species Calotriton arnoldi. The sequence goes on from CAWUFW010004513.1 coordinate 193,223, forward strand.
ATATTTATCTGAATTCTGATAGGTTCACGCGGAAGCTTCAGTGTGGAACATTGTAATATCGCCTAGAATGAATGCTGCACGTCCTAAAAAGCTATTCTTTAATGTTTTGTTGAGGATCCTGGTGCGTTGTTGTGCACAGCTGTCTTAAGTGAGACCTAAGATTTTCCTCCATCTCCAGTCTGAGTGCACTGTGGCAGAAGAGGGTGTGCCAGGAAGCCCTTTCCTGTGTGTTTTTGTATACATTATTGTTAACATTCTGCTTTACCAACTAAGCAAATGTAATTCAGTCCTATCCAAAGACAGGAGAAAGAGCAAAAACGAGTGCATGCAAAGCCATTCTGCTTTCAAAATGGATGGCTATTCTAGCTTCCTGCAGCTAATCGTAACATCTTTTATCTTGTTTCAATAACGTTGCTTCTAAGTAGGTTTATTACTACAGAAGCCCTGTTCCGAACCCTGGGCTGACATTCTGAACAGTTTGGACAGCAAAGTACATTTCCAATAAGTTTAAAATTTAAGGGATTTTGAGGCGAATGCTTTTCTGGGCTTCATTCACATTGAGTAGCTGAATCTGGCCTAGTGACAGTTCTGACACTTCTGAATGTTGCCCATGTCCGCTTTAGTTCTTTCTGGTCTATCGGCCCCATTTAAGACTGCCCATGCCTTACTCCTGCGCCATGTTAGAGGTAGGCCTATGCAAGTATTGTTTATCGTGGGCCATTTCTTTTTCCTTACATTTCAGTTTGCTGTGCTGCCTCCACTTTCAAGTGCACATTACAGGAAAGGTCTCTCCTGTGCTGTGACACATTTTCTACATGTGTGGTGGCTACCAATATGTTTTCTTCTGGTTAAATTGAGAAATAGTTCTTGTCTATCAATTTCGTTGCCATGCATGTTGCCCATTCTTGATTGAATGAACTGCAGTTGTCTAAAGTTGAATCTAGCAAGACAAAGGAAATGGTTGCAGGTGTATTGGAGGACCATAGCTCTTTTGTACACTGGCCATGAGAGTTAAGGCTTGCCCAAATCTTTAATGTGATATGCGGCTTAGGATTCAATTTGACTACACTCTTCGTGGCACCCCAGGGAAGAGTGGTGATGTACGTACCTTTTCGAGATGAGAACTCCGGGGTAGCTTCTCGCCCAAACAAAAACGCTTGAACACCCCATCAGGGGTAACCAGCGCTATATAAATGCAAACCTTTTCCCTCTTCTAACCCTCCGCTATCCTTCTCAATCCAAATAACTTATTAATATCCACCACTCAAATTACTTTCATATTTCACTATGCTAATTCATCACTAATCCTTATGGGTTCCGGAGTAGCGTGCTACTCGCCGGAAAAAGTGCTTTAACACCCCATCAGGGGTAACAAGCGCTATGTAAATGCTAACCTGTTTCCCTCTTCTATCCCTCTGCTATCCTTCTGAATCCAAATAACTGACTAACCTATCCACCACTCAAAGTACTTTCATATTTTACTATACTAACTCAACACTTATCCTTTATGGGTTCCGGAGTACAGTGCTACTCGCCGAAAAAGCGCTTCGACGCCTCGTCAGGGGTAGTAAGCGCTATATAAATGCAATTACAATACAATACAATAAAAGCAACAAAGCCGCACAAAAAATAAATACATATCCGGCATTAAGGCACATTATTAATCTCATGTCTTTCATGCTGAGGGCCTGCGCTTCAGATTTATTGCCATGTGAAATCCGACCGATGGTTGCCAGAAGCTGCGCTTGAGTCACATAGTTTGGGTTTGACAGCCTGATGCTATGAAATCCTCTGTAGATTTATTTTGCTGCCCTGCCTTTCTGAAATTAAAAAAGAGTACATACTCATAGCATGCATTTTTATCAGCACTGACCTGGAGAGCTGTCTGTAATTCTGCTTTCGAACTTAGTACTCATGGCCCAAAACTAACTACAGTGTGCACGTGCTGCTCTGCACTTAGTAACTGCCAGCACTCTAATTGCGTGGCACAGGACCTGGCAGCATTACGAGGAGCAGCCGGGCAGCAGGCATAGCAGGACATTCTGAACCCAGTCAGCACAAGGTGACGCAACATAATGTGACTAGCCCATCATCCCTCAAAGATCAGGTAACTGGGGCCAATCATTTTCGGCGCTGGGAGGGCCATTGCTGATTTTGTCATTTGCGTGTTTGCCTTGAAAATGAGGACTCTGTGCATTTTTGTAGTGTTTTCATTGCGACAGATAGTTTGCACTAGCTCAGCTGTGGGATATAAGAAGTCCACATTTGTTAGAAGAAATAGCTGAAAGAAATAGCAGATACCTGAAAAGAAGGCCGTTTCTTATCTACAAGTTGCTTTTGACTTTATCAAATTAAAAAGACTGGCTAACGAGAACCCTAAACAAAGAACGCTTTAAAAAGGATACTCTCATCCAGAATCACAAGTGTATGCACTTTGTGATTTAAAATGTGGTTGGCAGTGGGCTGAAGCAGGTTAGTTAATAGCAGGAAAGTATTTGTGTGTTTGAATTTCACATACTTGCTGCATTGTCTCTGCAAGTGTGTCCTTTCATTTCCACTAAATTCAATTACTAGATGAATGAACACAACAGCTGAAACTGATTGATCCAAACATACATGCCGGTTGATTAAAGTGTCCAAAAGCAAAATGAGCAATAGTATGCTGCAGAAACCATTGTCCGGAAACCATTGTCAGTCTCCTTAATTAAATCCACTTATGGTAAAATGCCACCCTTGACCCACTACACTGTATGTAATTGGCTTATTATGAGATGGAAAGGGTTAACTGTTTTGAAAAAGATTTATCATTTAGGAGCTAAATTGAAAGAGTCATATATGACTTTTTCATTCTTCCACCACTGTTGCCTCTTGAGGACTAAAGAGTCATTCATGTTGTGCAAATGATTCGGTGCACACTTGTTAAAATGTAGAATGTTTAGGATACACTACAGGAAGACCTGTGCAAACAAGCCTGAAGTGGACAAATTGTAAAAGGAAGCCGTAATTTAAAAATATGACATTGTTTCTATCTTCACATGGAGTTAATTTGTGATGTATTTTTCAATACTCAAGTCAATGTGAGTGGATGAATTAATGAGTTTCTAAGTGAACGTGTTGGCAGCGCCCGCTTTAGCACTCCTGGCGCCTGATGCAACAATCTCTTTTGGCGGCGCGTACACCAAGCTTGAGGAGGTGGGGGACCGCCATGTTCACATACACTCTGAAAGAATGAGTCCTTAAAACTAACAATGGCACGTGCTTTCACAGTGCATGCACAAATGGTGTGCCCCCAAGCTTTGCACTCAGTGATATGGTGTCCTTAATCGCTATTGTGTGTCTTGGACAGCACAGCTATGCATTGATGAGACAGGCCAAGAATGATATAGCCCTGTCACCCCTCAACTTTACATAATTAATTACTGTATATTTAATAAAGCAGAGGTGTACTCTCTTCCTGCTTTTCCTCAGTATTTGCTTTTCTTCCTACTCTTCACACCTTACTCCTTCCCTTCTCTCCATTCTTCTTTCACTTTCTGCCCTACGTCCACGTCTCTTCTTAATCGCCACCTCCCATCATTAACTGCTTTTCATTTTTCACCTTCTCATCTTTCCCTTCCACTCTCTTTTCACGCACTCCCCAAAGTCTGCTCTTCTTCCCTTTCTCCTCTTTCCTTTTTTCATTCTCATCCTGTTCCACTCCAATCTCGCACTCCCCATCTCTGCTTTCCTCACTTCTCTTCACATTTTTTGTCTACCGTATCTATCTTTGCCTTCAGACCTCTCCTCCTTCCTCACTCCCCCTTTTATGTTTTTCCTTCTTGCAGATTTTTTTATATCCACTCCAGGAATCAGTGTTTGTTCTCAGGGTCTTAACTTTAAATCTTGGTGTGGCAACTCAGTCTTTCATCTTCCTGAGGTCGATAAAATGTGTGCAGTTGAGCTGGATCACAACATTTTAAATTCATTTCAAGGCTTCCTTTGGTGAATATGTGCTTTACAAACATACATGGTATGTTAAGGACACAAATGTATTTGAATCTTTTTTTTTTTCAATTTCTTTGCAATATTGCACTGTCATTATTCTCTCTGTACCTCCTGGACCCAGTACCTTTCATACTCGTATCCATTCCCCTGACCTCCTTTCTTTCCTTCGTCCCATCTTTTTTCTCTTCCTTTTTCTCTCCCTCAGCACCTCCAGCCATGCCTTCTTTCCCCTCTTGTTTCTTGCTTCCTTACACCCTCATTCCATTCTTCCTTCCTTACACCCTCATTCATTCCCCATCCTTCCTCCCTTGGTGCATTTAATCCTTCTTCCTCCATTCATTTCGTACTTTCTTTTTTCCTGCTCCTTCCTTCATCCCTTCTTTAATTTCTTCCTTTCTGATCCCCAACCCTTCCTTCTGCGTTTCTTCCTCCTTTCCTTTCTTCTTTCTATTAATCTATCACACATTATTGATTTCCTTTCTCCTTCTATCCCTTAATTTCTTAGTTTCACATTATTTTCTTATTTCTTCCTTCTTTTATCCATTACTTATTTATTTCCTCACTCCAGTACCCACATCCACCCTGCATTTGATGCTGCCTTCTTTAATGTATTCCTTCCTTCATCCCTTCCTTTCTTTTAAACAGCACAGTACAAGCACATTCTCTTTAGTTTGCAAAACTGCCTCAAGTCCTCTATTGACCTTTCCTAAAGCTGCATTTTCAGATTTGCACACATTCTCTTATTTGAGATAACTTTTAAGTTGTTGTTATAGGCTTCCCATATGTTACATTATGTTATGTTGCAGTATTGATTTGTATAGCGCACTAATCACCCAAGAGGGTATCCAGGCACTTGGGCAGGTGTGTAGATGGGAGGTCCTCGATGTGCTTATGTGAAGAACCAGGTCTTCAGCTTCTTGCGGAACTCAAGATGTGAGGAGGTGGCTATGATGTGTTGAGGCTTGATGATGTGGGTGGAACCAATAAAGGAAGTGGGTGGAGCCTCTGGAGGAAGTGGGCGGAGCTGGACAAGTGGGTGTGGCCTCCTCAAAAAATTTGAGCACCTGCACTTAATATTTTACAAATTAAGCACTGAATACACTTACTCATTTTGGTATTCACAGAAGGCACTTACTCATTTCGGTATTCACAGAAGTTAGTAGTCCTAACTTTAGGACTCCTAAATGCCTTCTGTGAATACCGAAAGTCTTAAAGTTAGGATTTTTCTCAGTTTAGGAGTAGTAAAGTTAGGACTACTAACTTTACTACTCCTAAACTGAGAAAAATCCTAACTTTAAGACTTTCGGTATTCACAGAAGGCATTTAGGAGTCCTAAAGTTAGGACTACTAACTTTACTACTCCTAAACTGAGAAAAATCCTAACTTTAAGACTTTCGGTATTCACAGAAGGCATTTAGGAGTCCTAAAGTTAGGAGTCCTAACTTTACTACTCCTAAACTGAGAAAAATCCTAACTTTAAGACTTTCGGTATTCACAGAAGGGATTTAGGAGTCCTAAAGTTAGGACTACTAACTTCTGTGAATACCGAAATGAGTAAGTGCCTTCTGTGAATACCAAATGAGTAAGTGTATTCTGTGAATACTAAAAAGTACTAACTTTACGTTTTTGACGTAAGTTAGTTCTGTGAATCAGGCCCTAAGTGATTTCCTGTTGTTTTTTTCGCCAAATTAAAAATAAAAATCTCCTACCATTCACCATGAGTATCAATCAGTCTGTGGTGGTCCCTCCATCGTTTCTTATGTTACCAGGTAAACCACGCATAGAATGGGAAGACTGGATAGAGACATTTGAAAACTACATTGTAGCACTAGGAGGGTCTAATTTTTCGCCAATCAGAAAAAAAGCCTTGTTAACAGGATACCTTGGCACAGAGGGCCAACATATTTTTAAATACTTGCCACAAGTATATGAAGAGAACCGTGATGTAATCAAAGACGTGTATAAGGAGGTCAAACTGCGTCTTCACAAACGTATTGCTAAAACTTTGAACATTGTTATACAATGACACAAATTCTATACCCACCCGCAGAGACCAGGCGAATCCGTAGATGAGTTTGTAGCAAGATTAAGGGACTTGGCCATGAAATGCAAGTTTGGTCCCATGATGGAGGAACTTATAAGAGACCAATTAATCATCCAATTCAGTAACAAGAAAATGCAGAAGCGCTTGTGGGCAGCTGCTGATACCACATTAAAGGATGCCATAAAAATCATCAAAGTGGTAGAGGAATCGGAGAAATGCAAAAAATGAGCAACAGGGAGCACATAGACGTAACAGAAGTGGATTGCGAGACTGACTTGATTAATTTTGTCAAGAGGACAGCAACAATTTCAACTACACCTTCCACTAAAAATGCAACTTCAAGATCCACAGTATTCACTCAAGGCAGACCCAACACACGTTTCTGCTACCGTTGTGGCAGCAACTTTCACGTAGGAGATTCCAAATTCTGTTTCGCTTTGGGAAAGGAATGTCGTTCGTGCGGCGGAAGGGTCATTTTGCTCGGATGTGCAAGGCAAACAAAGGAAGCGCAGCAACAGTCGAGGAATCGGCTGAATTCATGGAACACGGTATTCTCATGGTGGATTCAGAACACAGTGGCCAAATTGAACCTGATGAACTTGATGACTCCAAGAGACGCTTACGTCCCAGAGCAGACTTTGTGGTGGATGGGAGAGTAGTAACACTAATGGTGGACTCTGGTTCCTTATACACCATTATTTCAAAAGAGTTGTTTGATGCAGTGTGGCCCGGTAAAGTGTTGAATACCACTAACGTGGTATTGAAAGGTTATCAAGGAGCCAACATTGGTGTGGTGGGGTATTTTGATGCTGACATCGAGTTTCGTGAACGACACACAAAAGGGAAAATATATGTTGTAACTGATGGTCCACCTATTTTATTTTGGGTTGGTCTCATCAGTATGATTTACATATAGTAGTCAATCCAAGAGCGTCGGAGCAGGTCATGGTAGTGAATGAGGGTGATATGAATGACGTACTGGAACAGTTTGCGCTTGTCTTCAATAACAAATTGGGGGTGGCCAAAGATTATACCCACAAGATAATCTTAAAGAAAGATGCTATTCCAGTGAGACATAGCTCTAGGAAAATACCCATCGCCATGAGAGAAGAGGTTAAAAAGATCATTGACCAAATGGTTGATGATGGGGTCATCGAACCTGTTGAGGCAACACAGTGGTTATGCCCTGTGGTGATCACTAAAAAAGCTGATGGGTCCTTGAGATTTTGTGTTGACCTCCACAGCTTAAACCAGAATGTGGTCATGGATCGGTGTCCCCTTCCCAACATCAAGGAGCTAGTCTTTTTACTAGCTGGGGGAAAGGTTTTTTCTAAATTAGACCTCAAGAGTGCCTACCATCAGGTAATGTTACATCCAGACTCAAAACATCTTACTGCGTTTGTCACAGCTGATAGTGTTTTTCAATTCAATAGATTTCCCTACGGTTTGTCATCCACAGCTAGCGTGTTTCAAAGACTAATTTCGAAAGTGTTAGCTGGTATCAAAAATGTCATATTTTTTCAGGATGACATTCTGATTTTTGGAGATAGCATAGACACTCACAATGACACGTTACGTGAAGTACTCAGTAAATTGTTAAAAGCTGGTCTCACTTTGCAGAAAGAGAAGTGCAAGTTTCTGGTGAGCGAGGTCGAGTACCTTGGGTACCGCATTTCCAGTTAGGGAGTGAGACCGAAATTGAATCTGGTGAGTGCCATTGTCAATGCAGAAACACCCAGCGACAAGGATATGCTGCGCTCTTTTATGGGAATGGTAGAATATTATGCCAAATTTGTGAGCGATTTTACCAGCAAATCCGAACCGCTGAGGGAGATACTCAGGAAAGGAAGGAAGTTTGAGTGGGGAACGGCTCAAGAGAGAGCTTACTCTATCATTAAAGTAGAGATCTCCAATGCCAAAATATTAGCCCCATTTCAGTGCAACTTGAAGACGGTGCTTACTGTAGATGCAAGTGCAGTCGGATTGGGTGCTGTCCTTTCGCAGTTGCATGGTGGGGTTGAAAGAATGGTAGCCTTTGCGTCCTGGTCGTTGACGAATACCGAAAGGAATTATTCGGTCATTGAGTGGGAGGCATTGGCGGCAGTGTGGGGGACTTCCCATTTCCGCACTTTTATATGGGGCTCTAGAGTGATTCTCAGAACTGATCACAAACCCCTATTAAAGGTGCTAGCACTTAATGGTTTTAAGAATTGTTCAGCTCGCTTGGCCAGGTTAGCTGTCAAATTACAGGAATGTGATTTCACAGTGGACTTTTTGCTTTGCTGGAAGAATAAAGTAGCCGATTGTCTATCCAGGTTGCCTGACAAAATGAGTGAGGGGGGTGAAGTTGTTACTGAGGAAGCTGTGGCAAGCGTGGATGAGGTCTTGGTGGATTTGCACAGTGCAGTATCAAAAAAAGAATGGATGGAATACTTAGACAAGGACCAAGAACTTAAAGCAGTAACAAGGATGATTAAAGAAGGGGTTAAAAGAGAGAGCACATACTCTTATGCTGTCAGACCCTATTCCAAGGTGGTGGAAGAATTATCAGTGAATACTGATCATATCATTGTCAGGGGGGAGAGATTTTATCCTCCTGTAACACTAAGATCTAAATTAGTCGGCTTGGCACACGAAGGTCACATGGGGCAAACATTCACCCTTAAAAGGTTGAAAGAAAAATGTGTGTGGCCCAAAATGGATACTGACATTAAGGGGTGGGTTGAGAATTGTGTAGAGTGCAAAAATTCTGAGAAGAGGTTGAGAGTAGGTGGGTGTGCTAAGGACACTCAGCTACATATGTCTGAGGCCGATTCTGTATGGGAGAAGGTCAGTTTGGACTTTATTGGTCCTGTCACATTTTTGCCAGAACAAGAACGTTTTGCTGCCGTCTTGGTGGATACCAGATCACGGTGGTTGAAGTGGTATTTTTGAGGAACATCAGTACTAAAACCACTATTGCCTTACTGGAGGATATCTTTAGGAGGGAAGGTGTGCCTGTGAAACTCATCAATGACAATGGTACGCAGCTCACCTCAGGTGAAATGGAAACTGTTTTGGCTCATGTGGGGGTGCAATACGTGTGCACTTCTCTGTATTACCCTCAGAGCAATGGTCAAGTGGAAAGAATCAACAGATTAGTGAAGGGTACCATGGAATTAGCTGGCAAAGCAGGGCAGTGTGTGCAGAATGCAATCAAGGCTATGTTGTGGGCATACCGCACCACAGCCAATGCAGCAACGGGGAAAAAACCTTTTGAGATAATGAGGGGCAGGAAACCTGGCACAAAACTGTTTCCTTCCTGGATGTGGAGAAGTGGAGATAAGTCTGTAACCAAAGCAGACCCAAACTTCTCCAAGGATGGTATGATTTGGGTCGGTGACTGGGTCAAAGTCAAACCGGGTGGTGTGAGGTCTGGTTTACCAAGATTTTGTGGTCCTTACAAAGTTAAACAGGTGGGCCGTAATTGGTTAAAGTTAAACAATGAGCAAGTCTGGAACATGAGAAGAGTGGCTTTATTTCAAAGGCATGGAGTTTTTCTGGTGCAGGCAGGGTTGGATTTAGGTTCGTGTTTTTCAGACTTGAATGAAGAAGAGTCCCAGGTGATTCCAACACAGGATATTGGGAGTGAGAATGTTGAGAAGTTGTCTCTAACTAAACCAGTGATACACAATTCAGAGGGTGTGGATGGTCGCAAGGAAAGTCGGGCTGGTGGAAGAGGAGTGGGGTGTGGTAGGCCTCCCAGATGGCTTAATGATTATGTCTGTCGCTGATCATTTATTGAGGAACTTGTTGGTGTGTTTACTTGTTGAGTCTCTGGGGTGGTGAGTGGTGTCTTGTGTGGGTTCCCTTTTGTGTCCGTCCTTGTGGGTCCATTTAGAGGTATTGTAATGAAAGAAGGGGGATGTGTTATGATGTGTCTTAGTATTTCTTCCCCCCTCACCTTGTGTGTCAGGTCCATTGTGGAATGTGGGGATAATGACATAGTGGGGTTCTATGTCAGTTGTAGTTAGTGGAGACTGTTGGTGTCTGGCTCTTCAGGCACTGGGTTCCTATGCTCCAATAAATATGAAGAAAAAAAGCCTTTGAGCCTGCGTTGTTTTTGGAAGGACGGAGTCACTACACATATCTACTGTGCGGACCTGAAGCCCTTCAAGTAGCTTAGATTTACAACCCCCTAGCCAGTCTGTGAAGATTTAGGCAAGCCAGACCACCACCTCAGAACAACCAACTGCACAGATCCTAATAGGATGTTTATCCACCTGTGATAATGATCTAACCAGCAACAAGTTACACATACTGGAAATGACCTACAAAGTCCCTCCTGCTAGATACAGCAATGAGGCCATCATTTACCCCACGCTTCTTTGCCTTGCTGTCTCCTCTGTAATATACATTTGTTTGAATGGCTCGCCCCTGCACTCTCCTCTCCTGCATAGAATTGCCAGGAAGACATGTCCAGCAATAGGTTAGCTACAATAGGGATTTCTAACATGGTATAACCTTTGATTGGGTCGCTGAATTATAAGAGAAGTAGCCCATCAGGACCAGTTCTGTGAATTTATCTAGATTTCCTAAGCATTTCTACAGCATTAGCACAGAGAGGTGCCTCACTAGGAGCAAACTTTGGAAGTTACTGCTTTCCCTCCAAGAATCAGATAAAATGTAGGCCATCACATAAGCCAAGATGCTGTGCCCTGTTGGAAGGGATACAAGATACCTGGTCCTGACACCAAAAGCAAAAGCTCGATAGCTGGATCTGACAGGAGGTTAACTTGAAGAAATCAGGATGCTTTGAGCCACAGGAGTCTTCAACCATATGGGCATGACCATGCCAGACGATTTCAGTTTTTGCTGAGGTCTAATGATGTGCTTGCACCAACAAAAGACTGCGCTTGATGCTGAATCTGAACTGGGTCTGACCTCTCGGAATTATTCTTCAGACATGGCCCATTATTGCATGTCAGAAGTTGTGAGGCATCAAAGGGGTTTATGAATTCTGTGTCTGTATGGAAATGCTTTGATATGTAATCAATCAATCAATTAATCAATCAGGCATTTATAGAGCGCGGCTACTCACCCGTAAGGGTCTCAAGGCGCTGGGGAGGGGGGGCGCAGGTTCCATTCCATCAAGGAGGTCTAGCAAAGAGCCAAGTTTTGAGGTTCCTTGTGAAGATGGGGAGTGATGTTGTCTGTCTGCGGTGGAGCGGTAGGGCGTTCCAGGCTCTGGCCGCGAGGAAGGAGAAGGAGCGGCCTCCCGATCTGGTCTTTCTGGCACGGGGGACCACAGCATAGGAGAGCTGGGCTGATCGTAGGGTCCTTTGGGGTGCGTGGAAAGCGAGGCAGCTGTTCAGGTACGCTGGTCCGGCATTGTGGAGGGCTTTGTGTGCGTGGGTGAGGATCTTGAAGATGATTCTAGCCTCGATGGGGAGCCAGTGGAGTGTGCGCAGGTGCTGGGAGATGTGGCAGTGTCTTGGTAGGTTGAGGACCAGTCTTGCGGTGGCGTTCTGGATGTTTTGCAGCTTGCGGTGAGGTTTTTGTTTATTCCGGCGTAGAGTGAGTTGCCGTAGTCAAGTCTGCTGGTGACGAGGGCGTGAGTGACGGTCTTTCTGTGCTCGAGGGGGATCCATTTGAAGGTCTTACGTAGGAGGCGGAGGGTGTGGAAGCAGGAGGATGCAACGGAGTTGATCTGGCAGTCCATTTTGAGCTCGGAGTCCAGGATGATTCCAAGGTTGCGTGCGTGGTCGGTGGGGGTTGGCGGGCTTCCGAGGGCGGTGGGCCACCAGGTGTTGTCCCAGGCGTCGGGGTGTGGGCCCATGATGAGTACTTCTGTTTTGTCCGTGTTGAGTTGTAGGCAGCTGTTTTTCATCCATTTGGCACTGCTTCCATGCCTTCTTGAAAGTTGTGTTTGGCTGCGTTGGGTTCGTTGGATAGGGAGAGGATGAGTTGGGTGTCGTCTGCGTAGGAAATAATGTTGAGTCCGTGGGCTCTGACGATGGGGGCGAGCGGAGCCATGTAGACGTTGAAGAGCGTGGAGCTGAGGGAGGATCCCTGGGGGACTCCGCAGGCAGTTGGTGTAGGGTCTGAGAGAAAAGGAAGGAGTCTGACCCGCTGCGTTCTGCCGGTGAGGAATGAGCGGATCCAGTCGAGGGCATTGTCCCAGATCCCTGCTTCGTGGAGTCTGTGTACTAGGGTGCGGTGAGAGACAGTGTCGAAGGCGGCTGAAAGGTCGAGGAGGATGAGGGCTACTGTCTCTCCTCTGTCCAGGAGGGAGCGGATGTCGTCTGATGCTGCGAGGAGGGCGGTTTCTGTACTGTGTTTTTTTCTGAAGCCGGATTGGGAGGAGTCGAGGATGTTGTGTTCTTCGATGAAGGTGGCGAGTTGGCTGTTGACGGCTTTCTCGATGACTTTCGCTGGGAACGGGAGCAGGGAGATGGGTCTGTAGTTTTTTAGGTCAGTGGGGTCCGCCGAGGGCTTCTTCAGGAGGGGGTTGATCTCGGCGTATTTCCAGTCGTCGGGGAAGGAGGCGTTCGCCAGGGAGCGGTTGATGGTGTGTCGGAGCATGGGTGCGATGGTGTCGGCGGCTCTGTTGAAGATGTGGTGGGGGCAGGGGTCCATGGAGGCCCCGGAGTGGATTGACTTTATTGTCTTCAGTGTGTCTTTGGTGATGAGGGGTGTCCAGCTGTCAATCGTTGACTTCAGGGTGTCGGGGGCGTCTGGTGAGGGTTCGGTGTGTTGGCTGTCTTCGTCGAAGTTGTCGCAGATGTTCTTGATTTTGTGGTGGAAGAAGGTGCTGAGTTTGTTGCAGAGGTCTTGTGAGGGAGGGATGTCGGTAGATTCGCTGGTCAGTTGGGCGAACTCTTTGATGATGCTGAAGAGCTCTTTGCTGTTGTGCGCGTGTGTGGAGATTCTGTCTTTGATCGCTGTTTTCCTCGTATTTCTGATCAGTTGGTGGTGGGCGTTGGTGGCGGCTCTGAAGTTGTTGTAGGCTTCTGTGGATTTGGAGTTCCTCCAGGCCTTTTCTAGGCGGCGGCATGTTTATCTTGACTCTTGAAGTTCGGTGGTAAACCATCTTGCTTTCTTGGCGTGTGTGTTGTTGTTCTTCTTGAGGGGGGCTATGGTGTTGGTGCTGTTGGAAATCCATCTGTGCAGAGTTCGGGCTGCGGTGTTGGGGTCGTCTTCCGCGGTGGCTGGGGTGGTGTTGCCGAGTGAGGAGGTGAGCTGGTCATTGGTGATTTTGGTCTAGTTTCTTCATGGGAGCAGGTGCTGATGTCTGTGGATGGTGGGTGTTCTGACGGTGAAGTGGATGCAGCGATGGTCTGTCCAAGGGAGTTCGGTGGTGTGACTGAAGGTGATGGAGTTTCCTGTTGTGAAAAGGGGGTCGAGGGTGTGTCCTGCTGAGTGCGTGGGTTCGGTCACGATCTGGCGGAGTCCAATGTTGTGGAGGTTGTCCAGGAGGGATGTGGTGTTGGGGTCTAGCTGGTTGTCGAGGTGGAAGTTGAGGTCTCCCAGCAAGGTGTAGTTGGTGGATGCGATGGATTGCGGGGAGATGATGTCCGTGATGGAGTTGGTGAAGGGTCCACAGGGTCCGGGGGGGGCGGTAGACGATAGTTCCTCGGAGGGTGGTGGTCAGGCTGGCCTGTATCTTGAAGTGTAGGTGTTCCATCAGGTCTGTGGGCTCGTCGGGAAGTGTGCTCAGCCGGAGGGTGGATTTGTGGACGATGGCGATTCCTCCTCCAGGGCGGCTGGGGCGGTCCTTTCGGGAGATTTTGTATCCTTGGGGCATGGCGATGGTGATGTCCGGTCCTGAGGTGGCGTTGGTCCAGGTTTTGGTGAAGAATGCGATGTCCGGGGTGGTGCTGTCGAGGAGGTCCCAGATTTCGGTGGCGTGTTTGTGGAGGGATCGGACGTTGAGGAGGATGCATTGCAGGGTCTTTGGTTCGGTTGTGTTCTTGCGGGCGGGTAGCACTGGATCCGTGGTTTTGGCAGCACTGCAGGAGTGGCGGCAGCGCTGACAGCTGAAGGGTCCGTGGGTGTCGGCTGGTGATGCTAGCTTGCAATTGTTGTTGCGTCCTGGGTTGAGTGCGTGGAGTGCCGCTGGGTTGTAGCGTTTGTGGCTCGGAGATCCAGGGTTCCTGGCACTGGTCGTGGACGGGTCGCAGACGGGCTTGCCTTTGGCGCGCCAGTGGCGCGGCCGCACAGCGGCCGCCATTAAGTAGGGGTCAGGAGGGCTGGACAGCTAGGAGGCGGGGAGGGGAACTGGTTTGTGCTGGTTGCACTGGGGGAGAGGGGCTGCGGGGGCAGCAGCGCCGGGGAAAGCGGGAAAAAGGAGGCAAAAGTGAGGAGAGGGGGGTAAAAAAGGGAAAAGGAATAAAGGGTGAAAACGGAGCAGAATCAGAGAATAGGGAAAAAAACGAGTGAAGGGTGAAGAGGCTAGAGGGTGAAAAACAGGTGAAAAACAGAGCGGACAGGAGAGGATGAAGGGGGCAGACAGGAGAGGATGAAGGGGGCAGACAGACAGAGGATGAAAGTGGCAGAAGCAGAGAAAAGTGAAAAACGAGTGAAGGGTGAAGAGGCTAGAGGGTGAAAAACGGGTGAAAAACGGAGCGGACAGGAGAGGATGAAGGGGGCAGACAGCGGAGCGAGAGAAGGAGTCAGAGGTCCACTGGACCACCAGGGATGAGGCGCAGGTATAACCTGCGAGTGGAGGAGGGCCTCGAACACCAACACTACAGGAGTGCAGGAGCTCAGGAGAGGCCTCACTTAATGGTGGAGCTGCGAGGGTGGGAGAGCAATTTCATTGACAAAGAGTCAGAGAGTAAGAGACAGAAAGAGGTATCTCCCCATGTCTAACCCTTCCCACCATGATTTCAAAACAGTTTGAACCATCTGCTTAGACGTAGGGTTCCAGAGAAATCACAGTTAACAGGTAGGATAGAACCCTATCCTTAAATTCACTGCAGTCAGTTGCCAATAGGAACAACAGGGTTAAGTGAGGTATCAGATTTCTATAGGTGCCCCAGCCATCTATCACTGTTTGAAAGATTTGTTTCCTCATGCGACCTACTATGCTTAGTACTACATTCCCACCACCAGCTGCTTCTCTTTTGGAGCCTGACTGTGGGAATCATTGGAGCTATAGTGATCTTTCCAGAAGTCGGTCCTGTGCTGGCCCCTGTTACCAACCACCGGACGCCTGGTGGGCCAGTTACCTGACATTTGGAACTTTACCTATGACCTTTTTTCTTACCAGGCAGACAATAATCATATTTGTGGGATACTAGGCATGTTTCCTTTTTAGTGGTATTTCTTGTGTTTTGAATACAATTTGCAGAGTTCTTAGCAGTATGGGTTTCAACAAGTTGAGCTTTCCTCACCTATTCCAAACCATGAGTAAATATAAAAAGTGCAAACATATTGTAACATACATGATAAATGTTTAACTTTCCATCAGGTGCCTTTAGTCACTGAGAGATATTCCCCATACTGAAAGACTGCTACATGAAGCATTCCGCAGATTTCCAATGGCTAGATCTCTGGCCCATAATTTACGAATGCCCATATAGTCCAGTAGAATTTGAATTACAGAAGCTCACTGATTACACATTTTAATATCTGTGGGGTCACACAGAAGGTGCTAGGACATTTGATGGATCTAAAGTTGTCTTTCATTTTAACTGCCATTCTTTTCCTTCCTATAGATAAATACAAACACTCACCAGCCTCTTGCATAAGATTGATCATTAAGGGCCCAGTCATTGACTGACTCAGGATCCAGAGAAAAGGCCTATTTGGAGTAAGGGAATAACCCAAGCAATTGACTTGCTTCGGGTAAACATTTTGTTTCATTTTTAAAATATAAAAATTGTGTGGTAACCATTAAACGATACCTCCCCGGCCTAAACGTCCGAGGCGCAGTGCACTATTCCCTTTGTTACTCCTGTCTCTTTTTCTAAGACAAGTAGTTGCATTACATTGCATTGCATTTGTATGCGGCATGGTGAGCTGGTGGCTAAGGGAATTCGAAAATGTTCACACCCAGTTCTGTCATTGTGCATCCAGTGCTAGGCAAGAACTGTGGTCAAAACGTTAAGGCACTTTGTTACACTGGCTTATAACGGTTCTGTGCTCCCTTGTGCTCTGTATTATTCAAGACAAGAGAAATATTGTATGCTGGCGAACTGTTAATGCATTTGTTTCTGCATTTTAATTCTTGAAAAGAAAAATTGCAAAATACCCAAATCTTAACACTGCCGTTCTGAATCCCAATTTATGGTATCCATACAAAGTTTAATTCGTGGTTGGAAATTGAACATCCTGACTTTTGAGTATTTCCAGCCAGGGGAGGAACACAGTGGTGTCCATTGAGAAGGCAGTGAACACCCACTAAGTTGTAGCAGGTGGAGTATTCACAAACCTCGTCATTGATTTTATATACCTCATTCCCACGCTGAGAAGTTGTGCAATTTGGGTGGAGAATCATATTTCCTTTCTCCACCCAAAACAATATTCTGCAGATGGAAAAAAACAGGAATATATTTGTGACTCTGTGCCATGTGAAAGTCGCTGGATCAATTGCCATGTGTCGGCATGCTCCTCATTTCATCATTCTCAAGACCTGCTAAGTGTTCCTAGGAAGTAGACTCCTCTGACCAGTCCCCTCACAGGTGCTCCATATGTTTTGGGTGTTGTTCACCAACATAGTTGTACATTCGGTAGGAGTACATCCAAGTGTCTCTCCCTGTTTTATGGGTGACCTTTGTCTTTATGATCAGACCATGTCATGAATAATGTACTCATTTTTGCATGGCTCCTATGTGGCATTATTTGTTTTTCTCAGAATCAAACACACAGTGGGAAACATAAAATGCTTGCCTCTAGTGTGGTTTTAATTTTATCCCTGTGCGTGGGGGCCATTAATTATTTTTTCTGACTGACATGCATCATATAGTGGTTTTGGCCAGGAAAATTAAGCTTACAAATTCTTCCAATCAATGGTACCCTTAATGTAGATGAGCCACCAGCTCATAGGTTTCTGATGGTACAGCCAGCTGGGGCAACATATAAATTAGGTGATTGGATTGTGAGTTTGGCACAGCCTATTTTTCATAGAAATATATAACATTTTGAAGGCATTAATTCATGATGGGAGATACCTGTCATAGATTAAACTATTGTTCTACCTGCAGCCAAACTTCAGGAGTCAGCCTTAACTGTTTCAATGTGCTACCTGACTTTCTATGGACAACAGCATCTGATTTCCATGGACCCTGGAGGACTGGCGTCCTCTCTGCTAAAAACACACAGCGGCCTGATTTAGAGTTTGCGGATGGCTACCCACCAGTTATTACAAGGACTTTAAGATATAATTCACTATAATAAGGCGGGTGGGCGCATTCGGTCCGCCAAACCCTACAGCAGGCCTTTAGGAGGAAGTCTAAAATGGATAGATTTCGACTTTTTGGAAATCTTTCCGAATTGGCCCAAAAATTCCCCATTATTCAGCACTGTCTGCAGCCAGATTTTAACAATTTGAAATGTTAACAATTCTCTGTTTTTTTAATGAATGACGCAATTTAAGGAGGCTTTTAGATTCATGCATGAAACAACTTCTGCTTCGGTTTTGGATCTTTGTGCGCGGATGTGCCTAGGTAAATTGTGGTATGTTTCCTTCTCGGTTACAGAATAGCCAACGTTTTGCAATAACTGTAAAGAGTCAGCAAACCATTAAACCTTTGATTTAGTGTTGTATTTGAGGTAAACCTTAAGCAAGCAAGGTAGTCTTCTGCACTATTTTAAACAAGCACTCTGCACCATGTTAAAGAGCAGGAGGGAAGTTGAGAAACATAAAAATGCTGACAGAATTATTGATTCACGCTGGGAAAGTGAGGCGTTCCCCGGAGAGTTTATTGAGCCATATAACCAAGTCATTTAAAAAAGAAGGATTTACTGCACCCTTTACCTTTGTTTGCTTTTCCTGCTACGGTTTAAAAACTGCTGTTTATTATTGAGTGTTTTCATTTCTTTCGAGATGTGATCTGCCCGATACCTGACCTTTCTGTGTTTATTAACTAAAATCACAGGCTTTTCTTAGTAAAAACTATTGTATTTTTTTTTTTAAAAGAAGGTTGAGTTACAATTAAAATAACCAGGTGCACAATCTCGGTCATTTACACCGATCTAGTTTCTTAAACCCTATTTCACAAAATGGTGATTAAGAAATCTGTAACTTGCACAAACACGAGGCAACTTTCACTACAAGGCAACTCTCCCAAGATCTACGTGTGTCGAAATTACCAATGCGGTCAAAAATCAAGAAATTACTCTGACATGTTGAGTTTGTGAAGGGAGCCTTCTCGCAACTCTTGAAGCCAATGGTTGAATTTTTTGCACAAAAAACAGTTGTATAAAATCAATATTTTACAGGGAACCATGAAATATGGCATTATTTTCATGATTCCTTGTGGAATATGGCTTTTATCATTATAATATAAAACATAAAACCAAGAAGAGAGAGGCCCCTCACACCAAAGGGACAAAGCTCTGTGTGAACTATAATGTACAAAAAACATAACTCCCTTTGGGTTAAATCACATTCAACGCACTTACACCTGTGCATACGGTCTCAAACCAATCCTATATGTTAACCTCAACCCCAGTTTCACTTATGGTACCATACAATAACATATACTGTATAATATTAGAAAGGTTTTTTATTAAAATAAAAAATAAATATGATCAGCGCAACTATTTCACAATAAAATTCCATACATTATTAAAACGCTAAACATATCAGAGCTACAGTCGGTCATGTTAATAAAATACAAAGCACCCCTAAAATTCATGAACAACAAATCATCAATAAAGCATTTTAATTCACTGTAACATAATTAGTCCCTATGAGAAGGGAGAAAGAAAAGAGGAAAGAAAGAAAGAGAGAAAACATTTGACAATGCATGTTGGAATTAAATGAAAAGTCTGATCTGTGTTACCGTATATAATGATGCTTAAGTTAGCCTTTGCGGCGCCATTTTATACTTAGCCGCCAATTCTAGGCCATGATCGCAATTAATTGCTCCCTGGCTCTGCAAGTAGTAGCCGTGCTGAATTTTCTGTGTCTTTCAATGTTAGTTAGGCTCACTCAATTTTAGTTAGGCTAGTACACTCTCTGAATAAAATTCATTACGTAGGACAGTACCAGACCTATTTTATTCTGCACCACTCACTCACTACCTTGTCCACATACCCCCACACACCCAACGGCTTCATAAAAAGATCTCCGGCAAAGAGCCCCTTCGCGGGTGCCCATCAGGCATTGCAGCGCCGGCCTGACGAGGAGCAAGCCGCCCTATGATGAAGCATGACATCCCTCGGGGTGTGTGAGGGCAATCGATAAAAGACCTGACCACTCCCTCATTCACCTCCACTTTAGGAACTGCACATTCCTTCATTTTTTGCATCTCTCAATGTTGGGCCTCGCTGTACTAATGAATACATTGTTTTGTACTTCTGCATACCTTTCCCATGAGATAAAAGCCTGCTCCCTCTGGCTCAGTTGCGAAGGCAGGCAGAGTGACCTTGACGCACAGATAGTGTGTGCTCAGACTCAGAATCAAAACTTATCCCTCTGTCTCTTCATTGTGTAACTGGTCCCAGCTGGAAATTTCCAGCCTGGACTTGTCTTGTGGGTATTGGAAATGTATATTATGTTTTACCAAGTGTTCTGAAGTCAGTCCCTCGGCAGCCATCTCGTGAGGCTGGTCAGACTGGGCTCCGCTGCAGCGCAATACTAATAAATTATTTTGGTTTATATTCTCTACTGTCTGACCAACTCTTCATTTGTTTGGAAGGCTTAGAGGTGGTCACAAGTGACCCGAGTGACCCTATTCGGGTCACTTACTTCAGTTGGCGCCCGAACAGGGACTCCATCGGGTGTCCCATCTTTGCCCGCAGACGGGTGTGGAGGACGGGGCCACGTCGGGTCGGATGGGCGGATCGGGGATCCCTGCATGATAGAGCCTAGTATTCGCAGCTGCCCCACCTGTCTGACCGGGGGTGCCTCGCCCAGTGGTCATCCCGGCTGGGGTCCTGAAAGGCAAAACCCTTGGAACTGACCGTTTGGTCCGAAGAGTCGGCGGTGGAGAATAAATTTGTTCAACCTGTGTGCACCAGTTGAGTTTGCTTTGGTTCTTTGTGAATATGGCGCCCTTTTGAATAATATTTGGTATGGTCTGCGGACCATTTGCTTTGCACTTTGTAGGTCTGCGGACCGATTTGGGTACAGAGTGTCTGCGGACACTTTGCCAGGCAACATAATGGATTTGGCTTACTTTTGAAAATGCCTGGAATCTGGCCGGCTTTTGGTTTTGTGTTGTCGACTCTGATTTGTTTCATTGGTGCAGTCTGAGGACTGACTTTTGGTTTTCTTTGTTTGACACGGTCTTTGGAACAAGCGCATGAATTTGTTTGGGTTCTTTGTGAACATGGTACAACATTGGTTTGTTTTCGGTACAGTCTGAGGACTGTCGTTTGGGAAAAACACTTGCAATTGCTTTGCCAGGCAAAATAACGAATTTGGCTCCTTTTTGAAAATGCCTGGAATTAGCTTAATTTTGGTCTCTTGTTGTCGTTGTTGCTCTGCAGATGCTCGATTGGAAGAAGATCAGCCGGGGCCTCCAGAAGGCACTCTTAATATTGATGCGCGTGAAGAATGGTCTTGGCCCTATTATGGTTAGTACACTATGGCACAAATATATGAGGGACAATGCCGAGTTGAAATGGCCGTTGATGGGCACTTTTGAACAGAAATAATAGTAATAATATATATATGTTTGTTTTTACATAGGACGAATGGTTTGAGAAATGAAGAAGGCAGTCTATGTTGGATTCCCTTTGAACATGGCGGAAGGAGGCTAATAGAGGCGATAATGGATGGAAAGGAATGTACAAACAGGGAAGAATGCAAAATCAGAAGGTCATAGCACATGATAAAAAAAAAGGGGGGGGGCGGGTTGATGGCGCCCAGATTTCACCTATAGCTTTAGGCATTGCTAAATGACAGAAGCTGCTTTGAGTCTCGGACTTAAACTGCATTCTATAAGTGGCACACAGAAATTCGGTGCATGAAAAGTGAAAACAATGAATGAGGCCTGCTCAGATGCTTTCAGTCTAATGAATAATGTAAAAAGATGCTCAATTAATTAATTCATGATTGATTTGAGTGTGTTTAATTTAGTTTTGACCTCACTATAGAATGTACATTTAATTTGGAAAATGTGTTTTGAACATTCAAGGTAGTATATATTTGTGCTGAATAAAAACGCATTTTAAAGTGTAGAAGAAAAGCTGAAATACACAGCTCGTGATTTAGTTTGCTTTGGAAGGCTCACTGTCCGGCCTTGAGATAAGAATGGAATTTTCTCTCCGTTTCTGTCTCTTCATTAAAAGGACGCATGCAGAAATACACAATTTTTTTATTTTCTTGAGTTCTGCAGAAGGGAGGAGGGGCTCATTGGGCAGCTTCTGTGGGAGACACAGAGAGGCAGACAGAGATAAACAGCGCAAAGACAGGGAATTAGCTGAGGGAACGAGGGCAGATTTAGATGCTAAAAAACTTAGGGGGATATTAGCAACAACTTGCGATAATTATCGCAAACCGCGCTTAGCGCGTTTTTTTTAATCGCAGCGTATTGCTGGATTTTATCGCGGAGATAACACGCTATTAGCAACGTTTACCTCCAATGCGATAAAATATCCAGCGATAGCGGCGAAATGCGTCAATATCGCTGGAAATCCAGCGATATTCACGCATTAACGCCATGGGGGACTTAGCTTGACAATCCACCTCCCATTGAACAAACAGGTAAAGTCATGTTTTTAGCAGGTGTTAAATTCTAGCGATAATCGCGCTTAGCGCGAGTTTTTTTATCGCTTCGCCTGCGTTGCTAATAGGGGAAGTTGTGTTAGCGACTGTTTTCAGTCGCTTTTAGTTGGGAACGCCTACCTTGCATGTCATTAGCGATAATTATCGCTGGCATGCAAGGCGATGCGAAAACCGCCCGCTATCGCCAGAAAGCTGTCGCTAACGCCTGTTAGCGACAGCTTGCTGATAGGGCGATAAAAAAATCGCCGCTTTGGCGGCAAAAAGTGCCGCTAAAGCGGCGATAAAGCCCTTGCTAATATGCCCCTCAGTTTTATGCTTTGACTAACTGGCTTTGTGAAGTTTTAATTTGTCCTATGCATTTATTTCTCTTCATGGGAGATTTTGCAATTGTTAATTATTGATCTAACTATATGCTAAAATAACGCTTGCATTATATTTCCTGCACTCTTTAAGAGTCCTGACTGACTTTTATGCCTCACTTTCCATAGAAATAGCGTGTCCTTCCTTTAAGGAGTGTTTTGTATGCAATATATAATATGTTCTGTATTACTTCTATTTTGTCCTATATTCAATTCTGTAACGTGATTGATACTTGACTAATGAATAAAGAGTCAGAGAACATTAAATTCTTTTTCGCTAACCCTTATACTTGCGACACAGCCAGCAGCAATGATTATGTCTGTTATTTCTGTTGCTACTCCCACTGTGGTTTTTCATCCCCCGGCATTAGTGAGTACTGGGACACGGGTATGTGGATTTGAGAATAGAAACTGGACGAAATTGGAGGAACGTGTGGGCCCATACGTGTGATTTGAAGTGGGAAATGGAGAGAAGAGGGTAACAGCTTATTAAGCTGCTCAGTGGACTCCTGTGGTAGGTGTGTGGAATGTGATAGAAATTATGAGCCTTTTGTGCAACGGTTTGTCCTTAGGAATATGGCTGCTATATTGCTTGGTTTCTAGGAACAGTGTTTTCAAAGATGCTGCGCCGCAGGTTTTGTGTGATATTAACAGGGATACTTATTTTGTTAGACAGCATTATCATGTATTTGGGTTCTCTTATTCCGCCGAAAAAAAGGGAGAAGATTGGGGTAAGTTAACGGCTTGTCGCCAGAGGAAAGATGAGAGTGTGTCTGATGTTGTTTTTTTTTTTTTTACTTGACTTGAAGATGTTCCTAGATTATAGTGGACAGGATTTGTGTCTTGAAAGGGGATTTGATTGTTTGTTCACAGATTTGTTTCTAATGCGCTTTCTGAAATAGCGACTTAGTTGCAGACATTTGAGAATATTTGGTCTACATTGCCTCTTTCTGTTACATATTCAACATAGCACAATGTTATGAGTGTTTCAGTAGATTTTTCGGCTGTACCAGTTGTAACACACATTTTGCGCCCTCTTGCTTTGACTATTAGTCCTTTTACTGTGGATTCTCTGTTTGTGGTAATGTTTAATTGTGGTGAATGTATGATGATGGGTCTTAACGTAAGCAGTGTCGTGGTTGCCAGTGAATAGTGTTTGACTCCCCCTGAGTTTTGCGGATGTGTCATTCACTTGGTGGGCAACAGGCGATCCAGAGGTGGGATTGCTACAGATACCGTGGGTTTTTGATCCAGGATACAGACAATGCTATCTTGCCTCGAATCCCTTACTATCGGATACAATGGGCGGGGTAGCGAGCCTTGTTGTGCATGATGCAAGATTTGGTTGAGAAAGGCGTGATTGAGGATACAACTGTTAATATTTGTAATAGCCCCACTATTTCGATTGTGTTTACAATTTTGTGACTGATTTGTGTGAAGTTAACAAAAATGTGGTTCCCTCTTACTTGCGCATCGTTTCAGACACAGGGCAAAGTTGTAGGGACAGTACAGTTCAATAGTTATTGCCTTTAGCTTTGAATGGCCATGGAGTATGCCTTTCCAAGGGTAAGTATTGTCAACAGGAGGTTACCTATTTCGGTCACCTACTGTCAAAGGGGGGTAGGAGATTAGCTCCTTGGCGAACTAACACATTAAAGAAGTGCATGAGGTGCATGAGCCTTTATCCTGAATGCCTGAAGCAGTCTTTTGGGCAACTAACACTTGGGCAACTAACAAACTGCGCATTCTTCGGCTCCTGTGCTTGATACACAAATTGTTGCGTGCCGTTTTGTGTTGTAAGTGCACGAGACAGCTTGTTGTGCGTTTTCTCTCTTTGATGCTGTCGAAAGAGCCCTCCCGAGCTGTCTAGGGGTGGTCATGACGGTGGCCGTCTCCATAAGACAATCGATTGGACTCGTTTTAGCCACTGACCTCACAGTTATGGCACCTCATGCTGTGAACACACTCTTGAATAAAAAAGAGACACAGCACCTTACCAGTGTACGTCTAACTGGCTATAAATTAGCATTGTTTGCCAAAAATATCGTGATTACAAGATGTGCCACTTTGAATTCAGACATGTTACTGCCCCTCCCTTCTGCCAAATGATGGAATTGAAAAGGAAAATGAGATTAAAGGACGGGTAGACTAGACTGATGTTCCCTTATCTGACCCTCAAGGGGAACTATATGTTGATGGCTCTTGTTTAGATTCCCAGGTGGCACCACCACTATTGCTTATGTTACAGCAACACTACATACAGCCGCAGAGACATCACGAGTCCCTTATCAGTTAGCCCGAGTAACTGAGTTAGCCGCCTTTATTAGAGCTTGTGAATTGTAAGTGTAGTGCCCACCGGAAAGTAACTGATGATGTGGGAATGGATAATGTGTTTGCAGATCAGACAGCTAAGGAAAATGATCAAACTGTAATGAAAAGAATGTTTGTAGCAGGCCCTGCTGGGTGGGTACCGGAAGTCACGATGTTTAAGTTGAAAGTACTGCACAATTGAAAGGACGAGGGATGGTGAATTGATAGGCCAGGAAAAAAAAAGAATGTTGCCAGATGCATATGTATTTCCCGTGGTTATGATGACACATTGCCCAGTCCGTGTACCGTATGGTGCGCTTGATGCACAATCCTGGAAAGGGTACCTGTGTGCCCCCTGGTACTTTCGCACCACATACTTTTCCTGTTGAGGTTCTTCAGATGAATAATATAGGAATAGACAGATGCAATAATTCGAAGGATGTCCTGATTGTTCTTTAAGTGTTTAGTAAATAAATTGAGGCTTACTCCACTACTCATTGTTGGTAAAAAAAACGTATCTTTGCCAGTTAACTGAAAGTTTGCATTCTATTCACTCATAGGTCCGGGACGCCCTGCAGTCACATCAGAGGGGCCCGGATGCGATGCCCAGCCTGGCTGCTTGTTATGGGCAATTCGAAGTGAATAAGACTGAGACGGATCTGCAGCATTATGAAGTGCTGAATGAGGCAGTACCACCGAAAAACAAAAGAGAGAGGAGGTATCCAGGAGTAACAATTCCCCGATCATTCTGTACCTGAAGTCACTGGCTACGATTTGTGCCCTCGGATGGAGGAACAGTGCACCAAGGGAGAAGTCAGAATAGCAGGGATGGACTGCGAGGATGAAGAATAGGGTGTATGTAGCCTGACTGTGGTACCAACGATAGCTAAGGGAAAGGGAGGTTGGTGCATTGTCCAAAACATTGAACGGGATAAGTTGAGGGTGTCTTCCTGAAAGGGGGGTGCTGTTATATTCCATATAGGTACCCTATATAGGCGCAGGTGACACTGCAACCTTTCACCTATATCCTTCCCTACATTACATACATAACGGTTCTTAGGCACTGACATTTTACCCAGATATGACACTGCATTCAGATCGCGGGTTTTTCCCTGGTTCGATTCTCATACATTATGCATGAGGATTCTTGGAAGCACAGCAGGACTAACAGTAGGATTACCATCTCCTGTATAATATCTCTGTATAAAGTTCAGGCCTGACATCATCCTTTAGGCGGACACAGTAACACAGCAAGGTAGGACCCCTGTGGAGACCTATGGGTATATATACATCATGTCTTGCTTAGACAGACAGAGGAGACCATGACTTCCCGGCTGACACACTGACCAGAGACGCTGAGGTTCCTGCATGCAGACGCTCCAGCTAGCAGTGGTCTAACATCCCTCGCGGGTGTCCAACTCGAGACTAGGACGGGGTCCCACATTCTCTAAACTCTCAGGTAATGGGGTGGACTAGATCCTAGAGGGATTCTTGGCATAACACCTACATAGATGCTAGGTAGATTTAGGTACATCTAGTTAGGGAGGCATCGTAGGAGTACGCATTTTTATCATGTGTTTTATGTATATATTCATGATTTCTGTAAGATGGTAGAACTATACCATCCCTTTACTTTAGTAGTATTGCTAATCATATATCTCTGTTACTGTCTAATGGTTGTTGCAGCTCATCTATTCTACACTAGAATAACAACTGTT
This sequence comes from Calotriton arnoldi, assembly GCA_963921515.1. Classification (NCBI taxonomy): domain Eukaryota; kingdom Metazoa; phylum Chordata; class Amphibia; order Caudata; family Salamandridae; genus Calotriton; species Calotriton arnoldi. Next base: position 219,521 of record CAWUFW010004513.1, read on the forward strand.
CAACAACCTTTATTGACAAACGCCCAGTATGTTTATTCTGTGTATCTCTGAGACAAAACTAAGTAAGCACGAGTGACTGAACGAAAGGTAGTATATTGTTTCCACGATCCTGGGGGATCAGGGTTGTCATGTTCTGAGGTTGCCAAGAACTATTCTCTCCCCGATAAGAGGAGACTCTAGTGGCACTGTGAGCTAGCTAATACAGACAGGCTAACGTATCCGGTGGGGGTGCTCGGAATCCGTCCGCCACCAATCCCACAGTTTGTTATCCAAAATGTGCAGATCCTGTATAGTTAATATAGGAACTACACGACATGGCGCCGCCAACGTTGTTTAGGTACTTATTTAACTGTAGAATCTGAGTAGTTCAGTCATGCTATTCTCAGAGACCCCTACTCACAAAACACCAGAGACGTCTGGAGTGGGTGGGCACAAACTCCACCACAGCTGAGTAGGCGAGAAATACTATTTATTGGCTGTTGGTTAATCAAGCTTGAAGGACACAGTGTTCCTAAAATTGTGCATAAAAACCTTATCTTTGTTCCCTTGAACAAACTTCTTCTTTACAAAAATGACTAAGACAAGAGATAACGTAGTAGTAGATCTACACCTCTCAGGGGGAGAAGAAGATGCAGACGCAATTCCGATTGCAGAACAATTCAGACATACAATCACCCTGAAACTGTTAGAAAATGGTTTATCACCTAGGGGTGGCTTAGTAGTTTTAGTGATTGAGGCACACAAATCAAATAAAGCAGAGGTATTTTATTCATGGGTTCCATTCCCAGCAGCAAATGCAGGAACACAGACATTTCACTCTTACACAGAAGGAGATGCACCAGTGGAATATTGTCCGTTTGAGAACATAGAGGTTCCACTCACGTACCAGGAACACTTATACTGGTTCAAAGGCGCCCTACCCCACATAAAAAGTAGAGTAAGATTAGGCCCGCTCGGAGGAGAAGGGGCAACATGGCCGATATGAGCAGCCTGCACACCACATCCTGACATTTAAACAATGCCACCAGGAGACTTACTCATACAACATAAAGATTTAATTAAAATCTATAGAAACATGACACAATTCGTCATGAGGACATTCACTGTCCAACCAGCAATAGTTGCAACTAATGGAACCCAAGCACAGGGTACAGCAACTAAAATCACAGCACAACATTACACGCAGTGATGGGTAAAATGCCCTCTAAACGTGAACAAATGCCATTCTGGGTAGCTCAGAAAATCACACAGCTAGAGGCAGTATTCCCGAATACTACCCCGTATGAAAAACACAGAATGCTAACAATCTGCTTGGACATGGGGATAACACCACAAGTAGAAGATTGTACCACTTGGGGTGCAATCTTTGCTGCCATTTATACCAGGACTCATGGTATTCCTTCATTAGCGGTGGTACCAGACGTATTAAGACAAATACAAAACGAGTACGGAGCAGAACCTGCTCTGAACTTAGGAATGAAGTTACTAGGTAACTAGGACCAGGTATCAGCCATAATACTAGCTAATATTAAAGGGGAAGCAGCTTCAGTGGCAATCCGCCAACGCCTGAGGGAATTCAGTCCGTTAGATCAACAACACAAACTACCCAAAATAATTGAAACTGCATATGCAGATTTAGGCAGAGACAGTTTGGGTGGGAAAGCTTTAAAACCACAACTGATGGGCAGTCCTGAGAAGGACACTTCCAAGCAGACACCAGCTTCTTCTAAAAAGAAGTGGGATAATAAAAAACAACGAAACTTTAAAGGAAATAGATCTCAATCCCGAGGTAGATCTCCTCCACAGGAGCCCTCTGAAAAGAGGTATAATCTCAGGAATAGGGATAACATTAGGAAACCTGACTGGTATCAGGATACTGATACACGTTCCTCTCGTTCCTTTCAGGGTTCATTGAAAAACTCCGAGAGGGAAGGACGGTCAGAAAGACAAGAAGAGCGTACAAAGTCCAGAGAAAAGCAGCACGCTCAAGATTACACTTCTAAAAAAAAAGAAAACCCAAAGCAAAAGCCACAGTTCAAAAAGAAGAAAGTTGCAGGTCTAAAGATCAGACATGCCCAGAATTCTGAGGACTCGACTACTGAACGGGGAATGGGCTCTGACGATGCTAGACAGTGCGGCAGAAGTAACAATAGCTCGCCAGAACCTGAAGGAATTTCTGGTGACAGCGGACTTGAATGATTATATCATGGTAGAAACACCTGATACTAGAGTAAGTGTCCCACATAAAGTATATGAAATAACGCTCCAGATGGAGGGGGACAAGAGTAGAAAAGTGAAAGGTCTCTTTTGGGAGAACCTAACGTTTGGCTATGACATTCTGTTAGCTGAACAAGATTGGCCACCAGCATTCGTCATGGACTGTCCTAAAGGAGAAACAGTAATTATGCCGGCATTCTCAGACGATATTCCCAGGCATTTCCGACACACATATGCACAGGAATGGGCTGTAGCCCAGGCTCCGGCATTATACAAAAACCATGTTGGATGGGATGAGGATTCAACCCACCACATTATTCCTTTAAAAAATGCTCCAACTGCACAGAGGCAGTATCCAATAAAGCAAGAAGCTAAAAAGCAGGTCATGGAGATCTTAGATCAACTTGAATACCAAGGGGTGATTGAAACTTGCACCTCTCAGATGAACAATACTTTGTTTCCTGTCATGAAACCTGACAACACATATCGTCTAGTTTTAGATTACAGACATTTAAACACTTGCACTAAGACATTTGCAGTCCAAAATGCACACAGTGCCGCATTAATGAATAACATTGTGCAGAAAAAATATAAAACGACACTTGATATCTCAAATGGATTCTTCTGCCAAAATATAGCGCCTGAAAGCAGGTATCTAACAGCCTTCTCATCGCTAGGGACCCAGCATCAATTTTGGCGACTCCCCCAAGGGTATAAGAACAGCCCGGGGTTGTTTTCTGCCAGATAACCGAATTACTTCAAAAATTGGATGAAGAGGCATTGTCCTATGTGGATGATATTTATCTGATGGACGATGACCTGGAGGAACACTTGAACAGAGTAAATACCATAATTTTGGGATTTGCATCTGAGTGCTACAAATTTAACTTTAAAAAATCAACAATTGCCCACCTCAGTGTCCTGTTTTTAGGATACGAACTTTCAAGTAAAGGAAAGAGCCTGGCAGCCAATTTTTTAGAAAAATGTGCGCTGCTCCAACCTCCAAAATCATTGAAAAATTTACAATCAATACTGGGATTCCTAAATTTTGGTCGAACATACATTTTGGATTACGCAGAAAGAGTAAAACCTTTCTACGACTTAATTAAACCTGATTTCTCAGCCAGAAATTGGACACAGGAACACATAGATACACTTCGTTCCTTACAAGCTGACATGATAGCTTCCAAACACTTACAGACACACGTAAACGTACGCAACCTGGTGATCCGTATAATCGCGGGTCAATCAGGGTACACCTATCTAACATATAATGAAGGTGAGACAGTACCGTTTGCATACAAGTCACATTTGTACACCAATGCTGAGATGCGCTTCGCATCCACTGAAAAGATTCTGACAGCGGTACAGACTGCTGTAGTGAGAAAACGAGCACTGGCTCAGTGGAAACGAATAATAGTAGTTACTCCAGTTCCAGCCTTAGAGGCTGCGACAAAGGCAAGCGTTCCTAACGCTGAAGCCTTACATCCAAGATGGATACAATGGGCTAATTCTCTCACTGCAACAGAAGTAGAATACAGGTACCACCCAAATTTAAAGATACAAGCATTCCTGAGATACGAACAAGAATATCCTCTACCAAACGAAATAATGCCTCTAGATCAGTATGAATATATAACTTACACTGACGGATCTGCTCAACCGGCCATAGGAAGTAAGCAACAATATAGCGCAGCATGTGCAATCGTTAAAGGTCGCATGCGGGATGGAAAATTCCACCCGAGTTGCACAAAGACGCAGTCCCTAGGAGACTGCCCGGCACAGTTGGCAGAGTTAAAAGCGCTGATACTGGCACTAGTAAATACGGATCGAGAATTCCCCACACTAATTGTGTGCGATTCCTTTTATGGTGTGCAGTCTAACAATGAATATTTGCAGTACTGGGTTCAAAACGGGTTCAAAGATGCAAAAGGTGGCACAATTAAGCATAAAATGCTATGGGAACAGGTAGTGGAGTTGAAAACCGAACTACCAAGGGCTCACGTGATGCATACACTGAGTCATCAGCGTGATGGCGTTCACGTTGGAGGGAATTCATTGGCTGATGAAGCCGCAAAGGGGGCTGTATGCACGACTTCCGTAGCTGCAATCACTCATTCTAAAACGAGAATAGATGGTGAGATTATGGTAGCTATTAATGCAACCCGCAAAACAGCGGAGCAGTACCAAAAAGGTTTCCACTCAAGCACTCCTACAAGTTAGATGCCAATAACATTCCATTTGCTCAGATTCCTGGAGTGGGGGATAGAGTAATTCCAAATATGGATCGTAGGTTAGGTTTAATACTAGCAGCACATGAAGGGATAGGTTCTGCTCATGCAGGAGTTACGGTGACTGTTTCCTTATTGAAACAACGCTACTGGTGGCCTGGTTTAACAAAGCAGACGAAAGACTATGTCTTGAAATATGACATCTGTCAGCAGATGAAGGGTTCCACCGTAACACGTCCTGCGCAGACACCATTGTTAATAGCTGACAAACCACTAGCGTGTGTCTACCTGGACCACTGCGGCCCCTTAAAAAGAGATGGGGCTAAAAGATATATCATGGTTGCAGTGGATTCCTGCTCAAGATTCCTATGGGTGTGGCCCCAGCGCTCGGGTGATGCTCGAACTGTTATAAAAGATTTGCGAGTCTTCATAGGGACATACGCAATTGGCACATTACATTTTGACCAGGGCCCTGCATTTAGCTCTCGGGCTTACAAGGAGGCCATGCGAGGATTGGGTGTAGCATTGCGGTACTCATCTCCGTAACATCCCAAAGGAAATTCGGTAGTGGAGAGAAAAAACCGAGACTTAAAGCAATCTTTAACAGCTAGAGTATTAGGCACGGGGGAAAGTTGGGTAAAACATCTGTATGGAGTTCAGCATGCACTTAACAACATGCCAAGAAGTTCTCTAGGGGGTGTCACTCCATATGAGGTCCTATTTGGGACAAGAATGTGGGTACCTGATCTTGATTGTGAAGGCGCAGTGGCGGATGAAAAACCTTTCAACATCCATGATCGTTTGGCTGTTTTACAGGATCTAAATGAATCCAGGACACAACAAAGTAACGTCCACCTGAAACAGACCGCCACTGGGGAAGTCAAATCAGTCACTGCAAGACCTGTCTGGATCCCAAAAGTCGGGGATCTGGTCAGAGAGAAAATAGCGGACAAGAAAGAATTTGGGCCATCCTACAGAAAGCCTGTACTGGTCCTAGCAATTGAAGGAACAAGAACTGTACTTCTACCGCCTCTTGCCGGGAAAAAAGGAGAAAAGATTTGTCTCAATTGACCTAATCAAACCACACTATGTGGCCGATACTAAGCAGTAGGCCACGTGGACTCCAAAGTAGCAGACGCCCTCCTCTCGCTACAATACAAGAAGTTCAAACGGAAAGACTCATCACGTTTGAAGAGCCTCCAGCATGGAATGAAGGACTAAGCAACAATGCTATGGAACTCGTTCCTCTTGAACCTGAAGTTCAAATTCATAATCAAACTCAAAATAACGCACAAGTTGCTATTCGACCAAATACAGACGTCTACGTCAACATACCTCAACAAGAGCAAAGAACGATTTCAACAAATCCTGATGCAATTCCAACAATTGATCGAACTGCTTCTGGCTACTTCATAAACTTTGATACGTTTTCTTTGGATCCAAGTGAACCTGAATCGATGCCAACCCAAAAATCACACAAGCAGCAAGTTAAAGACTTTATGAACTTTCTTAGAAAGACTTTCCTGGTATCACCATGGGTAGAACTATGGGTCACTTCCGGGATTCTTTTCTTTCTTTTCTGGTTAGGCTTAGTTATAGTTTTTAACATGCTTATTAGTGGACAATACATTCGGCAAAGCTCTGCTGCCCAAGAAGTGAACTTAATGTTAAAACCACATCAATCATCTCATCGAGAACAGAGAGACTTGTCGTCAGTGAACATTACAGCAGTTCCTATACCTGATGGTATAGTGTGGGACAAGGTTGATTTCGATATATTTGGCCCGACTGAAATTTTGAAAATTCCACATTTATTTAAAATATCATTAAGTGTTATCATTACCTCAAGTACATTTTCCGATGATTGGGATTTTGAAACTGTTAATAACATGTTGTCTGATTTGGAAAAATCTGCTGCGTTTTCCAATAGTGAAACATTGGAAGGCACATCCGACTATGAATCAATGTATTGTTATCAGCATTATGGTCATCATTTTTTGCATAAATCTGCTAATCCGAGAAATGTGTTCACATACCACCAGTGGGAACATTGTCCAACACCGCCGAAAGGCAGTTCAAAAACATTTGCACAGAAGTTTCCATATTTTTCAGGGTTTAATATGTCTGACCCAGCCTCATATTATTATAAGGTTGCACCAACAACAGCACAGTAAAATATGTTAACAAACACCAAACAGATTTACTCAGCATCCTTTATTGCCCAGTTGTCCGAACAAGGTTACGACTTATGGAAAGACACCATAGACTTAAAATCAATCTGGGGTACTAGAGAATGGCAGGTGCAGGGGTTAGAAGCTTTGTTTAGAGCATGTCTCATCCCTCAGCAGATCATGTTTTTGAACGAGACAGTGCAACAGACGTCTTGCCTTGGACTAGCCAAGAACAAAGACTTGAACACACCTTGAGTGCCGACTCCAACAAACACCGAGGGAAACGAAACATCACAAACAGGGATTACATTAGATGTCATGATACAATACAGTAGATCGGACCTCGATTGGAAGAAATGGTTTATTTGGCCCACAGACACAAATGGTTGTCAGGAAAGATTCATGGATAAAACCGAAGGGTTCACAATCCATAGGACAGATCCGCGCTATGTACAGAGACAACATCCAGGGAATAGTGACGTCATACAGTGTTGGGAAGTTGTGCCTTAATTGGCTAGAAACCTCAACGCTCACAGTGTTGAAATAACACTTATCCTTACTCACACAAGACATGGATCTTAGGGATTTTTTACTAGGTCCCAGGAAACCCCGCAAAAACGGTTCATATATGCTGGCATTTATGCTGCCTACAATGAAAATTGGGAAAATATCCCAACAGGAGGCCGCAGAAAGAATACAGGAAATAGACCATATTAACTTAGAGAAATCTCTAGCAGTGGTAGACAATGGGTTAACAACATTGACCTCCAGGATATATTCCTTAGGTAACATTGTATCTTCTGCGATAGACATTCTAGAACAAGATTTGGCCATATTACAACACGGGCAATCTCAGTTACGTCATATAATGTTATTGAGCTGGACGCTGCAATCTTTGCGTGCAGGCTATGTGCCTTGGCGTTTTATCAACAGTACGTCTCTGTTTTCTGAATACAATCTAACAGGTAAACAGATAGAAATGGCACAAAGGAGAGCAAAATATACAATGCTGCGTATCGAAAAACTGGATAGATTACCATTCACAGTGGCAGAATCACCGCAAACAGAATGGCTAATCCATGGCCACATAACTCTACCGGTCACTACTTTTCAGTTTCAATATTGCCTTGAACAAAAGCAGGCAGGCAAATATGAAAAAATGGGTAAGGAGTACATTAAGGAATCTTGGGAATTACCATACAGATTTCGATGCCGGAGTGGGGATCGAGAAGTGTTTCTCAGTGGTACAAACTGTGAGAACGCTTTAAGTGGATTGCTCATATGTCAGGACATTCTACTGCACGGGGCTTGTAATGGTTCTGTGGCGAACTTGTCCTATCATCTGAGGGGTGCCCAGCTGCAGTGATTACTCCAGCATTTGGGATACTTTCGAAAGGGAGTTACTTGATGCTGAACGGTCAAGGCTGCTGTGGAATGCTCCCGGGCATCGCATATCTGGTAACCGTGAGCGCCAGGGTTACTTGTTGTATGCAAGTATTGTTTCCACTGACACATACAGTCAGGGAGGCGCCGTTATGGCCTTCAATGAATGTTTCTTTAATACGGTTTGATACTCTAGGCAGAGTGAAAGCCATGCTTTTACAGAAGTCTGTGCCCTTAACCTCCGCTCGAGAGACTTTTGAACTCGAGATCGCAAGGTCTTCAGCTGAGATACAGGCGCTTATTAATACAAACTGCCCTTTCCATTTCGTAGAAACGGTGAATTGTATCTTTAACATGTCTGATACGACTGGCATTGTCCACCTATTTAAGACCATAGGTTCTGGACTTCTAAGCACCTTTCAGACGGTACCTGGAGTTATACCAAACTTCATAGACTCCGTATTCGGAAGCATCTTTGGAAGACTTCCGCTGATCCTGTTTCTAATAGCAGGTATCCTGATTGTTATTTTTCTGCTACGCAATGGACGTCCCAGTCACCAAGGAGATGGAAAAAGCACTCCTGGAGCAAAAATACCGTGACCGAATGGTACAACATCTAGGGACGCCTCACCTGAGAGAACTAAGTGCATCTTGGTTCTTGTCATTTCGACCAGTCTGGATGGACTGCTTCTTACCTGTCCTTCGATGCCTGTTTTGCGGAGAAGAATGCGTGTTAGACCTTTGTTTAACACTCCCATCATGTGCGCAACCGGACGTGAATGCTCTACTGGACCCAATAACGCCCATGTTCTGCAGTGTTCTCAACATATTCCTATGTTGATGGCGGCATTCCTTGAGCCACTGCAGGTAGTAACTCCACCTGTTGGCAGTGGCGGCTCCTCGAGGGAGTGCTGCGGGCGGTGAGGCGGGGGAGGGGCAGGGTGGAGGGTAGTAAACTCCAGAATATGGCCAGACGGAGTTGAGTAAATAAATAAATGATTAAATGGAATTACATTGCGCGTTGCATCGCCAATTTGGCGTTGCAGCGCGTGCAATGTAATTTGTTTTATTTATTTATTTATTTACTCAAGTCCGTCCGGCCGTATTCTGGAGTTTACTACCCCCACCCTGCCCCTCCCCGACGCACCCCACCGCCCGCAGCACTCCTTCGAGGAGCCGCCACTGCCTGTTGGTATGGACACCGGCTCCTCCACTGGCACCCAGGCTTTGGACGGCGCACAGGCTGTCACAGCACTGGCTGCGGGCAGCGAGGAACATCATCTATGCTAAATTGACATTCTTTGCGAGGTGTTACAGGGGCCGTCTACTGCAGAAGCAAGCAACGTAAATGTTGCGTCTACCAGCCAGGACACATAAACATTTTGGCTCATTTTGGCTTGTCGTGTGCTGGGAAGAAATTCGCCCTTTTTTAAACAAGCTCAAATTTGGAACTATGAAACTAAATTGACATTCCTTTTCATTTTTTGGGCATTCATGGCTTTAAAATGCTTATAGTAGTTTGGACTATAATTACGGACACTTTTAGAGCTTGGACTTGGGGAAAAACTTTTTACATTTTTTTAACTTTTTAGATGTTTTTAAACATTTTAGCAAAAGAAATGTTTTGAAACACTTTGTGTGTACCAATGTTTAGTTTGAATGGTAGTACAACAATAGGTTACACATGCCGTCCTTTCGGAAGAGGAGTGGGTGTTATATTCCATATAGGTACCCTATTTAGGCGCAGGTGACACTGCAACCTTTCACCTATATCCTTCCCTACATTACATACATAACGGTTCCTATGCACTGACCATTACCCAGATATGACACTGCATTCAGAACGCATGTTTTTCCCTGGTTCGATTCTCATACATTATGCATGAGGCTTCTTGGAAGCACAGCAGGACTAACAGTAGGATTACCATATCCTGTATAATATCTCTGTATAAAGTTCAGGCCTGACATCATCCTTTAGGCCGACACAGTAACACAGCAAGGTAGGACCCCTGGGGAGACCTATAGGTATATATACATCATGTCTTGCTTAGACGGACAGAGGAGACCGTGACTTCCCGGCTGACACACTGACCAGAGACGCTGAGGTTCCTGCATGCAGATGCTCCAGCTAGCAGTGGTCTAACATCCCTTGCGAGGTGTCCAACTCGAGACCAGAACGGGGTCCCACATTCTCTAAACTCTCAGGTAATGGGGTGGACTAGATCCTAGAGGGATTCTTGGCATAACACCTACATAGATGCTAGGTACATTTAGGTACATCTAGTTAGGGAGGCATCGTAGGAGTACACATTTTTATCATGTGTTTTATGTACATGTATATATTCATGATTTCTGCAAGATGGTAGAACTATACCATCCCTTTACTTTCGTAGTATTGCTAATCATATATCTCTGCTACTGTCTAATGGTTGTTGCAGCTCATCTATTCTACACTAGAATAACAACTGTTTAATAAACCTTTATTGACAAACGCCTAGTATGTTTATTCTGTGTATCTCTGAGACAAAACTAAGTAAGCACGAGTGACTGAGCGAAAGGTAGTATATTGTTTCCACGATCCTGGGGGATCAGGGTTGTCATGTTCTGAGGTTGCCAAGAACTATTCTCTCCCCGATAAGAGGAGACTCTAGTGGAACTGTGAGCTAGCTAATACAGACAGGCTAATGTATCCGGTGGGGGTGCTTGGAATCCGTCCACCACCAATCCCCCAGTTTATATTTTCCAAAACGCGCAGATCCTGTAGAGGTAATATTGGAACTACACGACAGTGCCCTATCCTGGACGACGTGGGATTTCTTCAACGGGCCGCGATTGCGCTGCCACAGCTGTGCTCAGTAGCACCACCGTAGATGAACAATAGGAGTCTCCCAGCGAGGCTCTGAAGGACGCTGGATACTCTTTGCCCATCCTCTTGTTTCCTTGTCACCAACCCCATTGCATTGCGTTTTTGCCCCCTAATTACCATGTATCCTTTGGTCGCCCAATTGTTGAGGAGGAACAGCCTTTTGCAGCACCACGTTCGGAGAGGGATGGGGCTGGTTGGCCAAGTTGGTCAAAAAGTGTAGAATGATTTTTTATATTGATTGTTGTGATTTTCCTAATAACAGTAGTGGGGACAATGTGGTTTCTGGATGAGAAATATCATGTCCATCCTTTGGTTGGTACGACACACTCACTGCCTGAACATGTTTTTGTGACTTTGGCTCTGCAAACGCCATGCATAGATTGTCCTATACTGAAAATGATTTCTATCAGCTGAAATATACGAAGGAACAGGTACATGAACATTATCAGGGTGGTTTTGGATTCTGTTTGTGACATGGGGTTGGAAGATACTTCTTGGTTTAGTCATAATTGCTGGTATTATCTTTCCATGCTGCACTGTCTCCCAGCTCGTTGTGCCTGCTGCATAAGTACATTGACTTCTAAGCAAAGGATATCCATGCAATACAAATGCTAAGATCATGCTTCAGAAAGAGATCGAAGGGTTGATGAGCGTTGAGGTAGATACTTTTTAGGTCAACATGCCTCTTATAGTTTCCCTGCTTAATAACGAGCATTTGAACAGTTCTGAGTATTAATATATTGTTCATGTGACTAGAGATGTTTCCCCTCCCTAGTATAAAATGACTTAGCTAAGTCTAAAAGGAGGGTCTGTTGGAATTAAATGAAAAGTTTGATCTGTATTACCGTACATAATGATTTTATACTTAGCCGCCAATTCAAGGTCATGATCGCAATTAATTGCTCCCTGGCTCTGCAAGTAGAAGCCGTGCTGAATTTTCTGTGTCTCTCAATGTTGGGCCTCGCTGTACTAATGAATACATTGTTTTGTACTTCTGCATACCTTTCCCATGAGTAGAAGCCTGCTCCCTCTGGCTCAGTTGCGAAGGCAGGCAGACGTACTGATAGTGTGTGCTCAGACTCAGAATCGAAACTTATCCCTCTGGCTGTTCATTGTGTAACTGGTTCCAGCTGGAAATTTCCAGCCTGGGCGTGTCTTGTGGGTATTGGAAATGTATATTATGTTTTACCAAGTGTTCTGAAGTCAGTCCCACGGCAGCCATCTTGTGAAGCTGGTCAGACTGGGCTCCGCTGCAGCGCAATACTAATAAAAAATTTGGTTTATATTCTCTACTGTCTGACCGACTCTTCATTTGTTTGGAAGTCTGAGACCCGGATGACCCTATTCGGGTAACTTCCTTCATGCACTTGTACTTATTGTTCATTGACTAATCAATTGGAGGGATCAAAATTGGCATATATTTAGAGAATTATTTCCTTTTTCTTTCAAGCACGCCATTATGTCCACCAGATTTAGTGTATTCAAAGCATCAACGTGTTTCGGTGGTATCAACCCAATAAAAAAACACCTTTATCAAGACCCAACTTGTTCCTCTCTTTTATAGATTAAAAAGCTCTGCGCTAGACACCATTTGGTGTTTCAGTTTGACCCCATCAATATATAAGTGATCAATTGTGTAATAACCCTCATCTTCCTGTTTTTTAATCTTCTAAAATCTGATCAAATTCACCAAATATAAAATCTGCGATATTCCGTCTTGGTATTACAGTGTGGTCATCACTCGAAGATGTAGTGCTAGTTCCTTAATATCAATAAAAGAGCTGGAAATACACCTCAATAGGTCCTTCCTCTGCAAGGTCGTGAGGCCGATGAAGTGCGATATTCACCTCGATTTTTTCTACTCGTTTCGGCTCACTGGACCACTATACGGCATCCACCCGGATTGCTGCGTACTCTGTGTTATTATATATCATTATAATGACACCACACAATCATTCTGCAGAGCTTCACTATTGTCATAACCACTAGGATTATGGGGCAAGGTTATCTAAACATGCAGCAAGATTATTCTAAATTATCGGCAAATGGGAAATTTTCTGCCAGCATTATTGTCTTTCATTTGGTTAGAAAATACTTTTTAACTTTTTGTAAAATTTGCATGTTATGTGGCAAATATGTTACATCCATAATTAAGTGGTAAATGCTGCAGCCACAAAATCACACAGACCCACAGGAACTGGTTTTCGATATCACCAAAAGACATCAATGGCAATACTGGGCCATACTTAAAAGTTATGTATCACATACATACGCTGTACTGTATACATACGCGGTATATATATATATATATATATATATATATATATATATATATATATATATATATATATATATATATATTTATATCACAAAAATAACGCTGCACTCCCGGATGCTCTACTGGTAACTTCATTTATTTGTCAGAGATCAACTTTCCGTCTTCTTCATGTGGTATAGTCTGTTCTCACTTATTGTTTATTACTGCCATAACATTTATAGGTTTTGCGGCATTCTGGGATATGTAGTCCATTCTCTATCATGTCTGGAAGTCTTTGTTATATCCTTTCCCATGTTTTGTAAAAATATGTGGCACCTGCATGATTCTTCCCCATCAAATTACTGTTAAAACTCAGATGGATATTGCATTTTTATAGATCCTTAAGCACAATGCTGATTTACGAGTATTTCCATTCTGCTGATAATGTTCAGCACACATCCTACAGAGTTATTTTGGCAGTTCGTTGTTAGACCTGGCCCTTTTTGCAGGTTTATCCACAAACGTTCTGCCTTTTGCCTCCTATTTTTCTGACCCTGTTTTCGTTGGCTATAGGATTCTGGGCACTTTACCACTGCTGATCAGTGCTAAAGTGCTTATGCTCTCTGCATAAATTGTGATATGATTAGTTATCCATGATTGTCATATTTGATTTACTGGTAAGCCCCTAGTAAAGTGCACTGAGTGTGGAAGGGCCTGGAAATCAAATGGTACTAGTGGGCTTACGGCACTGGTTGTGCCACCCACATGAGTAGCCCTGTAAATCTGTCTCAGACCTACCACTGTAGAGTCTGCACATGCAGATTGTAACTGCCATGTTGCCCTGACAAGTGCACCCACTTGCCAGGCCCAAAGCTTTGCTTTCCTTACCTGTAAGGTACTGCTATCATAGGCCCAAGGTACCCCAATGGGCAGGGTGCAGTGTATGTGAAAGGTAGGACATGTACTGGTGTGTGTGACATGTCCTGATAGTGAAGTACTGCCAATGTCGTTTTTCACTATTGAAAGGCTATCTGTCCCATAGGCTAACATGGGAGTTGCTTTGTAACATCTTACAAGTGTAACTTTCCATAGGGACAAGATGGAAAAATAGAGTTTAGGCTCTCTGACCTCAGAATTTATTAACACTCCTTTTGGTACAGGTGGTTTTTAAATTCTGTGCTGAAAAATGCCACTTTTAGAAAGTGGGAAATGTCTTGCTTTACCCTCCTGTGTGCCTCTGACTATTTGTGTATTCAGCATCTAGTGTTGGAGTGAGAGGAGCTGGGGATGTGCATGTACTCTAGACAGTCACTGGGGGGGTTGAGGTATGCCCTGCCTTGCCTGGGTGACTCATCGCTGGGCTGAATAGACCTGCTCTGCATTTAGAGTGGTGGGAGGAGTTTTGCTTGCACCTGAATAGGCCGTGTCTCCTTTCCACAATACTGTCACCATCCCCTGTGGTCATGCTGCATCAGGGAGGACAGGACTGGTTTGGACTGGGTTCAGAGACCCTTACACAGACCCTTACAGTAAAGAGAACAATGACAAAATGGGGTATATGTACAAGACCTAAAACCCCAGGACTTCAGATTATTTCAAGAAACAAGAGGACCCTGCCAAGAAGAAGAGCGGAAGGACTGTGTGAGGAGCGCTGCCTTTTCTGTGTGTGTGGGGGGTGTTGGTCTGCAGTTGCTTCTTCTGTCTGTAGTGGAGGAAAAGGACTGACTCTTTTTGCCCTGCTGTAGTTTCCTGCTTGTGAAGAAAAACCTCTAAGGGCTTGTGTGTTGGAAATCTCAGGGACATAAAAGATTTCAAGAAAGATCCTTGATGGATCTTAAAGTGTCCTGCCTGGGTGGAGTGCTGGAGAAACTGTGTGAGAAGCTGCCCCTGACTTGTGTGGAGTAGGACGGCCTTCAGTGGTTGCTCTGGCCTGGAGCAGGAAAACGACTGGACTGTCTTGGTACCTTTCTGTCTGAAAGAAAAGCATGAGAGAAGCGCTTTGTTTAGGTAGCCCAGTGCACGGAAATGTGCTGTGCCTTCCAGTGCAACCATTGGGGAGAGCTTACCCTGCCATTAAGGAGCGCTTTTGTTTGCACTGCAGCATGTGCAGTGCAGCACTTGCCTCATGATGAAGGGAGGGGAGAGCTGAAGGAAAGGAATGCTCTCCTTCTCCCTGGTGGCTTGTCCCACACTAATTTTCAACTGCGACTCTGCTAGTTTCCCGGGGCATGCCAGAGGTAAAGCAGCAGTCCTGGAGGCCCTGGAGGGCTCCAGACCCTCTACACGCTGAGTGAGGTCTCCCTGGAACATCTGGCTGGTACAAATGTACCCGCCCTGGCCAGTCACTCGACAGAGTGGGGAGCCTGTTCACAGTTGCACCACTCAAACGCTGGCAACTACCCCGATCCCTGGATTATCGGGGGAGGCCCGGGGGAGGGCTCCCCCACATTTCTTGAGGATTACAGAATCCCCCTTAGCTGGCAGCAGCGGCACTGCCAGGTAGGGGCAGTTGCACTTCCCTAAAGTTTACATATGTGGGAGGCCGAGTGAGGTCTCTCACCCCAATTACTGCAGCTACTGGTGTAGGTGGACAGGGGGTTTTTGCCACCTACAAGTTGGGGAAAGTTATCATACTCAGTGATTTAAAAGCACCGGAGCGCTGTGCTCTATTAATTTAGGATGATACTGATTGTTACTTGTGATGTACGTACAGAGATGGTATAAAGTGGTGTGTTTATGTGAAGGAAGTGACCCGATTAGGGCCAACCGGGTCACTCCCGACCACCTCTCAGCCTTCCTTACAAATGAAGAGACGGTCTGACAGTAGAGAATACAAACTAAAGGTATTTATTAGTAATACACTCGAATGGAGTCCGGTCTGACCAGCCTCCTTAGATTGCTGTAGAGGGACTGACTTCTACCAACAGGATAACATATAATATACATTTTCAGAATCACTAAAGACACGCCCAGACTGGAATTTTCCACTTGGTAGCTTTATGTCCGTGGTGTGCCAAATGCAACAACAATTTAACCATGCTGTCTGTGCAACCCTTTTCAGTGTCAGAAGCGATGAGAAGGTCATCTACAAATTGGAGTAATACATTACCTGAGGGAAGCGTAAGGGAGTCCAATTGGGCTTTTAAAGCTTGGCTATATATATAAGGGCTCTCAGTATAGCCCTGAGGAGCTCGACAGAATCTAAAACTTCTGCCAGCAAGTGTAAAGCCGAAGAAGTGCCTGCTGTCTGGATGGATCGGAATACTGAAGAATGCATTTTTAAGATCAATAACAGAAAAGAATTTAGCAGATGGAGGAATCATCGTCAGAAGAGCAGTAATGTCAGGGACCACCGGGAACTGAGGAACCACTATTTTATTAACTTCGCACAAGTCAATCACAAAACGATAAACATCTGGATGGTCATCAGAGGAACCCGAAGGTGCCCTCTTAAGGATCGGAAGAATAGGGCTATTACACACATTAGCAGTCGTCTCCTCAACAACTCCTGACGCAATCAAGTCCTGTTTAATTTGCAATAAGGCTCGTTCCCCTGCCTGCGGTATTTTATACTGAGGGATGCGAGGCAAGATAGCATTATCTTTTATTTTAATGGAAACCGGAGGTATCTGCAACAGTCCTACGTCTGTGTCACCCGTTGCCCACAACGTAGGCAGCACATGCTTAAATTCAGCAGGGAGGGGTGCATCTTTGGACAGGCATTGCTTAGTGCTGACCACATTCGGACCCATTGTCATATAAACACCTTCCGGGGAACAATAAATGGTTGCATGCAACTTCTTTAGTAAGTCTAAGCCCATCAAATTTTCTCTGCAATTAGATGTCAACAAAAACGGCGAATCCACAGTAAAAGGACCTATAGTCAGATTTGGAAATGGGGCTCACAACCGGTACACCAGAAAATCCTACCAAAACATTATTATGGCCGGACAGAGCTGCCCCGGGGACCAGTGAACGAGAGATAGAGCTATTCATTGCACCTGTATCCACCAAAAATTCCTTAGCTGAGCCATGCAAATTTGCAGTAACGTAAGGACCGCGCTGATCTACAGGTATCTGAACTGGTCCCTCACTCTGTCCCTGGCTGACCCAGCTGTGAGACAGTCCCGTCACCTCGTCTAAGTCATAGTCATCGTGGTAGTACTGTTTGCCCCTAGGATCATCAAAGTAGTTCTGGTCAGTGCGACCCTTTGATATCCCAACTGCCTGAACTCTGTCCTGGCCACCATCTCCGCGACCCCGTCCACGAGACCCTCGTCCCCTCGGGACCGCCACCTTCTGTAAAAGCACAGGACACTCGCTGCGCCAGTGTCCCTCCTCTTTACAGTACGCACACTGATTTGGTCCCAAAGGCGTAGTATTCCTGCTAGTATGCGGAAGCTGTCGGTCCGGACCACCAAGTCCTCTACCATTCCCTCGAGAAGCCTGTTGCAACAACACCTTCGTCTTCAATTCCTTATGCTTTTTATACACCTTCTCCTCATTTTCCCTGTGCTCATAATTCTGTGCCATACTCAATATCACAGAAGGGGAGGAGGTGGTCCAAGTGCTCTCTGAAACCTGCAGCCGAGCCGCGATCTCAGGAAGCAGGTCCGTAACAAATCTATTAACGAACAGTCGGACACCACCCTCCACTGACAAATCCTGTCCGCTAAAATCCCAAAACACGCCTTCAATCCGAGTGAAAAAATCAGACACACTTTCATCTTTCTTCTGACGACATGCCGTTAACTTGTCACAATCTACCCTTCTCGGTGGGATGAGAGTGCATATATGTAATAATTCGACTAGGCAAAGCTAGTATCTCAGCCTTAGGTTTCTCACCAGGCTTCCTCTCCTGGTCCCATGCTTTAATCTGATCCCAAGTGCCACCCAATTCCACAACATGATCCTGTGTGTGCACCTGTCTCCAAATATCAACCGGCACCAATAAACCAAAGAACATTTCAATATCCGCAAGTGTCATTACTGTCGAGGAAGCAGCCTCAGTCAATTCTTTATAGTATGCAGTAGGATTTTTTCTAGGGTCGGGTAACTGAGTCTTAAGGGACAAAACCTCACTCCTTTTCCATGGAGTGTACTCCCATTGTTCTAAGAAACAGGCTTCTACCCTCGGTCTGATAACAGTATTCTGCTGATCCCGCAGCTCCGGTAGTTCAGGATGATATATGGGGTGGACTTCCCTCATCGGAAAATGGGATACTGTCTTTGGACTCTTTTCAAGCAACCTACTCCGATAAACGACCAGCTTCGCGACATTACCAAAAACCTCACCAGGTGCCATATCTGCAGCATATGCATGGTCCCTAATATCATAAATAATCTGGGGTGCTACTTCATTGAAACACTGTTCCCACAGTCCAATCTAGGTAGCCGGCATGTGCTTAAGAGCATGCTGCTGCACAAGCAGCTCATAATCTTTCATTACGCTCCACACATCCTCCACACTGTAAATGGGGTGACGAGCCCACTGAGCGGCCTGATTGGCTACCACCCTTTTCTCTTCATCTCCCACATCAGATCGTATCAGTATCCATCCTAGTCGTTCCATAGCTGTCGCCCAGTCTCGTTCCCCTAGTCCACGCACAGGCGTTCCACTGTCCAGTAATGCAGGGGGATGGAGTAACAGGGGAGAAGTAACAGCAGAAGTACTGGGCACCAACGTCGCTGCCGGCTGCGTCATAGGTGTAAGGGCTGGAGAGAGAGATGCCGAAACAATAGGCGTTGCAGGGAGACTGACAGTCATCGTAGCCGTAGAAGGCGAAGTCAAAGAAAGGGAAGGAGGCGCGGTGGCCAAAACAGCGTGATCAATAGTAGAAGAAACAAAAGCAGCAGAGACAGAAGGAACCGATGGCTGGGACTGGGGTATGGTAGGGTATATTCTCTGCGGGCATATGGAGGAGGTGGTCTAGTATATAACAATTCCTCCACAAATGTGTCATTTTCCTCTCGAGCAACATAAGACTTTTCACATTGTAATCGAAATTTCCTTTCAGCACACTCTATTCCTTTTTCTGTTGTCTCTCTATCATGTGCTATAGCCTTCTGAGTCAATGTCTGCATTCTCCCCTTCCGGGACTCTTTCTCTGCTTTCATTCGTCTCTGTTTAGCCTCTTTCTGCCATGTTCTGAGGGAATCAAACATCGACTGCCTACTCCTTTTCGCAAACAATTTATCCTGCAGGAAAGTAATTTTCTGTTCATCAAAAGTGCCCGTCAACGGCCACTGCAACTCGGCATTGTCCCTCGTATATTTGTGCCATAGCATACTAAACATAATAGGGCCAATGCCATGTTTGAAGTACATGTCAAAATTTGGAGTGCCTTCTGAAGGCGCCGGCTGACTATCTTCCAATTGAGCATCAGTAGAACAACAACGACAGCCCAAACAAAACACCTTACTAAGGCACTGCATTTTTCAAAGAAAACAAGTTTACTATTTATGCCGAGCAGATATTTGCAAATTTCTTTACCAAAAATCGGTCCTCAGACCTCATCAAATACAAATCAAAGTGGTACCATGTTCACAAAGAACTCAAACAAATTCAAGCGCTTGTCTAAAGACGGTCCTCAGACCGCATCAAATACAAATCAAAATGGCGCCATATCCACAAAGAATCAAAGCAAACTCACCTGGTGCACACTGGTCAAACAAAGTGATTTTCCACTGCCGACTCTTCGGACCAAACGATCAGATCCAAGGGTTTCGCCGTTCAGGACCCCAGTCGTGATGACCACTGGAAGAGGCACTGCCCGGTCAGACAGATGGGGCAGCTGCGAGTACGAAACTCTCTCATGCAGGGATCCCCGGTCCGCCCGTCTGACCCGACTTGGCCCTGACCTCCTCACCCAAGGATGGGCCACCCGATTGAGTCCCTGTTCTGGCGCCAACTGAAGGTAGTGACCCGATTAGAGCCACCCGGGTCACTCGCAACCACCTCTCAGCCTTCCTTGAAGAGTCGGTCAGGCAGTAGAGAATACAAACCAAAGGTATTTATTAGTAATACACTCGAGTGGAGACCGATCTGACCAGCCTCCTTAAATTGCTGCAGAGGGACTGACTTCTAACAACAGGATAACATATAATATACACTTTCAGAATCACTAAAGACACGCCCAGGCTGGAATTTTCCACTTGGTAGCTAATGAACAATAGAGCTACAGAAAGATGAGCTACCATCCCGGGTCCGGGTACATGCTATCTCAGCGTCAAGGTTACTCTGCCTGTGCCCGCCGCTCTAAGGGTGGGAGCAGGCCTATCTAGTGAGAAAGGTATGTAATAATAAAACAGTCTATTCATTAGCACAACGAAGCTCAACCTTGGAGGAATACAAAAAAAAATATTACAACTGCTTTCTGCTGAGGCGGACAGAGTGAGACAGAAGTTAGTTTCGATCATGGCTCATAATGGTGGCTGAACTTAAAATGGTGCTGCGAATGCTAACTTTACATAGTGTAATACACTAGCAAAATGAATGCACACATTTACATTTCAACATATGAGGGTGGAATAGCCTGTGCAACTTATCCATATGGCTTCAGTGCAATACAGATGTTATAACAATTTGCAGTGGAACAATGATTTATGATCTATGTTATGTTTATGACAATTGCCTTTTGGCAAAGTGAGTTATGAACTGTGCTATTTATGAGAAATTTCTTCAGTGCACTACATGGGATGTAATGCGCTCTGCCTATACTACAAAGTGATTTATGAGCTACGTATTCTTATGACAAGTGCCAGTGGAGCAGTAATTTATGCGATTGTGGTCCAATGTGTTTTATGTATAATACAAAGGATATTTTTATATAACCTTGTCTTGTATGGAGTCTCTTTTTGTGGTGTGCCTTATGTGTCACTGGTGTGTGTGTGTGTGTGTATGTTGCCTCTGGGATAAGCCTAACTGCTCTGCCAAGCTACCAATTGGGTGAGCAGGGGTTATCTTTGGTATATAACTCCCTTACCCTGACTAGAGTGGTGAGTTTTGCTTGGCTTAGGTGCATACCCTAGCCAACCAGAAAACCCATTTCTAGCATTCGTGCTCTTTGCTCTAAGCCAACAATGCTCCCATTCATCTGATAACTCCCAGCACATAATGTTCACACTGACAATGAAGTTATATACCGGCTTCTGGACTGCTATCCAGTTAAAGGGCCGCATCGGCATTGTGGACACAACTTTACAGGATATTTACTCACCATTGTCCTGCCAATCACAGAGTGGTGCATGGCGTCTTTGGATGTCAGACCTCTGGTCAAAGTACAGTTTGATATCCTAGTGAGGCACGTTGCATATAGCTTTGGCTCTATGTGATAGCAGGCATCTCATAATATAGCCAGGGATTTGGGATTTCACTCAGACAGTTCTTCAGTGATTCAGTTATTTGTTGTTAGTCTTTTATCCTATTTAACAGAACTGACCACAGGGGTTGAACAATCACCAAATGGTCTTTCTTTAGGATGTGTAGTGCCCAAGGCCACGACCACAGTCTTTATTGAGGTGATACTTCCTTGCAGGCTACAGACTGACCTACCAAAACAGTACTAAACAAGTGTGATGAGCACAAAACATCCTGCTAGATTCCATTGAGAGTTTTGTGAATCAGTAACCTAGTTGTAATAATAGTGCTTGGAGGGAGGGATGAGGCATGCTAAGGGGTACACAGGAGACAGATAATTCAACGCCTATTTTGTAGGCATTTCAATCCACCTTTTTCTGGCTACCCCTGCACTGGAACAACCTCAATCCAGGCTACACCACAACCTGATGAAAGAGAAGAGTTTAAGTTAGGACTGACTACATTTACCTATGATTGACAGTAAGAAACCTTTCATGTGCATGTAACAAGGCCTGTGCCCACTGACTAAATAATCAGATGCCACCAAATGATAGTCATGTCAGGACTTAGAAATGGGGACGTAAGGTACCCACACAAAGAGAAGTATAATTTGGGGTTGGCCCTATCTCCAGCAGAGTCACGTACTCCACTAACACAAGTCACCTAGAGCTCCACCAGGTGACTCCTTGCAGGAAGCATACCAGATACACCAGAAATGATTACATTCAGAGTAGGGCGGCATAGGGCTACTGCACCAGGAGCTAATCACCCTATACTTTATCAAAGGAAAGGTGCAAGCCGGATCTAGAACTGATAAAGCAAAGCAACATTTCAACAGGAGGAAGAGCTGTGCAAAAACCACAATCTCAGGGCTAGCAGCATCCAGCGAGACACGGCAAGATCTCGTCTCTTCACCCAAAGCAGAGCTTCAAGCATCTGAATAAAACAGATGAATCCAAAATAGCCCCAGTCAGAAGGGAAGTGGATATGACTAGTTTGTTTCTCCTGTCAGCATTAACTGCCAAACAAAACAGGCCAATTAGATTAATAACAGTAATGATAATAATGACAGTTTTTTATTATTATTCGTACTACTACTTCAATGCACGTGTTAGAAGATGTCTTCAATCTTCCATGTCTACAACCACAGCCTCTTCTCGTATTGAAAATGCTCTACCACGTTTGCTGTTCTGAAATACGTAAGGTATTTGGAATATGATACAGTGTGCCTAGTCCATAAGGGGTTAATATCAAATGTGTTCAGCTTACATTCACCTCATTTTTATGCCTACTTTCTTAAACCATAGTAACACGGTATTCTACTTCACATTTCATTGCTAAGCAACGACAATCAGTTATTGCTT
The DNA here is from genome assembly GCA_963921515.1 of Calotriton arnoldi. Lineage (NCBI taxonomy): Eukaryota > Metazoa > Chordata > Amphibia > Caudata > Salamandridae > Calotriton > Calotriton arnoldi. The sequence continues at coordinate 242,369 of CAWUFW010004513.1, forward strand.
TAAATACAATAGCTTCTCTGTGTAATCCTTAAAGATGAACAAGTAACAACTTTCACTTTGCCTCAAAGAAGAAATTCTGATAAATGTTGCCGCACAGTTATGATACTGGCAACATCACAAAGCCCATTATGGGTATCGTCCGAGAACAGAAAGTCAAGGCCTGTGTTTTTGCATTACAAATACGATTCAGTTATACGTTTAATAATTCTGACTGATGAAATGGCGATATTATGTACAAATCTAAGATCGTAAAATACAATTCATTTAAATATATATTCCTTAACTAAGTTCTCTCAAAGATTCAGGGGCATATTAGCAAGGGCACTATCGCCGCTTTAGCGGCACTTTTTGCCGCTAAAGCGGCGATATTTATATCGCCCTATCAGCAAACTGTCTCTAACAGCAGTTAGTGACAGTTTGCGGGCATTAGCACCCGTTTTTACCGCTTTGCATGTCAGCGATATTTATCGCTAATGACATGCAAAGTGGGCGTTCCCGACGAACAAACCTGGGAAACACTCGCTAACAGGCCTATCGCCTATTAGCAAGGTGGCCATGGCCCCAGTTAGCGACGTGAAAAGTCGCGCTAACCGGGTCATCGCCATTTATTTAACACCTGCAATTAGCAGGTGTTAGCCATACCTAACATGGGGGTGGATTATGCTGATACGACCACAGGGTCGTATCAGCAAGGTGTTCTCCCTTCTCCATGCAACATTGCTGGTTTTTCAGCGATGTTGGCCCATTTCCCCGCTATCGCTGGAATATTCATCGCCATAGCGCTAATCGTTGCTAATACAGCGTTAGCGTGGCGATATATTCCAGCGATAGCCAGCGATAAAAAATCACGCTAAGCAGGGTTAGCGATGATTATCGCCTCTTCTTGCTAATATGCCCCTCAATTACTTCATATTTGCGACACTTAATATTCTTTTGACGACATCGATAACTATTTTCAATTATTTGCGTAGATGCCATAAAGATATTTTTTTTAAAACTAAGAAACAATTATCATCTAAAATAAGATGTCGATTACTGCTTACCTTGTTCACATATTTTCCCTAAAATTAGAGGGCATATTAGCAAGACCCACGTTAAAATTATCGCCGTTTTAGCGGCAGGAAACTGCCGCTAAAACGGCGATAATGGGCTTGCTAATATGCGTTATAGAATTCCAATAGAAGCCCAGTTTAGATGTGCAGGACATCTAACCTGGGCTTCTATTGGAATTCCATAACGCATATTAGCAAGCCCATTATCGCCGTTTTAGCGGCAGTTTCCTGCCGCTAAAACGGCGATAATTTTAACGTGGGTCTTGCTAATATGCCCCTAGGATTTTAGCGTTTTGTAGTAAAAGGCTCTGGGAAATCCAGAGCACCACAGCCAAAGAGATAAATAATTTGTTATTAACTGCAGCCCTGCCGATAAATCAGCCAGGCCACTATTTTCTCATTAACATTTTCAGCCGTGACATGCTGGAATGCAAACACACACACACCAACCATAAAGGGTGAGCTGTCTTAGGTTTTCCAACTAAAAGTTGTACACATCATAATATTTGCTCAAATTAGTGTATGGTCGCTGCAAATTAGATCTCAAGTTACAAACTTATTTTAATATTACTAAACAGATAAAGTAATATAATTTCACTACATGTAACTGGAGTCATAAAATACACGAAAGGTTTTTCACCAGGCTTCGCACCTTTATGCATTTTCACTCCCTTATTTTTGATTTTGCAATATAACTTGAAATATGCGTGGAACATGCCTGCGTCGAGATAGCAGAAACACCCACAACAGTTATAATTGTAAGAATTTCACACAATCGTATAGGTAAACTAGCAAGTGACCGACAGCGTTCATATTAACGCATTCTAAAGCAATATATTGTAATTAAATCCTGTACCTATCTCTCAGCTCCACGGCGGCTTTGGTTAATAGATATGTACTGGAAGCAACCGCTGCTCAGCATCCGTAGGCACTGAAAGTACTATGGGTACAAAGTCTCAAAGTGAAGTTTCAGGAGAAACGGGATCTTCCACTTAAAGACTGAACGGAGGGGCGTGCTCTCGTGTTCTAACCCCTCTGCGACCTCCCCTGCTCCCCGCCTAGCTGCCACCTACCTGTGAAACTGAAGACAACCCTTGACAAATAGTGCCGTGGGGTTCAATGCCATTTTTAAGTTTTACAAGGATAAAAGGCTGACCCTGTCTAGATCTGAACTTGAAGTGCGATGTTTGTATAGAGAGATTTCAGTCTGCACTTCTGCGAAAGACAGACTGCTCTCCAAGGCATGTTGTTGTCTCCGTTATCGTATTGCATCGTTTAGAGCGCAAGTTTTTCTATATCCAAGATGTGAGCCAGTCTTACTTAGTAGATGCGATTAATATAATTTAGCACATGGCAGATGCCATATATGATGCCTTCTTTGTGCCACACCCACACTGGATAAACCGAGTTCAAATCGATTTTAAGCAGAATAACCCAGTTTAGATTATTTAACAGTGTGCGAACAACCAATGCGTAACGTGCACCCTGAATCAAGGCATCATTCGGGACCCCCACATTCCAGCAGGGCATGGTCATAAGTAGTCATAGAGTGCATGTTTCATCAAACTTTATTCATAGGGACTGATCAGGCATCAATAAAATCAGAACTGGACACAATATATCTTATCCCAATATCCCATAGAATTTTGCAATTAATACCATCATATACCTAGGGTTACTCTTATGTCAAATTACCTCTTGTACTACAGGGCCAGTATTTGTCATAGTTGTCCCCCTCCCATATGCCATGGTTTTCATCCTTTATGCCAAGAAATATCTCTAATGAGCTAGCTCCAGCATTTTGCCAAGTGTGCCCCATGCCAACAATTTTCTCAATTGTGCCAATGCCAGCATTTTTCCATTTGTGCCCATTATGCCAAGAATTACCTCCAACATACTAGTACCAGTACCAGCATTCTTCACAGGTGCCTGTCATGCTAATAATTGCTTCCAGTATGCCAATGGCAGTATTTTTCCATGGGTGCTTCTATCAGCCAGGAATTACCTTCAGGATGCCAGGGCCGATGGCAGTCTAGAAATCATAACACCACCTTCTTACCCATGCTCACTTCTATCACTCACTAACACTCCATCAATCATTCTAACATGCACTGATTTATTCTCACTCACTGCCTTGCACTCACTCTTTCATTCATTCATACTCTCACTCAGTCATACTTATACTCACTTGCAGTCACTACCTAATTCTCACTTACGCTCACTTATTCTCCCACACTATCACTCATTCGCTCTCCTTCATTCATACTCATTCTCATTCAAATTCACTCTAACTTTCACTCACTTATACTTTCTCAGTCTTGTCACTCATTCCGACTCACTCGTACTGACATTCAATCTCACTTATTGCTGCACACTACCTGTCACTGACTCTCACTCACTACCTGTCACAAACTCTTACTCACACACACTTAGCATCACTTAAATACCGACATGCCTCATAAAAACACACACTCCCTTGCATGCAATCACGCTCTCACCCACAAGTACACACACTACATACATTTGAATATTTTTAGCTTTTACGTACAACATCTGCCAGTCAGGGTCTTGTTCCAGCTCCTAGGGATGCATTGTTTAGCATTTTTTTAAAATTAAAATTATAGTGAATAAAATAATATTAGTCACTATTAGTGTAATAAAAATGGGCAGAAAACAACGGTGGAGCACAACGCTTATAGGGGCAATCTGCCTGTCTTCTTGGTGCTGATTTTGATAGTTCTGAGGCAAGGGTTCGCAAAACCAGTGCCATGGGTCACAAAGGGCAAGCCAGTGGTTGCAACTGCAACCCCTGGCAACCTCTAAATGACGTCCATGGTTAACAACAATATATGTACATGCTAACATCGGATGCTTTTGCCTCGGGAAAAGTCCCAGTTGGGACAAACTCGGTACCATATGTAACAATAGGTCAGTGATCTCTTGTACGCCAACAAATAAATTAGCTTGTGAGTTTGGGGGCACGTCCAGAACCTATGCAGTAAATCTGCTCTCGACGTCCTACAACGAGGACATCTGTCTCGGGAGCCAGGAAACAGTCTGTGCAACATATGTGCAGTTAGGTATGAGCAGCAACTTAAACCTTGCATTGTGTTTCACCTTACAGGGATATTCTACCGCTTTCTGCCTGTTACTGTCGGAAATACTATTCCCAATGTCACCACCCATACTGCTCTCAGCCCAATTAGAGACAGCTTGGTAAAAAATACCAATTGTCTCATACAGTTGTGTCGCTGCCTTGCGTGTATTCCCCATTTTGCACCATGTACACTGCTGTATGCACTTCTGGGGCGGTCAGTTCTGGAACCCCAAGTTTTCCATATTGCTTTTGTAACTGTGTTGAAGGACAAAAATTGGCCCATATTATTGAGTGTGAGGCTCTAAGTGGCTGGAATGTGCAAAACCCGCCCCCTTCTATTAGATGACCAAATGTCTTCACTCCCACTGAATCCCAAGTGCACATATCTACTCTCTTAAACAGTCAATGGAAAATAGGGTAGACCAGATTGGCAATTCTGGGATATTAGGCACTATAGTCCTCGTATGCTTCAGTATTCTTGCCATACAGTATAGTGCGACATCATTAATCTGGCATCCACCACATGTCTGATAGACACCTCCAACAGGCAGCAAAGCACATCCATTCGTTCTTGTACACCTAGTGCATATCTTAGATCTGCACTGTCAACACCAGATAGCTAGCGGCTCACCCACTGCAACTGTGCCGCAAGGTAATAGGGCTCCAAATCAGGTGCCCCTAAATTACCCTCTGCTGTAGGGAGTTGCAATTTTTTCAGCGAGCACCTATATCAATTACCTCCCCAAATCAAATCTACTAGTAAAATATTAAGCCTACCAAATAGACTCACCAGCAGTTTGACAGGCAAGACTGCAAAGACATAATAGTCGAGGTAGGACTATCATTTTGGATGTGGTGATTCTGCCCTGCGTGGAGAGGCAGCTGCTTCCAAAAGTCAATGGTCCCTCCTATCTCTGCCATAGTTCTCTATATATTCCCAGCTATTAGGTCCTCCTGCCCACAATATATGTGTACCTCCCAAATATTCAAATGTATTGCTTTCCCATATGATGCCCAAGTCCTCCATGGCACTAAGGAGACACTCCTCCTGCTGCTCTACTTGGAAAAGACATGGCTTGTCAAAGTTCCCCTTCAAGAATCTTTTTAAGTCCCATAGCGCAGATATCGCTGCCCTCAAGGTCTCATCCGGAAGCCTTAAATACAGTAAAACATTGTCTGCATACAACAATATATTACGCAATTCCTGACTTCTTCTGACCTCCCCCAGTGTTCTGCATTTTGTCAAAATGTCGCTGTGAACAGCTCAATTGTAGAGCAAAGAGTAGGGGGGACAGCACTCATCCCTCATTCGGTCTGCCACATCTCAGGTATGACCCTGCCCATTTTGACACTAGTTGGCTATAATGAAGACGGATCCGACTTAATATCTCTTTACCAAACCCCATCTCGGACAGCACTTGGACCAAGTATTCCTCATTCAGAGTGTCAAAAGCCTTTTCCATGTCGATCGACATTACTGTTGCCCTCATCTCCATTGTCGGGCATTCCTCCAACACATGCATGAGGTGTCGGATATTCATATCTGTACTTCTTGTAGGTATAAAACCAGTCTGATTGGGGTGTACCAATGCCAACATCTCATGTTGGCAAGCATATTGAAATCAAGGTTAAGCACAGAGACAGAGTGATATGTTTTAGGCAGTAAGGTGCCCTGATGCTTCTTAGTCACTGCTGCTACAACTGCCTTCATCATGGTCAACAGAAACATTCCTCAAGAGTAAGCCACCAAACACATTTTTTTGTAATTTGAGAGCCAATGTCCCTGCATATGATTTGTAGCTCTCTGCTGGGAGTCCATCTCCACCTGTTGTTTTTCTTGATGACAACCCCATTATAGCCCCTCTAATCTCCTCTACAGATAACGAAGCCTAAAGCTCCTCCACCTGTGTCTCATTCAGTCTACCCACTCTTACAGCACAAACATAGGACTTTTGGAGGCTACTCTCATAATCCTTCTTATTCTGATGAGAGGAGCAGTACTCTCCTATTGCTGAATTTATCTTATCCTGAGTTGTTACTATGACCCCTGTTTTTCCTCATTGCATATGACCCACGGTGTTGTATGGTTCATACTCACTCAGTTTAAACAGTACATTTGTTGGGCAAGATAAATGTCAAAACTGTGCAAGACTGATTCTATGCTCACCATCGGAATATGCTGGCCTAATTCCTGCTAGCGGACAGTGCACCATCTGTACCCCTAACCTGGCAAGGTAACAATTGGAATGTGCAACCTCAGAACATGACAACCTTGACTCCCCAAGAATATCATGGAAGCAGATCTAGAACCCTTACGTTTGAAAACTCGTGCATACCCAAAGAGATACACAAGAAATGCACAACGTGGCATTTCAATATTTATTAAAGGATTATGTTTCTTGTGTAAAATACGTGTGCTGCAATAATCAATAGAGGGAAACCCAACAGTGTACTCAACATTACGAGAATGGTAAATAAAAAAAACAATTTAACCATTATGCAGTTACAGAGGATTTATGCTTGCATATAAATATTGTTAGATTTTGTGCTCCTACCTAGCGCTACCTATCCTATTGTGCCTAGGGTGGGTGAATCTGCCAGAATCCCTGTAGGGTGATCTAACTCCCCCGTTACCTAAGGGTAAGTGTCATCAGGGAGCCTGTCATGGTTGAGAGCTGGCCATCATTCCTTGCAGGAAGTAAACAGGAATCAGCTGGGCTGGGATTTCAGCAGTGTCAGCTAAATGCTCCTCTGTCCTAACAAATGAGTGATGTTCTTTATATAATAAACTGTACTCGTACAAGCATGCTGGAGCCCCAGTTAGGCCGCTATTGTTGATTCTTTTGTTATAGCTCAGTCGCCGAGCAGACAATAACAAACAACAGCATTTTGCATAGTGAACTTAGCCCTTGTACATAAGGCACTAGATAATATGCCTATGAAGAAGTGTAAATGTAAGCAAAGCCATTTCAGAGAATATTATCCTGCATAGGCATGGCACGCAAGCAAATGTGTATCAAATGTCAGCGTTTAAGAAAAGATGGCAACTTTGAAACATGAGCATATAAAATGGTGGTGTACCTACTCAGGCCTAAATACATGACAAAGGTAAAAGTCTCCCAGGTCTCTCACCCTCCATGTGCTGTCGCTTCATGGCCTCCTTATATTCCAGTCTGCACAGGCTATCTACTAGCTCATAGTGTCACAATCTAATTTTCGCAGGGTTACTGTACCTGCTCCCTTATCTTTATGTAGGTCAGCTTTTTCCTTTTCTAGCTTTGAGATGTCCGTATGCAATGCTTTTTTAGGACATATGTGGTAGCAATGAATATTTCCCATATATATGCCTTGAAGGCATCCCATTCAAAACATGCGTCGGGCACAGGGCTTTCATTTGCCTCAAAATACTGTTGGATGTGTGATCTGTCCAATATTTTACCAAGCACACTGTTAAAAATGTACCCCCACAGGGATGGTACATTCTCGCTAACACCTGCTACTGCAGTGAGTCTAGAAAGAGCCCTTGGTCCGAATTAGATGTGCATATAGTATCCAATGAGAGCACTCTTCCATCCAGCATACCATCTACAAATATGAATCTCCCAATCGGGTCAACAGTGACTTTTTCATTGACATAAGGCACTCCTGGACCAATACACACCAATGATCTCCTTGTTGTGATGTGCATCCAGTATAGTACATTTTGGCCCATCCATTTCTTCCCTAGCTGGTCTCCTCTGATTCAGTTATGAATGTTTCCTGCAGGGAAGCAATGTCAATTCTTAACCTGAAGAGGGTATCATATATTTTGTGCCTTTTAGATGCAGTTCCCATCCCTTTAACATTCCACCTTACGATTCTGTACCTGTTAGCCTATGACATTGTACTAAATTGTGACGCCCTGAAGATAACAAATAGCTGGGGATGAGCCTTTGATACAAGGATATCCCCCCCGTAGGCCACACACAGAAAGTTTAAGACCATGCCCTTATGGTTCGAGACCACCACATATTAGGGGTGGGCGGTGAACTCCGCTCCACCAGCAGAGTTCACAGAGTTTTGGCACTCCACACTCGGCTTGGAGTGCGGAGCTCAGCAAAAACACTCCACCATCCGCCGGCGGAACAGAGTTTACTGGCACGTGCTCTCACCCCTTATTACACACACATCAAGCAATACGAATTTTGAGGAAAGAAAATTACCTGAGAACAAAATGTCAAAATAATGACTAGTGATCAAGGTCATTTGCAGGGAACTGACACTTAAGCTGTTGAAAAGGGAGTAAGGCCAAGGTGAACTATCAGCAGGCCGCGCTTTTAGACCAAACCAGTGGGCTCAGGTCATACAAACTGCGTGAGGAATTGGCCACTCAGTGGAGAAATGCCTGAGGCACCTTGAACAAAAACAGGTGTCATTGTGCAGACCTTGAAACTACCACCCCCACTGCCGTCGTGCACCTCCCACCATGGCCACCTTCCGCCCTTGTGTGTTACTGGCAGACAACACAAATGTCGCTTATAAAGTAGTGGGGGTTGTACAAATCGAGATATCCCATTATTAGCCTTTACAGCACGAGTGCAGCAGAGAGGGCTGCTTCAATATTGCTTCATGATTTTACTGCTCACGTCCAGAGATGCATTTGAGGAGAAAAGCCTGGGTTGTGCAGGGGCTGAAGAACCCCCTCTCTCCTCCCTTTGCCATGGCAAAAATAAGCTCTGATAACCAGCAATCACACTGCAGCAACCCAATTACTTCTAGTTACAGCCCCTGACTTGCTGCCCCTCCTACAACCTCTCTCTCTCTGTATATCTGTGCCCCTCTTAAATAAATGATGACAGCACATCACTCCGCTGCTGTGGTAACTATGTGTTACATTTAGGCTCCTATGCGTTGAGCATGCCATGTACATGCTATACTTTCCCACGTATTACTATTCTGATTCCAGCTCACTCTTACTCTGCCTCATCTTTCCTCAGGTAACTACTGTTAGTCATTTTATTGAGTTCGGCAGACTGAACGCACCCAAATCACGTTCAGCAGGTGTTCGCTTGATGATTTGAAGACTAATGTGGCCCTATGAGGACTTAAAGCTGCCACCTACAGAGGGCATACAAATCTTTGCACTACTCTCCAAATCCACTGAGCCATCATCCCAGCCAGACTGCTGCATAACACTACAGAAAGTAAGGCTATCCGAGGAGGGAAATAGTTACTTTTCTCCCTTTCAGTTTTACTTCTTTTATAAACTAAGGAAGGATGGGTGGCTGAGTCAGGCATGCCTCCCGCAGGCTCCACTGCTCTCTGTGGCAGGCACTAAACCCGCAGAGAAAATTCGCCAGCTCTATCTCTAGCCCTGTTTGAACTTGAAGGCGCTCATCTGTGGTTATTGTTCTACTTCCGTAAGGGCAGCTTTAAGCATGAACAAGACAGCCATAGTTCATGGATGTTCAGCAGTCACACATTCGTTGCCTTGCTTGACGGACATAATTTAAGGACGACAAATGGCTAATACTAGTCGAAAATCATGATGCAAGTGACAAACCACAAATTCTATCTGGATAAACATGCTGTGAAACCGATAATTCCCAGAGAGCATGAAAGTCCTGTCTTATTTGCAGTGTTGGGCGGTTTTACCCCGGACTGATAACGGGCAAAACAGTAGGCACTACATTCCTGTCTGTTGGGTTTTAGCTGTGGTGTGTGGATGTTTGGGGTGAATGCTTCTTCCCAGCAATAAAAAGAGGCATAATTGGCAGCAGTGGGCTCCTCAAACACAAGGTCCCTGGTGCTACCTTCTCTTGCTGCAATATCACTAGGTATGCCCTTGTGAATATGAGTTAATATGGAATCTCACTTCCTTTTTGCTATCCACCATTCACACACACACACACACATACTGCATTTCATTCTTCACTTAGGAATCTGCTTTCTGCCTTTTGAGAAAGGTGTTTTCGGTGGTACATGCGAGGTGTGTGGACTGTGGGTGAGCATAAAGCGATTAAAAAAATCAGTGTAAAAGGGACTTTACACCAACTTGGGAACTCGCCCCGCCTGTCCCAGAGGCAATCGTGATTCTAGATGAAAGGAAGGGTTTCCAGTGTTATCAAAAAGTGACTAGAACAGACTGCTTCCTGCACAAATGCCATCTGGGAAAAACTGGCTGCCATATGTATTTAAATTCCATGAAACTAGAGGCACACTGCGATGTAGAGTAAATGATGGAATGTGATTGTTCATATTTTGTCAAAAAGTGTCCCTTCCTACACAAAGAGTGCAAGATATATAAACAGTTTATTTTTAGTAACCTGTTTTAAATGTAAGAATGGCATTGTTCTGAAAATATTTTAATAGCATTGTAATGTTCCGTTATTTTTTTTTTTTTTTACAAGCGATGCAAACCAATACATTTTGGAATTTGTCTTTCTTCCGTGGTCGCTCATTCTGATAGAGAATCTTTGTTTCCATATCTGTGCTTGCAGGTTTAGTCCTTCTTTTGTGTTGTTGCTGGCTGCGGCTTGCATACTGCAGGGGGCACTGAAGACTCAAGAGGCGAAACCAGGGCGAGACGAAAAGAGGTTCCTGAGCAGCCTGGTCTGGATTTTTCCGGATAGGCAGGAGCTGTGACCAGCCATGGGCGAGCGGGACAATCGAATGGTGGTGAGTTGAGCTAAGAACACGGAGCGTGCAAAGGGCTTTAGGCCTGGCTGGGTCAGTGCGTTTACGTGGCAAGGCTCTGTGTATATGTATTAGGGCTCCATGGTACTGTGTTTAGAGATCATAGCTCCTAACTACACTTCAGATGCTGGGGTCTCTGGGAACAATGCGTGCTGTTGCACTGCTGCGCTATTGCTCTTTGATTTCAAGTGTAGGGGTGACCAGGCAATACTTCTCTCACTTGTGGAACTCCATGGAATTTGGAAGAGTTTTCCGGTAACTTTGTGGAATTCCACAGAGTGAAACTCGCGAGCTATGCCAAGGCCTACCTTATATACTGCTTCATGAGTCGTGAATCACTCATGTGCACCATCATGCAAACAACCAAGACAACAAAATCAGCATGGCAACTCAGAATATTGGGATTATTAAGTGGGAGGGGTAGTTCCTCTGCCAGACAGACGCACGTATTTGTGCTATTTGGCCGGAGTACATGTCACTGGGAGATGTGTAAATCAAATCGTAATGCCCTCACACACCTGTTGGGGTGTCATGCTTCATCATTGGGCGCTCATCAGGCCGGCGCTGCAATGCCTGACGGGCCTGGGGGCTACTTTAGCGGAGTACTTTTGATCTGAGGACGCCGCAAATGATGAATGCAAGTGGGCGGTATGAGTGGTGCAATCTGGTGTAAAAAAGTGATTTGAAATAGGCACAGGAGCCCATAGACAAACTATTTATTCAGATATGGGCCCCAGAACTAAAGTAAAAACAGTGGTGCTATCTGTTGATGCTTAGGTACCAGGATAGCGTTAGTAGCAGGTGGTCAACATGTTTCGTGCCATCTATGCCCAACCGTCGGGCGGCACTTCTTGAGGACCTTGGTGGTCCGTGATGCTCCCTATTGGGGCTAGAGGTCTCCCTGCTACTCGGGGATGACCTATTTATGTGTGCCGGTGTCCTATATTTGGGAGCCGGTGTGGTTTTCCACCTAAGAAAGTAGGAGAAAAATGGTGGAAAAACAAATAAACATGTGACATGAGGACTCCGTATATCACAGTGAGTACAAGCTGCAAGAACATTAGTGTGGTAGACAGTATAGATTTATAAGGTTCAGGGGAGCTGCCAGCCAAAGCGGATAAAACACAACCCTTTAACCCCAGGGATAATATCAATGTCACAAATGTGATACATATGTCTTGACAAGGTGCTGGGTAACAGTCAAGGTGGGATTAAAAAATTAACTCATTGAGAATTAATAAAAGATAAAGCTAACGCGCATCTAATAATCATAGGACTGGTTAAATCATTGTAGGACAAGTGTACACCTTGTCCGGTTCATAAGGGCAGGACAGAGTCACGTAGCCCTTCCGTGGCTTACCTCAAGTTGAGGAGTCTAAATCTTCATAGGAGGATTGGAGGGTCCCAATCACGCGGGGGGACACCTTTGAGGAAACATAACAAAGGTGGGGCCAATTGCCTTGGTCCGTTAGTGTACCGCAACCGGGTACATACTGGTTAAGAGGACACAAGCTGTACACATCGCATGGCAGGAAGATGCTTAGTAATCAGTGAGCACCGGGTGTGGTTGTTTGAGGACCTGTGTGGTATACAGACCCCGTCATGCAAGAACTTTTATGCGCGAGTGCAAGTGCGTTATCAAGTCTTGTGTTTTAGTGAGCCAAGCTATTATCGTGAACTGCTGTCTCACCTACCCCGCTCAATCCAGCCTGAATGTTACCGGTGAAGCGGCCATAGTTGAGACTAAATAGTCTGGGTCACATGGTCCCGGCCTACGCCCACTGGAGAATGGCAGCATGCGGCAATGCAGTGAACGTGGGGGCCATCTTGAAGTGGAGTCACCTATAGGATTTTTACTTCGTTTCTACGTGCACGGTGTGGTAGCATACTAAGGTCAAGTTGGAGCCTCGACCCTCAAGTGTCAAATTACATTTTGTACAGACATCAAGGGTAAAATTGGTCCACATGTGTACAGCGGTGTAAGAGCAGATGTATTAAACCCTGTCACAACGTCTAGAGCAGAAGCCAGTCTCTTAAGGGCTCTTGGGTGGTATTGTACCGCAGGTAGGTGAATGGTGTGGGTGATGAGCTCAGCATAGTAATATAGTTCAATATAGAGTGGTGTAAATGACTAAAGGGGTATTGAGCAGAGGTTGAGGGGATATAGTGTCACCGACTGAGGTACATTTGTTCAGTTCAGTCCATGGTTTCTCATCGTTAAGATCATGTGACTGGGTGGAAAGGTGGAAAATCCAGCGCTGTTCCATTTTCGAACAGTTTCTGTGTATTCCATGATGTGTTACTTTCTATCACTGTCCGTTGTATATCCTCTGGCCTGTGTGGGTGGGAGAGGAAGTGGGAGCTCATTTTCGTCGTGTTTTTCTGACACCTAATCTTGCTCCGATAATCAATGATTCTCGTCTTAACTGGACGCGTTGTCATACCAACGTATCTAAGTAGGCAAGGGCATTCGATGAGATAAATGCAATTCTTAGTATTGCAGTTGGTATGGATACATTGAGTCCATACCTTATTGTCTTTGAGATTTATTTCCTTGGTGTGTTTGGTCAGACTGCACACCCCACATTGACCACAAAGGTAGTGGCCCCTAACAGGTGTAGTGTTCCATAGTGTACTCTGGGTGCTCTTTTGATTAGGTTTAGGTCGTGTGTGGACCGGCATGTCGCGCAGGTTACTCGTTCGTTTCATTGCGAAGCGCGGCATGGGGATTCTGAGGTTGCCTGACTGGACGATTTTCCAATGCTTTCTAATTACTCTCTGTATTCTGTTTGAGTCTGGAGTAAAGGTGGTTGCACATGTTATAATATCTTCCTCTGCCTTTTGTTTTGGTTCCAGAAGTGCCTCTCTGTTGTTATTCAGAGCTCTCTTGCATGACTTCTTGATGACCGATGGTGGGTAGTCACGGGCCTCTAGGTTCTTGCTCAATGAGGCTGCTTCCTTTTTGAAATTGGAGATAGTGTTGCAATTTCTCCGCATTCTCAAGAATTGCCCGAATGGGAGATTATCACGTAATGCCTTGGGGTGGTGGCTCCCATAGAGTAACAGGTTATTACAGTCTGTGGGTTTTTTGAAGGTGTTGGTGGATAACATCCCATTGTCCAACGTGATGGTCAGGTCCAGGAAGTGGATTTCAGTGGGTGAGATGGACCTCGTGAATCTCAGGAAAGGGTCCAGTGTGTTGACCCATGTGAAAAAGGAATCGCAGGTGCTCTCATCACCTTTCCAAAAGATGATGATATCGTCACTATATACCGTTTCCACATAAGGATGTTATCCGAATACGGGTTGCTGGTAGCAATATGGAGACGTTCGAACTCAGCCTCATACAGACAGGCCAGACTGGGCGCAAATGTGCTTCCCATGGATGTCCCCTGGGTTTGCTGGTACAACTTATCTTGAAATTGAAAGAAGCTCTCGCACATTGCTATTGTGGCACAATCCATGATGAATCCAATCGAAGTCTGTGAGGTCCAGTCCTCCGCTAGTAGGCGTGTTTCTACGACTCTTAGTGTCTCATCTTTGGGAATGTTAGTGTATAACGCCTCGACGTCAAGAGTCATCAAGAAGTTGATTTCCTCACTCCTTTCTATGTTGGCGATGAGGTTCAGGACATCTCTGGTGTCCTGGACGTATGAGGGTATTTCCTTGACAAGCGGTTGCATAAAGTCGTCACAAAATTTGCTAAGTGGTTCTAGCAGTGATCCTATGCCAGAGACAATCAGGCAGCCGGGTGGTGGTAATATCCCCTTGTGAATTTTCGGCAGGATGTAGAAGAACGGTGTTTTTGGTTCCGTGTTGACAAGGAAATCCGCTTCATTCCTGGAGATCCAGCCCTGGGTTTCTGCCGAGTGAACAATGGATTTTATCCTAGTCAGTAGTAAACCAGTGGGGTCAATCGTGATCCTTCTGTAGTGTCTCTCCTGTGAAAGTTGTCGTAGACATTCCTTGTTGTAGTCTGCAGTATTTAGTAGGACTATGGCTCCTCCCTTGTCGGCTGGTTTGACGGTAATTAACTCATCCTCCGTCAGTTGTTTGATGGTCTTTCTTTCAACAGAGGGCATGTTGTTGAAATGTTTTCTGTTTTCCAAGCTGTCTACTTCCTTCATTACGGCTTGCTCGAAGGTGATGATCTCGTGAGGTGTCATGCCTTCGTGTGGCGTAAATCTTGAGGGGACTCTGAGGCCAGTGTCAATCTTTTCTGGAGGTTCTTTGTCCTGAAAAAAGGCTTGCAACCGAACCTTCCTAAACAAACCGTGGAGTTCCTTGTGGAGTCGAAAGCGATCTTCCTGGGGGGTAGGTACAAAGCCTAAGCCCCTCTCGAGGACCTTCTTTTCAAGCGGGGTGAGAATTTTTGAAGAGAGGCTCCCACTTCCTCTCCCACCCACACAGGCCAGAAGATATACAATGGATAGTGATAGAAAGTAACACATCATGGAATACACAGAAACTGTTTGAAATGGAACAGCACTGGATTTTTCACCTTTACACCCAGTCACATGGTCTTAACGATGAGATACCACAGACTGAACTGAACAAATGAACCTCAGAAGGGTGACACTATATCCCCTTGACCTCTGCTCAATTTCCCTTTAGTCATTTACAACACTATATGACTTGAATTTCAATGCCACGTATTGAACTATATTACCGTGCTGAGCTCATCACCCACACCATTCACCTACCTACGGTACAATACCACCCAAGAGACCTTAAGGGACTGGCTTCTGCTCCAGGCGTAGTGACAGGGTTTAATACATCTGCTCTTACACCTCGATACACATGTAGACCAATTTTACCCTTGATGTCTGTACAAAATGTAATTTGACACTTGAGGGTCGAGGCTCCAACTTGACCTTAGTATGCTACCGCACCGTGCACGTAGAAACGAAGTAAAAATCCTATAGGTGACTCCACTTCAAGATGGCCCCCACGTTCACCGCATTGCCGCACGCTGCCATTCTGCAGTGGGCGTAGGCCGGAACCATGTGACCCAGACTATTTAGTCTCAACTATGGCCGCTTCACCGGTAACATTCAGGTTGGATGGAGCGGGGTAGGTGAGACGGCAGTGTCCGATTTATATGCCAAGTAAGTGAAACAGACATATTGAGGGTCAGCCTCTTTACGTCTCTAATTGTGGGCTCCGCTGCACGAGCTGCGTAGATAAGCCGCTTTGGGGACCCACTAGGGTTTAACACACAGCCACTGTCCAACATTAAGTTGGATTTTACCGGCACTCGGCGCACTATACACGCATCTGCCAGGGGCCTATGTACACGCCCGGTAGATCGTGATCACAAGCTTTCCAGTAGATCACCGACAGCATGAACAATTAAGACACCAGTGTCAAGGGGCACTTTGATCATCTCACACTGAATACGCTTTTCTAGACCGCAATCACTCACATTCAAGCAGTAACATGACAGCGGTAATCAATTATGACACCTGGATCTAAGCACCCAGTAACGCTTACAGTTCACAGTAATAGCTTGGCTCACTAAGACACAAGACTTGATAAAGCACTTGCACTCGCGCATAAAAGTTCTTGCATGACGGGGTCTGTATACCACACAGGTCCTCAAACAACCACACCGGGTGCTCACTGATTACTAAGCATCTTCCTGGCATGCGATTGAGTGTACAGCTTGTGTCCTCTTAACCAGTATGTACCTGGTTGCCGTGCACTAACGGACCAAAGCAATTGGCCCCACCTTTGTTATGTTTCCTCGAAGGTGTCCCCCAGCTTGATGGGGACCCTCCAATCCTCCTATGAAGAATTAGACTCCTCAACTTGAGGTAAGCCACGGAAGGGTAACGTGACTCTGTCCTGCCCTTATCAACCAGACAAGGTGTACACTTGTCCTACATTGATTTAACCAGTCCTATGATTATTAGATGCGCGTTAGCTTTATCTTTTATTAAATCTCAATGAGTTAATTTTTTAATCCCGCCTTGACTGTTACCCAGCACCTTGTCAAGGTATTTGTATCACATTTGTGACATTGATATTATCCCTGGGGTTAAAGGGTTGTGTTTTATCCGCTTTGGCTGACAGCTCCCCTGAACCTTATAAATCTATACTGTCTACCACACTAATGTTATTGCAGCTTGTACTCACTGTGATATATGGAGTCCTCATGTCGCATGTTTATTTGTTTCTCCACCATTTTTCTCCTACTTTCTTAGGTGGAAAACCACACCGGCTCCCAAATATAGGACACCGGCACACATAAATAGGTCATCCCCGAGTAGCGGGGAGACCTCTAGCCCCAATAGCGAGCATCACTGATCACCAAGTTCCTGAAGAAGTGCCGCCCGATGGTTGGGCATAGATGGCACGAAATATGTTGACCACCTGCTACTAACGCTATCCTGGTAACTAAGCACCAACAGATAGCACCACTGTTTTTACTTAGTCCTGGGGTCCATATCTGAATAAATAGTTTGCCTATGGGCTCCTGTGCCTATTTTAGGTCACTTTTTTACACCAGATTGCACCACTCATACCGCCCACTTGCACTCATCATTTACGGCATCCTCGGATCAAAAGAACTCCGCTAAAGCAGCCACCAGGCCCGTCAGGCATTGCAGCGCCGGCCTGACGAGGAGCACCCAATGATGAAGCATGACACCCCAACAGGTGTGTGAGGGCATTACGATCTGATTTAGAGATCTCCCAGCGCCACGTACTCTGGCCAAATAGCACAAATACGTGCATCTGTCTGGCAGAGGAACTACCCCTAACACTTGATAATCCTGATGTTAGTCCCTGAAGGAGCACAGGAGTAGGACCTCTCTAAAAATTCGCTCTTCCGTCTTCCCTCTTTGATTTAAAACTCAGAATATTGAGCATACATAGCCATCCTTAGACTATTCCTGGATTCCTGGAAGTGAATAATGGGGCACTGAATAATGCATGGAGGGTCCTCAACACCCATACACTGTGGTTACACTTAATGGAAGCACATTGTCACACAGGGCATCATCATAGGTCCCCCTTGTTGATAGCAAACTCACTTATTACCTCCAGATTTTGACACAGACAAGGCCAAGATAATGCAGTATCTGCCTCAGAAACCATCCCCCTCTTCAGCCCACAGAACATCTGAGATCATTTGATCTGCAGTTTCGAGTACAGCAAATAGGCACTTGTCCACCTGGGAATCAAATTCAGCAGCTACAGGCCTTAATACCTTTTCAGCACTGTCCAGGTCCATTTGTTCTTTGGGGGGACTTGATGCAAGTCCCTCCACAATGAAGTTTCTTGTATTGTCTTTCTTTGGTCATTCTTGCTCTGTTGTGCTGTTTGTCTATGTTTCTGTATCTTATTCAGCCAGGTTCCCCTGCCATTAAGCCTCCCAAGCCCCCTTGCTCCTCTAGCGTAACTTCTTCTCCGCCACATACTTCTCCACTCAGGCAGCAGCTTTATTTGGAGTTGTGAAATAGTGCGTCATAAGTTTATCAATTATCCTAAACTTAGCCGGGAACAATACCATATATTCCACTGCACATGTTTGGAATTTCCACTTTACTAGAGGAAAACGTTTTGTTGCCTTTGCACCAAGACATTATAGTCTGGATAGAGGCAGACTTTACTTCCCTGCACAGTGATTAGACCATTCTTCCTGGCTTGTTGAAGGATGTCATCCCTGTCTCGATAGTTCACCAACTTTGCAACAACAAGACATCGGGTAGGCTGGGTTACCTGTGTCCCACAGGCAGCCTATGCGCTTTTTCAATGCAGAACAAATGGGACAGTCTCCCGGCAGCCAAAAAAAGATCCAAACTAAGGTCTGCAATATTTTTTCAGGCAATCCAATAATTCTAACATTATACCCTTCTGCATCCTCTGCCCTCTTTTCTAATATCTCCATTCGTTTGTGAATGTCAGTGAACTGTTGATTGTACGGTAGGCCGGGTGCTTACCAATGCCGATTCCACCTCCATCACTCTGTCAGTCAGCTTTGATTAATCTGTTTGCAGTAAGTTTCAACCAAGTGCTACGTCATCTATTTTTGCTTCCACCGCAACCCGCGAGGCCGCTATCACCTCTGATATTGCGTAAAATTTGTCCCCACACTCCAAGGCCCTCAACGATCCCTGCTGCATGCCTTTCACTTACTGGAATCTGGCACCTGAGCTTTCAGTTGGTCCATGTGAGATCCTCACTGTTCGCTGCAAAGGCAAACCTGCTCGAGTAGGCTTCCCCATACTGGATACCTTAACGGTCACACTGCATAGTGGACACTTTTAGGAAGTAGCGATGGGCATTTTCCTATTCCTCTCCTTTGAGACCAGGCCTGCTCTCAGCCACACTTCCACCCTGGTGCAGCCACTACAATAATAGAACATTCAGTAGGCAGTCAAGGAAGATGAAACAGAGACAGCCAAATCAGCAGGCGAAGGCAGCAGCCGTCAATGAGGCGATCAAAGGTGCAATAAGGCGCCGTGATCAAAGGTGCAATAAGACGCGACGCCACACAGACTGCACCTCTCAGCCTCTCCAATCTGAAGGTATCAATTAATCCTTCAACTATGTCAGAGTGAAAGACCCATAAAGTGCAATGCTCAGAATGAGGGGAGGGGAAAAAAGTCTGGACTCCCCAGGTATCAATCCAGTTATGTGCCTTTAAATCCTGTGCTCTGTTACCCTGCCGTGTACGTTCCATGGAATATGCCATGCAGTTCAGAAGGCCCAGCCGCGGCAGCCTTTTACGTCGGTCTTTCACCCAGCGCTGGCACAAATGGCATAGTCATGCAGAAGTTCTGCTGACCGCACCGAGACCCTAGGCTGCAAAAAGTGGGCATTGTTCAAATTGACTACATGCTGTTTAATTCTCAAACTAGTAAACCCTTGCTATGATGTGCGTGACCAATGTCTGTCTGGCTACTTCAAGACAAAATGTTACCTTTTCTTTCATATAGATACACTATAACATACGCAGTGCCATTTTCTCTGTGCCTCCACGTACTGAATCCACATTTTGGAAGGTACATGGTGTAACCTGTGGAATTAGGGTGCATGGTCATAGGACACTCAGTCCGATCAGATTTGTCTGAATGAGCCTTCTCTGCTACTTCCCTCGTGTCATCCCAACACCGTTATAGCCCTGGCTGCCATCACCCACAGGAAAGTTGATGGGAGGGCTGCATATGTTTTTTGCCCAATTGGATTGTTTTACACCAACTGGAAGTCACAGATCCATTGTATGGCTGAAAAGTCCAGTCCTTTGGTACAGAGGAAAATTGTGCCTCACTGGCTATGGTTTTACCTCACCAAAACACTAATTCAGGCACTTTGCTACCGTCAACTGACACCACTCTTTATATAACTTGGTAAAATGTCATTGATTGGGTGTATATCTTATCTATACTAATTAAATACTATTTTATTGGCTTAAAACAAATTATAGTGTTTTAAAGTAAGATGCTGATATTATTTTACAAATTTTAAAGTTATTTCTTTTCAGTTTATGCGTCAGATGTAAATCGAAAAGTATTTTTTCTATTTCTGTGGAAATTCATGTGTGATGCACTTATTGCAAAGCTATTTCGTGATTTAATCTAGCGCCTGCATTTCTGTCCCAGAGATGTGGGTTCTAATCCTGGCTTGAACACGTGAAATAAACGAAACTATCTGATTTTCAGCAACAACATCCACAACACTCAAATTGCACATCTGTGCAAATGCGTTGAGTACATTTATTTTATAAAAACTTCACGTTTTGCTGACTAGTAGTTTAAATTACATGTTCTAGCTTCCCCAAACTACCAAGGCCTGGTTTCCATGATCCAATGCCACGTCCAGCCAGAACCCACACACTTATTATTTATCAGAGTTTTGATTTAAAGCATATGTTGCTTTGTTTGATACAGAAAAAAGTTTTTGAACAAAGATTGAGTGTGTTTTTATAATAGGTTACAATAATTTTACAGACTGCATGGCCCAGATTAAAAATTAAAAATTTCTTATAAAACGCTCCGATGCTCTATGGAGGTAGATCAGCGAAGTAAAACACAACTAAAATAAAAATGCAAAATACAAACGGCTAAAACTGTCAGTTTTTTTTAACAACTAGGAATACAGGAAACATACCAAAGGCGCTTTGTCAGAAAAGTTTATCGAAATAATTTTGGAGGCTGTTTGAAATGTTACATATTTTGTCCTTCTCGAGATCTTCTCAAACAGAGCTGAGGAAAAAAACACATTTTTCATCTAAACATGGCTTCAC
The DNA here is from genome assembly GCA_963921515.1 of Calotriton arnoldi. Classification (NCBI taxonomy): domain Eukaryota; kingdom Metazoa; phylum Chordata; class Amphibia; order Caudata; family Salamandridae; genus Calotriton; species Calotriton arnoldi. The sequence goes on from CAWUFW010004513.1 coordinate 263,445, forward strand.
GAATCTGTAAAACGAAAGAAAAAGGTCAAGGGGAAAAGTACTTCCTACATTACTGCCTTTCCTTTCAACCAAGGCTCTTACTTGGTTTGTGACAGATTAAAAGGGTTTACACACAAAGATATTTCGCAGACTTAAAGAACGCTTTGAGAATTCATTTGTGCTCTGCTGACCCCGCAGGCAAAATGTTACCAACAGCAATTTAAGACGAGGTTTCCTGCTCCATAAATCTTTAGCTTTTGGCAGGAGATATTTGGTAACATCCCATTTCACACTCTTGTTGCTGTTTTGAATAATGTGAAATAGTGGATGCTGCAAAGTGACTTCTTTCTAGAATTTCAATACAGTTACCTCTATTAGCATCTTTGAAACACGCAACAGAGATGTTAATAATGATGCTTAAAATGTAGTAGGGCACAAATCTAAATATCGAGCAGTATTTACATAGGTCTCTGTTAATATGGAAGATATTCACCTGGACCCATTTGTTTATTTGTTGTATTTATTTATTTATTATGAGCTTTATATGACACCCTCAGTCTCCGTTCAGTTACTTGACTGTTCCTGATGCAGGGATGACAGAGTACATACAGTAAGGATGCTATTCACAAACTGCATTTTATAGTATGTTTAGTAGTACTACAGTAGTATTACTCATGTACTAAAACATGTTTTCACAAACCTGCATGCAAGAGCTCAGCCCCTGCCTCTCTATATTTTCTATGCGGAGATCTTTGCCAATGTAGTAGAGATCTCCACACATGTAGGTACTTGCAGTAAATGTGGGAGGAACAAGGGGGAAGTGGCTGGAAAATGGGGACTACTTACAACAAACTGGTAAGTTTTTAGGGAAGAGTAAGTTGGCTTGGGGAGGGCATGCCAATACAAACACTCACCGAAAAAAATAAGAACATTGCTGTTTATAAACTACACTACAAAGTTACTACAACTCAAAAGGTCACAAAGTAGTAGTAAATATACTCCACCTCAGCCTTGGATTAAGTCAGTCACCACACATGACCACTCACACATATTGCAACTCACTCCCATAAAAAATAATGGAGGCAAGGACTTAATATAACACTAATTATGAAATAATATTAAATAAATTACATAATTTGGAATTTTTAATTAAACATGTATCATTATTTATAGTATTACAATGTTAAATTCAATGAAAACTAAATGTTTTAAACTGTTATAAATTAATTGACATTTTTGAAAAAATTAATCAGACTACATATTTAAAATTAATGCAAGCACACATTTTAATTGCATTTAGTAAATATGAACTAAATATTAAAATGATAGTGAGGGAGGATTTTTTAAATTTAGATATAAAAATAATATTTCTAAATTAAATTGTATTTTAATTATTCATTTATATAATATAAGTTAATGTGTTAATCATTATTTTAAAGTAACTTACATTTTTAATTTACATAAAAAAATTTCAATATTTCTTGTTAGATATTGAGTTTCTGGTTGGCAGAGGCATGCACCCTGTCCAAGCAGGAACCCCAATCCTAGTCAGGGTAAGTGTAATACCCATTAAAGATTTACCTGTGCTCACCCTCTGGTAGCTTGGCACATAGCAGTCAGGCTAAACTAAAGAGGCAATGTGTAAAGTATTTGTGCACACACACACGCAGTAGCACAGTGAAAAATACCACAAACGTACTCCATACAAGTTTAGAAAAATGGCGGATACTTATCTGAGTAAAACAAGAACAAAATGATAAAAATCCAACATACATAAGTCAAGTTAAGAATTTTGCAAGATTAAATCAAAAAGCAATGCTTAGAAGTCAGTAGCTCCAACAGGAGCCATCTAGTCATGCTTGACCGGGGCAAATCCAAAAGTTCAGTCCGACCGCGATGGAGTGCGGGCCAGATACCGGAGTCATGCAGACCTGCTGACTTTACCTTGGATGCGTCGAAGCTCAGGGCAATGCGTTGAATGAAGGAGGGGATGCATCGCTGTCAAAGGCAATGCAGGTTTCTGAAATCGGGCAACGTCGTTGATGCGTCGATGTCAAGAGTGATGAGCGTCAGGCCAGGTGTCGATGTCGAATCGCTTGGCTGAAGGCGATGCATTGGTGTGAAGCCGCACAGGGCCGGGGACGGGGGCGGTGCGTCATAGACGTCGGCAATGCAGAGTTCGAGACTCACACAGCAGCAGTGATTCGGAGGCGCTGCGTCAGCAAAGTTGGGCTGCATTGTAAGTGAAGGAAGTTGTGTCGCGCAGTCGGTGAGCGGTGTCCAAGGCTTCGGTGCAGGCAGCGGTGATGAATTGATATCGCAGAGAAATGTGCCAGTTCCGAACGACACTTGATGCATTGGTTTCCTGGGTTGCAGCACCAACCACTCACTTCCAAGGGCCCAGGACTGGATTTGGCACCACTTGGCAGAGTACGACTCACAGCAGAGGTGCCCAGGTGCTGTGGCAAGATGCAGGTGAAGTCTTTGATATCCCTGAGACTTCAGAAACAGAGGGAAGCCCAGAGAGCTCTTGGAGAACCTTTAGAGAAGCAGGATGTAGAGAGTCAAGTCCAGTCCTCTCACTCCCAGGCAAGAAGCAGCAGGTAGCAGGCCAACACAGCAAAGCAGGCAGCTGAGTGGCAGTCCCTCCTGGCAGCACAACAGCTCTTCTTCCTGGTAGAGTGGCCTCAGTTCCAGAAGTGTTCTGAGTGTATGGTGCCAGAGCAGGGCCGGACTGGGAACCAAAACCGCTACTGGCACACTGCTCGGTCGTCCCACACCTCTACCCCCAGGGGACAGAGGGTATACAGGCGAGCTGTTTGCTAGGCCCGGTTTCTGACGATTTTGTTACACGGGGCCGATATTGCGGCCCCCAGTACCAAAAACAGCCCCCCAGGAGCCCAAAACCAACCCCCACCTTGGCGGCCCAGTGCCCGCTACAGCCAGTCCAGCCCTGTGCCAGAGGTACAGTACTCATACCCATTTTGGTACTCATTTTAGCCTTTGAAGTAAGAAGACCTCAAAGAAAGGTCTTTGTAGTGCACAAGACCCTACCCTTCCTTACCCTGGCTCCAGAAACACTACTGGGGGGTATGCAACTCTATGTGTGGGGACCAACACACCCTATTCAGGTGCAAATGTCAGCTCCTCTCTCTCACTCTAGCTCAGGAAGACCCATCAGCCACATGATGGGCCGTCAGGATATGCAGGGCACACCTCCGCTCCCCTTGTGTGTGACTGTCTAGAGGTAATACACAAAACCCAGCTGTCACCCACTCAGATGGGTATTCCAAAGACAGACAGAGGCACAGAATGGTTAGCCAACTTTCTAAAAAGTGGCATTATCTGACTTGCAATTAAAAAACAACTTCAGTAAAAGATGTGCTTTTCAATTGTTAGTCCATAGACTCCAAACGTACTCTTACTATCTTTTCCCACTTAGAAGTTACACTTGTAAAGTGTTACAAGGCAGCCTCAATGCTAACTTATGGGAGAGATAGGCCTTGCTGTAGTTTTACACTACCAGGACATGTAAAACTCAAATGTACATGCCCTACCTTTTAAATACATTGCACCCTGCCCACGGGGCTACCTGGGGCCTACCTTAGGGGGGCTTATATGTAATAAAATTAAAGGTTTGGGCCTGGCAAGTACGTGAACTTTTATTTAAATGGTAGGATGCACTCCGATTTTTACATAAATGCTCACAGGCAAATAGTTTACATTTAATCAAATGCTCAAGGCAGAACGTTTGGCGTGTGACTCCAGTTCGTGTTCCATCCAGATACACATAAACTGCTGGTGCCCAAATGATGCATCAGGCCCAGATGCACAGCCATAATGACATCACTCCATCATTTTCATTATTCTTTAAACATTTTAACGTTTTTATCACAATTGTAGCATAGTCTTCAGTATTAATCCAAATGAAACGAAGATTTCCATATTTTCCATATTTCATTCGCAGATGGCATTATTCAGAAATCGCACACAGACTGCTTCAGACTTGTTTCAACAACGTGTGATGATGTAAAGGACATCAATTATAGCATACACCCAATGAATTTCGGGACGATTCCCTTCATCTGGGGTAACTTCAATACAAGACATTGAAAGAATCCTATCAGCACACAAAAACAATCTTTGTCTAGCAGAAATTCATAGTGCCACCATTTTATCAGATCACACGTGCATAATGAGTATGTTCATAAAACACTTAATACTTAACCCTCCCCACCATCCGTGCTCATGGTCACCTTAAAGCAAGATACCATTTGTAAACACAAATTAAACCGTGGTGTGCTCACAGCATTTTGTTTGTTTTCTGCACAAACACGAGCTCGTCTTGGGGGTATTTAAAGAAACCATTCCAACTGGTTCTCCTTACAAAACAGCCTTTGGAGGGGCCGCATGCTAACAGACAGATTATGGATTCCATGTTTATTCTAATAAGATTTGGGTGGCAACACTTTGGCTTGTAAGTATTTCGTTTAATTTTGCATATTCACTGGGGTCCTTCTGAGGCAGTTTACCCTGCAGTACAAGCAGTAGAGTCCAGTATATACATTCATTTTAGTCTTGTCACAGGAGTTCAGAGCATACAAACAAGGTTTAAAACATGCACCTTCTGTTCTATTTATTTGGGGTGCACAGCATTCACTATTATGCAATGGGTTTAATTTGTTTTTAAAAATGGTATCTTGCTTTAAGGTGACCATGAGCACGGACGTTGGGAAGGGTTAAGTATCAAGTGCTTTTAATGTACTAGTTATGCATGTGCGATCTGATATAATGGTGGCACTATAAATTTCTGCTAGGCAAATATTGTTGATTAAAGTGCTGATAGGATCTGTTCAATATCTTGTATTGCAGTTACCCCTGATGAAGGGAATCTTCCCGAAATGCATAGGGTGTACGCTATAATGGATGTCCTTTACATCATCACAAGTTGTTGAAACAAGCCTGAAGCGGCTCTGCGTACGGTTTCTGAATACTGCCATCTGTGAATAAAATATGGAAAATCTGGAAATCCTCGTTTCATTTGGATTAATATTGAAGACTATGATACAACTGTGATAAAAATTGTAAAATGTTTAAAGAATGATGTAATGGAGTGATGCATTATGGGTGTGAATCCTGGGCCCGATGCAGCATTTGGGCACCAGCGTTTTGCAAAGTAGGTGAACTTGCCAGGTCAAAATGGCAGTTTAAAACTGCACACACAGGATCTGCAGTGGCAGGCATGAGATATGTTTGAGGGCTACTCATGTGGTTGGCACAATCGGTGCTGCAGGCCCAGTAGTAGCATTTGATTTACTGCCCTGGGCACATATAGTGCACTGTACTAGGAGCTTATCAGTAAATCAAATATGCCAATCATGGAGAACCCAAATGCCATTACATTTTAGACACAGAGTGCATGCACTTTAGCACTGGTCAGCAGTAAAAAAGTGTGCAGAGTCCTAAAGCCAGGAAAACAGAAGTCAAAAACAGAGGAGGAAGAAGGCAAAATGTTTAAGATAATCCTGCAAAAAGGGCCATTTCCAACATTTCTCATAAGAGATAATTAACTTTATTTTTTTTCTATACTTTCCCATAGGGAAATCTCTGCCCTGAAGGTGTAGATCTCCACTTATGTGTGAAAAGTTATTAGTAGTAATTTAATGCTCGGAAATTCTATTTTAAGAAGTCTGCAGCACACATAGAAAGAGCAAAATGGCTCTATGGATTGTTTTTGTGCAGAAAGGTGCCCCTTTCGGTACAAAATCAATCCTGCCTACAACATAGGAACCCTTGCACCATGGCTGAAGAGTGCCTTCATTGGCGCTAGGCTGCCAAATCGGTGCCAGTGCAGAAGGAAAGGACAGGAATGCACCGTATTGGATAAATATAGTGCATTCCTGCCCTTTACTTGTGACGCAGCACAGCAAGGCAACTTGCTGTGCAGTCATGTCCCACAATTCCCATAAATATGCCCCACATGGTGGCTGATTGGTCTTGAATTCCTAGTCAAAATGTTGATACAATTGAGACATGCTGTTTCCAGTTTTTGGTCAGTTCAACTATAGGAGCAAATGGATTTCTCACAACAGAGACAACAGTGTGCTGGCTCCTATGGCCAAAGCATTGCTTTGGGTCGAAAATGAAAAGCAGTCAAGAACAAGGATGCCCAGGTTTCTGAAATTATATAAATGGATATGATTCCGTGGCCTTGGGACCAGTCAAAGTGCAATGATTGAGGCTCTGGGCAGTGAGTTGGGTTTCAGTCTTGGCACAACTCAAGCATAGGAGAAAGCTCTCCTTTATTCAGCAGAAAATGTGACCAAGCATTAGGTGACATGACCAGGAGAATCTGGACTTTTTCCAAGTGGAAGTGGATTTGTCTGTCGTCAGCATATAGTTGGAAAGTCACATGGAAAATGCTCTTGGAGATGAGCCAAGACAAGTATGTGAATATTGAAAAGTAGACACAAGAGTGATGATAACTGAGGGGTACCACAAGATACTGAGCATACAGATGATATGAATTCTCTGATTCTGACATTCTTGTTGAAGTTAGTAAGAAAATACTGGGCCCAGCAGGACAGGTTTGGCCTACCCAGTGTATAAGTCTTTCCATTGTGTTATCACTTTATTGTAGGTCGCATAAAGCTCAAGTAATATAAGGTCTGTTTTGTTACCCTCATTCATGGAGAGGAGGGACAATTTCCTCATGTAACCCAAATATGTTGGAGTGCCCCAGGAAGGGCAGAATACTGCTTAAGGGTGGTTATGTTGCATGTACTTCTGAAGTTGCCTTGTCACCTCATGTTCTATGATTTTGCTAAGAAAGAATAGTGGCCTATAATTAGCCAGGATTTATAAGTCAACAGAAAATTTGATAATGAGGACTGTAATGATGTCATGTTTACTGATTTATATAGCATAATAATCTCGTCAAAGGAAGCAGTTGCAGAGTGTACCAAAAATGGGTTAGTATGGTTTAACAAAAAAAAATTGCAAGAAGGCCACTGTGGATGTGTGTTTATCCACTGCAGTCATAACTGAATGGGCTTGTTAAAATAATACAAATGTATGTACACACATCATGGCAACCATCTTTAAATGTATTTGTAATGTTCTCAAAAACCCACTCAAAAATGGCTGCCCCCGATGCATGTGGCTGTCGCTGTCTTACACACACAAAAGGCCAACCGGCTTTGCCAATGCTTATTTTCCCATGATACCACAATATAAAAATGTTCCTCAGATAAAAAATAATGGAACTGCTAGGATGCAAACATGTAACCGACATGTCTGTGTATGAAGCTATCCTGCCATGCTGCGAACTATCAAACACGTGATTCAATTCTTTCAAATGTGGAGATTTCGTTTTCGTTTAGACACAGTCTTCAGCTGTAGCCAAAGCAGCAATATGTTGTTCATCATTATTCAGCAACATAGCCTTTATCATTCCACACGTTCAGCCAATTGATTAATCACCACTGCAATACTGTGCAATTCCGACGTCTGGGCAAAGTTGCCTCATGTGAAGTAGCGAAATGCTAGGAGTGTCCTAATTCCAAGAGTGTGCAATGTCCAAACCCAAACATGTAATGTATACACCAAAGATGGTGGTGAGGACACAGAAGTGACAGAGGCACAGACCCATTGAATTGTGGCTAGAAAACTAAACTAACGTGCAAGTGCTGATCAGTTGCTTTTCTGGTTCTGCGATGCACACACATTGCTGCACACATTGCTGCAAAGATACAAATAAAGGGCTCAGACTGTGGCATCCTGGTGAAATGCTGACTTGGAATGATTCTGTTCAAGCTCAGAATTAGTTAGTGTGGGTCACCTCTCAAGAGTGCATCTGCATCTTTGAGCTGCTAATGTAGAACCTCTTTCAGCAGACCTAGCTGGAGAAGGCTTAGGACCTGATTATGAGTTTGGTGGTCCGATGGACTGTCAAACCCGGCGTAGTATGATTTGGGCAGTTGGACTGCGATAAAACTGCTGCTACTACCGGGAAACTGTCACCCCCCAGCAGTCTTGCAGCAGTCAGAGGCTCCAATATTCTGGCAGTGCCTTGGAGTTTCCTCACGCCCTCCTTTTCATGGTGGTGAGGAAACTAAGGGGGCCCTGTAGGCCAGGGGTTGCATGCAGGGGGGCACATGGTATGCCCCCCTATGTGCATGCATCCCCAGTTCATAGAGTTCACAGCCCAGGCCATGCAGGAATGGGCTGTGGCCCTCCACGGCGGTGCTTTTCTAAGGCTCTCCAATGAGCCTTGGAAGGGCACTGCTGTAGGACCGCTGCCGCAAGACTGCCCGGCTTGTTTTCCGGTTGGAATGCGGCAGGTGGTCAGACTACTGGTTTGGCGGTGTGGCTGCGGGCCACTGGCGTGGTGGCCTGCTGCCACACTGCCAAACTCGTAATCAGGCCCTTGGTCTTGGTTGTAGCACAGACTCCTTGAACTGTGACTAAAACAGTGTACTGAAGTGCATGGTGGTATTAAAATGTGCTTTATTGATTTCTGGTTGTGAGATAAAAAGACATTGCTGCTGAAATATAAATGAAGAATTGTGCCCCTTCAATTGTGACTAGAAATTGCCCTGAAGTGCAAGTGCTTATGCTGTTTAAAAAAGCACTTAGTTACTTTCCGGTTGTAAAATATGGGGCTAGAAATTGTACTGAGGTGCACGTGCTTAGCTCTTATACTGTAAGCATTAAATCTGGGCTGGCAATGTTAATCCACTGAATGGTTCTTTGTATTGGGGGAAGGAGAGTATACAAACACGGTTAGGTATCAGATGGACTTACCCCAAGATGGCGACCTGAAGGCTCGCTCATAGTCTCGTGGCATTGCAGATTATGTTGTTGATCTCGCAAGACTATGGCTATCTTGGGATCAGTCTGTCCTGAACTTCAAAGGGTCAACCAATCAGTTAGCCATCTTTAGGCCAGGCTCACACTCAAGTCCAAAAACAAAAATAAAATGCCTGCCGCACTGAAAAAAGTATCCAAAATGTTTGCATTGTTTATCCATACACACTGCACGTAGAGTTTAATGAATTGAAGTTGTGTTGAGTGAACGTACTTTTTAGATGCAAATTAGTCCTTCCTGCATAGCAAAGCAAGCACTCCGTAGTAGGGGAAATGATACACAGTGGCGTTGCAAGGGGGGGTGGAGGGGGCGGTGCGCTCCGGGCGGCACGAGTTTTGGGGGCGGCGGCGGTCGCTAAAATCATCGCCAGCACCCCCACCCCCCCACCCCCCGCTCTTCAGCGCGGCGGCGAAAGACAGAGTGCCTAGCTACGACCCTGATGATACAGCAAACATTCAATAGCTAAAGGTGCGAGTGTGATACTTCTCTGGAAAGGAACCAAAGCCTCTATCTGTGTGTCTAGGTATTGGTAACAGCAGGCCTTGCAGGCAGAGGCACTGTCAAGCAAGATATAAAAGATGCAATTTATAGCTCATTTCCAATCATCCCATTGCTGTGCAGGTTTTACGGTTGCACCTTTTCAATAGGATGTTGTTTTATGAAAGCTGCCTTTAAGTTATTTACATCAATTTCCCCAGCCCTTGAATTTTACTGAATGTAATCAAATGTATTTATGATTCTAAAGCACAATGTTACACTATGATGTCCGTCACTCTCACTGAAAAAACAGACACCAATATGGTGTTGCTAGTTGAAAAACGTCAATTAAATGCATTCTAGGTGGAAGGTGGCAAATTACCATATACCTAATTGGAACATTAATTGGTTAATATTTATTTCCTGTGTATGTGGTTTTATAATTTCTTTATAGTAATGTCATAGTAATGGTATGTAATCTTTACTCCACAGTTTTTAGTCCACAAACTCTTTACCCCTCAGACATTACCCCCATGTACTCCACATGTACCTTTACTTCGCATGCCTTTACTGAGCAGGTGAAGTGTTATTTTAGGGTTTAAGGGTTCGTAGAAGTAAAGGAGGGTAAGTGGGATTTTATGGCTAAGCGATGGGTAGAAGTAAAGTGGAAAAGTTTTTGTTAGGGTTCAAGGATGGGTAGAGGTAAAGGGACGTAAGGGCTTTTTTTACTAAAAAAGGGGACGTTTGGGGGGTTACCGCTCCCAAAAATAAGAAAATATATATCTATATACATACATTACATCAGTAGCTATAGTTAGGACCTAGTTTCCATAGGAAAAGCATTATTTGACTTGGCTATATCTTTAGTGTCGGTTGATGAATCTTAACCAAATTGTCCAAAAGAACTCAACACTCACTACAACTGCTGTCTGGAAAGTTTCGGGGTGATCCATCAAGCGGGGGCTGAGAAAAAGACGGGTTCCAAAATGTATTATCCCCCATACTAATTCCCAGAGGGATTTTTAACACAACTGCAGCCCGAACTGCTGGACAGAACTACACCAAATTTGGCAAAAAGCCAGCTCTTGGTCTAGAAAGCATGCTTTTTGTGACTTAGGGTAAATCCACTCCGTAGTTTTAGAGATATTAACTGGAAACCAGATTTGTATATCTAGGGACACGGATCCTCCTCAGATCCTCTACGGATTTGCGGATCCACACGCCAACAGAAATGCTGTGATCGGCTGGCCGCAACTAGAGAGAAAAGTTGCAGCTGACATTTTGTTCACGGAGACTCGGTTCTCAGTGGGGAAAATTAAATTAAAAAGTGATAAAAGGGGTCAGGGTAGAGGTACCCTGAATCCATGGGACTTATGGAGGGGTCTGTGAGTGACCCCTCATGGGCAAGAAATTGTCCCAAAACCTATTATTTTCCATGCGAGAATCCATGGATCCTCTCGGATCCTTGCGGATTTGGGTGGATTCAGGCAGATCTATTGATCCAGACTCCAATTTAAAAAAAGAAAAAAAACATCCACACACCAGCACACTCACACACCCACACAACCACTCACACACCCATACAGCCACTCGCACACCCACTCACAGAACCTTAAAACCAATAACACACTTAGGCACACACTGATACACCCAGACACTTACCCATGCAGATACTGACAGATCCAGCCATACAGGAATGCAGACACCTACACAGCCAGCCAAATACTAATGCATCAAATAACACACCGAGGCACAAACTGACGCACACACTGAGACTTACCAATGCAGACACTGACACACAGACACTGACAAACCCAGGCATACAGCAATGCATACACTGGCACAGCCATCCAAACATGAATGCATTCAAGAAGACACCCAGGCACGCGCTGAACGCACACAGTGAGACACCCAGAGACTTACCAATGAAGACACTAAGACACCCAGGCATAGAGGAATACAGACACTTACACAGCCATTAAAACACCAATGCATCCAATAACACACAGAAGCACACACTGCCGCACACACTGATACACCCAGGCACTTACCAATGCAGACACTGAAATAACCAGACATACAGCAATGCAGACACTGACACATCCAGCTAAACAGTAATGCTTCCAATACGACACCCAGGCACACACTGACAGACACACTGAGACAACCATAGACTTACCAATGAAGACACTGACACACCCAGCCATACAGCAATGTAGTCACTAAGACAGCCAGCCAAACACAAACACATTAATAAGACACCCAGGCACACACAAACACACACACTGAGGCACCCACACACTAACCAATGTAGACACTGACACACCCAGCCATACAGAAATGCAGAACCTGACACAGCCAACCAAATACTAATGCATCAAATAACACACCAATGTACACACAGATGCACACACTGATACACCTAGAGACTTTCTAATGCAGACACTTACACACTTAGCCATACAGCAATGCAGACACTGACACACCCAGCCAATCAGTAATGCATCCAATAACACACCCAGGCACACACTGACACACCCAGGGACTTACCAATGCAGACACTCACACACCCAGGTATACAACAATGCAGACACTGACACACCCTGCCAAACATTAATGCATCCAATAAGACACACAGGCACACACTGATGCATACAGTGACATATTCAAGCTCACACTGATGCATATGCTAACACACCCAGGCACTCACTAGTGCATACACTTACACAATCAGGCATACACTCATACACCTATTGACACACCCACTCTCACACAATACAGTCACTGACACATTAAAAACACAGAGTTAGCTCTTTGTTTGCGTAGATGGTGGTTCTAACAAAAAACTTTATTTTGTACAAGGGTTTTTAACAATTTTTAAATTTTTTTGATCTTTTTTTATTTAACAGAAAGTGAACAGGGTAGTTAAAAGGGTAAGGAATCGGAAGTGCAAAGAAGCAATTGGCTTCCCTCTTCAGCAAACATTATGTAGTCACTGGAAGAAAAAAAAAACCTAACAGCGATGCTTCTTCACTGTATCCAACAATGTACCCACAGAAGACATTTTTACAGCGACAAGCACGTGGCATTTCATGCAGTGAATAAGCATGTCACTCAGTTCCTCACAGGCAGCTGGTATTGTTATGACTGCAGCCGAAGACGGTTCTCCCAAGGCTGCTACAGAGATTGACTGTCCTGTTGCACCTACTTTCTCTTGCATCATTTGGTTGTAGACCTTCTCATGAATTGCTTGCAGGTGCTTTCACATTGAACTTGTCCCACGCGAATACTTCTTTGCAGCGCCTCTGGATAACTGCTTGCCACAAATTGTGCACTTGACATATTTAGCTGTTACCTTCTTTTCCCCAGAAGGTATAATAAGGTGCTTCCACACATCACTTTCTGTTCTGCAAGGTGGTGCGTCTTCTTCTTCATCCTCAACAAGTTGAGGATGCCCATCTTGGATGGACGATGTACTTTCAGCTATTGTCTAAAAGCACAGCACTGTTGGTTCTCAATCCTGCTTCTAGAGTCTTCATTGGAAAAGTAACTGATTTTGGTGTGGTTTTCCACGTGGGGTCTTAATGTATCCAATCAAAAGGCATGGTTTGGGTGTGTTTTTGAGTGAATTTGCGAATCCGGTGCATACATTTGCAGATTCGCAAAACTGGTAAAATGTGTACATTTTTTGAAAATCAGATACAAGGTGGTTTATATATACTTGTAAATATGTTCAAACTGATGTTATAAATGACACTGGAGGGGTGTACATAATTTGTTTATAATTTTCGCTGAATCCACAGATTCGGACTCACCGATTCATTCCAATCACGTGATCAGGACTAAAAACCATAGAGCAGCAGCCCATCTATATTTCTAGACCCACAAAGGTACTGCAGTACCTCACAACTTTTTAAAACGTCACATTGAATTTGTTTAATTACATTGAAAAAACGTAATTTACTTTACATTAAGTACATGTGTGATTTTTATATTTTAAAATGTATAAAGTTAATTTGTAAAAAAGAATCTCTACAGTATAAAAAAAACTTAATTAATAAAAAAGATCAATTGTAATACACTTAGTATTAAAAAGAAACCCTACAAATTAACCAAAAAGTTAATATTTGAAGGATATAATATTTTAGAAATGCAATTTGAAAAACCTTTGAAGTTTCCTGAAAAAATCAAAGGTTACAGAGACTTTAAAGTTAGGAAATAGAATTTTTTAAAAACCTTAGTAATTCACTGAAACAACCAAAGGTTACATGGACGTTATAGTTAGGAAATTGAATTTTTTAAAAAACACCTTGAAATTCACTGAAAAAACAAAGGTTACAAGGACGTTATAGTTAGGCTCAGATTTCACTCATACAAAACCACAGAAATTCAGCAGTTATGGTTACCTGAGCTAACTATAACTTATGCCCCGCAATGCACTGCTTGTGACCTCACATATTACATCACTCATGACATGGTCAGTGACATCACTGATGACATCTCAAATCTTGTGGGGAAAAGCCAGAAGATAGCGCTATTTAGACAAGCATTTGGATCTCCGGCGGTTCTGAATGATAAACCTCGGTAGTGTATTCACAAGATTTGATTTCATTAGTCTCCAGCAAATGCCAGACCACACAGGCTGTAACAGTGTTCTGAAGTGGCTCTGAGACAACATGCCTGACATTAACAAAAAAAAGTTGAAATGGTACATGTGCAAGTACTAGTAACAAATATTTTGCACCAAGGAGTGTCAAGTGCTGACATAATGACAGAAGAAAATACGTAAATTGCATTCATTACTCAGACAGCTGAGGAAACATACACCCCCTTGTTGATCCCTACCAAGTATCATATGTTATTTGGACCTGGCCCTATTGAGCATTATCTCATCAAGGTGTGTTGCCTCCCATATTATTAATATGCCATCCCTTTAACCACCATCCTCCAACACCATCAGTTTGTCCCTGCCCCTTAAAATATACTAAAACACCTGGCTGGACTCCTGTAACCCTCACTCCCTATTCTAAACAAGCACTGGCAAAGCCAATAGGTTTTCCCTTTTGTCTCAGTTGTAGTTCTGACAATGTGAAACCAAATGCACAGCACCTTTCCAACTATCCAATTAAGTCTCTACAGAATTTGAGAACATATGGGAAGGAAATGGTTGATGGCCCCAGAGAACTTTTCTCATTTGATTTCCTTAAAGCGACTGCAGAGAGGAGGAGAAGGTATGGGGAATGATCAGTACAGCCACAACTCCTTTGCATTAATCGATCTCTTGATGGTAGAGAGACAGAGCTGTTGGAGTAGGTTCTGGCAGCAGCATTTACACCACTTCCCATGGCTACTTAGCAACTTAGGAGAGAGTCGGCGGTGACTGCAGTCGCTGTGATGTCATGCCAAGCTACAATCAATTCAGCTGGACACCTAGTGTGATGTAATATGATCTGACAGCAGTTGCATATTATGCTGTTCACAATGATGAAACTACTAGAGTAATTTATTCAAAGTCGAATATATTGGGCAATGATTCTGTGCTTGCTATGGAAATCTTTTAAAAACACTGGGCATTTGAATTACCACATTTTACGATATCTTGTAAGGAGTCTAGATTAGACTCAACAATGTATTTGGAATTGCCTTGAAGAAGTTGCATTTTGCAACAAAATGTGTCGGCTGTTCGGATTGTTTTATGAATTTGATGTAATGAACAATAAAAGATCAAGAACAGAAACCAAACAGTCGTCTGAATTTGAACCGGAAGAACACTAGATTAATTATGGACTGTTTCTCTTTAAAGGCACAAAAATGAATTAAAACGTTATTGGATGTTCATATAAGGATTGTCTCCATTATTGGAATAATATAGATTATTTAGAGCAGTTGTAATGGCTTCCTCAGAAGCCTCATTCATTGTGGCAAAACTCTTCAGCAGTGATCGAAATGTATCTCTGCCTTTAATTAGAGCTTCACCATTCTAGTAGAGACCACAGTAATCAGAACGCCTCTGGGTCGTTTTGATGGCAAAGGACAGCTCTGCATGAGGACTACAGCAAAAACTGAACCGGTCATCTTTGATACAATTGTACCATCACCATATCTACTAACGTTGAATTGCCAGAGAATAGAAGATCCTCTAGGTCATCAGGTTTATATTATTATGTGGCCTTCTCAGCTATTGTTATGATCATAGTATCTGGTTCTAGGAGGCCAAATGTAATGTCCTATAGTCTAAGTCAAAGTTACAAAGCCACTAATGTCTTTCTAATGGTATTGTAGGACTAATCAGTGGACTCGTGTGTAGTGTGGCCCTCCTGTAAGAAACTGCCACATTTTCTGTGGACTATGGAGTATTGTCCAAGTGAGCAGGCAAATAAAGAGCAAGGTTGGCATGAGGTAGACTGACTGTGAGGTTGTATTCAATGAGTGTTTTGGAATTCAACTAGCTCAAAATATTGTAAGTTCAGCAGTTAAGTAATTCATGTCTCTGTTCTCTGCCTTTCTGGTACTCAGTGAAAATGGATATTGTTTTCAAAGGAGTGATATTCCAAATCTGTTATTTTACGTATGTGAAGCTACATGTCCTGGCTAAAATCCAGGCATTTATTTAGTCTATCTTCGGCATTATCTAGTCTCTTCTCTGTGGAATTGAAGCTTTTTTGGAAAGAAGCAAGATTCATGCGTATGGATCTGACATCAGAAGACTGATCAGATCATCGAGCCATTTCCGGAAATTTATTTCATAATCGATTCATGAGTAATGTGAGATATGGTTAATAAGTTATGGGGAGTACTGTGATTTATTCCAAGATATTGCTTGTAAGAAGAGTAGCTTGTACGCTATTTTTGTTGAAGACATGACAATCAATGTAGCACAGCTCGCTGTGTAAAATTACCGCAGGCGTAGTAGCAGGGACATCACAGAGGAATATACTACAACTCCACATTTCTGTGTCTGTAGGAGCATCTTTTTAATGAACTACTTGCAAGAATCTGTTTATTTTTAACCTTTTACTCTCTTTCTACACACGTCACAGTCCTAAACAAAAAAAATGTATATCAGCCTTTCACCTCAAGCGTGACACCCACAAACTCACAAATTTGTCATTTTTCGTGAGTGTTCCTGTTTATAGCTCATACGTGCAAGTCATGTTGTTTTACATGTTGCATAATTCAAAGTGCATTAAAATCTGTCGTAATTATCAGCAAGACTATTGAACGATATTTAACCTAGATTTTTTAATAATCAAATTGGAGCAAATATTATTGATACATTCCCCTATCAGAATGGTGAAAAATAAAGCAACATCATTTTTTAATATTTATTTTTTTGCTCGTTATTCATATAAAACGGATCTGAGGCCCTGGACCCAAGAATGTGCATTGAAGGCATATGACAATTTCAATGAAAAGACGAAGTGGAATATTCCTTTATGGAGCTTTTAGATACGGCATAACAGCAGCCCTGTAGCCTATTACTTGTAGCCCTTCATTCAACACTCTCTGGGCTTCACCGACTACCATGCACAAATATTCCAATAATCCCAAAATTCTGAATTCTCAAGTCATTCTTTTCAAACTTTCACTCATCACTCACAACTACCTGTCAGCCTAGATTAAGGAGCTGAAAATTGATCTGCCAGGGGTACTGCGAGGTATTCCTCAGACTATGGAACTTTTCTGCTTTTATCCTAGGGATTAGGGATATGTACATTTTTCTGTAGAGGCATGACGGTTTAGACCTGAAAAATGGTTCTTCCGTGGCTTTGCCTTATTTTAAAGAATGTGTGTAGAAACATGCAGCTTTCAGAGTGATGCAAAGGTATACAGATTCACTTCAAAGACACAGTATAGTCAGGGCCACTGAAAATATGTGTCAGTGAAGGCACAAAAATATGCAGTAGGGCTGACAAGATTATAAAGTAAGAAAAAGCAAATTATGCAGCATAATGTTACACCTTTTGTAGCCGTATTATTTTGTCATTTTAATAACTATTAATACTGTCTGAGCAAAGTTGCACCTCTATTCGTACCAATGTAATACATCCATGCAGGACTCTGGCAAAAGGTCTGTCAATGCGTAGAAACACATCTGACATTTATTGTTAAAAACATTTTTATCCGTCTGAGCTGGAGATAATTTTTTTGGGGGTGAAATCAGCATATTAAGCAGCACTTGATGAATGTTGTGGCCCTTGCAGAAAATCCTTAATTTTACGGAAAATGATGCAGTATCACATATTTGTAGCCTTCAGCAAACAACACTCACTTGATATTCCTTATTTTTAACTTGCAGTTCGGCAGCCAGTGACTGCACATCTTCTAGTTTGGTATTCATTATATTCATCTCGAGATCCTTCCTTAAAGATGAAAAAAGACACAATATATATAAATAAATTTAGAGTGAGGAGAACGTGAACTAATCAACGAAATGTACTGTTCAATGTGAGTCAAGGTTATAAACCAATAGGAAGCAAGTACACATCTTTGAAACTTAACACACTGAAGACAGGGCAGATTTAGTTTCATACACAGGTGGAGCTTTACATTTTCAACGAGAAGTATGGCCATGAAGTGCCCGTAAATCATGAATATTGCTATAACAATTATTGTCCATAACATGCAAAGTTAGGGGTCCAGCAACTCGCACACAAGACTCGCCTTTCAAATGACCCACTCAAAATATACAAGTGGGTTTAAATGCTGGAGTTTCCCTGTGTAAAGTCTATCTTTGAAATAACTGCAACAGATATACAGCACAGAACTGTTATTACAAATCCTGTTGTATCTGTATATTTATATGGACACGTTCTTAACAACAAAGTTACATTCTATAGCGCTCATAGACCCCTTCCTTCTGATCCCGCCCAGGACTTACCTTGCCGACGAAATTGCAGGGTCCCTCATTTGAAGACAACTGTCTAAGCAGCCAGTGTGCGGAAACCAAAGTGCTCTATGGAAAATGTAACTTAAAGCTCGACTACTCCTGCACGGAAAGCCAACCTGCGCATCACAGCGACGCTAAACGGCTCTTCTGAAACACGCAATGCGAATTTTCTGCCTATTGTACAAAACAGCTGTTTTTGCTTCTGCTTAG
Source organism: Calotriton arnoldi (assembly GCA_963921515.1). Taxonomy (NCBI): domain Eukaryota; kingdom Metazoa; phylum Chordata; class Amphibia; order Caudata; family Salamandridae; genus Calotriton; species Calotriton arnoldi. The sequence goes on from CAWUFW010004513.1 coordinate 281,870, forward strand.
AATCCACAAACATTCGAGCACCGGACTCATGCGCAGCACATTCCAGGGGTCCCAGACTTGCCCTTGTGTTTACAATTAAAGGTTATGTCCCATCCTTGCACACAAGATGTTCCAACACGCCTCAGGACATGAAGTGATAAAAAATAAAGATAACGGAGCTCTAAGCCACACTTCGATTCTGCAGTCACCTTCACACAAAGAGGTGAAGGGATTCAGGGCACGCGAGGGCACGCGCGGGCCTCGTGAGGCTGCAGCGGGGGAGATCAGCTGCGCGCTGGGGTGCGACAGGTACAGACGCGCCGCAGGCCTCAGCTCGCGCCCCCAAGGCCGGAATGCTGCTGCTCATCTTCCATTGTCCTTGAACAGCCACGGGAGAACGGGCTTTGAAGTACATTTCAACAACCTCAAGCTAAATCAGTTTCGGATGTTTTCCAAACAACATTTTTTCCTCTAACAACATGTGTGTAGAAACATTGCCAAAGCCACGGGCGTGCAGATTAAACACGCAGCCCCTCTTACTTTTAATAAGGCTTATGTTAATTTAAAATCGTTATATTATTAGATTATGGTTAAAAATAAAACGCAGAATGATGAACAGATTAGGGTCCTTATTACGTCAGTATGGTCGACGTCGACGCACGAAGCTGCAAGCAGCAGGAAGGAACAAGAAGGAACCGGAGGGAGCCAAGCCGCCGCGGCAAACATGCATCGCCATCCCCCCTGACTCTATAGAGCTTGCGCTTATCTGGTGCGAACTGGCGGCAGTGGAGGTCTCGCCCTCCGAGGACCATAAAACAGGGAGCAGTGCGTCCGAGTGCTGCGGTGATAGCAGTGCTTAATTTGTAAAATATTAAGTGCAGGTGCTCAAATTTTTGTAGGAGGCCACACCCACGTCCCCGGATCCACCACTTCCTCTCCTGGCTCCACCACTTCCTCCACTGGCTCCACCGCCTATTTCCCTGATTCCAAAGTGGTCTTGGCTAACAATTAAAGACTGGCAGAGAAGCAGTTGCACAAGACAGTACCAGTTGGCAGCTCACCACTTCCAAACCACTCCCCACACTCAGTTAAGCACACCAATGCATTTGAGCCTGCTCTGCAGGAAGGTGAAACTCCAGTGACGACTGCCTGTGTAGTCTATGTAGCAGCATTATGGTACGACACGGTTGGTGAGCTGTCCTGAATAGCAGCTCAATTGGACCCATAATGTGTGTACCTTTAGCCAGTACAAGGCTTTGAAGAACTAGCATAACACAATGCGTTGTAGGACTTCTAGTTTTACTTTATACAATTGATGACAGAAAACAGGACTACTTGAATGTGCCACTCAAGGCAAAATAAATCTTTTTTTTACTTAAAAGCCAGCAGCAGTGGAGGAATAACTGCATCCGTGAGTCCACTCTATAAAGTTATTTAACATAATGAGCCATTTCTATGCTTTGCAGATAAATATAACACTGAACACTAGTACCCAGCTGATGGCAGAAAAACAAGAAAACCAAGTCTACCTGAATGTGCCACTCGATGCAAAATTGCCTCGAGTGGCACGTTCAGGTAATCTTGCTTTTCTGCCATCAGCTGTGTGCCAGTGTTCAGTGTTATATCTGTCTACAAAGCATTCAAATGGCTTAGTATGCTAAATAACGTTTTATAGTGTGTGGAGCTCACAGCTGCAGTTCTTCCCCCACTGCTACCGGCTTTTAACTTTAAAAAAGATTTTTACAGCTAAAAGTTAAAAGCCAGAAGCAGTGGAGGAAGAGCTGCAGCCTGAGCCCACATACTATAAAATGTTATTTAGCATAATCAGCCACTTGAATGCTTTGTAGACAAATATAACACTGAACACTAGTACACAGCTGATTAGAGAAAACAAGATTACCTGAACGTGCCACTCGAGGCAATTTTTGTCGAGTGGCAGGGTTCAGATAGTCTTGTATTTCTGTCATCAGCTGTGTACTAGTGTTCAATGTGTCTACAAAGCATTCAAATTGCTTATTTTGCTAAATAACGTTTTATCGTGTGGGGCCCACAGCTGCTGTTCTTCCGTCACTGCTGCTGGCTTTAACTTTAAAAAGATTTCGCTGCAAAAGTTAAAGCCAGCAGCAGTGGAGGAGGAGCTGCAACCACGGGCCCACACTATAAAGCGTTGCTTAGCATAAAAATACATTTAAAGCTTACATTGCAGGCAAATATAACACTGGTGAAAGGGCTTACTTACTGGCACTGCGGGACAGCCTTTTAGTTTTACTAATGTGCGAGAGGAGGCCTGCTGCACGACACGCTGATTGCCTCTGTCGTCAGATAATAATTAAGGCGGCAGGTGCGCAGTATGCTGGGCGGGCCGAGGTGAAAACACTTCTCATTGGTCTGATTTGGGCCACAAACTTGATGATTCGACAAGGAGGACGGGCCAGGCTACTAATATATTTGCAATCGTTTATTGGTAGTGCACTATGCTAGCGAGCTACCAATGAATGACTGCAAAATTGAAATAGGTGTGACGGTGTTGGTGACCTACGCCGAGGCAGGGACCCACCAGCTTCAGTTTCTGGCGGTAATGTTCGTGTGTGGCTCATATTTAGGTGGGCGGCCGAGCAGCTGTATTCAATTTGAAATGTTTTCTGCGCACGCATTCATGTGCGATATCAGCTCTTCATGGGGAGAGGGGGTGGGGACTGGAACAGTGGCAGCAGTGGCAGCTACTCGGAGCAGCGCGCCGCCAATAAAAGTATGATTCATAATGCATGTGAACTCAACTAGCTGTAGACCCGGCCCTGAGAAATAAGGGCCGGTGCTAAGCACCGGAAAGCACCGGCACAAATTAAGCACTGGGTGATAGACGCCCAGCCAGTGCTTAATTTGTGCCGGTGCTTTCGGTGCTTAGCACCGGCACTTATTTCTCAGGGCCGGGTCTACAGCTAGTTGAGTTCACATGCATTATGAATCATACTTTATTGGCGGCGCGCTGCTCCGAGTAGCTGCCACTGCTGCCACTGTTCCAGTCCCCACCCTCTCCCCATGAAGAGCTGATATCGCACATGAATGCGTGCGCAGAAAACATTTCAAATTGAATACAGCTGCTCGGCCGCCCACCTAAATATGAGCCACACACAGAACATTACCGCCAGAAACTGAAGCTGGTGGGTCCCTGCCTCGGCGTAGGTCACCAACACCGTCACACTCAATTCAATTTTGCAGTCATTCATTGGTAGCTCGCTAGCATAGTGCACTACCAATAAACGATTGCAAAATATATTAGTAGCCTGGCCCCGTCCCTCCTTGTCGAATCATCAAGTTTGTGGCCCAAATCAGACCAATGAGAAGTGTTTTCACCCTCGGCCCGCCCAGCATACTGCGCACCTGTCACTTAATTATTATCTGATGACAGAGGCAATCAGCGTGTCGTGCAGCAGGCCTCTCCTCGCACATTAGTTAAAACTAAAAGGCTGTCCCGCAGTGCCAGTAAGTAAGCCCTTTCACCAGTGTTATATTTGCCTGCAATGTAAGCTTTTAAATGTATTTTTATGCTAAGCAACGCTTTATAGTGTGAGACCCGTGGTTGCAGCTCCTCCACTGCTGCTGGCTTTTAACTTTGCAGCGAAATCTTTTAAAGTTAAAGCCAGCAGCAGTGACGGAAGAACAGCAGCTGTGGATCCCACACGATAAAACGTTATTTAGCAAAATAAGCAATTTGAATGCTTTGTAGACACATTGAACACTAGTACACAGCTGATGACAGAAATACAAGACTATCTGAACCCTGCCACTCGACAAAAAATTGCCTCAAGTGGCACGTTCAGGTAATCTTGTTTTCTCTAATCAGCTGTGTACTAGTGTTCAGTGTTATATTTGTCTACAAAGCATTCAAGTGGCTGATTATGCTAAATAACATTTTATAGTATGTGGGCTCAGGGCTGCAGCTCTTCCTCCACTGCTTCTGGCTTTTAACTTTACGGCGTAAAAATCTTTTTTAAAGTTAAAGCCGGTAGCAGTGGGGGAAGAACTGCAGCTGTGAGCCCCACACACTATAAAACGTTATTTAGCATACTAAGCCATTTGAATGCTTTGTAGACAGATATAACACTGAACACTGGCACACAGCTGATGGCAGAAAAGCAAGATTACCTGAACGTGCCACCGAGGCAATTTTGCATCGAGTGGCACATTCAGGTAGACTTGGTTTTCTTGTTTTTCTGCCATCAGCTGGGTACTAGTGTTCAGTGTTATATTTATCTGCAAAGCATAGAAATGGCTCATTATGTTAAATAACTCTTTATAGAGTGGACCCACGGATGCAGTTATTCCTCCACTGCTGCTGGCTTTTAAGTAAAAAAAGATTTATTTTGCCTTGAGTGGCACATTCAAGTAGTCCTGTTTTCTGTCATCAATTGTATAAAGTAAAACTAGAAGTCCTACAACGCATTGTGTTATGCTAGTTCTTCAAAGCCTTGTACTGGCTAAAGGTACCACACATTATGGGTCCAATTGGCTGCTATTCAGGACAGCTCACCAACCGTGTCGCACCATAATGCTGCTACATAGACTACACAGGCAGTCGTCACTGGAGTTTCACCTTCCTGCAGAGCAGGCTCAAATGCATTGGTGTGCTTAACTGAGTGTGGGGAGTGGTTTTGGAAGTGGTGAGCTGCCAACTGGTACTGTCTTGTGCAACTGCTTCCTCTGCCAGTCTTTAATTGTTAGCCAAGACCACTTTGGAATCAGGGAAATAGGCGGGTGGAGCCAGTGGAGGAAGTGGGTGGAGCCAGGAGAGGAAGTGGGTGGATCCGGGGACGTGGGTGTGGCCTCCTACAAAAATTTGAGCACCTGCACTTAATATTTTACAAATTAAGCACTGCGCCCAGCGCAGAGAGGAGTGCAGTACTGCAGCGGCGGCGTCAGCGCAACCTCCCACTCACCGCTCTGCCTGCGTTTTCACTGAGAGTCCCGCCCGGTACACGGGACCGTAGACGACTTACAGGCAGCCATTGGGGGTCTCTCACTGCAAAATTTGCTGCAACCATAGAAGCAGGAGTGAACCTGGAGCCGAAGCCTAGTCGCGGCATCATTCGCCCTTTCGCCCATTTCCACCGGCACGTGCATACCGCCCTACAGAGGACGCGACGTCCAAGAGGCGGTAACTGCCAAAGAAAGGCAAGTGAATTAGAGTGGTCCTGCAAGGGCACGACGGGGTGGGGGCACTGCAGGGACCTAAAGCCCGGGGGAGGGGCTGGGTACTTGGCACTTGGCAGTGAGACCCAGAATCTAAGACCAAGACTGAGAATCAGGGGCCTGGCTTCAAAAGTTGTCTAGGCCAACCCTTGTGATCAAACCTGCCCTGACCAGAAGCAGCCATGATCTATCTCGACCATTCCCTCCCAGGAGGCATGTAAATACCATGCCGAGACCCTTGTGATCCAGGCCCCCAGCAGCCAGGAGAGCTATTGTGTGTTTGTCCTTAACCTCCCGCCAGCCAGCAGCGCAGCTGCCTGGTCCCCTGCATTAACCAGAATGCCTTTAAGGAAGCTATTAAGCTGCAGCAAGACTGCAGTAGCGGAGTTAACAGTGGGGAAAGTTACACCCACGACCCTCTCTGACAGTGAAGAGTCCTTGGGATTAGCAAAGAGCCGCACAAAGTCATCCGCGGCCCCTCTAGCCCCTCTGGCCTCTCCAGCCTCAATGGCACTCACCACCCAGTATTTTCAAGCTTCATCAGACACAATCACAGCATGCAATAATAGCATTGAAACTTTTAACAGCAGTCTAACACCCCAGCACTGGGCTTAATGCATCTGAGAGACGCAGGACTCGCTCATCCCCGAGGGTGAGTGTGGGCCCGGTACTTCCAGGTGCATCAACCAACAGTTCAAACCAGCACTTGTCACAAATCTGTGCAGGAACTGACGAGTCAGAAGGCATCGGATGCAAAGAAGGGTCAATAACCCCGCTCAAGCAGTATGCAGCTTATAGGAATGATGTTACAGAGAAACCAGCGTAAGCCATTGATCTGAAAGTTAAGCGCCACAAAGTAACAGTTACCAAAATTCATACCTTTCAATTTGACACCCCTCCGACCATTGAGAGCTAGAAACCTCAACCAAAGACAGAAAGGCAGGGCTCAACCACAAATTAGTCAACCTCTCAAAAACCTTTCTCCATAACATTGAATCACAAATAGAAAAAACGTTGGAGTTAACCCACACAGAGTGCCTGATTTAACAAAGCATAAAACTTTTAAACCCTCTGAATCTGCTGACCCATTTCTGGCCTCTATTTGTGCCTCCCAGGATACGATGACCAGAGCACTGCTATGGCAGTCATCTAAAATAGAGCTCCAAATTGATTTACTCCATTCATTGGCCCTCTGCTTAGCAGATCTAGGCACCAAATTGGATCTTATTGAGGCTAAAATCCAGGGCAAGGTAGAGGAAGGCCTCTGCCTGTGCGCCCCAATCCTTGATAAACTGAGCACACTTCCGGAAGCTCTATCAGATTTGGTTGCTATAGTCAAAAGCATGGCCAGAAAACTTAATAAGTAATTGCTCAGTAGCAAATATTACCTCCCGAAAAGAGAGAGAAAATCCCCAAAATAGCCCCATCTCACCAATGGAGGCAAGGGAAGGGCCCCCAAAAGCAATGACGGGAACATAGCTAGACGTCACCCGAAAACTTACTCCAACCTCCATAGCATTACACATAATTTCGCTCCATCTGTTGATAGTGGCAACAACGAGGTAAAAAATCCTTCCAAATCAAAATGCTCATGCTCTTCCGTGAAGAGCTAAGAAACAACTAAGGAAACAGCTTAAGAAAAGCTAAACAGCAAAAAGAGCAGCTCTAGCGCTTATGGCACGCAAGGCGCCTAAACCAGGCTTCTCCAACGAGTAGCTCATGAGCTACTGCTAGCTTTCCAGGTTCCTATAATTAGCTCTCCCATGTTCAGCCCTGCCTAGTAAATGAATATATGTATACCAAAATTGAAATTTGTATGTGAGATAACAAATGTTTTACCAGAATTTATGAGCTTCCTTAGCAGGAGAAAGATCAGACTCTTCCTAAGGGTGTCCAGAAATGTTCCTTGATTTAAGGAGGCATTGACAATGTGGAGAAGGGGTGTTTAGGCTTCTCTTTAGAATGATTTGATGTCAACTCAGAGGTTAACAGAAGACACTTATGAAGTATGCTTTATACAGGGTTTTCTTCCTCCTTCTGCACTCTCGGTAGAATACCACAATTTACATGCTGTGACAGCTCAAGGCAATGCTATTCAACTCACAGGACATGATCAGAGTAACTTATAAAGAAATGTTGTGACTTCTTGCAGGTACATTGGGGATGGATGAAAGTTCTTCCAGAGAGCAAAACCAGGATGAATTACATGAACCCTGCTTTTCTGAGAATGCTCTGGAAAGCCTGAAATGTGCTGAAGTGAAGCAAGCAGAAACCATTTAAAACTGTGATTGCAGGTGTTATATCGTCACCCAGCACAATGCTCTTTAACCTATGTGTATAAGCGTACAGTGATGTGACACAACCCACAGAAAAGTATGGCAAGAGTCTCCTAAAAATTGATTCAGGCTTCTGTACAGATATACTAAGTCCCTAGAACATGAGGGTCCCTAAGGGCAGGGTCAGCACTGATCAGGAGAGGTTTACATTACACCTTAACTATATTATTAGCAATTCTCTTATCTCTAGCAAAAGTTCAAAAATCACTTCTGTATTAGCCAGCCATTTCAAGTCATTTCTATCTGCCTTTTGTGTTCCTGGAATCTGTGAATGGCAAGTGATGGAGGCAATGCAATTGCTCTTAAATTACTTAGTTTTTCAGCATAGTTGTCACTTCTGGATTACTTTGCATAAGTTGAATTTAGCAGTACTGTATGAGCTTCGACAACATCCCCTTTTTAAAAGCGCAAGATTCTCTGCTACAGGGTTCCTCATTGCTCCTCACTGACACCTTAGCTTTGGTTGCTGTTTTATTTCACCAATTGCCTTTAGCTTTACAATGCAGTCTTCTTCAATGTTGGCTGTAAGGAATCTATTTTTAGATAAACTCAAATTATCATACATCTTCCCCTCCAAAGAATGGGGTAGTGACTGCTGTCACCCAACAAGATGTCTAACTGAAAGGCCTTTATAAAAACAACTAAAATTGTGCGGTTTGTCTCTGTGGGATTAGAACATTTCATACTGATGGAGCAGGGGTTTGAGTAAATAAAACCTGCTCGGATTGAACCCTTAGTAACATTGATTAACAGTGTGCTGTGAAAATGTTATTAAAGAATGCTAAAATAAGGGGAAATGCTTTTGCGCATGCATGCACTAATGCATGAAACTAGGCCGCAAATGCTTTTAGCTAAAGTAGATAAAAAGACTAATGCTGCTTTTGTGCACGTTAATAATATTTTGCTAGGAATGACACGGGTTGCGCATGAAATAGTGCAATGCTGGGATGGTGTGCAATGAAATCACATTTCATGAAAATAATAAATGTTTGTTTTCTGTAGAAAAGCAAGCATGGGCCTACACTTCTGCATGCCAGTCTGGGGTTAATATTTGGTAGAAAAATAAATGGACAAAAGATGGTTTCGAGAAGGGAAGAGAGAACGCAAAAGTTGTACATGACCTTCGTAGTGTATTGAATGACTGCCAAGCTACGGAAAAGAAAATATATCAGTGGAAGCAAATAACTTCCTACTCGAGATGATGGCAGAGGCGAACAATGGAAGCGTAGAGACTTGCAACGTAGTGAACTGCAGGAAATATGTACTATGATTATGTTCAAAGTTGTTTACTGGGAAGAATCTGTCGTAATGCTGAATGTTTAAAACAACGGGACGTTGAATAAAATGGTCATGTTGACAGTGGTGTGACAGTACAACCCCATCCTTAGCCAATGAGAGACGGAGTTTATTCTCATATTGAAACAAATGTGGGTTGGACATTTAGGTATAATTGAAAGTCCCCGGTGGGTGTGGTTGGGTCGGCTGGTGTTTAGCAAGCGGGAGATCGTCGCTGTCGTCGGTTTGCTGTTTCCAGATAGAGGCCTACCTGTTTCCTGATTCCTGACTTAATCTTTGCCACTCAACTCTCCTTGAGGGGCCTTACTGCCCTTTGGCCAGAGGGTAGATTTCCCTGATTCTTACTTAGGTTAGTATAGATATAATCCTGAATTTGCATATTCATTTGCAAATGTATTTTGTCTCTGAAACTTTTCTCTCTTCGCCTATCCACTCCTTCAATGCATTGTTTATTGATATGAGTATGTTTCTATATATTGCTAATACTTTTCCTCTGTTAATCATTATTTGCATTGTATGACTGTACTTGATGAGCATTTATTTCACATTATTTTACGATAAACATTATAAAATACACACACTGAGTCTGTTATTATTTAGTAGCATAGATAAGTACATATTATTGTCATCAACTTTACAACACCTAAAAAGTTCAGTCGCCACAATTATTTTGTAAGGAGAAATGCAGGTTCTAATATATTTGCTTAGTGAATTGGGTATAAACCTTGCATCACACTGAACCCAGCGTGAAGGGATTAGTTGGGTAAAGTAAATGGGCCTGTGTTTGTATAGAATTATTGATCCCTGATCGCTGGATCAGTTTTGGTAGCAGAGGATAGGTAATTATTGATTAGTTTGGCAATAATGATTGATTATTGATTTATTGGTTATTAATATGAAAAGTTAGTGTCTTTGTTTTATGTTGTTTGAAAGTACGGGTACGGAGTTACGTAAGATCCTAGGATGATGTTATTTTAGCCTAAGTGGCAGAGGAATAGTGTGGAAAAAGTATCACACTGCAGAAGTACTTTGTCTGTTGTCGTAATATCGAACAGCGAAAGGCTGTTGATGTTATTTAGGGATTTATTCGAGTGAAAGAAAATTGCATGAAACAGTGAAAGGTCCGCTTCCGAAACTCTGGCCTTACATCCCCAAAGGAGTACCAAGACCTCTTTCTGAAAGGAAATTCCTCTTCCAAAACTTTGGCTAGTATCCCCAGAGGAGTACCAAGACCTCCTTTAACTTGATTGAGAGTAGAGTAGCGCTGGTCGTTATTTTACTAGAAGTAAAAGAAATCTTTTTGAATGATCGAACTATCTCTTTTTTACTAGTGGAACAGACAAAGTAGCATTGTTTTGTGTTGTTTCTAACAAGAATTTAGTTAAGATAACCTAGAAATACATTGCCGTATTATTTTGCAAAGGGAGGGTCAGTAGCAGGAGTAATACTGATGTCACAAAAGCCGCGCTGGTATTGGTCAGGCAGTGGGCGTGTAGTGAGCCATGATTGGTTGGTTGCTGTGAGCCGCGCTAGCATTGGTTGAGATAGTGGATACATAGTGAGTCGTGATTGGTTGGTTGCTGTGAGCCGCGCTGGTATTGGTTGAGATTTAGCGAATAGAGCGAGAGGATTTACGGAAGATTTCTCTTGTTTGTTTCTGGTTTATATAGCGAGAAAAAGAGTGTTTAAAAATTAAGATGGCAAAAAGAATAAAAGATTTCTTCAAAAAGGACAAGTCGAAAGTTACTAGAGAGGGACTTCCTGTACCTCCTCCAAGATCGCCTGCTCCTTTTATGATGTTGGAACGTGGGTATCATACGTGTACATGGTTGGAGAATTGGATAAGATATACGGAAGATGATGGAGTTTTAGCTTTTCCAGAGCATGGTACATTTAACGTAAGGATTTTGGAAAACTTGAGGGAACAAATGAATTCATTGAAACCAAACGCTAGACCTATGCAATATGAAGCGCTTGAGGAATGGGAACAATGAGGCATATAAACGAGAGAGAGACAGGAATGGAACAAAATAAAGAAATATAATATCAAGTTATTCTGAGGCTAGATGGGATGATCAAATGAAAAGATGGAGGACAAATGTAGTTGCAGATGGATTATATCCAGTATTAGTTGCTGAAGATCAGGCTGGAGGAAAAGGTAAAGAGAAAAAGAAAAATTTAGAGACTTCAGAATTAGATGTAGACTAGGATGAGATTGATGATGAATTAATGGATGAAATACTATTAAAGAGACCTCCACCATATCAGGAAAGTTCAGGGGAAACAATTCCAAATGCACCACTAATTGAAATACAAATTCCTCAGGTTCCACAAGCTTCACAAACTCCACAAGTTTCACAGGTTACACAAGTTCCGATAGCCTCACAAGTTTCATTAGGTACTCGAGTGTTGCAGGAAAGTGAGATTTACATTTTGAATAAGAGAAGAGTTAACTCAGAGAATTAGTCAGATGAGTCTGAATGCAGAAGCATTATCGGTACCTGTAACAATTTGTCCAATAGTTCCATTGTATGGGGAGAGTCAAAATATATCGAGAGTACATGCATTGACAGTTCCCGTGAATAATGTCAGGAATGTTAGTGGATTGGAACAAGTTGAGATGAGTACTTCATTGATTGATCTTCCAGTAAGTGAAAACGTAACTGAAACACCAAAGAGAAGTGTACAGATGGATCCTAGAAAAATAGTGCAGAATGTCAGAGGAACAACTCCAGTGTCAGGGAGTTCGGTGGGTCCTTCGCCAGAGGAGTTAGATGACTGGATAAGAGGAATGGAAAATAATAAGTCTCGATCGAGTATAGATGTAGGTAGATTGAGAGTGGATCTGGAAGAAATGATTATTGGTACAATAAGTCCAGAGAGATTGAGTAAGTACCGAGATGAAGAGTTGTTATTTTTGTGTAAAAATATTACATGGAAAGCAAAGAATCTACATGAGAGGTTGGCAGAAGCTGTACAAGAATATGGAGTAGACATAGAGAAATCTAAAGTTTTGCAAAAATCGTACAGACTGGATTTTACTGATAAAGATTTGGAAAGTTTGAATACATCTGGCAAACGATTGCAAATAAAAGAAGTAATGAATACTTTGAAGAAATCGGGTGATTTAGAACGGTGGAAAGGTAGATGGGCGAAAAAGAGGGAAGAAATGCTTGCAAGTAAAAATATGTCTTTATTTCCATTAAGGGAAACAGAACAAGCTGAAATGGTATGCCCGATGAGAGAAGTTCTAGGTGTTGGATATGTTCACGTTCCCTGGTCAAGACAAGATATTTTATCCTTTACAAATGATTTTCCCAGGTTGAGAGAGAAACCTGTTGAGTGGTACAAACAGGTAGAGAGGTTTGTAAAAGTTTCAAAAGTATTGTTGAAAGATTTAGATGGCTTGTTTGAAATTGTAGTGCCAGCTGATTTATGGACTGAGTGTAAAATTACTGCTGATTGGCCAAAAGAAGAATATCCTAGAGATGTCTAAACAGGAGCACCTTCAGAAGAAATAATGAAAAAATATAATCAAGTAATTACTTCCCTGAAAGGTAAAATTTCTCCAAAAGAAACAGATTGGGTTAAAATTGACAGGACAACACAGGAACCCAAAGAATCAGTACATGCTTATTATGAGAGGTTGTTACAAGTGTTTAAACAGTATAGTGGTTTTGAGAGTATAGGTGACAAAGATGTGGGACAGTTTGTATATAGGTTTGTTTTTGGATTAAAACCCGAAATTAGTAACATGATTCAGCAGCATTTGATTTGTTGGCAGAGTAAAACAGTCAATGAGATTCTGAGATATGCTAAATATTGAAGTGATGATATTGAATCAAGGCATAAAAATCTGAAAGAGAAAATGATGTGGGCACAGGTGAAAGTGGCAGAACAGAAAGATGGAAATAATGGTTCTCAAACAGGTTTTCAGATGAGAGGACAAAATCAAAATTCCCAGAATGATCAGGTACCAAATGGAGGTAGAGGTAGGATGAATAAAGAAGAATTGAAAAAGAAATTTCCTTGTCATGCGTGCGGAAAGTTTGGACATTGGAGGAATGAGTGTAAATCCTTATTAAGAAATAATGGAATGAATCAAAATTTCAATTCGCAGATGCAGAATGAGGTGGCTGTGAATCAACAACAGCAACAACTGCAGCAGGTAGTTACACCACAGGTACAACAAGTACAGGTGCCACAAACTCCTATGCCAAATAATGTGAATGCTCAAGTGCAGAGATACAGTGCGAGTGCTGGATTTCATGCAGGTGAACAAGTTGGTAAGAATCAAAATGTACAAGTGGTTTCACAATATTTGTTGTAATGTTCAGAGAGTGAATCAGACTCATCTCAATGACGGTGCCTGAGGGGGGAGGAAGAGTGCGTGCCTGGCGCATCTCTAGAGGTAGATCAATCAGGTCCTTTTGTTGATGGAAAAGTGGAAGGTAATGATGTTACATTCCTTGTGGACACTGGTGCTACCCATTCTAGTGTGAGAGCAGCAGAAATTCCAAACCTACCCCTCTCGGGAGAAACTATCCAAGTTGTAGGAGTCTCAAATAAACATATTAAGACTCCGATAACAAAACCAATAGAAGTTCATATTGGAAGATTCAGAGACATGCATCGGTTTGTGGTATGTGATACTAGTCCGGTGAACCTTTTAGGTAGAGACTTGTTATGCAAGATGAATTGCACCATCTATTGTATGCCAGATGGTATTGCTTTTCAAACACCAGATGAGGATGTTGCTTTTAAAATGATGTTAGCGAAGCAAGGGACAGAAGTGAATGACTTGTATTCATTGCTTTACAGAAGAGGATTTACCTGTAGAGTTGAGAAATGCAGTAAGATCTGATGTATGGGAATTTACAGGAAAGGACATTGGTTTAATGAAGGGTGTGGATCCTATTCAGGTTACAGTTAAACCAGGTGCAGTATATCCAAACACACCACAGTACAGGATGAGTCCTGAGATCACAGCAGGAGTGATTCCTGTAATTGATCAAATGATTGAGCAAGGTATTCTAAAAGAAATATTAGGTAGTCCTTGTAATTCACCTATTATGGGGATTAAGAAACCAAGTGGAAAATACAGAATAGTACAAGATTTGAGAAAGATTAATAAGATCGTAGTACCTTGCTGTCCAATAGTGCCAAACCCAGCAGATTCTTTATCAAATTCCTTGTGATGCAGAATGGTACACAGTGATTGATTTGTGTCAAGCATTTTTCTCGATACCTTACATCCGGATAGCCAATATCTTTTTGCTTTCCGGTTCGGAGACCGTGTTTTGGCATGGTGCAGAGTTCCTCAAGGGTATACAGAGTCTCCTTCGATTTTTAATCAGATTTTGAAAAAATGTTTGGAGTCATTGATCATGCCGGAAAATTCAGTGTTAGTGCAGCACATTGATGACCTGCTAGTGGCATCAAAAACACGAGAGGCCTGTGTGATAGATAAAATTGCCTTACTGAATCATATGACAGAAGGTGGGCATAAAGTGTCACCAGCAAAATTACAGTTTTGTCAAAAGAGGTCCAATATTTGGGACACAAAATTGAGAAAGGAGTTAGAAAAGTAATGCAAGACCGAATTAATCTGATTTTGCAAATGGGTCCTCCTAAGACTCAAAAAGAAGTTCAAATGTTTTTGGGAATGGTTGGATACTGTAGACAGTGGATTAGTGGGTTTTCACTGATCGCAAAACCTTTAAAGAGATTGACTCATAAAGATGTGGTTGATCCGATTGAGTTGGATGAAGAGTGTATGAAAGCTTTTATTGAATTGCGAGATAGTCTTTGCCGAGCACCTGCATTTGAAATGCCAGATAACACAAAAGATTTTGCATTGTTCTGTTGTGAGAGAGATGGACGTGCACTCTCAGTCCTAACACAAAAACATGGAATGGCACGTCGCCCAGTGGCATATTTTTCTGCTACTTTGGATTCAGTGGCTGCAGCATTACCAGTCTGTTTAAAAGCAGTGGCTGCTACTTGTGTGAATCTAGAGCAGAGTGAAGCAATTGTTAGGGGACATCCAGTGAAAGTACATGTGCCACATTCTGTTGAGATCCTACTAACAAGGACTCAGACTCAGCATATGACGCATAGTCGGCTGACTAGATATGAAAGAGTGATTTTGGGTGCTGAAAATGTGACAGTAACGAGATGCACAACATTGAAACCAGCAACTGTGTTGCAGAGTTCAAGTTGTGAAGAAATAAAGGATGAAGCAGACCATGATTGTTTGGATGTGACAGAATTGTGCACGAAACCAAGACCTGACATAAAAGATACACCACTAGAAGAGTCAGATACTGTAATGTTTGTGGATGGATCTTGCCTAAGAGATGAAAAGGGTGCCTTGAGTGCTGCTTATGCAGTATGTACAGTGGCTATGGTTCTTGAAGCATCCTGTCTGAAGGGGATACATTCTGCTCAAATTTCTGAGCTAATTGCTCTGACTAGAGCATGTATAATTGGCAAAAATCTGAGAGTAACCATATTCACTGATAGTCAATATGGTTTTGGGGTGGTGCATGATTTTGGTCAGTTGTGGATGCAACAAGGATTTTTGACTTCTTCAGGATCCCCAATCCAGAATAGTAAAAATGTGAAGGATTTATTGAATGCATTATAAATGCCCAAAAAGATTGCTGTGGTTAAATGTTCAGCACATAAGTCAGGAAATGACCATGTGACAAATGGAAACAGATACGCAGACCAAGTGGCTCATTTCTGTGCACAAAATTCAATTTCAATCAACAGAGGGATGGAGAAAAAACATACAAATTGCCACTTGATGTTTTCCTCTTTGGAAACATGGGAAGAAATTAGACAGTTACAGGAAGAAGCAAATGAGGAAGAGAAAGAAATTTGGATAAAATCAGGATGTAAAAAGAGAGCAGAAGATGAAGTGTGGGTGTATGTTGATGGAAGACCAGTAATGCCAGATAGTTTACTTTCTCAGATGGCAAGGATGTACCATGGAATTGCACAGGTTGGAAGAGATGCTATGATCAGGCTCTTCAAGCAGTCATTGTACAACCCAAAGTTTAGGGTCATTGCAGAGAGTCTATGCCAGAGGTGTATAGTCTGCCAGCAGCAAAATCCAGGTAGAAAGACAGTTGTTAGTTGGGGTTGAATTGGAAAAACAGCAGGACCATTTACCAGATTACAGTTAGACTTCATTGAACTTCCCCCTTGTAATGGACTAAAATATGTGTTGGTGGTTGTTTGTTTGTTTTCTCGTTAGGTAGAAGCATATCCAACAAGAAGGAATGATAGCTTGACTGTTGCTAAATTGCTTTTAAGGGAGATCATCCCCAGATTTGGATTTCCAGTCTCTTTAGAAACAGATAGGGGAACTCATTTCAAGAATGAAATAATTTGAATGATTTGTGCAGCATTACAAATTATATTTATTTATTTATTTGAAGTTTTATATAGCGCTGGCCAGACCCGAGGGTATCGGAGCGCTTTACAATAGTCGCATTGCCAAAGACCACAAATAACAAAACACAATGAAAGTATCAAGCATGGACAATGAGTTTCAGCAGGTTAAATAACCAAGGGGCAATGAAGACTTGAGGTGCCTTCGCCGGGTGACATAGTCTAGGGTCGCGCTCTCATCCAGGGAGTAGTCATCAGCGCTTCTGCGGCTCAAGTCCCTTCGCTAGGGAACGTTCTAGGAAAAGATTTTTGAGCTGTCCTTTGAATTTTGCGAAGGAAGGGATAGTTCTGATGTGGGGGGGAATAGCGTTCCAGATTTTGGGCGCGTTGCCCGCAAAGGACCAGGCCGCGGTATTTTGTTTGCGTGCTTTCAGCGGTATGAGTAGTAGAGTGTTCGAGCTCCGGAGGTTCCTGGTCTGACCGGCTTTTTTGAGTTTGGAGGCCAGGTATTCAGGTTTGCCTGTGTGAAGGGCTTTGTGGGTGAGGCAAGCTGTTCTGAAGCTGGCCCGCAGTTCAACTGGGAGCCATTTTAGCTCTCTGAGTGCAGGTGAGATATGGTCGAATTTCTTCACTCCTGTGACCATTCTAGCTGCTGCATTTAGCGTTGTTTTGAGGGGAGCAAGGTGTGCTTTTGCTGTGCCTGAGAGGGCTGCGATCCCGTAGTCTAATCTAGATAAAACCAGTGATTGGGTGGCTTGTTTAAGGTCCTTGGGGGGGATGAAAGGCTTTATTTTGTTTAGTAGCTTCAGGTTGAGGAAGGTGCTCTTGGCGGAGTTCTTAATGTGTTTGGTCATGTTCAGTTTCGGGTCTAGAGTGAAGCCTAGTGATTTTAGAGAGTCCGCCAG
Organism: Calotriton arnoldi; assembly: GCA_963921515.1. Classification (NCBI taxonomy): domain Eukaryota; kingdom Metazoa; phylum Chordata; class Amphibia; order Caudata; family Salamandridae; genus Calotriton; species Calotriton arnoldi. Next base: position 298,977 of record CAWUFW010004513.1, read on the forward strand.
GGTGATGTTTCCGTTGAGTGCATCGATCGCGTTTAGCCATTCCGCAATTTGGGGATTCTCTTCTTTGTTTGAGATGAGGAGTATTTCAGTCTTGTCTTGATTAAGTTTTAGGTGGTTACTTGACAGCCAGTGTTGGACTTCTCTAAGCGTGTCGTTAAGTCTCTGAATGTCATCACTGGAGGTGGTTTGCAGGTAGATCTGTGTGTCGTCCGCATACAGGTGGAAGGGGATATTGGCTTTTCTGAGTAGGGTTGTGAGTGGTTCCATGTAAATGTTGAAAAGTTGCGGGGAGAGCACAGAACCTTGGGGGACTCCCCTGCTGACAGGGTGTAGGTCAGATGCAAATTTTTTGATTTTTATTCTTTGGGTGCGATTGTGGAGGAAGGAGGAGAACCACTGTAGGAACACCTCATCTAGACCTACCCTTTCTTGAAGCGCCTTAATGAGGAGTTTGTAGTCGACCGTATCGAAAGCTGCTGATAGGTCTAGGAGAATGAGCAGGCAGCATTTGTCCGCATCCAGTGATTTGTGGATGTCATCAATGACGTTGAGGATCGCGGTTTCCGTGCTGCAGTCCTTTCTGAAACCCGATTGGTGGGCATCGAGGAGGTTGATGTTATCCAGGTGTTGAGTTACTTGCAGGAGCACGCATCTTTCTAGGGTTTTGGATAGGAGCGGTAAGTTAGAAACTGATCTGAAATTATTCAGATCTTTAGTGTCTAGGCCTGTTTTTTTTAGCAGTGGCGTGACTTGCCCAACTTTGAGACAGTCAGGGACGACTCCTGATCTCAGGGAGCTGTTTATGATCTTGCACCAGAGCGGGACAAGGGAGAAATTAAGCTTTTTGGTCAGTTGTGGAGGAAGAGGATCTAGAGCGTGTGAGGAGGGCTTAGATGTGGAGATCAGGTTGACTATCTCAGCTTCCTGTATAGGGATGAAAGATTTCCAGGCTTTTGAAGGGGGCTTGGCTGTGATGTTCTTGGTCCCAGGCGAGATGATCTTGCTGAGGGGAGTGATGTTGATGTCCAGTGAGAGCTCAATCTTGTTGATCTTGTCCTCAAAGAAGTTTTCGAAGTTGTTGCAGAGCTCTTTAGAAGCTTGTACTGAGGTGGTAGCGGCTTTGGAGGTTTGTTGTCTAATGATGTTAAAGAGCTCCCTGGGCCTGTTTTTAGCGTTATCCAGCGCGGTGCAGAAAAATAAGGTTTTTTCGTTCAGGATGTGTTTTTTATACTTCCAGCGAGCTGCTTTGAGTTGCTTGCGGAGGATGTCGGAAGGATTGCTTCTCAATAGTCTCTCTGTGGCTCTTAGTTGTCTCCTTTCGGAGTTGATGTCAGTGTTAAACCATGATCTTGATGGAGTGCTCCTGTTTTTTTTTAATTTCAGGGGGGCTAATTGATCCAGAATGGAGGTCATATTTGAGATGTAATGCGAGGTGAGATCAGTTGCGGAGAGGTGATCAGAGGAGCTGGGGGGGAGCGAGCATATCCGTTCCTCTAGGTCCGCTAGGGGAATCTGCGATAGATTTCTGGACCATTTGGGGGGGTCTTGTGGGGTGGGCTGGAGTAGAGCCTTTTGGTTGATATGGAATAGCATGTTGTGGTGGTCGGACCAGTCCACGGGGAGGACGTGGTTGATCGTCACTGTGTCATTTTGAGCGATAATGGCATCTAAGGTTGCTCCTTTCTTGTGCATTTCTTCTGAGCAGAATTGGGTCAGATTGTTGTCCTGAAGAAGATTGTTTAGGGTTAGAATTAGCGAATTGTTAGCCTCATTCCAACGTAGGTTGAGGTCACCGAGAATTAGGTTGTTTGAGTCACCGAGTGAGAAATGAGCAATCAGGTCAGCCAAGTGTTCCCCGAATGCGGAGGTGTTGCCTGGGGGATGATATAGAAGATGGCAGAGAATTGCTCTATTGTCATTTGTCTTGATGTTGGCGGTAAGACATTCGATGGTGCTGTAATTGAAGGTGTCCATTTCTACAATGGCAATGTTGTTCTTATGTATGATTGCTATGCCTCCACCTCTTTGGTCTTTTCTGTCCTTGTTGATGATAGAGAAGCCTGGGGGCACCAACATATCTAGGCTTGGTGCAGAGAACTCGTTTAGCCATGTCTCGGTGATGAACGCGATGTCTATGTCATGGGAGAGGATGGTTTCTGCTAATTCTGTTGCGTGTTTGGAGGCTGATCTACAGTTTAAGAGCATGCAGTTGGTAGTGTGCTCCTCTTTGGTGAGTTTCTTTACGGGGGAGGCTCTGGGTATGGCAGTAAGGAGGGCCGGGGGTCTTGGTGAATTCAGGGTGCGGTGGTCCCTTCCAAAACTGGTGATTACTTGGATCTTGGCTTTAGGGGAGGCTTTATGGGGAGAGTCGTAGGATAAAGATAGCTCCGCCGCCTCCTTAGAGGACATGGCTGCTTTGGTTCTTCTATGTCTCTGGGTTCGGTACTCTGTATTGGTTTCTCTGGGTCTCTGTGTTAGGGTCTCTGGGGTGGTTGGGAGCTCACTCAGGCGTGGCACGTTGTTCGGTTTTAGATGGGTGGAGCTGGTCAGAGTGGGAGTCCGTTGCGGAGTGAGCCTAGTCTTTCGGGCCAGGTCGAGGTTGTTTAAGATTTCGCTCAGGCCCAGGGTTATCAGTTCTAGCTGTCTTTCTAGGAGGGCTAGATGCTGCTCCATGTTTCCCGTGGTGGGGGTAGGGGCGGCTTGGGTAGGGGCGTCTCGGGAGGAGGTGGGGATGTCAGTGTTGTAGGGCCTGTTGGTGTAAGAGCTGACTGTATTAAGGACCGTGGGCAGGGAGCACATTGGGTCGTGATGCGCTATCGCCGACCAATTGTCTGTGGCAGGGGTGAGGTGTCTAGAGGTCTGTGATTGCAGGTGAGGATCGTTCCTAGCTTGAGGTTTGGAGTGATCAGGGGGAGGAGGATGAGGGTGGCATTGGGCAGGAGGTTGTAGCTCTTGATTCGTGGGGGCGGGGGTGCAGGAGGTGACTTGTGTAGGCAGGATGGTTGTTCTGGTAACAGGCGTGGGGGTGGTTGATCGTCTCTCCTGGCAGGGAGGACTGGCCAGGGGTACGGAGTAGGGCAGGGAGGGAAGGGGCTTGTGCAAGGGGGTTATTCGCATCGAGGGGGGTGAGAGAGTCAAAGGCCTCTAGATTCTCATTGTTGGATTGAATCAGAACTGTGCCATTCATGTAAATGGTCACAGAAGTGTTGCCGTTCCATGTCGAGCGGTTAGTGAGTGAGGTCGTCAGTTTGCAGCTGTGCGAGGTGGTCGTGGTTTTGGAGATGGGTAGCTGTGTTCTGAACATGGCGGTCCAGTCATCTGGTCTATCTGTGTGGAAGATTAGATCCATTTTTATCTGCCCTCTGGAGGAGCAATGGTAGATGTCTGCGAAAAGTGTTTCAGGGTGCTGTCTGATCAGTCTGTGTTTAAGGTTTCTTCTCGCTTTGAGTGAGAGGTTGGGGGGGAAACTGATCGCGAAGGAGTTCGGGCCGTGAGGTTTCAAGTAGGTCGGTACGGGAGGGCTCGTGAAAGTTGACGTGTCGGGTGCCATGATCTCTCTCTGTTTCTTGAATTGATGAGAGGTGCGGGGGACCTTGATCAGCTAGTGGACTAGTAGGTGGGGGGATGCGGACCACTCTTGAGGGATCGGCTCAAGTTAGCAGGTCAGGCTAGATCAATTAGTGCATTAGTCTGCTTCCAGACTGGTTGTAGTGGGATGAGGACAGCTCTTCAGAGGTCAGAGCTTGAATGAGGATCAGGCTTGGTCTATTGCGGGCAGTGCTTCAATGGCTGATGTGGCTTTGGGGAACCTCGGCCGGGGGAGGTCTAGTTAGGCCACTCTCATTGGAGCAGGGAGGTGGGGGATTTCTGCCCTACTAAGCATTCCCTTACCTTCCATTCACATTGAGGACTTCCAGTTCCAGGCGATGCTTGGTTAGAAGGACAACAGCCTGGACCGTTGGTTTGGAGAATTGTTGCGCGGTCTAGTCATGGCGTATAGATGCTCCTCCCGATTGTCATAAGATGCTCCTAGGGGGGTGGTTAGGACCAAGAAGCCGCCATTTTAGGGTCAGGCGTCCGGTTATGATACGCAGCGCGTCTGCTTGTGTCTGAGATTCCTTGAGGGCAAGGTAGCTTATTGGGGGCAGACTGAAGTGCAGGGCTCCTGATGCGCACCCTTTCTATGTCTGCTAGGGTCACATCTGTGGGGTTGTGCCAGTGCTTGGCGATACTAAATCAGGTAACAGAGTTATGAGCTTGCCTGTGGTGCCTGGATGCTGGGACAGGCAGCCACATTCTTAATTAGCTGGCCTGTTGTTGCTTGATGCTGGGGCAGCCGAGGCAGTCAGCAGAGGGAAAGATACTTGGAAACTTTGTGCAGTGCCGATATCCGATCTAGCTCCGTGAGTGCGTCAGGGGCGGCCATCTTGTGGTTGGCAGAGACGAGTTAGTGTTGCTCCCTGCGTCCCTGGGTGCACCATGGCGGTCAGCAAGGGGCACGCATTCTCACATGAGAAGCGGAGCCTAGCGGCTCTATCCCAGTTACCGGTCTTGGAGGGTGGAGTGTGAGAGCCGTGATCTGCTGATTAGCGAGACATAGTAATCATCATGGTGGGAGCTACGGGTGCGTCCATCTTGAGGTCAGGCAGTCTCCACTTGCGCTCAGTGAGAGTCCGGTGGCAGCTCCGTCTTGGACCGTGATCGGGGGGGAGGAAGCTGAGCCTCGTTGCGATGGCTGGCGATGAGAGGTCCAATTTTTTCAGCAGTGCCTAGTGCTCGTACGGGAGAGATCCATGGGATTGCCGTGCGCGGCCATCATGGAGTCAGGCAGTCTCCCTTAAAGGGCTGAGCTCGGTGCCAGCCCGGTGATGGTTTCTTCTCAACTCCAGTATCTTTTTGAAAAGCCCCGCCTGGTTGTGGTCGTTCGTCAGAATTCGGGACTATTGCGGGCCCAACTCAGGATGTCCAGGAGTCGCTTGAAGATCTTTTCCGCTGTGGTCACCTCCGCGGGGACATTAGCCGTCCTGGAGGTACCGGGGCGTGGATCTTCGTTTCCTAGGCGGATGCGGCTCGGTTCTGGCTCACCGTCGTTTGATTCTGATCCAGTAAGTCCTGACTCCTTGGGGTGGGCGGTGGGGAGAGGAAGGCTGGGGTAATCACAGAGTTTGTGATCTTGCTCCCAGGAGCTCGGTATCAGGGCTCCTTCCCCGCGGTCATCTTGCGCAGTTCTGTTAAATAAATAAATAAATAGAAGCATTCCTGATAAAAAGACTGGATTAAGTCCTCACGAAATTTTGATGGGGAGAGCCATGAGACAAGCCATTGTACCAGCAAACAAACTGATGAATATTACTGATGATCTAGTGCTTGATTATTGCAAAGGATTGGCTGATCTGGTGCGTTCTGTGTCTCATCAGGTTGGAGAAATTGCAACCACAACACAGCCGGATCAAGCACATGATTTGAGTCCAGAAGAGTGGGTTCTGGTGAAGAAACACGTGAGGAAGTCGTGTTTAGAACCCAGATGGAATGGACCTTACCAAATAATATTGGTAACAACGACGGCAGTAAAGTGTGGTGGCTTGCCAAATTGGATTCATGCAAGTCATACAAGAAGAGTCCCAAGTCCACTTGAAAGACGAGAAGAAGAGCAGCAACTGGTAAAGCAAAGAAAAGAACCAGAAGCTGAAGAACATGAAGCTATAGAATCTAGTGTTACAGATTCTGAAAAGGCAGAAAAAGAAGAACCAAGCACAAGTCGAATAAAGTGGGCACCAGCTACTGGGTCTCAAGAGACTGCTGTTGAGAAAGAAAAAGAGAAAGTGATTGATGAAAATCAAGAGCAAGTACAACAAAGAAAATAATTGAGTAAAAGAACTTGCGAACTTGACAACGAAGGTGAAGAAGCAGTTCAAGTTAAGAAAGCAAGAAAAGGTGATGTGTGGCCAAAAGGAGTGAAAAGACTGAAATACACTTTAGAAAAGAAAAAAGCCAGATCAAATAAATGAAATATCAAGTCAAACAGAACAAGGTGACTCAGAAGAAAATTTAGTACAGAAAATAAAAAGAATAAGAATAACCAATCAAGAAATACACAGCTCCAGAATGGACATATGTGGTGTTGGAAGAAATTGAAAATACAAATGAGAACAAAAAAGAAGCTGGTACTGATCAAAGTGATCAAAGCAAACTAAAACCACCTTAAAAAAGAACTGTGAAAATAAAGGTGCAAACGTTTTTTTCAATGAAGAAAATTGATGAAGTTCCAAAAGATTTGAAGAAGAAGAAGATATAATATAAGAAAAAAAAAGAAAAAGGGGGTATAGAAGAGAGGCATACAGTGTGAGGATACACTACTCTAGATGGGATTGGCAAGGGTGTAGGGTACCTTTGTGTGCTATATTCAGTTGGGAAGGTTGTATCCAATAGCCCCTAATTCCTCTCTCCCCTTCCTGATTAGCCACTTTATGGGTTACGCTCGGGCTTTATAAAAATAGCTGAAAGACCCACATGGAGAGCTTTGGCAATGAAATGATGCTATACACAGTAATCATGTACTTGAATGATTTTTTACCAACAATATTAGGACTTAGCTCTGAAAAGGCCCCGTACACCAGCAGTAATGGCACAATAGCCATTTCAGCCAATATAGATGGATGTAAATTAGTAGTACAAGTGATATTTACACACTCAATGCAATGCTCGTGACCTCACCCTTAATGAATTATTGCAATTACAAATATTCTAAATCATCACCTTGGAGATGAGTACATATCACATTACCCTTACAACACTGGAATAGATGACTATGAGTATAGTGCCATTAACTGAATTTCTTAGATGGAGTTTTTCATCACATTTCGCTTTTAGGAGTTTTATTGTTATAAATATTGTGAGGTTATAATCATTGGATATGGTGTGAGAGTTATTGTTTTCATGGCTGTTGGATCAGGTATGGATTATGCCCCTAACCATTTCTTATACATTTCTGCGATTTTTCCACTTTATTTTGCAACCTTAACTGCACTTCACCGTGGTTTTCTTAGGTGAGTTTCAGAGAGTTTAAACATATGTTACAGTGTTTTAACCAGAGATAACCTAAAACTTAGTTTTTTCAATGATTGGTTTGTTTTTACTTTCAGTGATTTTTTATGTTTTTAGATCACATACTACATCCAAGAGTTCCTTGCACCCAACCTTCTATGGGCAGCCAACCCCAGCCTTAAGGCATGTACAGAAGGGGTTTGGAAGCCTTAGCGCTGCACCCAAACCTCTGTGGGCAGCCGCCCTTCAGTTGTGTGCAGCTAAGGGAGATCGGCTTGCCAAAATACTTACTTGCCAACGTCACAGATACACTAAACCAGTTAACAGGAGAACAACATGTTGGATGGCTTGAGTTATGGTGTGTGTTGTGCGCGTTTATAACTATAGCTGGCAAATTATAGTGGCTTTATGAGTGTGAATATAAATATATACATTGATCTAATGCCTACTAGCCTAAATCACATTTTATACATATATAAGCCATTGTGCACGTTGTATTTGTTACAAACAAAATATTTGGGTGGGTGGTATGCACAATAAACACTTTTGGTACTCATGTAATACATTAAAATTTACACTGCGTTGTGTAATAGTCAAAAAGCTGCTAGCACCATATCTACTAAGACGTGGCAATGTTTCTCTCCTCTCTTCTCAAACACTGGTGCACTATCAGGCTGCTTAGCACAACACACTCACCTTGGCATAACAGTGCAACTGTGCGTGTGTGAGACTAACATAGGTGTACTATTGGAAAGGTACCCCCCTAGTACAAAACGCAAGGTTTAGACTAACTTTAAAATGTTTCCCATAGACTGATGCACACATGCAAAGTTTGGAGCAGTAATAACATGTCTTCCTCTTTGCGCTAATCTCGATGAGGTGTAATTTTTTCATGCAAAACCCTGTTTTCCTCGTCAAATGTGTTCCACTACACTTCAGAATAGATTCAACCACGTTTACTACTTTCTTCTCCAAAGTATGAGTCTTGCAAACATGGGTAAGTGCCTTTTCTTGCCAATCTTGACACACTCCACCGGGAACAATTTTTCACATTTCCTAGATGCCCTTTGATGCCACATCAGTAACATACTTGGTTTCTTTTGCTGAGTTTTTTACTTCTTCTCATTGGCCACATCATTTTTAGGTCTTGCCGAGCGTTGCAGCACTCATGCGCTGCTCGCTTTGCGAGGCATGCAGTATATACTATAGCGTAAAAACTTTCTGTAAGCTCCGCCCACTCTCCGCCCATCTTTTTGATTAGCTTACATCCTAAATGCTGCCTTCTAATTGGTTTTATGCTTGTTAGTGCCCCCTCCTGACGGCCATGTTGTCATTTGTATCCTTCCCTGGCGATTGGCCCCTTTACTCAAACACTATTTTCTGCCCTGTGTCCCCCCACCCCCTCCTGCAGTTCATGACATTTCACCCCACTCTCACCCCCCCACTCCCGTTCGTGCATTCTTAAATGCCCGCACTCCCATTTTTAATGCAATACGTCTCGCGTAAATGCGAGTCATATTGCATTGCAAATGCTTGTTTTAAAGTAGTCCGACAAAGCCTTAGTGTACCGGAAGTGACATCCCTAGGGTGCACCGGAAAAGAACCCTTGGTTGCTCCGGAAGTTTTGTTTTAGGTGGAGCCTGAGCCAGCACGCTAGCGCTGCTCTGTTTAGTTTCCTGTTCCCACCCCCCCCTCCCGTTGTCCGCGTTCCTTTTGTTCTCGCCCCCTTCCGGCTGTCCGTTGTCTCGCAGCTCATGGGCCATCATCCCCAATGTGCAGTGCAGCTCTTGCCCTTACTCGCCCCAAGCCTTCCTTCCTTGCTATTACCCCCGTCACTCCCCCATCCTTGTTCTACCCTCCACTTCTCCTGGATCTTGAATCTCCCGCCCCCTACTCCCTCCCGCCTCGAGACGGCGCACGAATTGGCTGCACAAGACGTAGCAGCGGTGTATTGGGCACAGCGTAGCGCTCTGGCAGCACTGCAGCTCTTGGGCAGAACCGTAGAGCTGGACAACAGAAAGGAAACGGAGCTGTAGGGGGCGCCCTCCATGCTGTGCCGTAAATGCTATGAAAAGCAGAGGGAATCCAGACCAGCACTAATTGTAGTAAAGCACTGCTCTTGGTCCTGGAAGTGCACTGGATGCAGGGAAGCAGGGGAAGCTGACACTGCAACAACAGCGCCTCAGCAGCACTTCTCTGCCTTCTGTAGCAGGGAGTTCAGTCATTCCAGACTCACCGCTGTCCCAGGTGTGCAGTGAAGAAGAACGAACTCCAATCTGCGGCAGCAGTAACCAGTGATCGCAGTGCCCTCCACTCGGCTGCACTCGCTGCTTTGGTGCTCTGGATGCCGTCAGAGGCAGCAGAGAAGCATCTCGGTTTCTAGGGTGAAACAGATGCGAAGGACGGAGCTCCGGCTGCAGGGGCCCAGCTGTGCCTGACTCCGGGAATTCAGTGCCGCCAAGTGATCGAGGCTACTGGCCCCCGGAGTAATGATCGCAGTGCCCCCCCTCGATGACTTGGATGTCTGTGCGCAGTGCATAGACCCCCCTCCTCCTGTCTTCTGTAGTGCACAGCGCCACTACCGACCCTCTCTTCTCTGTGAGCAGTAGAGTCCTGTGAGTAGTACAGAGCCACCTGGTCTGTGCACAGTACACAGGGCAGCTGCTGTATGTGAACACTGAGAACCTTTCCTGTTTGTGAGTGGTGCATGGACCGGACCCCCGCTGTATGTCGGTGCTACACAGACTCCGTCTCTGTGCCAGTACACAGTGCCTCCTGTCTCTCCGTAGTACGCAGAGCCACTGCCGGGCAGTGAGCAGTGCACAGACTCTCTCTACTCCCTGTCTCTGGGAAGTATTTAGCCCTCTCCTATCTGTGCAGAGTACACTGACCCTCTCCCTCCCTCCTTGTGGGCAGTACGCACACACCCCTGCCTGTGCAGTGTACACCGACCCCCTCTCCCTGTCTGTGGGCAGTACGCAGACACCCCTGCCTGTGTAGAGTACACCGACCCCCCTCTCCCTGTCTGTGACAGTACACAGCCCCACCACCCCCGCAGCCTCTACAGAGTACACCGACCCCCCTCTCCCAATCTGTGGGCAGTACACAGCCCCCACCACCCCCTCAGCCTGTACAGAGTACACCGAGCCCCCTCCTGGCTGACCACATCATATTTCTCAGTTCATCGACCCGGTAAGATGAAAGACAGCGTCAACCCCAGACATGGTCCTACGGCCATTTTTCTTCTCTATTTATTTACTGTTAACCAGTCATGGCACGCCGTGCTTTAGCTTTTAGCATGTGAAGTTCAAGCGTAGTGTGCCACAAATGCTATAAAAGTAAATAAATAGAAAACAAAGGCGGGCGGCCAGCTGCACATATTATGCTGCATGGCTCAAATACTTATAAAGACCCAAAGGCGAGACCAATTTGCAAATGCTTGTTTATTTTGCCTGACTTCACATTCACCTGTTTATGAGCAACCCTTCCGGTAAACGAAGTCCAGCTCCAGATTCGGTGCAGACATTTATTTTTCACCCATTACACATTGATATGGATCTGCAATGTAACCTTGCGCTTTTGCGATATCTCTATGTGAAACTAGGGGCCATATTTATGTACGGTTTGTGTCACTTTTGCACCACGCAAGGGGGTGCATGCGTGACACAACCCTAAAAATGCAATTTATCAGGCCACACAAGGCCACCTTGCATGGCCCTGAGTGGCTTGATAAATCCAGAGTAACACAAAGCAGCGCAAATCGCTGTGTTGTGTTACTCTGCCCCAGGGAGGTGTTTCATGGGTGGTGCGTGGTTGTTTCCATGCAACACCTATAGATGTTGATGCATTGCCAGATTTACTATTTCTTGTAGACCTGGGAATGCACCAAAATGCAACAGCTTCCCAGGGGAGGCATAACTATGAGAAATATCTTTATTTTGCCTCGTTTTTCCTCTTTCTATGTGTGCTGCATGCTGCATCCTGCAGCACACACATAAAGAGGAAAATGCCTCAGGGAATTGATATTGTGCAGGAAGGTGCTCCTTCCTACACAAAAACAATGCTGCTTACAACGCAGGCACCCTTGCACCATGGTGCAAGAGTATCTGCGTTGGCGCTAGGCAGCACATTGTGTGCCAGTGCTGGGAAAAGGCAGGAATGCACCGTATTGTGTGAAATGCGGTGCATTCCTGCCCTTTCCCTGTCATTCAGCTGCGCTGCATAACGTCTACATAAATATGCAGCTTCTTTTGTAAACTGCCTATTGGGTAGTGGAAACTGGTACTCTTTGAAGCGGTTTGTTACTCATTTGACGCTATAGAAAACTGCAAACGAATAAATAAATAGCCTACTAACTTTAGAAAGAAACATTCTTCCTGTTCAAGTCATACCTCCCTATGTTATCTCTAGTCCTTGGGACTGGAAAGTCTATGAAGCTGGAAATGAATTTGTCAGAGGGCCCCGTTGAAAACTTCACTGGACTCATTGAGCTGGTGCAGTATCTCAGATTTACAAGTGGCCAGGGATTTGGAAAGGGCTGTTAAACTGCACTCTCTCCACCTGCAGCACATTTGTAATATCCTTCAGATATGCTGACTGAAAGACTGCTTCATTGTGCAGTAAATGATTCCATATGCCACCCACTGCATAAATGAATTCTGATGACTAAATATTTTGCAATAAAATGAATCCCAAATGGCTTCTTAGGATAAATCGCGGTCCATGTGCAGAACGTGATATTGGAACAGGACTGCCCTTTCATGTAATAACAAAGTGAGACTATGTTTGGCATTGAATGCAAGCAAATGTTTACATTTTCCATAAAGACTGTTACCATCTGTAGTTTTATAGTATCAAGGAACAAAACATTATGCTAGAAGTTGAATATGTTTGCGCTTTAGTAGTTCAGACCTTTCCCAATATGATTGTTTTACTAAGTTCACAGGATCCTCAACCAAAAATATTTCGCTCAAAGAATTTGATTTTTTTGCGAAAAAGAATAATCATATTTTCAACACACGTGCTGAAAGAGAATAGTCAGTATCCTCTTTCTTGTCACCGTTCTAACTGAGAAGCCTCCAGAGGATTACAAAAAAGATCACCCCCATAATTCCTTTTATTGGGGGGTGAACATCAAATTCAGTTATTACAATATGCATGTTTTATTCATGCCCCTGTTGCTAAACATAGGCTCGTAGGTGTACTCTATGGTTTGGGCCATGGTCTTTGAAGATGCTGACCACACTTCATAAACATAAGGGAAGGTGATATGTGCTTGTGGTGGCTTCCTGTAAGTATAGGTTGGCAGCAAGTGGATTGTGAGTCAAGTTTGATATTCCTGTTGGTGTTCCTACGGTTGGACTACAACATCAATTATACCATGCATTTTTAAAATGCACTGTCTGTGGCTGTAGGTCGAAGAAGTTGTAACTGGATTTTAGTTTTGTAAAGCGCCTGCCATCAAGTACACTGAAGTATCTGAGAGTACATTTAAAGAGTGACGGAGTTCAAATTGATATCCCCGGGGTCTTCATCACTTTTTAATATATGGATATGCATGCAGTTGTGTTTTACAGGGAAGAGCTGTGGGCTGCTCTCGAGAATGCACAGAGTAGCACTCCTGTAGGCCATACCGCTGCATTTCAACTGGATGAAAAACAACTGCCTGCAGCTGAACACAGACAAGACGGAAGTACTGATCTTCAGCAACAGCAGCAACACATGGAATGACTCCTGGTGGCCATCAGACCTAGGATCCACACCCACTGCCTCCGACCATAGCAGAATCCTCAAAATCATCTTTTACAACAAGCTCACCATGAAATCACAGATCAACGGAGTCTCCTCCACCTGCTACCTCACTCTGCACATGCTATGTAAGATCATCTAATGGCTACCCCTACACACGAAAGCACTTTGGCACAGACCCTCGTCACTAGCTGACTGGACATTCGGCAATGCCCTCTATGTAGTAATCGCCGCACATCTCCTACAGAGACTTCAGACCATGCAGAACGCCGCTGCCAGACTCATCTTCGGCCTTTCCTGATGAACCCACATCACACCCAACATCTGGCTCTCCATACAGAAGAGATGGCAATTCAAGCTGCTGACCCATGCATATAAGGCTTTACACAACCAAGGACCCGCCTACATTAACCACCGCCTCAACATCCACCAGCCGACGAGAAGACTACTATGCTACGCCTTCCTTTCACTTGCCCATACTATCCGCATCTACCGAATCAGAAGTGGAAGACGCTCCTTATCCCACATCGCAGCAAAGACCTGGAACAGCCACCCCATGCAACTCCGGACCATCACCTCAATTCTGGAATTCTGAATGGCCCTCAAGACCTGACTATTCGAATAAGCCTCCTGGTCCTGCCATGCCTGGATACCCTATCAGGTTAATAGTTGAGCTTTATAAATCCTGATTGATTGAAATCACAACATATATCTGAGGCTCTGGGGGTATGATACATGCCATTGGGTAAAGTAAGGAAATTGAGCCCAACCACCATGCATATGTCATCATTTGGAAGAGATAACCCAATTCCACCTGATTGAAGGCTTTCTCGGCTTGCCGGGATACCCCAGTCCTCAAGATCATGTTGCACCTGCCAAATTATGTGGGAGAGAGTATAGACATGGTTAGAAGAGAAGCGTCCCGGCACAGAGCCACTGGAGAGAGGTGAATCAGAGATGCAATTACTTTTTTCAAATGGTTCGCTAGAACTTTTGCTAAGATTTTAACATCAGCGTTGATTAGTGATATTTGTCTATACCTACAGCATTCGAGAAGGTCTTTTCCCAGTTTAGGAATTACAGTTATCGGGGCTCTGAGAAAGTCATAGTTAAGATGGCCTCTGCCCGATGCGTCATTGAATACTGAAACTAGGATGTGAACAGTCAGTGCTCTGGTCATTTTATACATTTCCACCAGAAAGCCATCTTCCCTGAGCGCCTTGCCAATGGCCATGTCGTCTATTGCTTTTGCAACATCCTCCACAGTATTTCTACCTTCCAACTTCCGGTAGGGATCGTACGCGAGTTTAGGCAGTCACAAATCCATAAAGAATGCATTTTCATCTAGCAGCTCTGTACAAAGAGTCTGAGGTGTAGAGGGATTCGTAGTTGCATTGGAATTCCACAGTTATGTCCGTAGGGAGCATTGAGCAGTTGAATATCTGAACTACTCAGGGCTGAGATTAATCGAGATGATTCCAGCTGTTTGAGTTGGGAAGTTAACAGTTGGCCCACCTATTCCCCTCTCTCGTAATGTCGTTACCGGAGACTGAAGAGACAGGTTTCTGCTTCAGTCGTGCAAAATGTGTTGAAGGCAAACCTGGTGGAATTAAGATATCTCAGTGAGTCTCTGGAGGATGACTGGAAATAGGCAAAGGTCAGTGTTTTGATTCTGCTTTCTAGGGAGGGCTGGGCCTAGGTGCTCTGTGCGTTAGCAGGGCAGAATCTCTCATCAGCAACCTCCTCACAGTAGCCTTCCCAGCTCCACAAAGTGTTTGGGTTGAAGGGACCGAGTCTTTATTATTCGACAGGAAACGATCTATGTGTGAGCAGATCCATTGTTAGGCCTGTCGGTCTTTGAAGTGGGAAAGGTTCAACCGTCAGGCACCCCTCGAGGGTTGCCATAAATCGATGTCTAGGCAAATGTGTACGAGGTCATGGTTGGACACTCCGCACGGGCTAATAGAGGAGTCAGTCAGGTGTTGTAGGAAAGTGGATGAGAGCAGGAAGTAGTCAATAAAGGTCCTGATCTGGTGAGAGCAGGAAGTGAGCATGTAGTTTCCGTCTTATAGGAGTAGGAGTCTCTATGGCTTCTGGAGTGTGTGGTCATGAATGACATCCTGTAAGGCTCTCAGAACTCTGTTGTGGTGCAAATCAGGTCGACCTGATCTATGTAGGACTGGGTCACTTGTGACATTCCTGTCACCTGCTAGAATGACTTTCGTGGTGCCAAAGGATGTAAGCAATCTACTGACTTGGGAAAAGAAGTCTGACTTGTCGCCCGTGGACACGTATACAGAACCCACGATAAGGTGTGTACCTTGAATCTTAAGTTTAGCGAAAATCTATCTCTCCTCCATATTGGACCATGTTTCTAGAAGGCTGTGGGGGAGGGTTTTGTGCAATGAGATAGCGACTCCGCACTTCCTCAGTGGGCACAGGCCTCAGGTAGTGCCGGTGGAGGACAGGTCATGCTACCATATCTAATGCGGCTCACCCAGTCTCTTTTAAATTTACCACTTGCTTCGGGGATGAGGATTATCTACTGTAGAAGGGCAATGTTGGGCTTCCTATGGCCTAAAAGTGTAAGTACTTTTTCTGCTTAATGAAGTTTGTTAGCCCGTGGACATTGAGAGAGGTCACCATCAGTGGGTGGGTGGGATGGGATGACATATAGTGGTGTGAGAAGTTAAGGCGCCTCAAAGTGAAGGGAGAAGAAGTGGTAAGGAACTACAGTAGACACACTCTGCACACCGGGGGGACAGGAGGGCCTCGCCCAGATAAAACGAGAGACAAACAGGGGGTTTTGAGGTAATAAATCCATGGGGAGGCAGTGTAAGGCGAGGGTAGGCAGTCCTACCATCGTAGAGGTCTCTAAATGCAAATCTGAAGAGTGGGTGCAAATAGCAAACTAAATAGGAGGCAACATGCAAATACTTCACAATTAATATTGATCAGGAACCAGCAGGTGAACATAATATCAGCATCAGCAAACTGCGTCTGGAGAACAGTCTCAGTCACTTCTAATGCAGCGATCTCAATTTATCTCGTTCTGCAGTGGAGCATGGTTTACAAGTCTCTGACGACTTTTGCATCATCGATTCCCAACAACAGCATTGCTTTTGGTCTGTGGGGTTCACCGAGCCCTGCCTCTCAGATGTGGCCAGTGAAGTGGTGGGACGCCCCTGCGCATATCCATATCAGCAATGTCGACGTTGTCCAAAAAAGGATTCTAGAGACCCTGTGTCCTGATATTCCATTGTGTGGCCTTGAAGCAGGTGCAAGGAGGCCATATTTGATGCCTTTTTTCTGTATCCTGGAGCATAGGGCTAGAAATTGCTTGCGTTTAGAAGGTATGCCCTGAGATGTCTGCAAAAAAATATCAGGATCTGGCTCTTGT
Organism: Calotriton arnoldi; assembly: GCA_963921515.1. Lineage (NCBI taxonomy): Eukaryota > Metazoa > Chordata > Amphibia > Caudata > Salamandridae > Calotriton > Calotriton arnoldi. The sequence goes on from CAWUFW010004513.1 coordinate 315,169, forward strand.
TATAACAGTATAGGTCATGTTTCTTCCTTCGAGAAGGATCTGTTGTGCCTATTGCTGGAGTATGCAACACGCTAAGATGTGGCCTGGATGGCTAGAGCAAACATCTCCATGTTTGCGCACCTGGTGCGCTTGTTGAAATTCTTCCAGGGCTGGTGTGAAGATGGTGTGTAGCAGAGTAGGGATGAGAGCAGAGAAAGCCATCATGTCCTCCCTTCCGCTTATTCGGTACCCCCAACATTTGCATATTATCCCCGCAGTCCTCTATATCAATGGTCTGGCAAAGCTGCTACAGTTCTCGTTCCCAGTCCGGTTGACTGTCCGGGTGTGATTTCATGTCTGAGAGTCGCACCTCCATGGTTGTAAGCCGGGACTGGAAGTTGGTAATGTCTCCCTGGAACATGTAGACTTCTGTGGTCATCAAAGCGATTGCCTTGTTTAACCAAGTGATGGATCCTTTTATTTCTGTCCATTCCTTCAGGAACATCGCCATGGCTGAGACCACAATATCCATGCTCGTAGTCATGGTGCGTGGTGGCTGTGTTATGGGTTGATGGTTGGAGACAGCCTCTGCAAACGTGAGCTGCCGCAAGTGCTTTGTTTTCCACATGGACCGGGGAAGAGGGTAGGGAAAATGTGTGGATGTAGAGAATGCAATGTAGATCACTGCAGGAAAGAGTCCAGGGGCCCCAGGCACATGCAGATATTGGAAGGGATGCCCAACAGAAAGTCCGAAGGGCAGTAATGTTGTGCAGATCCCAAAGCCATGTACCAATGCTGGCAGCAGCCACCCTAGGGAGGATGTGAGGTGCGGAAGAGCATACATTGGTAATCTCAGAATCAAAACAATAGGGTAAAGAAGCAAAGACACAGAGGGGCAATAGAAGATGACACCAACTAGGGCTCACTGAGCTGAGTGGTCTATCTATGTCTTTCCTAAATGGCAGTGGGCGTATAGCCCACTTACTTCAAGGGGAAGCATTGGTGATTCCGGTCTGGCGTGGCCAAGTCAGCATCCGGCCTCCAGGTAACCAGAGGCAGGGCTGGACCACTCCTCAGCGACACTCAGGGATACCCTCTTCGGTGGTGGGAGGGGAAAGGGCAGTGGGTTGTAGAGGTGTACAGGTCACATGGGGGGAGACATTGAGGCTTGTGGTATTCCGCGCAACCCCCCAGCTTCCTTGGCACCATACGTCAGAGTCTTGCTTTCCAGGCAGAGGTCAATGTGCTCTGGCAGAGAAGCGAGCATTCTGCACAGGTGGGCAGCTGGGCCATTATAGTCCTTTGCAGGAGCTCATCAGTGTTCAAAAGGTGTCTTTGAAAGGTGCCTCAGGGTAGAAGCCTACCCACTCACATCTCAGAGTGTAGAGACGCCAACTCTGGGGTCCCGAAAAAGGACATGCAGCCTTCCGTTCCTCAAGAGCATCAGGGATGGATCACCATGCTCATTGGCGCCAAGCTCAGTCCCCCTAATTTTTATATACTACAGTGTTGGCAGTGGTGACTCTGCAGCCTTGAGTGAGGTCACTAGCCCTTAAAAATACAGTTGTTATTAGTACATCGAAAATTGATCTTCGAACATTTGTGAAGGGGTCAGAGGGATGGTGAGGAAAACAATTTAATTCTCCATGCGCTCAACTCAGCACAAAAAATAAATAAATTCATTTTATAGGTACTGCATTCTGATAAATACATTCAGTCAGTATGGGAAATAATTGTAAATGTTAACATGATTTTTAACACAATTGAAGATCTTTGCAAAGTGACATGTAAGAAACCCAAATATCAAATAACTATTATAACAAGCCTTTAATTGATTATACCATTCAATATGAAATATTCCTTATGAGAAAATTACCTACTTTTTAATAACGTCTTCCAATCCCATCTTCGGTTTTTCAATGCCATTGTAGTTAATACAATTCATATTCATGCCTTTTTTTAATTGCTGTGTTTCTGGTTCCTTCACAATTATGCAAATACTATTTTCCTGTTCTGGGTTGCAAAGTAGCTGAGAATGATAAGACAACATGAACATTACTCAATCTGAATTGGACAAGTTATACATCAAATTGCATTGCATCTGAAAAAATAGGTCTCCACAAGCAAAAACAGTTAGTAATCTGTGAAGGTCTGACGTTCTCCTACGCACTGTGGAGTTTACAGCTGCTCAACTGACATGCCTTCTAGAATTTGTTGTACCTGCTGGGATAGATGTTTGCACTTTTAGCACTATCATGTCTATTTATTTTGTATATTATACAATGTTTCTCTCCTAGAAATGTGTGAGTTGGCTGCACATAGAAACACAGCTAAGTACCCTACCTGACAGAAAACTATCAGATGGACGTTTAACCCCTTCGCTGCTAGGCCTTTTCCCCCCGTGTTAAGCCTTTTTTGGCTATTCGGGGTAGTTCGCGCTTAGGCCCCTGTAACTTTTTGACCACATAAAGTATCCACACCAAATTTGCGTCCTTTTCTTCCAACATCATGTGGATTTTAAAGGTATCCAGGGTTTGTTGATTCCCTTGGAGTGGACCCAGAAATTAGCCAAAATACAGCCAAATTTTGGGTTTTTGTGGAAAAATTGGAAAACAGTGCTGAAGATGAAAGCGTCTGGTTTTTCCCCTGCAAATGGTATCAAAAAGGGCTTGTGATGCTGCAATCACCATCTTCCCAGATTTCAGGGACAGACTGACTTTCAGAAAACCAACATTTTTTACACAGTTTTGGCATTTTACTGTGACATAACCTATTTTTGCTATTTTTGCGCTTTCAACCTCCTTCAAGTTAATGGTAGAAATGGGTATGAAAGCAATAATGGATTCTGGAAAGCTATACATTTAAAAAAAGTAGACAAAATTCTGAATTCAGCAAGGGGTCATTTGTGTAGATCCTTCAAGTTTTTTTTTTATAGAAACTAACAGTTGAAAATTGGAAAAATTGAAAATGAGTTGAAAAAAACAGCCATTTGTGCCAACGATTTCACCTGTAACTTCTTCTAAGTATGACAGATTTTTTAAAGCAATATACCGTTACATCCGCTGGACCCTTCTGGTTGTGTGGATATATAGGACTTGTAGGTTCACAAAGAAGCTGACGAACCCGGAGCCAATAACTGAGCAGCGTCTTGCATTGTTTTTTTTTTGTTTACCGGGTATATAGCAATTCATTTGGGAAAATATAAACAGTGAAAAATCGGTATGAAAGACACCTATGTATTTCTGAAATAGGAACCAAATATAGAGTTTAGAAACAGTAGCTATTTGCACATCTCCAAAATTGTGGGTACCCATACTAGCATGTGAATTGAAAGACATTTTTCAAAGTGATTTCTTTTTTACACATTGTCTTTCATTTGGAAGGCAAAAATGCATCGAAAGTCAATAGGTAATAACAGTTGCTCTACAATTCTGTGTTTCCCTACGTCTCCCGATAAAAATGGTACCTCACCTGTGTGGGTACGACTAGTGCCCGCGACAGGAAACGGCCCAAAACCCAACATGGACACACCACATTTTTACAGTGAAAACTGGCCATTTTGTTGCAAAGTGCCTAGCTGTAGATTTTGAATCCTAGCTCTGCCAGCACCTAGGGAAACCTAGCAAACCTATATATTTTTGAAAACTAGACACCCAGGGGAATGCAGGATGGGGTGACTTGTGTGGCTCTCACCAGGTTCTCTTACCCAGAATCCCTTGCAAACCTCAAACTTTGTAAAAAAAAAAACACATTTTCCTCACATTCCTGTGATGGAAAGTTCTGGAATCTGTGTGGATCAACAAAATTCTACCCACCCTGCATTCCCCAAAGTCTTCCCATAAAAATGATACCTCACTTGTGTGGGTAGGCCTAGTGCCTGTGACAGGAAACGGCACAAAACACAACATGGACCCACCACATTTTTACAGTGAAAACTGACTCTTTTTTTGTAAAGTGCCTAGCTGTAGATTTTGAACCCTAGCTCTACCGGCACCTAGGGAAACCTAGCAAACCTATACATTTTTTAAAACTAGACACCCAGGGGAATCCAGGATGGGGTGACTTGTGTGGCTCTCACCAGGTTCTCTTACCCAGAATCCCTTGCAAACCTCAAACTTTGTCAACAAAACACATTTTCCTCACATTTCTGTGATGGAACGTTCTGGAATCTGCGTGGATCCACAAAATTCTACCCACCCTGCATTTCTCAAAGTATTCCGATAAAAATGATACCTCACTTGTTTGGGTAGGCCTAGTGCCCGCCACAGGAAACGGTGCAAAACGCAACATGGACACACCACATTTTTACAGTGAAAACTGACCCTTTTTTTGCAAAGTGCCTAGCTGTAGATTTTGAACCTTTTCTCTGCCGGCACCTAGCAAAAACTAGCAAACCTATACATTTTTGGAATCTATACATCCAGGGGAATACAGGATGGGGTGACTTGTGTGGCCCTCACTAGGTTCTGTTACCCAGAATCCCTTGCAAACCTCAAACTTTGTAAAAAAAACAAATTTTCCTCACATTTCTGTGATGGAAATTTCTGAAATCTGCGTGGATCAACAAATTCCACCCACCCCACATGCCCCAAAGTCTTCCGATAAAAATGATACCTCACATGTGTGGGTAGGCCTAGTGCCCGCGACAGGAAACGGCCCAAAACGCAACATGGACACACCACATTTTTACAGTGAAAACTGAACCTTTCTTGGCAAAGTGCGTAGCTGTAGATTTTGAAACCTAGCTCTGCCGGCACCAAGGGAAACCAACAAACCTATGCATTTATGAAAACTAGACACCCAGAGGAATTCAGGATGGGGTGACTTGTGTGGCTCTCACTATGTTCTCTTACCCAGAATCCCTTGCAAATCTCAAACTTTGTCAAAAAAACACATTTTCCTCACATTTCTGTGATGGAAAGTTCTGGAATCTGCGTGGATCCACAAAATTCCACACACCCCGCATTCCCCAAAGTCTTCTGATAAAAATGATACCTCACTCGTGTGGGTGGGTCAAGTACCCGCTACAGGCAATGGACTAAAACGTATTGTGGAGACATCAAAATCACCTATCATAAAACAACCTGGTTTTGCAAGGGGGGGCACCTGGGTTTTTGGCCCCGGGCTCTGCAGCCATCTAGGGAAACCCACCAAACCAACACATTTCTGAAAAGTAGACACCCTGGGGAGTCCAGGGAGGTATGGCTTGCATGGATCCCCCAACGTTTCCCTACCCAGAATCCCCTGCAAACCTCAAATTTAGCTGAAAAAATGCAAATTTTCCTCACAATTTTCTGTGTGGGAATGTTGTGGGATCACCGGGCTGACACAAATTTCCTGCCACCTAGTGTTCCTGCAGGTGTCCAAATAAAAATGGTACCTCACTTGTGTGGGTAGGCATAGTGGCTGCAACAGGAAATGGCCCAAATCGTACTGTGGAGACTTCAAAATTCCCTATCATAAAACTAACTGGTTTTGCAGGCGGGGCACCTGGTTTTTTGGCCCCAGGCTCGCGGCCATCTAGGGAAACCTACCAAACCCACACATTTATGAAAACTAGACATCCTGGGGAGTCCAGTGAGGTATGGCTTGCATAGATCCCCCAACGTTTCCCTACCCAGAATCCTCTGCAAACCTTTAATTTAGCTGAAAAAAATCACATTTTCCTCACTTTCTGTGTGGGAATGTTGTGGGATCACCGGTCTGACACAGATTTCCTACCACTTAGCGTTCCCCCATGTCTTCCGATAAAAATGGTACCTCCCTTGTGTGGGTAGGCCTAGTGGCTTCAACAGGAAATGGCCCAAATCGTACTGGGAGACTTCAAAATTCCCTATCTTAAAACTACCTGGTTTTGCAGGGGGTGGGCACTTAGTTTTTTGGCCCCGGGCTCACGGCCATCTAGGGAAACATACCAAACCCACACATTTCTGAAAAATAGACACCCTGCGGAGTCCAGTGAAGTATGGCCTGCGTGGATCCCCCATTGTTTTCTTACCCAGAATCCCCTGCAAACCTCAAATGTAGCTATAAAAATCAATTTTTCCACACATTTTTGTGTGGGATCACTGTGCCGGCACAAATTTCCTACCACCCAGCATTCCCCCAGGTCTCCCGATAAAAATGGTACCTCACTCTTGTGGGTGGGTCAAGTACCCGCGACAGGCAAGGGCCCAAAACGCATTGTGGAGACATCAAAATTACCTATCACAAAACGAGCTGCTTTTGCAAGGGGGGGTCACATGAGTTTTTGGTCCCGGGCTTGGCAGCCATCTAGGGAAACCTACCAAACCCCCACATTTCTGAAAACTAGAGACCCGGGGGAGTCCAGGGAGGTATGGCTTGCATAGATCCCCCAACATTTCCCTACCCAGAATCCCCTGCAAACCTCAAATTCTGATGAAAAAATCAAATTTTTCTCAAATTTCTGTGTGGGAAAGTTGTAGGATCACCGGGCTGACACAAATTTCCTACCACCCAGCGTTCCCCCAGGTCTCCCGATAAAAATGGTACCTCACTCTTGTGGGTGGGTCAAGTACCCGCGACAGGCAAGGGCCCAAAACGCATTGTGGAGACATCAAAATTACCTATCACAAAACGAGCTGCTTTTGCAAGGGGGGGTCACATGAGTTTTTGGTCCCGGGCTTGGCAGCCATCTAGGGAAACCTACCAAACCCCCACATTTCTGAAAACTAGAGACTCAGGGGAGTCCAGGGAGGTATGGCTTGCATAGATCTCCCAACATTTCCCTACCCAGAATCCCCTGCAAACCTCAAATTCTGATGAAAAAATCAAATTTTTCTAAAATTTCTGTGTGGGAAAGTTGTAGGATCACCGGGCTGACACAAATTTCCTACCACCCAGCGTTCCCCCAGATCTCCCAATAAAAATGGTACCTCACTCTTGTGGGTGGGTCAAGTACCCGCGACAGGCAAGAGCCCAAAACGCATTGTGGAGACAATACATATCACAAAACGAGCTGCTTTTGCAAGGGGGGGGGTCACATTCGTTTTTGGTCCTGGGCTTGGTGGCCATCTAGGGAAACCTACCAAACCCACACATTTCTGAAAATTAGAGACCCGGGGGAGTCCAGGGAGGTATGGCTTGCGTGGATCCCCCAACGTTTCCCTACCCAGAATCCCCTGCAAGCCTCAAATTATGCTGAAAAAAATCTAATTTTTCTCAAATTTCTGTGTGGGAAAGTTGTGGGATTACCGAGCTTACACAAATTTCCTACCACCCAGCATTCCCCCAGGTCTCCCGAATAAAGTGGTAACTCACTCGTGTGGGTGGGTCAAGTACCCGCCACAGGCAAGGGCCCAAAATGTATTGTGGAGACTTCAAAATTACCTATCTTAAAACGACCTGGTTTTGCAGGGGGGGCACCTGGGTTTTTGGCCCCGTCTCGTGGCCGTCTAGGTAAACCTACCAAACCCACACATTTCTGAAAACTAGACACCCTGGGGAGTCCAGTGAGGTATGGCTTGCCTGGATCCCCCAACGTTTCCCTACCCAGAATCTCCTGCAAACCTCAAATTTAGCTGGAAAAAAAATCACTTTTCCCATACATGTTTGTGTGGGATCACCGTGCCGGCACAAATGTCCTACCACCCAGCTTTCCCCTTGTTCTCCCAAGTAAAATGATACCTCACTTGTGTGGGTGGGCCAAAGGCCTGTGACTGGGAAGAGCCAAAAACATAGGGGTTAAAGGTATAGCACCATGAATTCTAACCGCTACATTTAAAAAAAAAAAAGTTTTTAGCGGATTCTGCATTGGACAGCCACACATCTGCCTCCCAGTGGGGGGGAAGAAAGACTATAGCATTTTCTTTGCAGCCCCCACCCCTACATAAAAATAAATAAATACCTGGCGCCTAGTGGGCTTTCTGCCCCCCAGGGGCAGATTAGGGGCTATTGCCCCATCTGCCTCCGGGGGGGCAGAAAGTCTTTTGTTTTCTTTGGGGGGTAGGGTGGGGGCATTTGCATGCCCATTCTGGGCAACCCCCACCCCAGGTCTATAAAAAAAAGAATCCCTGGTGTCTAGGGTGATTTCTGCCCCCGGGGGCAGATTGGGGGCTACTACCCTCATCTGCCCCCCAGGAGGGCAGAAAGACTGTAATCTTGCAGGGGGGGGTGGGGGCATTGGCATGCCTATATTGGGCAGCCCCCACCCCTAATTAAATTTGGAAAAACAATCCCTGGTATCTAGTGGGCTTTCTGCCCCCCTGGGGGGGGGGCAGATTGGCGGCTACTGGCCCCATATGCCCCCCAGGAGGAGCAGAAAGACTGAATTTACCCTTTTCATATGGGGGGAGCAAAGGCCCTTGCCCAAGGGGCCGCTCCCCCCTCCCTGGTGCCTAGTGGGTGGATCCCTGCTTGGCGATCACCCTCCTGGGGCAATCCCCAAGCAGGGATCCACTAGGGAAGGGAAAGGGGAGATTCTCCCCTTTCCAACGATACCTCTCCTGACTTTCTACGTGGTCAGGGGGCTGAGATAGCCCCCGGAGCACGTGGAAAGTGAAACTGAAAAGAGCCTCTTGGCTCATTTCAGTTTCGGTTTCACTGAAATGACGTCAGCGCGACTTGCGTGCTGATCGTCATTTCAGGGAAACCAAAGACATAGCCTCAGGAGCTGGGGAAGCTCTTCCCCAGCTCCCGAGGCTTATTGGGGGGGAAAGGGAATCGCTCTGGTGCCCGCACCAGAGGGATTCCCTGTGCCATGTGCGAGGACGGCTGTGGGCCATCCGACGCACATGAGCGCTGGTGCGTCGGACTGCCCCCGGCCGTCCGAAGCACCGAAGGGGTTAATGAAGTAAGACAATGGAATATGTTAACATTTCAAGACTATACACAAGAAAAACGTCATGAGTTGCACAAGTCCATTGATATATGTGTGCCTTTATTATTAAGTGAACAATAATAGTAGGCTATAACTAGTGAGAAAAGTTTCTGTCCCATGAAAATGATGTTATGAGCATTTGTAAAGAGCATTATGACAATATTATAGCTTCGTAGCGCTAACAGTTAAGCACACTCTTCTCTACTTGCATCAATCTTTAAAATGTTTTATTGTACAGTAAAGAACAATTATTTTCAGAAGTTGTGGGCTTCATAATATTCCAAGGAAAGAAGTTGGGTTAATGCTGGGAATATGGAGGTGGAGGAGGGGGCGGGGCGATTAGTGTAAAGACGCAATACAGATGGTTTTGAAGGTAGTCTCATATTTAGCGTTTTATTTTTTCACATCACAATGGGAAGATATCTGGTGTTGTTCCTAGATAACTTGTTTTCGTGTAGCGCTTCATGATGTCCTTTTGCTGATACAAATGCTGCTTTACCCACTTTTTATTTAGTACTCAATTTACCAACATTGTGTGGATGAGAGGCTGATTTGACTTTGCTAGGACTGGAACTGTGACCATCCGGTCACCACATTTGTGCAAAACCAGCATTTAATACATCAAGGGGCAGATTTACAAACATTTTGCATTGAGTTTGCATCACAAAAATGAGGCAGGCATGTGCAAAATGTTTTTTTATTAATTTACTTTCCAGCGCAAAACTTCTGTTGCGTTTTAAAGTTGCCTGAAAGTCATGCAAAGCAGTACGGAGCGCTGCTTTGCTTTACTCTGCATTAAAGGGGCGTTCCTTGAGTGGGACATGGACGTTCCCATGCAACCACACGTTTCTTGATGAAAAACACTATCTACTTACAATAGTAGACAGGATTTTGCGCCAAAAAATAACTCTGCTTTTAAGCAGGCATTAAAAGGAGAAACGTTTTTATTCCTCCTAACGCTTCCCACTTTGCATGTGTTCCGTACTGTACAGCACACATCCAATGTCTTAAATTAAAATCTAAGCATAGTATTTTGTACTGAAGGCTATCCTTCCAGTACGAAACATATGCTAGACTCACGCAGACACCCTTGCACTATAGCGCAAAGGTATGTGCATGGAACTCAGCAGCCTGATTTTGAACCGGCGCTAGGGAGAGAGGAGGAGAGTGCCGTATCTCTGTAAAAATGGCGCTGTCTTTCTCTCTCCATCTCACACAACACAGTGCAGCATTTGTGGGTGCTGCGCTGCATTGTGTAACTGGTCCCAAGTTAGCCTGCCAGCTATTGCACATTTGGACTTAGGAAACCCAGTAGTGTGATCTTTGGCAAATCGCTTTGCCTTTTTTGCTGTGGTTTCCTTATCTTGTTCCCAAACCAATATTCAATACACAATGTGCCTCCGCTCTTGAATACTTAATTCAGGGAAAACATCAATTTATCTTCAGAAGAGCATTCAACACAATTAATCATGCATTTTTTGAAAAACAAACTTTTATAAATTATAAATGGGAGAAACATACAATAAGTCACAGCAGAGTTGTATTTGTCTTTGACACGTACATGGTCTGGCTTTGTCTGTAGAATGGAGATGTCAGTGGGCCGTTGCATGGGATTGTCGTCCTGGAAAGTGTTCTAGAAGTAAAAACAGATATTGTGAGTCTTACTAAGCACACCTGCAGTAAAGAAACGTCAAAAATAGTATGTATATTTCTATAGACGCTTGTCCAAAATAGATGTTTCTATACACGTCCTTACTGTGACTGCTTTCTTTACAGACTAAAACAACATTCTATTAGGTTTCTCTGATGAGGGGGTCTTTTACTAGAATTCATCAGTTCTCTTTCGTGGAGAGAAATAAGTGGAATGCCCTGTCTCTCGCTCGTGGAACTTTCTCAAGGGTGATGTAAATGGTTTAGAGTGCCCCATACATGTCCAGGAATGTCTGCAACAGCTGGATTGTACTCACAAAGGACCTACAGCGGCGCACATTTGGAAACAGCTGTTTTTTTCTTTGCCAAAGGCATCAGTGCTATATAATATTCTGCTTTGAACTTTACCTAGAAAAATATAATGTGCCCTACTATTAAAATGCTGAATGTAATATACGAGTATTTTTCATTGAATGTTTTTCTTTTAATTATAGGGCTCTACGGCAAAATCATCTTAGCTACAGTTCACAGAAATACAAGTCGGTATAACGGAGAAAAGCTACAATTATTGGCTACACTTTACCTTTTCATACTTCTAGTTTAAATACACACTCATTGACTTAAGCACTATACTAATTTCGCCGAGTTCTTTGAGAACCAGTGGTGACCCACGGAACGGGTATCCTTTTGAGGCCTTTCTGTATCGGTTCAGATAAATCACTATGTCCAAGCAATGTGTTTGCCTTTTTTAGGTCTAATTTAGAGACAGCTTTAACTGTTTTCTTCCCAGAGCTAATGTACCTACAAAGAAAACATGAGCCGAAAGCTCAGCCTCCAGTCATTGCTGGTTATCACCTAATATTCAGCATTCTGTGGCCCGATGAATTGCCATGCATGAAGGATGGAGTTTTACTTCGGCCATTTAATTGGTGGCGTGGTCCCTTAAGCAGTGCTGTGGCTCTTTGACTGTGGTGCATGGATAGTGAAGCCTCCTTGCTTTGCATTGGAGGACTCACTGATATTGTGTAAGCACTGCACTAGGCAGGAGTGTGGCGTGAGGCTGATGCAGTGGTTGGCTCAGTGGAGCCAGTGTAGGCTCTCATCACAAGCTGCTGTAAAAGGCAGTTTGTCTTTTTATTAACATTAAAGTGGTATGGTGCTAATACATTGTATCCTGTATGAACTGCACCACTCAGTAAGTGTGAGTGGGCCCTACCTCAGAGCATGGTGGGTGTCAGTGGGGACTCGTTAGGCTCCCTTTAGTGACTGTTGCAAAATGCATCGTTTGCTTTTATTAACAATAAATTGGTAGTTAAGAGAACATGGCGGCCGGCTAGTGGCGGGTTGCGGGAGAGCTGCGAGTGTGCCGTAGAGTTCTGATGGGGAAAAGGAGTATATTTGGCAAAATTTAAGGACGTAAAATGCGGAGATAAAGTCAAGATAGACTGGAAATATTGATTAACCAAACCAGAAGCCTTACCGCACAGAAGTACAGAAGTTACCCCATTTTCTCGGGAATCAGGCAGCCTACGAGGCGATCACGGCAGGAATAATCGAGCAGCCTTGGGCGAGGGCCGCGCTGAAGGTGCGGAGAGGTTGACGAGCGGTCACGAGAATTTCCTTCCGGAACAGGAGGCGGCAGTGGCAGCGGGGTCGCGAGAAAGTAGAGAGGAGATCGGATCATTATTGGGACACAGAGGAGCAAGTGTTGGTAGCTCCATCACCAGATCGGTCCCTGCAGCAAGCTACACGCGGAAAGACAGACCGAGGAGGCACTGTGTTAAGGGGAACAGCGGGGGAAGGAAAACAGGTGAAGGAAACGCTGGAGGGGGGAAAAGGGCTGACTCGGTACACATTGAGGAGTGCAGGGAGAGGGAGAGAGTTGCTGGGGCAGAGTGCTGGTGGCATTTATGGTGTTGGGGGTACTGGGGGTGGTAAATCTGCAGTGGAAAGGGAGGGAGACAAAGAGGGGGAACAAAAAGACATAAGCCCAACAGTTTGCCAAAGGCCAGCTACATTTGAACAAGCAGGCCATAAAAAAGTATTTAAAACAAAACAGAAGAACTTAGATCAGAGGATTAGGATTACTCCTTCTCTTAGGGACTTACTTTAAGGTTCTGCCAAAAACATTAATACTAAGCGACAGCAGTAAGGGGAATATGGGGAATAAGGAGTCAGTTAGTAGGCTCGTTAATAAGGGGTGGTTAGACCCCATGGCGGAACCAGACATGGTAAAATGGTCAGACGCTTTAAGCCCTAATCGTTTCCAACCTCTGTTCTCAGAAGACTCGACAGCCGCAGGGGATGGGGCAGACAGTGCTCAGGTAATAACATCCGGAACTACAAGAAGCCCAAGCCCTAGCCCTAGCCCTAGCCCTAGACAGCAGAGGGGAGAAAGCACCCGAAGGAAAATGAGAGAGGAGATGGAAAATTAAACAGTGAGGAACCTTCGATAGGTTCTTTCTTAGTAGCACTTTCCTCTGAGATTAAATGTAGGTTTGAAGTGTCAGAATCAAATCAAAAGGAAATATGGCTGGCTTGCGAGAACCTGGAGAAAGAGATAGATAACCTAACTACTAGAACTGTCATTCTGGAAAAATAGTGAGTGACCTCAGAAGTTCTGTGAATGTTAAAAAGGCAGAGATCGAGGGTCTAAAAATGAAAGAGCAAGAGCAGTAAGATAGACTGGAGAGAATGGAATACTTCCAAAGACGAAATAATCTGCAGATCCTAAAGGTGCCGGAAGGGAAAGAGGGAGAAGATCTTAAGACATTTGTAGTGAAACTTATCAAAAATGAATTGCAATTGGAAGAGCTGGAGCAGGAAATTGCTAAGGATATTCAGAGGGTCCTCAGGGACCCTTTCAGGCTAAATACCAACAGAACCAAGCCAAGGAGAATACTGGTGAATTTTCTCACCTACACGTTAAAAGAAAAAATTCTGCTGAAGGCTTTGAGCAAGAAAACATTGGACGTAGATGGGGTTTAATTGTGAAATTAGATCAGACCTGCCAAATCTCACCTCCAACCGACAATGGGAACTGGGAAAGAGGATAGATCCATTGAAGGAATTGGGAGCCACAGTTCAGCTAAAATTCCCAGCAGTTTTGAAAGTGATGTTAAATAACAAAATGTATAATTTCCGCTCGGTCAGGGAGGTAGATGAATTCATTGAGAGCAGACAGCCAGGGGACTGAATATTTAGAATGTAGTTTCGACTTTATATTGACAGAAAATGGTTATTCTCTTCTTTTCCATTTTTTTTCTCTTTTTTTTTATACTAAGATAAGGCACACTCGGGGGGGACACCCACAAGGCGTAAGCCATGGTGAGTTGGGATGGGTTCTCCAGGGGGGGGCAGGGGTCACAGGGTGGGGAGCATGTGGGAGAAAATCAAAAAAAGGTCCTCAGAAGCCTCAGTAATATTGGTAATATACTCAGTCAAGAAGGGAGATGGGTGAGAATCAAATAGCATATTTAAAAATTCTATCCTGGAATGTTAATGGTTTAAGGGTATGGGGGAGACGGGAGAGGCTACTACAGTATATAAAAGACTGCCCAGCACAGGTAATAATTATACAGGAAACACATCTGACGGAAAAAGAGTGTCTGGAGATTTTTAAGGCGAAATGATGTGTGCAACAAGAGTGTGCACAAGACGCTCATTAGTCACGAAGGGGGTGGCCATCCTGGTAAAGCAAGATGCAAAAATTACTATTGCAGAAAACGTCTCAGACAGCGCAGGAAGATGGGTTATTGAAAAACTCAGGATATTGGGGCAATGCTTTACATTAGATGGCTATTACGGACCAAATCAAGATGATATTGCTTCCCTTGAGGAGGTACTAACAGAGCTATTGAACTTCCCGGACCCGATCATTATGGCGGGGGATTTTAATGTAGTTCTAGATAATTTTCTCGATAGATCCACGAATAGCAGAGCTGCGGCAAATCCTAAAATGGCAGGGCAGATAAGGCGAATCATTGAGCAAATGGGCCTTTGTGATATCTGGCGCCAGAGGGCAAAATTAAAGAAGGGCTATACATATAACAACAGGAAATATTGTCACCAGTCAAGAATCGATAATTTTTTAATTGACATAAACTTAAAAGACATGGTGCAAGACATCCAACATATAGGGGCACATCTTTCAGACCACTCAGCAGTGATGCTAGAATTAAATATAACTGCTAATAACACCCAGACTAGGTGGACAATGGACCACACTCTGTTATTAGAGGATAAGGTAGTAGAGCTATTAAACAAGGAAACAAAATAATTTTTTAAGTTAATCTAGGCTCTTCCTCGGTGAGAGTAGTGTGGGGCGCATACAAGGCCTATTTAAGAGGCAGAATAGGTAGTTTATCCGCGGCTAGAAGGAGGACCTATCGGGAAAACGTTACAAGTCTAGAAGAGGGAATTCGAGAATTAGAAAATAAACTGGTCACCTTAAAATTAGAGCAGAGGGACCTTCAGGTGCCGCTGTTGGAAATAGCAGAGGCTAAAGCAAACTTAGCCAATGTATTGGAAGGCAGGGTTAGAAAGAGATGGGAGGCCAGTAGGCTAGACCATTTTGAATATGGCGAGAGCTGTAGTAAACTGCTGGCATGGAAAATCAAAAGGGACCGGGTGAGGAACATGGTTAAGCAGATTAAATGGGAGCACACAGGGGCCTAGTTGAGTGGCAAAAGGGAGATTGAGGAAGTCTTTTTTAGGTACTTTGAAAAAGTTTATCAGGAAGAGGTAGAGATAACTGAAGAGGGGGTGAGAGACTGGTTAAAACATTTCAATGTTTTAACGGAAGAAAAGAGTACGGCTCTGAATATGAAGATAAACAGGATGGAAGTGGATCAAGCACTCAAGGATGGGAAACAGGGTAAAGCCCCCGGTCCGGACGGGTTGCCTCATGAAATCTACAAAGTGCTGGCAGGTACGCTAGCACCAATATTAACGGAGATATTTAATGAGATGTTCTTGAAAGAAGCTAGAATGCCAGAGTCATGAAAGGAGGCCATTATTACCCTAATTCTTAATCCAGGGAAAAGTGCTAAAAACTGCGATGCATACAGACCAATCTCGCTATTAAACTGCGACTATAAAATCTTTGCGAAAATCGTAGCGGGAAGGCTGAATGGGGTCATGGCAGATCTCATACACAAAAACCAATAGGGGTTTATACAACGCAGATCTTTAAAAGAATTAACATACACTTTGGTCGGCTCTGTAGATCTGGCTACTACATATGATCTCCCCCTCATAGTAATTGCGTTAGACGCCACAAAAGCGTTTGATCGGGTCAATTGGGTTTTCTTACAAACAGTTATGAAATCTCTTAACCTGGGAGTAAAGTTTTGTAAAACACTTGCAGGAATTTATGCCTCAGCAGTAGCAAGGGTGTAGGTGAATGGTTCTTTGACAGACCCTCTTAAAATAACCAGAGGTATGAGGCAAGGTTGCCCTTTGTCGCCATTACTTTTCGATCTTTATATCAAACCTTTAGCGAGGAAAATTAGAAAAGACCCAGAGATCTTGCCTTTCAGATTTAAGAGTTGGGAAAAGAAACTAGCTTTATACGCGGATGATCTCTTGATCACGACACACTTGCAGAAGTCTATGAGCCAGCTTATGATCTTAACATCAGACTTTGGCAAGGTCTCAGGATATGAAATCAATAGAGCAAAGACAGAAATAATGGCCTGGAATACGGAGGAAGGTGAGGAAAAAGTGAAAAGAGAGATGAGGTACTTAGGAATCAAGATAACCCAAGACATTACGGAGCTGGCCAAGGTAAACTTCGAGAAAATCAAGAAGGAAGTGTGTAATTTGTTGGGGAATTGGTCACATCTCCCGCTTACCATATTTAGCCGTGCTAACCTGATAAAAATGACTATCCTTCCAAAGTTTACTTTTCTCTTTGAATCAATCCCGCTACCCTTTAAGAAGGAGTGGTTCGAGAAGCTGCAAGGTCACATCAGCAGTTTTATATGGGCCTCTAAGGGCCCTCGCATAGCGTGGAAGAAGTTGAGAAGGAAAAAAGAGAAAGGGAGGCTAGCGATATCAGATTTACAATTCTACTCCTGGGCATTCTTGATGAAAAATGGGAAAATGTTGTTGGATAGACCTGTGTGCTCAGAAATAGGCAGATTACTTGCCGAGATGTTAAAGGATGTAAAAGGAGGGGATTGTGGATTGTGGATTCCTGCATAAATACGCTGACCACAAATACTTAAAAAAAAGTCCGATAAAAAATTCTACGGGGAATGGCGGAGACTTGGTACAGCATCAGAAGAAACCTAAAGCTGCCGTATTTTGGAAATCTAGCTCCAATTTGGGACTCTCCAGGTTCCCCGGACTAGACAAAAGACAAGTTGGCTGATCCACTGAGGGAAGCGGGCGTGCTGAGATGGGAACATCTAATCCATGACGGTCTTTTGATAACATGGGAAATGTGTAGAGAAAGGATGGCCATAAGAGTGTCAAGATTCAAATTTTTCCAAATACAGAGCTGGTATCAATCGCCAAGCACAACGATTGGGGCGCCAAATGAACTCAAAGAGAGGCTGATGTCAGGAGTACCAATGAAAAAAAGAAATATCTATTTGGTATTGGATTATAATGGATCTGAAAGATGGAGAGTTCACGTTGCCGTCGCAGTTATGGGGAAGATGCTTGCCGGAGACTTCGCTGGAGAACCTATGGCAAGTATCAATGTCTATGCTACACAAAATAGTAAAACCTGCCTATTTAAGGAGAAATCATTTGTTTACACTCCATAGGGCGTACTGGACCCCACTGAGGCTATAGAAATTTGGGAATGGAGGAGATGTGGCTTGCCCGAAATGTGGACAACTAAAGGAGGGCGATCTTCATTTGTTTCTACATTGTCCTAAGATTCAGCAATTCTGGAAGGATGTGAGTAGTACTTTGTCTGATATCCTAAAGCTACAAATTCAGGTAAGCGTTTGCTTGGTCTTTTTTGGATGTTTGGAGGTGCAGTTAAAAGAAGATAAGGGGTATTCGAAGTTGTAATTTTACGCAATGTTGCTGGCACGCAGGGAAATTTGCAGAAAATGGGTTGTCTCAACCCCCCCGTCATGAGGATTGGATATCGGCCATGAAAAGCATTGTTAGCTTGGACATATCCGACAATAGAAAGAAAAGGTATGACTATTGGCAACCATTCATATGCTGGTTAGATGCAAGATGAGAGAGGTCAGAAGAGGGGTCCAATGATTAAGCCTTCTCCGCCTCGGCTGGCGCACATCCCATCGGGCAGATATTGCTTGAAGGAATAGCGGTCAGGAGAAAGGGTTTTCACATTTCATGGGCCGTAACGTTAACCATATCAAAGAATAGAGCATTAATTCCCATTGTAGTTGGGTGGTCCTGTGAGGTAAGCAACTTCCGTTCCCGTACACGGGGATACTAATTTCAACAGTCTCTAACACATAGTTTCATACTTGGGCCATTTTCCCAGCCTTTGGCTAGCAGAAGTCCGAGGAAAAGGCTTGTTAGAGGGAGGAAGCATCAGGTCTGTTCAACGTTGAAAGTTAGCAAAGGAGGCAAGCAGGTCTTCTTGGGATCATAGGACCTTTTACATGCCCCCAGATAGATGCGTGGGTCATCTTCTATCCAATTACAATGCAGAGCTGTGGGTCTGTGAGAAGGTGAGGAGGAGCAGTAGGACCCTGGAGGACAGATGCTGGGCCAGAGGAGAGAATAGTTGCATAGATCCTGGGCAGGGGCGGTGCCTCCATTAGGGCATTGGTTCATTGCCTCAGTCCTAATTTCCCCCCCTGGACCGCCTATTGCATGTGAATATAATAAACATACAAAGAATTCAAACTTTTGAACATTTTATATTTTTATTCAGAGCGTGCTGCAGTCAGCCTCCAGCTCTAGTGTCGGGACGCTGAAGGGGGTGGGGCTTTAATTTAGAAATATAGCACACAGGCAGTTGGCAGCGAGTGCACAGCACAAAGTGTGCATGTCGGGTTGGCCGGCTGCCTTTCTCCGGCCAGCCCGACATGTGCACTAAGGCCTCTCTCCACCTGCACATTAGGAGACCAGGGGTTGTAAAAAAAAGCAACCCCCGGTCTCCAAATGAGCGGAGAGTTTGCCTGCTCAAGCCAATATTGGCACTGCTCTCATATTTGTACCACATCTAACCACAGCTGCCAGAGCAACCCGGATCAATGATATGGCTAGCGCCTTCAGCGAATCATGTGCCCATAATGCTGTGCATGCTGGGACTTGCAGCACCCTCCTCCATGTCCCAAATAATGCGGGCACAGTTGGCAGCCAGGTACAAGACGTATAGGGCTGAAACGAATAGCGCGCCATGCTGGCAAAATTTGTCCAGCCTGTCTGTAAAGTGCTTGTCTTCCCTAAATTGTCGTGAAGCGCTACATTAGGCAAATGATTGCCATTATCTCTGGAGCCATCTCTCTCTTTTGAATCTTTAAAGGCCTGTGGGGTAACTTTAATTATCTGTAATCCCCTTTTGTCTCTGGCCCCATTCTTTCCCTATGAGGCCATGCATCTGCCTGGGTGACCCTCCTCTTTCCAGCCAGGCCCAGCTGTCACGGCAGCACCTCCATTCAGCAGACACAGCAGGACTTACAATCACAGACATGCCTTCTCCTTTGGCCTGCCCAGCAGGGGCCTAAATACACACGCATGGCTCTGGAGGAGGGGGTGGGGAAAGAGGCTGTTCACACCTCCACACCTGAGGACATGACAGGTAGAACAGGACCCTTACAAACCACAGCCTGTGGTTATATTGAATAAGCGGCTACCTATGTCATTATCTTAAGAAATCTCTTTATTGATGTCATAACTGAACTTCCACAATTGCTTTATTAACTTGCTTTCTCAAATTTGCCTGAAAATGCACCATTTGCCAACTCTTTTTTCAAAATTTTCTCAGGGGGAGAACCCCCATGAACCCCCCTTATGATGGTCGAGCTCGTTCACTATGCCCACTCGCCATCGGCCACTCATCACTTACTTTTACGCCTCACCACTTTCAAATGTCACCAGCCACCACTGATGCTGGGCACAGATAAAGGAATATGGGAGAAGGTATTAACAACAGGGATGTATGGTTAGAAATGCATTGCCTCTGAGAGTACAGAGGGACATGCCTGCAGAGAAACAGAGTGCTGATCTGCAGGAAATTTATGCACGTGATTGGAAACAGCAGAATAAATCAAAACAATGAGACCTCCCAACAGAATGTGAGGTGGGGCCCCTGAGGCTTCAATACCTTCCAAATCTCACAGATTTTCAGCCTTGGACTGAATGAGGACCTACTGATGGGTTGTGGCCCCTTGATGGGTTGAGGGCCATCCTGCATAACTGGAGCTGCACGTGCCTGCATTACACCCCTGATTTGAAAAGAGTGCTGCAGGAAACTGTGGTGTGTGAGCCGTAAAATAAAAAAGGAAGATGACACAATCTCTGTCATGGTAGTGCAGAGCTAGTGGATATATCCTGCCAAAGTGAATGGCCCGTTAAAGGTGTTTTTTAAAGGTGTTTTATAAGATTTTAGCGAGTTTTATTTGTTTTTATATATACTTTTAGGGAATGCCCAATCTCTTATATAAATTGCATGATGAGAGTTTATTTGTATACATATGTAGTATGAGTAATTTTGATAATGTTTACGTATAAATTATATGAGATCTTACTTGTTTTATGGTGATCAACTCTAGCAAGGTCTAAATAAACATTCTTTTTGACTGACTGACAAAGTGAATGGCATTGCAGGATGACATGAGTACCCTGCAAAGTCCAGCAGAGCTTAGTGGACCAAGAAGCACTTTCAATTGAACTGTAAAATGCTTGAGGCTATGCTACAAGATAAACAATGGCCCAGCAGTGATTGCAAAGATATGGAAAGGTTTCTCAATCACACTGGGATGAGCAAACACTGCTAGGCAATGTGAATGCAGGGAGAGACTAGAATGACAAAGAGATTGCCATAACTGCCAGCATAACCTGCCCACGCTCCACTCCTGGACCACGCTGGGGGAAGGATGTACTGGCCTGGAACATTTCCATTCATTTTAGTTGCAGCCAGTGCCTATCCTATACATCAACATTCCTCAATGTTATTAACTCCCACAGAACAGTAGGGATAGCACAGACACAGTATGGATAGATCATGATAAGTAGTTCTCAGCTCTACCCAACTTCGCCTTGATGTAGGGGAAAAACCCATGGACTGGCATAAACTAGGCAAAGGGTGTTGTACCACTGAAACCCAACTTAGTGATGACATGGAAACAAGAAATGAAAATGGTACTTAGACAAATAGCAACAAATGTCATTCCTGTGTAATACAGGCATTATATTTACAAGTTGGGCTAAGGGCCTGATTACAAGTTGGGCGGTTAATTCCGTACAAGCTGGGCAGTAAATTCTTCCGAAATTTAACAGGGGAAAACATACAGTATTTACCGTATTATATTGATTTTGGTGTGTTAATCACCAAAATCCACATCTTATTACCTATAAACTCATAATGGGTGTTATTTACCACACCTGATAAATAACATACCCCATGGTATTGTTATTTATCAGGTGTGATAAATAATGACTCAACTTGTAAGCAGGACTAATTGTGCTAAGAACTTATCTTTCCATCTCTTCAACTGTAATGCCTGTGCATCCCAGATTCTAAAGATGTACACTCTTCTACACACGTGCACATCACAATGATATGGCATCAGTGCAGGAAATGACAGAGATCCTGGTGGATCCCGGATCTGGCAGATGTTATTGGGTCAACCAAGATCCAAGCTGGACTCACTGAAACAAACTGAATTTGTCCCAGTGTAATTTGACAGCTCCGGGACATATTCAGCATTGCCTGCATGTTGTCTGTTCCTGTTCAGTGAGGTAACCTGCAGGTGGTGAAGCTGCTTTTTTATTTTTACTACTGGCTGGGCTTAAAACAAAAGCATGATTTAAAGGACCATCAGCTCTACTTTTGTTCAATTGTGATCCTGGATGACAGCTATCTGGAGATGCCAATACAATAGAGAGACACACAGCTTGCTATCAGTTCACAAGTAGGCCTGGGCGGAAAACTACGCTACGCTCGCATAGTTTGCGCAAATACGCGCTACGCGAATTGCACGTAGCACAGTGCAAAAACGCATAGCGTAGCAGGCATTTTTTGCTTGCTCGCGGTCCTCAACGTCAAGTTGGCAACCGCGAGCGAGCAAAATGACATCCCGGCGAGACTTTTTCCTCGTTTGCGATCAGCAACATCAAGTTGCCGATCGCGAGCGTGGAAAATAAACCTCCCGGCGAGATTCTCAACGCGGCGAGGTCAGGTTTCTCATTGCGAGTGGTCGCGTATGCTCGCGACCGCTCACGATGAGAAACTACCAGTCCGCGTTGAGAAAACTGTCGCTCGAGTACAAATCTACTAGAGCGGCAGAAAACGACCGCTTGCACTGTGCAAGATGCCGTTTGCAATGATTGCACAGTGCGGACAAGCATCCGGCACTGTGCAATCATTGTGAACAGCATTTCCTACCGCACTACGCAGTTCGCGTAGTGCTACGCGTAGCTCGCGTAGTGCGAAGTGCACTTCGCATAGCTACGCGTAGCGCTACTACACGAACTACGCCCAGGGTTATTCACAAGTGCTTAAGAGAAACTATGATTTGGAGGTTTTTGACTTTATTCATTCCCTCTAATTAAGAGATGTGCATGCACTGTAGGAATCTATTCTATCGGCATGAGTAATTACATAATTCTTGATTTAAATACCACTTACATTTTTTTAAATTCTTTTAACAGCTCTACTCATTGCAAAGTAGGGGACACACACACACACACACACGCGCGCGCGCACACACACACACACACACACACACACACACACTAAATCATACAAATGTGTAAATCAATGTACAGATAATGAGTTACAAGGTGTAGAAGTCACATATCATCCATACTGGTTGGCATAATATGTTACAAATGCATGGTTGGTGCAAGTTTATAGAACAAAACTATTCAAAAACATTGTATTGAACGTGCTGACGTAAATTAAATTGTATCACACTTCTTCTCAGACTCTGTAGTACTAGTACAACCTTTTTGCTACCCAAAGAAACCCTTTTTAGCAACCTTAACATAATGACAGAATGAGAAAGACAATAAGGTTCTAAACCTATGCCTTGCAGCGTGCATGCAGTTCCTTGATGCTAGTTCACTGCTCACTGTGCTTATGAACTGAAAGTAACAAATGATATCTGTGTCAAAAGCAGTAAGCACTTACTTATCTACATAAATCTGTGACTGCTTTTTACATGATGTGCTTTGAACAGGCACATTAACCCTCTATGCTACTGTATGAGTCAAAACTGTGACTAGATAAAATGCAGATCTCTCCAGCATGTGCACTATCTACCCGAATTGTTTATTATTATACCATGAAAATTGCTGGGCACACAACATCTGTGCATCAAATGCTTTAACCCCATATGATGTTTTAAAAATGCAGCCGCTTTATGCCGCCATGGCCCATGCAGGTAAGAGCGGTGGGGCCGGGTGGGGGGGATTTCAGTGGATGCCAAAATCCCCCCCCCACCCAGCCCCACAGTTCTTACCTGCATGGGCCGCGGCTGGCATTATGTCCAATTAAGTAAACCAGAACTGCTTTCCTCTCATACTTGTTCTCGTTGCCAGTTTCTTTTCTGCTTTTAAATGAATACATTGATGACCAAAAGCTTTCTGGAAAGGGGTGGTCTATTGCTGCACTTGCTGAGTGAAATAACAGACTGCAATTATAATGCTTACAAGAGCTGCTTTTAGCTCTCAGTTTAGCTCTGCGATATGAAGCATAAAAATACCAGGGGCTGTATTATGCATATGGCACACTGTCCCGTCTAGGCCTGGCTCAATTTCAACTAAGTGCACTAGGCGAAACAGGGATAGTGTGGCCTGACCTCAATGCAGCTGCGAGGGACCTCTCTGTAGGCAAAGAGAAGGCAGGGTAGAAGGACATCCCATTTTCGCCTAAGCTTTTCTGGGAGGCCCATGATCATACCCTTTAGGGTTTTGTTGAATCTTTCAACTAACCCATTGAGGATGGTAGGGTGTGGTGAATTTGTAATTCCCTCCACACTCTTTTCACATTGCAGTGATATAACTATACATGAAGTTTGCAACTCTGTCATTTAAGACCTCCTTAGGGAAGCCCATGCTGGAAAAAATTCCTTAGAGGTCCCTTGCCATCACAGGAGCTGTAGTGGTCCTAAGGGGAATGGCTTCTTGGTATCTAGTGGCATGGTCCACCACCACTATAATATAATTGTGCCCAGATGCAGTTGGAGTGTTCATGGGACCAATGATAGCAATCCCAACCTTCTCAAAGGGAACTCCAACCACTGGAAGTGGAATTAAGGGAGCCTTTGTGGTGCCACTTGGTTTGCCACTGGCTTGGCAGGTGGCACAGGAGCGACAAGACTCCTTTGTGTCCTCAGACATGTGGGGCCAGTGAAAGTGAAGGACAAGCCTGTCCTAAGTCTTACTTTGTCCTAAGTGTCCTGCCAGGCGAATGTCATGTGCAAGGGTGAGCAGGAAGCCTCCAAACTTCTGGGGTATAACCAACCACCTGGTGGCACCAGGCTTGGGGTCTCTACCCTCTGAGTATAGAAGTTCTTCATCCCAGTAGATCCTGTGGGACACACTGACATTACCAGCAGCCTCCTCAGCAGCAGCTTGCTGTCTGAGGGGTTCAAGAGAGGGGCAGTTTTGCTGCTCCAAGCTCAGATCTGCGCGGGAAGGGCCCCCTGCCCCCAAGACCGCAACCTGATCAGGCTCAAGTTCATCTGGGGCAGTTCCTTCACAGAGCCCCAGATCATCTCTCTCAAGAGACTGTCCTCACTCTGAGTCTGGGGGTTAGGCCCAGCCTTGCCCCTCTTGCTCCTTCTCTTGGAAGGCACCTGGGCCATTGTTCCAGGATCCAGGGCCTGTTCAGTGGAAAGCTGTTTGGCTTGTGACCTGGTCACAGCAAACACACTTGCAGAGATGCCCAACATTTCTGCATGAGTCCTGAACTCTACCTCAGCCCAGGCTGAAGGTTCCAAATCATTGCCCAACAAGAAATCTACAGGTAGGTCCACAACCTTTTTAGGTCCAGTTACCCCTCGCCAGCTGAAATTAACAACTGCCAAGGAATGGTCAGTCCTGACATTGTTAGCATTGGTCACTTGGTACATTTGTCCAAGTATGATTTGGTCAGGAGACACAACTTTTTCTGTCACCATTGGGACACTGGCCCCTGTGTCCCTGTAGGCCATAGCCTCCTTTCCATTAATCAAAGGCTGTTGTCTGTACTTGCCCAGGTTACTGGGACTGACAAGTAAGGTGGCAAGATATATGCCCCCATCATAGACTAAAACAGCCTGAGCTGGAGTTCTGACTAAGTCAGAACCCACCTCGGACCTCAAGGTTAACCCCACTAATCCTTTTTTCCTGTACCACCACTTGTACTTGTGCTAGGGGGAGCAGTTGCCTTCGGGGCAGTGATAGTAGGTGTGTTCTCCTTGGCTTTTGGACAATAAGCATCCTTTGTCCAATGTTTTTTCACCTTACAAAAGTAACACCAAGGTTTTTTCTTGCCTTTTTTGTTGGATTGTGACTCCCCCCCAGATGCAGGTTTTTAGGGCCATTGAGAAGACTCTTTCTTGTCTTTGCCCTTGTCCCCACCCTTATCTTGAGATTTAGAAGAATCTTGCTTCTTCTGGTCATCACTATTGTTCTGGTTTTTCTGCTTCACCCTGGTTCTGACCCATTTATCTGCCTTCTTCCTAATTCTTGGGGAGAAGTCAGATCTGAGTCCACCAGGTACTGATGCAAAAGCTGGTTCTGACAATTATTAAGGATCTGCTTCCTCATAATCAAATCATCCAATCCTTGGTAGTCATGCACTTTGCTGCCAAGCAACCAACCTTCCAGAGCCTTAATAGCACTATCCACAAAGTCTACCCAGTCGTGGGTCTGTGCTTTCTGGGTGTCTCTGAACTTAATCCTGTATTGTTCAGTGGTTAAGCCAAACCCATCAATGAAGGCACTCTTCAAAACTGAGTAATGATCAGAATCCTCTTCTCTAACAGAGAGGAGCTTATCTCTACCTTTGTCAGCAAAGGAGAGCCACAAGATAGCTGCCCACTGCTCTTGAGGGACCCTCTGAACTTTACAGACCGTCTCTAAAGCAGTTATCCATTTGTGGATGTCATCCCCAACATGGTAGGGAGGGACAATCTTGTTCAGGTTCCTATGTTCAAAGGAATGTTCCTTAACTCTAGGGACACTGTTGCTGCCACCATGGGACTCTAGTCCCAACTTTATCCTAGCTCTCTGGACTTCTAGGGACTCTCTGTCAAGGGCCAACTGCTCTTGCCTGAGCCTAAGCCTAGCTTTCTCAAGCTCAAGGAGTTCGTACTCCCTATGCAAAGAGATCCCCCTTCTATTAGAAATGGAGGTCCCTACTGACTGTCCTGAGCCATTGGATTCTGCAAAGGAGGATCTAGACCTCCTTGGTCCACTCTGCACCTTCCCAGGTGGATCGAAGGGGGCATCCTATAAGCCACCTGTGGTCTCCTCTGGGAGGTCTGAATTGTCCAGGTGGGAGTCCTCGGGCTCCAACTGGTCAGGGTTGGATTCTAGGTCAAAGAGGGGTCCTACTCCTGGACTATCTTCAGTCCCTACCCCACCCACTCTTTCCTGTTCATCTGACCCACTGGGTCATCTAACAGTAACACCTCTAGGAGGCGTTGAGTGTTGGCTCCTTTACCTGTCTTCAACTTTCTAGAGGCACACAGTGCTTTCAGATCTTGGGACGAAAGTTCACTGTATCTAGTAGTCAGAGAGCCACTGGCATCTCCTTTGGAAGACATACTAAGTGTGGTGTGGTGTTGCACCTACCTAACCTAGTGGGAACTAAACTCTCTGAGGTTGGAGAAAGGGTGTGCTAGACCCTTGACTTACCCAACCCTAAGTTCAGTAGAACTTAATTATTCTAAGCTTATATTATATGCGTCTAGCAGTAGTGATGGTTTTTCAATTAATCAACAGAAAGATTTATCTGGTAAAACAATGCAAGCTTGAATCCCAACCGCTGCACACCAATGTGAGAAGCTGGCCTGGTATATGATGTCCACTTATGTAAGTGGGCACCTTGCACCAGTCCAGACAACCCTTATGGTGATTTAAGAGGTCTTAGACAACCTTAGAAAGCTCTCTAAGTGGTAGCTGTGGAGAGCGGCCTTCAGGCTTAGTCCAGAAGGAGTGTAAAGCAGCTTGTTTTACCAGAATGCAATCTTAAAGTATAGATTAAGTGAAAAGAACCACACCAAGTATTTATAAAAATATGTATTTATTAAATAATACTCTCTAGCACGTTCAAATATCTCCTAAAATGGAGATAAACACAATGCACACAATACTTTAGCAAAGAAACACAGTAAGTAGCACGAAATACAGAGTGGGCCCCGGGGGGGGGGACCAAACCATATACTAAGAAAGTGGTATAAGAACCACGACTCGGATCAAGACAGGGTCGAGAGGACGTAGAAGTGCTTGGGACCTAAGGAACCACCCAAGGTGAGTAGATAGGGACCCCACGGAGAACGTGTGCAGTGTGGCAACACGACCGCGTGCTCCGTACAACTCTACGTGTAAGTCGCGGTTAGATTTTTAAAGATTAAGGACCCTTCCCAGTGGTCCCTGAAGAAACCCCGTGAAAGACAGAAGGTTGGAGAGCCGACACCTGTGGATACCATAGTACCCATGTTACCTACACCAGGGAAGCCGGGTGTATACGTGTGAAGTGGTGTCGGAAACCGCCGTCAAACCCAATGAACGACTTCAGAAAAGTGGCGCTGTTACAGAAGGAGAAAGTGTCCGGTGGAATCCAAAGGTGGATTTTAGATGAGAGGTACCTGCAAGCAGAGGGGACAGGGTATACGTCACTCAGGAGTGACCAGGAGACTTAGAAGACGAATGCCCTCCGATGTCGGGTGTTGCAGGATGGAGGACGATGACCTTGACCTTGCAGCTGTGAGGACCAGGCGATGCTGAGGAGGACCAGGAGCAGTACACAAGCAGTCCCATGAAGGATGTCGAGTGCAGAGGGGTCGGTGTCCGGCGGGAGCACCAACAAGCCTTGGCAAATACAACAAAAGCAGGAATTGAAGAAGGAGCAATGTCGGGACCAGCAAGGTCCAGGGGAATCACCAAGAGCAGGGGAGTCAGGGCAGGCCCCGAGCAATCAGGGGAGCCCAAAAGAAATAACGATGACCCTCATGTGGACCCACAGGCCAGAGGCACTGGAGTCGTGAGAGGACCTCAAGCAGCTCACCAAAAGATGCAGGCCACGATGCACACGACACGGTGTGGCTGAAGATTCTGATCACTGGAGGTGCTCGAGGTTGCGGCTAGTTGGAGGCTGAAGATCTTCGTGTAAAAAAGTCAACAAGCCTTTGCAACTGCAAGTTGACTAGGTGCACAGGGGTTCAGTTATTGCAACCCCCACAAGGGATACTGGCCTCAAACTTGGTGAGAGGGCAGGGCAGGCCTCCGGAGCTGTGGAAAACCACCACCTGTGCTGCAGAGCCTTTGGAGTCCAGAGGAGCTCAGGATCAGCAGACTGGTTGACTTAGTTGCGGTGCCTATGAATGCAGGGGAGTGACTCCTTCACTCCAAGGGAGATTCCTTCAAATGTCTTTGATGCTTCACAGGCCTTGGAAGGTTCCTGTATGATGCACAGGCACAGACGATGCAGCAGACTGGAAGGGAGACAAAGTCAGGCCCAAACGAAGTCCAGCAAAGTCCAGGGTGCCCAGACGGTAGAAGAGTAATGGTGTCTGATCTGAATCTTCTCCCACGATGAATCTGGGGACCTACACCCAGGTAAGCCCTTAAGTACCCTAGGGAAAGGGTTGGGAAGATTCAGGGGACCCTCCCAGGGGAGGGTCTGGACAGGGGGGAAGTTACTCCCATGTCCTTTGTCCAGTTTCGCACCAAAGCGGGAGCCAACGGCTCCCAGGATTGGTTTGAACTGGACTATGCACAGGGACACCAAATGTGCCCCTCATGCAGACTGAGTGGCGCTGGCAAGTGCACCCACACCATCCCAATTCACTAAATCCTGTCTGGGAGGTGGTTACACCTCCCTGTGACAGGATGCCTATTGTTCTGCCTTCCCCTGCTCAAGCTTGGCTCAGCAGCAGGAGGGCAGAATCGTGTCTCTGGTCGGCAGCAACCATTTTGTTCTGTCCGGTTCAAGAAGGCTGGTACCGGGAACACTGAGAGCCTAACGGAGGGCTCTTCCAGTGCTTGGCATCATACCTCCTACACCGTTTACAGTGTGGGGGTATGATTCCAACATGTTTGGTACCAAAAATGATAGGATTCGTTGCAGCCAGTTTTGAGATGGTCATTGCGTAATTACGCAGTGCCCCTCTATATAGTATATGGCTGCTTCACTGACAACCCGGAAGAATGGACTACGTAAGCTGCAGGGGTGTCCTACTCAAGCAGGGGCACCCTCTCACTTAGAACCAAGCACGCTGCCGTCAGAATGGCAAAGGCCTGCTATAGATAGGGATGACTTATAGGTTTTAAGTGCAGTGACCCTAGATATAGGAAACCTTTATCTTTAGTAAGTGGTGCCAGCACCAAATTACACAGGCTGCAATGGCAGGCCTGTAGTTCCATTTTGAATGGTCTCTCATGGGTGGCATAATGCATGCTGCAGCCCATGGGAGACCTCTGGGGGTACCTATGCCCTGGGTACATGGGTACCATATACCAGGGACTTGTAAGGGTACCCTAGTATCCAATCTGGGGTGTACCTAAGTACTGAACAACACAATTTAGGTTAGGGTGAAAGCAGATAGACTGGGGTCCTGATTAGCAGGATCCCAGTCAGACTAGTCAAAGACAGCTTAGCACCAGGCAAAAAGTGTGGGTAATCATTGAAGCAGATCCTACTTTCCTACACAATCGATAACTATATAGAATGATACTATTAATTGGTTTATATTATGTATCAAGTTCAGTTTGTTAGATTATAACATATGGATCCGTTAAGTAATACTTATTACCAGTAGTTATTGCTCCCCCCTCCCCTTTTATTTTTAAATTGCAGTTTCTTTCACTCTGCAATTCTCAATGTACAGTTGTAATTTTCATCAAATGTAATATTGCAAGCTTAATGTTACTTCATCAGTGCTCTTTTTTGTTTGGTCTATGCTTTATCATAAACTCAATAAAATATTTTGAACAAAAAAAAAGAAAGGCTTGTTTTGGGGAATTGGTATAGTAAAAGAGGTGTCAGATGATGCAAGGGGGGCTAGAGTAGGGGAGAGTCTACAAAGGGTTATTTTGGGGATCATAGTAATGGTACGGGGTTTGGGATGAATGAGAGAGTGGATGTAGAGGATATATTGATAGAGGTATAGGGTGAGAAATAGGGTATTGTTATGTAAAGTACAGTCAGGGCAGGTCCCTATAAAAGATTATGTATGTGTATGTGTGTATGTGTAAATGTATGGTTGTGAATCTAAATACGGAAGTAAGGTTGCTTCCGGGAACGGACCCCTCCCTTCAAGCAGGCATCTGCCCGCAACCAAACCAAGCAGTGAATCCGGGAGGAATTTTGCCGGTGGCCCCCTACTGCAGCCGAGGAAAGCTTGAACCAGCCAGAGGACGACAGCGGCTGGGTCGGAGGACCCGTCAATGATCGTGATCGAGCTAGTGAGTGAGACGGCATAAGGCGTAGGTGGGGAGACAGGATAGACGGCGTAACAACAGAAGTTTGACATTGTCGAGCTAAGCACACGTATAAAAACCTCGGCATGTCTGCGGACGCAGTACGCGAGAGAGAGGCGGCGGCAAATGAATTATTTAGTAACCTGCCCAAGTTAAGTACATACTTACAGAATGTTCATGGCAACACGGTAAATAAAGATAACGATGTCAAAACATTGTTAAAAACTTTGGAAAAGAAGATGAGAAACGAGATTACAAAATGGTGGGAACATAAGTCCTTGACCAAGTATGAGGAAGTGGGGAGAGTCCCACGTGGACTAAGAATTCTTCTTGCCCCCAGTTTCGATAACCCGAATCCAAATATGTTGAAAGAGTGGGGTGAAAGTAATTTGATAGCCTCAATGAATCTTGTGCACATCTTAATCAAATATGCTGAAATAGATCGCCAGGCATTGCTGGAAGAAATTGAAGGAATGTGGAATTGAGCAAATCAGAAATGAAGGATTATATAGCAACAGCAAGAAATGAAATAAAAGAGCACCTGAAAAAACATGAGGACAAAATTAAAATTCGCAAGGTGCATAAATTTGCGCGTGATCAGGATGATTACGAGCAAGGACAAATATATACCTTCGCGCGCAAATATGAGAATGCCAAGCAATTAAGACTCAAAGATGCAACAAAAAGCACTGAAACAAGAGGTATTCAAAAAACTGGAAGTGCTGTGGAAATAGCCAACACAGATGCAGAATCCTTAACAAGCGAATCAGGCTCAGAATGCGGCAGCGTGAGCAATGCAATGGAGAAAACCAAACTCAGTTTGGGGGAAGAAGTGGATTTTTTAGTCCTGGAATGTTGGCAGACCCTCAGGCCGAGAAATCAAAAGAGAGGAACCGAAAAAGACGCAATGCCAGAAGAAGGGCAAGGCGCAAAAGGCGGGAATCAAAAACCAAAGAAAAGAACACAATGGTACAGGAAACAACGGTAGATGATAAAACCATAATAAATCTCTCATCTATTGCGCTATCAAAAGCTGAAGAACAACTGCTAGCGCTGGGATTGAATTTTTGCCCTGAAAGCAATTTTAACTACTCCAGCACTAGAATTGATGTGTTTTGTTTTATACGCAAGCTCAAGTTAAAAAAGTTCTTCACCATTAAAACAGGTTTGGAAAAAGTGCATACAGAACAACCTGTTGAGAGAAGTGATATACAGGGGTTAGAGGTATCAGACATTCCAACTCTGCTAACACTACACGAATTGAACAATGAGGTTAGCAATGGCACCAATACAGCAAATAGGGGACTGGATGGAGAAAATGCAACTCAAATAAGACTACAGAGCATCAATATATCGCAACGAGGGGCAGGGAGCAGCCCATTTAAACCCAAATCTACTTTCCTCCTGATGATGCCTAAGGATGCAGTTGATATTTTTCATGAGAGAGTCACAGAGGATATCAAGAAGCTGTATCACCAGGTAAAGCATAAAAAACGAACTAAACAACAAAATAAACTTCAATATGCCAAATTGATGAAAAAACTGGGGGATAACCTAGAAATTGTCATTAAAAAATCAGACAAAGGCGGGAACATTGTGTTGTGTCCTAAGAAAGATTATATTCAAGAAGCCATGAGACATTTGAACAACGAACTATGCTATGAGAGAACAACCATGAGCGAGTACAACAAGGCAAAGGAAGTCCTGAAAAAAGATCTTCAACAGTACAAACGAGAGGGATTAATATCATCGGATGAATATAAGTACATACACAAAGAATTCCCGGTCCTCCCGACTATATATTTTATTCCAAAAGTTCATAAGGGCGTTGTACCAATACCAGGCAGACCAATCATCTCTGCAATTAACAGTATGGGCGAGCATATTGCACAATATGTGGACTATTTTTTACAGGATTTGGTTAAAGGACTGCCCACATATGTGAAAGACACAGGGGACTTTTTAACTAAAATCAGTGATATTGTGTGGATAGAGGATTTGATTCTTATTTCATTAGATATAGAGTCACTGTACACAAGTATTGAACATCTAACAGGATTAAATGCGTTAAGGCATTTTCTTGATACAAGACCCTGTGAATACCACCAGCACAATAAGATGCTGCTTGCCCTCATTAACTGGTGTCGCCATAACAATTATTTTGTGTTTGGAAAGGAGATTTTTAAACAATTAAGAGGTGTAGCCATGGGAGACTGTTTCTCCCCCAGCTATGCATGCTTGCATGTTGGCTGGTGGGAGGAACAGGTTCTTAAAAAAGACCATCATGAAATGTTCACACAACACATAATGTACTGGCTTCGTTATATTGACTTTTTTTAGTATGGAAGGGGGATGAAGAAAGTGCTAGGCAGTTCAGTAGGACCATTAATATCAACTCTGCCAATCTTAACTTTACATCCCACCTGAGCAAGGAACGCATCGAATTTTTAGATGTAGTAGTTTATGTGAACAATGGAAAATTGGAAACAACACTTTTTAGAAAGGCTACTGCAGGGAATACAACATTACACGCTAGCAGTGCGCAACCCAAGCACCTCATACGGAGCATTCCATATGGGGAAATCTTAAGGCTTAAACGTATTTGCAGTACAGAGGAAGACTTTGATAAATGTACACAAGAGACTCTGGCTAGGCTAAGGAGGAGAGGCTACAGCTCTAGAATGTTGAGAGAGGCGGTCAACAAAGCTAAAGAGCGGCCAAGGGCGACATTATTACCACAACAGGAAGAAGTGATAGAACCCCCACACATAGATGAAGATCCTCGACTAATAACTACATTTAGCCATCAGGAAAGAAAAATAAGGTCTATAATAAAAAGGAATTGGCCAATTGTTCTGACTGATAATGTTCTGGGAACTAGACTCCCCACATTTCCCAACATTACATTTAGAAAAGCACGATCTATGGGGTCCAAACTAAATAGAAATAGTCCGGAACTGGGCCCCATCAGTACATGGCTAAAACCCAAACCAGGATTTGTCAAATGCTCATCGTGCCGAGCGTGCAAATTTGGAGTAAACATGACTACTTTTACTACTCCATTCTGTCAGGAGGAAACTGCAATAAAAGGCAGCTATAACTGCAGGACAGAATATGCTGTATATGTTCTGACGTGCACCTGTGGCTTAAGGTATGTTGGGAGCACCAAGCTACAGGTGCACGTCAGAATCTTGCAGCATTTGATAGCTATCATTAACAACAATCCCTCTTATCCTGTAGCACGACACTTTAAGAGCACGCACAACAATGATGTCAACTGTCTAACATACTATGTGGTCGATACCATTCCCATCCTCTGGAGAGGAGGGAATAGGGAACGACTTTTAAGGCAGTTGGAAACCCGCATGATTTTAGAATTTGACAGTAAAATACCTAATGGACTAAATAATACTGAGGACATGCACAATTTCTTGTGAAACTCATTAATTCTTTTCCAGAATAACCGTGGTTTAACAGAATCTTAAATTTTTATTCTTATTAATTTTTATTGCCATGAAGACCAATAGCACTGTTGTAACTGGAGGAGGGTAATTTTTACATCTGAAACAGTAGTGAGACTGTACCCGCTGCCATCCCAATGTAAATAATGGTTCTTAAACATCCCTAAGGTAACATTTTTTAGTCAATAAGTTTTTAGCATAGGCACTAGCACTTTTATATTTTAAACATGTATTTACACAGCACTAGGCACTCTAGTTAGGCATAGCGATTTTGCACAATCAGCAGGGACTGTTAAGCACGGAAGCACTTTTTTCAATAAATGGAAAATTAGATATTCAGTCGTTATGAATATCACAAAAACCTGAAAAACAAATCTTGAGCACCTTATATTTGAGTACATTAGTCAATGTGGTCATAACATTCTTGAATGAAAGCTATGAGTAACAGCATTTAAGCTGATACGAGGTACCACAATAATTACAAGTGCAATATGGTGAAATATGAAATGGGTACTTATGCCGCAATATTTTCTTGGTCATACAATATTGTACTGATGTCATACTGTGTATATATTTATTTATTTATGCATATTTATGAGTATTTCTTTTTATATATATATATTTATACATGTATTTATTTGTGTATTTATACGCTTTTATTTACCATGACATTACTGATTTTTAATAATATTTTAGTAATGTTATAACAATACATTGTATTTATAATGTAAAGGATATATACTCTTGTATAACTATAGGTGCTCAAATGAAATCCATAGTGTTTTCTTTGGGTCTATTATCACGTGACTGTAGGGGGTGTACACAAAGCATCTATAAAAAGTATGGCGTACTGCACTCTGTATGTGATCAAGGGCACTAGTTGCTCGAAACGCGTCGTCAGAGGATGAGTGAGAAATAAACACCAACTTGCCATTCTATCCGGGTGTCCGTTGCTCTCTTTTCGCCGAGAGGAGGTCTTGGGAGCACTTTGGTCGTGAATATATATATATATATATATATATATATTTTATCCAATGAACCCGAAAGCTTAAAGATGCACTCCCAGCAGCTGACACCAAACAGGCTTTATTCACTTCAGAAACCGGCATTTCATTTCAGGTAAATTTTCATTTTCTTCAGCCTACGCGTTTCGAGGACACCGCCTCTTCTTCCTGGGCTGCTCAACATACTCACGCAGGTGCTCCAATTCCTTGATTTAAATACATGCAGCAACCCCCAGTGGGTCATGCTCAGTGCCTGCTTGCATGCTGGGACATTGAGTCCGATTTGGAGAAAGTCATTCCTCATAGTGAGTCCCTTTTGTGATTAATTATTGTCAGAGCAATAACGAAGCATTAAACACCCTCCAGTGGGCCCCCAAATGTCATCCCGGTATTTTTAGCTCTCAGCTGCTGCGCTTACCACGGCTTCGGCACAGTTCCTGGTTGCCTCACAGCCTCTCCTTCCAGTATGGGGATGGTGCAAACTTTCACGGCAGGGCAGCCGTGTAATTATTTTATCCAATGAACCCGAAAGCTTAAAGATGCACTCCCAGCAGCTGACACCAAACAGGCTTTAATCACTTCAGAAACCGGCATTTCATTTCAGGTAAATTTTCATTTTCTTCAGCCTACGCGTTTCGAGGACACCGCCTCTTCTTCCTGGGCTGCTCAACATAATCACGCAGGTGCTCCAATTCCTTGATTTAAATACATGCAGCAACCCCCAGTGGGTCATGCTCAGTGCCTGCTTGCATGCTGGGACATTGAGTCCGATTTGGAGAAAGTCATTCCTCATAGTGAGTCCCTTTTGTGATTAATTATTGTCAGAGCAATAACGAAGCATTAAACACCCTCCAGTGGGCCCCCAAATGTCATCCCGGTATTTTTAGCTCTCAGCTGCTGCGCTTACCGCGGCTTCGGCACAGTTCCTGGTTGCCGCACAGCCTCTCCTTCCAGTATCGGGATGGTGCAAACTTTCACGGCAGGGCAGCCGTGTAATTATTTTATCCAATGAACCCGAAAGCTTAAAGATGCACTCCCAGCAGCTGACACCAAACAGGATTTATTCACTTCAGAAACCGGCATTTCATTTCAGGTAAATTTTCATTTTCTTCAGCCTATGCGTTTCGAGGATATATATTCACTGAAAAAACCATAGGTTTCAGGGACGTTATAGTTAGAAATTAGCATTTAAAAAACCTTGGAAATTCACTGAAAAAACCAAAGGTTTCAGGGACGTTATATTTAGTTGGACATTTCATTCGTAGAAAACCAGAGCAATTCGGCCATTATAGTTAGTTGAGCTAACTATAACTCACGCCCGCAATGCACAGCTGATGACGTCACATATTACATCACTAATGACATGGTCAGTGGCATCACTGAAGACATCACTGATGACATCTCAAATGACATCACTGATGACATCATCAAGTAACTGATTTTTTTTTAAAGTTTAATTTATATATATATACGTCAAGGTGTATTGAGGAATGAGTGGGTGTATCAATGTCTGAATTGTTAATTTAGTGAGTGTGTGACTGACTGTATAAGTGAGTGAGTAAATGTGTCTTAGTTAATACATGGGTGAATGACTAATCTGTGTGAATGTCTACATCAGTCTGTCAGTTGGTGTGTAAGTGGCTGCATGGGTTGGTGAGTAGGTAGATGAGTGTCTATATGGGTTATTGATTAGTTGTCTGAGTACCAGTATGGGCACCTGAGTGTCTGTGTGGCTGGGTGAGGGGGTGTGTGACTCCCTGCATGGATGAGTGAGTGGGTGATTCACTGGCTGTATGGGTTCATGAGTGTGTCTGCGAGGGGCTGTATGGGTGACTGACTGTGCATATGGCTGTGTTGGTGAGTGAATGGATGTCTCTGAGGTATATGTGTAAGTAACTACATATGTGAAAGGCAGTATATGTAAGTGTTGGTGTATATAAGTGAATAAATGTGAGTGAGTGATTGTGAGAGTGGCTGTATGGATGAGTGTGTGCTTGTGTCAGTGATTGTAGAAGAGAGTGTCACAATCTGCATGAATAAGTGAGGAGGTGTGTGTATAACTGTATAGGTGACTAAATGGCAGTGTTATTGATTCTTTGGTTGACTGACTAGGTGTTTGAGTAACTCTGTGGATGAGTGGCGGTGTGTGGGTATCTGTATGGGTGTATGAGTGCATATATCAGTGGCTGTATTAATGAGTGATTGCGTGAATGAGTGACTGTATGGGTTAGTGAGTGGATGTGTGTGTAGACCTACGAATCAGTGAGTGGGTATGTACTAACTGGTATTGATGTGTCTATGGTTTCGATAATGCTAGTCTGTATTTTAAAGTGGGTGTATCAAAGGTTATATTAGGATGTGAGGAGGTGCATCAGATATTAAGTGGATGATGTCATCAGTGATATCATTTGAGATGTCATCAGTGATGTCATCAGTGATGTCACTGATCATGTCATGAGTGATGTAATATGTAACGTCATCAGCAGTGCATTGCGGGGGCACGAGTTATAGTTAGCTCAACTAACTATAACGGCCAAATTTCTCTGGTTTTGTACGAGTGAAATGTCCAACTAACTATAACGTCCTTGAAACCTGTGGTTTTTTCAATGAATTTCCAAGGTTTTTTAAATGCTAATTTCTAACTATAAGGTAGTAGACACGTTTGCAGAGTGGTGAAGAAAGGGGCCTGGGCCTCTGACCAGCGCTCAGGAATTCCACAGCGCTGGACTTACAGGAGGTACCAGGAGGGCTACTTGGCTGTCAAAGTCCCTCAGGAGTAAAGTGGACTTCATCCCCCAACCAGTACTGTGCCAGGATGCGTGTTTGCAGAGTGGTGGAGAAAGGTGAGCGTGGCCTCCGAAGACCTCTTAGCAATCCCACTGTGTAGGACTTACTGGAGGTAACAGGAGGGGTAGTTGGCCCCCAAGGTCAACTTTGGGGGCCAACTACCCCTCCTGTTACCTCCAGTAAGTCCCACACAGCGAGATTGCTAAGTTGTCATAGCAGGCCACGCCCCCTTTCCCCACCACTCTGCAAACGCACTCCCTGGCGCGCTCTTGGATGGGGATTAAAGACCCCTTCACTGCTGGGGTTCCTTAGGGGCCAACTAGCCTACCTGAAACCTCCAGTATGCCCCAGATAGTAGGATTGCTGACAGGTGGACACAGGCCATGCCCCCTTTCTCCACCACTCTGCAAACGCGCCTCCTGGCACGTTCTTGGTTGGAGGATTAAGTCCCCTTGCCTCCTGAGGATCCCTGGGGGCCAACTAGCCCACCAGGTACCTCCAGTAAGCCACACACAGCTGGATTGCTGAGAGTGGTCCGAGGCCACGCCCCCTTTTTACACGACTCTACAAACGCGCCTCCAGGAGCACTGCTGCTCGGGGATGAAGTCCACTTTAGTCCTGAGGTCCTCAGGACACATGTGGACCTCATCGCCCCACCAGCAGTGCGCCAAGAGGTGCATTTGCAGAGTGGAGTAAAAAGGGGCATGGCCTCGGACCACCTCTCAGTAATCCCACTGTATGGGGCTTACTGGAGATACTTGGTGGGCTAGTTGGCCCCTAATCACCCTTAAGGATCTAGGGGACTTAATCCCCCAACCTACAACGCACCACGGGGCACGATTGCAGTGTGCTGCAGGGAGGGGCGGGGCCTCCGGCGATGCCGGCTTTTTCTTCCTTTTTATTTTGGGTACAAGGGGGACTGTGTGGCCCAACTTCTCTCCATATTTTCTGGGCCATGGGAACACCATCCCCCAGGGCCTGCCACTTTTGATTTTTTGATTTTTTTTAAACGGGAAGGGGGCCGCGCGGCCCCACTCCCGAGGCCAATTTCGGCCCCGGAGAGCCCATCCCCTGGGGCATGGCCACATATTTATATATTTTTTTTAAAGGAGAGGGGCGGGCGGCCCCCCTTGTGAGGCCTTTTTCAGTCCCGGGGACCCCATCCCCCGGGGCATTGCCTCATTTTTTTTAAAAATAATTATTTTTTTGGTAGTGGGGCCGCGTGGTCCCCCTTCCCTGGGCCACTATTGGCCCCGGGGACCCCATTCCCCTGGGGCCTGGCCAGCATTTCTTTTTTTTTTTGTATTTTGGAGAGGAGCCGCGTGGCCGCCCTCCTGAGGCCAATTATGGCCCCGGGGGCCTTACGTTGGGGACCATGGGGGGAGCCTCAAAGCCCCCGCGGTCCCAGCCGTCTCCCTGCCTCCTGCGGGAGCCGCCATTGCTTTTGGACAAGGGGAGCTGCTGACATCCAGCTTCCCTTGTCCAAAAGCAATCTGCTTCACTTAATGGAAGAGAGAGCAGGTTTCCTGCTCTCGCTTCCATGAAGCAAAGCAGTGTTTGCAATGACAGGGCAGGAGCTGTGTCCCCGCCCTGTCATTGGAAACTGCAACGTTCCGGGGGTAGGCACCCCAGGACATTGCTGGAGCCGGCCCAGGGGGGTGGTGGTCCCCAGGGCCATGGAGGACTCCAGGGGGGGGCCGTGTGGCCCTCCTCCCAACGTAAACATAGCCCCAGGGAGGTGGTGGTCTCCGGGGGTCAACTACGGACCCCCCACACTTCAATAATTAGTGCCTTGGGGAGGTGGTGGTCCCCGGGGCAGTGTGGGGTGCCCGCGAGGCCCCCCACCTCATAATAAGGAATGCCCCATGGTGGTGGTGGTCCCCGGGGCAGCGTGGGGGGCAGGAGCCCCCCACACAGTTTTTCAAAAAAAGCCCCAGGGAGGTGACGGTCCCCGGGGCTGTGAGGGCCCCCGCGGGCCCCCGCATGATAATTTTGCATTGCCCCTGGGACCTGGCCCACCCGGAGGCTTCTATAAAACATAAACGTGGGAGTCCACGCTTCGTTTTTTTAAAGATGGCTGCCAACACTTTTTGGTTTGAAGTGTTGGCAGCCAATCAGAAACAAGCTCGTGCTCCGCAGGGTTCGCAAATCCTCCTCGGTCACCAGATATCGGTATTTTTTTATTTTTGAATTTCTCAAGAACTACTGAACGGATTTACACCATTAAAAAAAAGAACGCTTTCTGAACCAAGAGCTTCCTTTTTGCCAAATTTGGTGTAATTCTGTCCAGCAGTTTGGGCTGTAGCTTTGTCTAAAGTGTCCTATGGAAATTAACATGGAGAAAACGCGTTTTGG
The DNA here is from genome assembly GCA_963921515.1 of Calotriton arnoldi. NCBI lineage: Eukaryota > Metazoa > Chordata > Amphibia > Caudata > Salamandridae > Calotriton > Calotriton arnoldi. The sequence goes on from CAWUFW010004513.1 coordinate 355,044, forward strand.
GACCCCCCTTTTTTCTCGTCCCCCGCTTGACGAATCACCACGAAACTTTCAAGACCGGAGCTGACCTGACTGAACCACTTGTTTTGAAAATGTCGTGAAGATTCGTCAAACGGCGCTAAAGATATCAGCAAAAGAAAAAACACTTTTTGAATAGAAATGAGGTCCTAACTATAACTACCTACTGGCGACCGCCAGTAGGTAATATATATATATATATTCACTGAAAAAACCATAGGTTTCAGGGACATTATAGTTAGAAATTAGCATTTAAAAAACCTTAGAAATTCACTGAAAAAACCACAGGTTTCAGGGATGTTAGTTAGTTGGACATTTCACTTGTACAAAACCAGAGAAATTCGGCCGTTATAATTAGTAGGCCTGGGCGGTAAATTATGTTCCGCTCGCGGAATTTGCAGAATTTGTGTAATTTCGCGTTCCGCAGAGAATGCGAAATTGCCAAAAATTTCGCGATCCGCGTCTTGGCGGAATTTTTTGCTTGTTCGCGCTTTCAAAATGCGTGTTCGCGAGATATTTCTCCCCGAGCACGCAAACAGCGTTCGCGAACAGGAAAAAAGCATCGCGAATGGGTGGAACAAGCAGTTCCACGTGTTCGCGGAACTTTTGCGTGCTCGCAGAGATTTTTTACCGTTTCGCGGAGCTTTGCGTAGCGCGACTATGCAAATTCCGCCCACCTCTAATAATTAGTTAGTTGAGCTAACTATAACTCGCGCCCCTGCAATGCACTGCTGATGACGTCATATATTACATCATTCATGACATGGTCAGTGACATCACTATTGACATCACTGATGACATCTCAAATGACATTACTGATGACATCATCCAGTGACTGTGTGTTTCTGTAAAGTTTAAGTATGTTTTATATATATATATATATATATATATATGCCAAGGTGTATTGAAGAATGAGTGGGTGTATAAGTGTCTGAATGGATGATTTAGTAGGTGCAGGACTGACTGTATAAATGAGTGATTAAATGTGTCTTAATGAATGCATGGGTTAGTGACTAAACTGTGTGAATGTCTGTATCAGTCTGTCAATTGGTGTGTAAGCGGCTGCATGGGTTGGTGAGTAGCTACATGTGTGTCTATATGGGTTATTGATTGGTTGTCTGAGTATCTGTATGGGTGCCTGAGTGTCTGTGTGGGTGGGTGGGGGGGGTGTGACTCCGTGCCTAGATGTGTGAGTGGGTGATTCACTGGCTGTATGGCTTCAAGAGTGCATCTGTGAAGGGCAGTATGGGTGGGTGAGTATGTGTATGGGTGTGTTGGTGAGTGAATGGATGTCTCAGTGGTACATGTGTGAGTAACTACATATGTGAAAGGCAGTAAATGTGAGTGTTAGAGTATATAAATGACTATATGTGAGAGTGAGTGATTGTGAGAGTGGCAGTATGGATGAGTGTGTGCTTGTATCAGTGATTGTATAAGAGAGTAAGTATGTGTTTGTATCTGTATGAATAAGTGAGGTGGTGTGTGTATAACTGTATAAGTGAGTAAATGGTAGTGTGATTGATTCTTTGCATGACTGACTAGGTGTGTGAGTAACTCTATGGATGAGTGGTGGTGTGTGAGTGTCTGTATAGGTGTATGAGTGCATATGATAGTGCTGTATTGATGAGTGACTGCATGTATGAGTGACTATATGAGTGAGTGAGTGGATGTGTGTGTAGACCTAGGAATCAGTGAGTGGGTATGTAGTAACTGGTATTGGTGTGTCTATGGTTTTGAAAATGGTAGTCTGTATTTTAGAGTGGGTGTATCACAGTTTATATTAGGGTGTGAGGAGTTGCATCAGATTATCATGTGGATGATGTCATTAGTGATGTCACTGACCATGATGTAATATGTGACGTCATCAGCAGTGCATTGCGGGGCGCGAGTTATAGTTAGCTCAACTAACTATAACCGCCGAAATTCTCTGGTTTTGTACGAGTGAAATGTCCAACTAACTATAACGTCCCTGAAACCTGTGGTTTTTTCAGTGAATTTCTAAGGTTTTTAAATGCTAATTTCTAACTATAACGTCCCTGAAACCTATGGTTTTTTCAGTGAATTTCAAAGGTTTTTTAAATGCTAATTTCTAACTATGCCTACAGAGGTCGGACATGTGCAGAAAGAGGAAGTAAAGCGCGCAGAAAGAAGCAAGAGAAATGCAGAAAGAGGCAACAGAAGTCCAGAAAGACGAAGAAAGGTGCAGAAAGAAGCAAGAGATATGCAGAAAGAACCAACAGAGTTGCAGAAAGAGGCCTTGTTGCAAAGTCATTCTGTGCCCCCAACTTTTTGCTGACTGATACTGGTGGTAACTGACTCTGACTAACCAGGCCCGGAGCCAGTGCTATGCTGAAAGACACTTAGAATACAGTGAAAACACCTACATACACTAGGGTATACTATGGGTTGGGGTACCCCTGTGATTGGCATGACTTCCCCTGTAAAGCCCTAGTACATAATAGGGAGGGGGATTAAAACTACCACTAAGTCAGAGGTGCTGAAAGAGGCAAGAGAAATGCAGAAAGAAGCAACAGAGGTGCCGAAAGAGGCAAGAGAGGTGCAGAAAGAAGCAAGTAAAGTGCAGAAAGAGGCAACAGAGGTGCAGAAAGACGCAAGAGAGGTGCAGAAACAACCAAGAGAAGTGCAGAAAGAGGCAAGAGAATTGCTGAAAGAAGCAACAGAGGTGTAGAAAGAAGCAAGAGAAGTGCAGAAAGAGGCAAGTGATGTGCAGAAAGAAGCAAGAGCAGTGCAGAAAGAACCAACAGAGGTGCAAAAAGAGGCAAGAGGGGTGCAGAAATAGGTAGGAGAGGTGCACAAAGAGGCAAGAGGGGTACAGAAAGAGGCAGGAGGGGTGCAGAAAGAAGGAAGAGAAGTGCAGAAAGAAGCAACAGTGGTGCTGAAAGAGGTGCAAAGGGTGCAGAAAGAGGCAAGAGAGGTGCAGAAAGAAGCAACAGAGGTACAGAAAGAGGTGCAGAAACCGGCTGCAAAGGTGTAGGAGGAGGCAATAGAACTGTAGAAAGAGGCAAGAGAGTTGCAGAAACAGGCAAAAGGGGTGCAGAAAGAGGGAACAGGTGTGCAGACAGAGGCAAGAGAGGTGCAAAAGAGGGAAGAGGGGTACAGAAAGAGGCAAGAGGGATGCAGAAATTTGCAACAGAGGTGCAAAAAGAAGCAAGAGCAGTGCAGAAAGAACCAACAGAGGTGCAGAAAGAGGCTAGAGGGGTACAGAAAGAGGCAAGAAAAGTGCAGAAAGAAGCAAAAGAGGTGCTGAAAGAGGCAAGAGAACTGCAGAAAAAGGCAAGAGAGGTGCAGAAAGACTCAGGAGAGGTGCACAAAGAGGCAAAAGGGGTACTGAAAGAGGCAAGAGGGGTGCAGAAAGAAGCAAAAGAAGTACAGAAAGAAGCAACAGAGGTGCTTAAAGAGGCAAGAGGGGTGCAGAAAGAGGCAAGAGAAGTGCAGAAAGAAGCAACAGAGGTGCCGAAAGAGGCAAGAAAGGTGAAGAAAGAGGCAAGAAAGGTACAGAAAGAGGGAACAGGTGTGCAGAAAGAGGTAAGAGGGATTCAGAAATTTGCAAGAGCGGTGCAGAAAGAAGCAAGAGTAGTGCAGAAAGAAGCAAGAGAAGTGCAGAAAGAAGCAAGAGAGATGGAGAAATAGGAAAGAGGGGTACAGAAAGAGGCATGAGGGATGCAGAAATTTGCAAAAGAGGTGCAGAAAGAAGCAAGAGCAGTGCAGAAAGAACCAACAGAGGTGCACAAAGAGGCAAGTGGGGTACAGAAAGAGGCAGGGGGGTGCAGAAAGAAGGAAGAGAAGTGCAGAAAGAAGCAAAAGAGGTGCTGAAAGAGGTGCGAAGGGTGCAGAAAGAGGCAAGAGAAGTGCAGAAAGAAGCAAAAGAGGTACAGAAAGAGGCAAGAGAGGTACAGAAACAGGCAGGAAAGGTGCAGAAAGAGGGAACAGGGGTGCAGAAAGAGGCAAGAGAGGTGCAAAAAGATGGGAGAGGGGTGCAGAAAGAGGCAAGAGGGGTACAGAAAGAAGCAAGTGAGGTGCAGAAAGAGGCAACAGAGGTGCAGAGAGACACAAGAGAGGTGCAGAAACAAGCAAGAGAAGTGCAGAAAGATGCAAGAGAATTGCTGAAAGAAGCAACAGAGGTGTAGAAAGAAGCAAGAGAAGTGCAGAAAGAGGCAAGTGAGGTGCAGAAAGAAGCAAGAGCAGTGCAGAAAGAACCAACAGAGGTGCAAAAAGAGGCAAGAGGGGTGCAGAAAGAGGTAGGAGAGGTGCCGAAAGAGGCAAGAGAGTTACAGAAAGAGGCAGGAGGGGTGCAGAAAGTAGGAAGACAAGTGCAGAAAGAGGCAAGAGAATTTCTGAAAGAAGCAACAGAGGTGTAGAAAGAAGCAAGAGAAGTGCGGAAAGAGGCAAGTGAGATGCAGAAAGAAGCAAGAGCAGTGCAGAAAGAACCAACAGAGGTGCAAAAAGAGGCAAGAGGGGTGCAGAAAAAGGTAGGAGAGGTGCGCAAATAGGCAAGAGAGGTACAGAAAGAGGCAGGAGGGGTGCAGAAAGAAGGAAGAGAAGTGCAGAAAGAAAAAAACAGAGGTGCTGAAAGAGGCGCGAAGGGTGCAGAAAGAGCAACAAAGGTACAGAAAGAGGCAAGAGAGGTGCAGAATCAGGCAGGAAAGGTGCAGAAAGAGGGAACAGGGGTGCAGAATGAGGCAAGAGAGGTGCAGAAAGAGAAAAGAGGGGTGCAGAAATAAGCAACAAAGGTACAGAAAGAGGCAAGAGAGGTGCAGAATCAGGCAGGAAAGGTGCAGAAAGAGGGAACAGGGGTGCAGAATGAGGCAAGAGAGGTGCAGAAAGAGAAAAGAGGGGTGCAGAAAGAGGCAAGAGAAGTGCAGAAAGAGGCAAGAGAATTGCTGAAAGAAGCAACAGAGGTGTGGAAAGAAGCAAGAGAAGTGCAGAAAGAGGCAAGTGAGGTGCAGAAAGAGGCAAGAGAGGTGCAGAAAATGGCAAGAGAACAGCAGAAAGAGGCAAGAGGGATGCAAAAAAGGGAAGAAGGGTGCAGAAAGAAGCAAGAGAGGTGCAGAAAGAAGCAAGAGAAGTGCAGAAAGAGGGAAGACGAGTGCAGAAAGAGACAACAGGGGTGCAGATAGAGAAAACGGGTGCAGAAAGAAGCAAGAGAGGTGCAGAAAGAGGCAACAGAAGTGTAGAAAGAAGCAACGGAGGTGCAGAAAGAGGCAAGAGGGGTGCAGAAAGAGGAGAGAAAAGTGCAGAAAGAAGCAAAAGAGGTGCACAAAGAGGCAAGAGGTGTGCAGAAAGAGGCAAGAGCAGTGCAGAAAGAACCAAGAGACATGCAGAATGAGGCAAGAGAGGTGCAGAAAGAGGCAAGAGATATGCAGAAAAAGGAAGAAGGTGGCAAAAAATAGCATGAGAAGTGCAGAAAGAGGCAAGTGAGGTGCAGAAGGAGGCAAGAGAACTGCAGAAAGAGGCAAGAGTTGCAGAAACAGGCAAATGGGGTGCAGAAAGAGGGAACAGGTGTGCAGATAGAGGCAAGAGAGGTACAGAAAGAGGGAAGGGGGTACATAAAGAGGCAAGAGGGATGCAGAAATTTGCAACAGAGGTGCAAAAAGAAGCAAGAGCAGTGCAGAAAGAACCAACAGAGGTGCAGAAAGAGGCTAGAGGGGTACAGAAAGAGGCAAGAAAAGTGCAGAAAGAAGCAAAAGAGGTGCTGAAAGAGGCAAGAGAACTGCAGAAAAAGGCAAGAGAGGTGCAGAAAGACTCAGGAGAGGTGCACAAAGAGGCAAACGGGGTACTGAAAGAGGCAAGAGGGGTGCAGAAAGAAGCAAAAGTGCAGAAAGAAGCAACAGAGGTGCTTAAAGAGGCAAGAGGGGTGCAGAAAGAGGCAAGAGAAGTGCAGAAAGAAGCAACAGAGGTGCCGAAAGAGGCAAGAAAGGTGAAGAAAGAGGCAAGAAAGGTACAGAAAGAGGGAACAGGTGTGCAGGAAGAGGTAAGAGGGATTCAGAAATTTGCGAGAGGTGCAGAAAGAAGCAAGAGCAGTGCAGAAAGAAGCAAGAGAAGTGCAGAAAGAAGCAAGAGAGGTGGAGAAATAGGAAAGAGGGGTACAGAAAGAGTCAGGAGAGGTGCACAAAGAGACAAAAGCCGTACAGAAAGAGGCAAGAGGGGTGCAGAAAGAGGCAAGAGAAGTGCAGAAAGAGGCAAGAGAGGTGCAGAAGGAAGAGACTGAGGTGCAGAAAGAGGCAAGTGAGGTGCAGAAAGAGGCAAGAGAGGAACAGAAAGAGGCAAGGGAAGTGCAGAAACAGGCAAGAGAAATGCACAAAGAGGCGTGAGAGGAGCAGAAAGAGGCAAGAGAGGTGTGGAAAGAAGCAAGAGAAGTGCAGAAAGAGGCAAGTGAGTTGCATAAAGAGGCAAGAGAGGTGCAGAAAGAGGCAAGAGTGGTGCAGAAAGAGGCAAGAGATCTGCAGAAAAAAGCAACAGAGGTGCTGAAAGAGGCAAGTGAGGTGCAGAAAGGGGCAAGAGAAGTGCAGAAAGAGGCCCCTTGCCTCCTGAGGGTTCCTGGGGCCAACTAGCCCACCAGGTACCTCCAGTAAGCCCCACACAGCTGGATTGCTGAGAGTGGTCGAAGGATGAGTGGGCTCGGGGGATGAAGTCCACTTGTGTCCTGAGGTCCTCAGGACACAAGAGGACCTCATCGCCCCACCAGCAGTGCGCCAAGAGGTGCGTTTGCAAAGTGGTGTAAAAAGGGGCGTGGCCGCGGACCACCTCTCAGCAATCCCACTGTGTGGAGCTTACTGGAGGTACCTGGTGGGCTAGTTGGCCCCCAGGGACCCTCAGGATTCAAGGGGACCTAATCCCCCAACTTAGAACGCGCCAGGAGGCACGTTTGCAGAGTGGTGCAGGGAGGGGGCAGGGCCTCTGGCGAGATGCCAGATTTTCCTTTTTTTTTGTATTTTTAGAAGGGGGGCTGTGTGGCCCCCCTTCTTTTAGTATTTTTTGGGCCCTGGGGACCCCATCCCCCAGGGCCTGACCCTTTTTTTTTTTTAAATGGGAAGGGGGCGGTGAGGCCCCCCTCTCGAGGCCAATTATGGCCCCGGGGACCCCATCCCCCGGGGCCTGGCCAGCCTTTTTATTTTGTATTTTGGAGGGGGCTGCGTGGCCCCCGCCTGCGGCCAATTTTGGCCCCGGGGACCCCATCCCCTGGGGCCTGGCCAGTTTTTTTTTTTAAATAAAAAATATGTATAAGGGAGGCGGGCCACATGGCCCCCCTTCCCTGGGCCACTATTGGCCCCGGGGACCCAATCCCCGGGGCCTGGCCAGACTTAATTTGTCTATTTTTTTGGAGGGTGGCCGCTTGGCCCCCCCTCCTGAGACCAATTATGGCCTCGGGGACCCTATCGCCCAGGGCCTGGCCTTACGTTGGGGACCATGGGGGGAGCCCCAATGCCCCCAATGCTAACATGCAGCTCCCCGGGCCCAAAAGCAATTCTGCTTTGCTTCTTGGAAGCAAGAGCAGGTTTCCTGCTCTCGCTTCCAAGAAGCAAAGCAGTGTTTGCTATGGCAGGGCGGGAGCCGTGCTCCCACCCTGCCATAGCAAATGGCAAAGTCCCGGGGGTGGGCACCCCGGGACATTGCAGGAGCCAGGGCGGTTCCCAGGGCCATCTAGGGCTCCAGGAGGGCTGCCGCGCGGCCCCCCTCCCTACATTTGCACAGCCCTGGGGAGATGGTGGTCCCCGGGGCCGGGGGTCCTCAACGGACCACGGTATTTCAATAATAAGTGCCCTGGGGAGGTGGTGGTCCCCGGGGCAGTGTGGGGGGGCTCGAGCCCCCCCACACAGAGTTTTTAATTGTAGCCCCGGGGAGGTGGCGGTCCCCGGGGCTACGGGGGGCCGCATGGCCCCCGCATTCAAAGCATATAGCCCCAGGGAGGAGGTGGTCCCCGGAGCTTGGGGGGGCCCAAGAGGTCCCCCTCCCTAAAATATTAAATGCCCCGGGGAGGTGCTGGTCCCTGGGGCTTGGGGGGGCCGCAAGGCCCCCCGCAGAAAAATGTAAATGCCCCGGGGAGGTGGCGGTCCCCGGGACAGCGTGGGGTGAAGGAGCCCCCCCACGCATTTTAAATAAAAAGCCCCAGGGAGGTGGCTGTCCCCAGGGCTGCAGGGGGGCCGCGTGCCCCCCGCATATCATTAACTAAGGCTCGAGGAGGTGGCGGTCCCTGGGGCTGCAGGGGCCCCTGTGGACCCCCGCTAATTAATTGGGCATTGCCCCCGGGGGCTCATAGAAATGAAGCGCTTCGTTTTCTTAAAAAAGAAATTCGGCCTGATCCGCGCACCCAGCGCGAATTCGGCTGATTTTCTTTTTAAAAAAATGCTTTTTTTGGCCCTGGGGGTCCTTGTGGGATCCCCTGAGCAGGCCTAGGGGGTCAGGGTGTTTCTACCCTGCCCCCTTTTCTTGTTTTTTATGCTTTTTACAAGTGTTTTCTTGTGACTCGGTTACCGAGTCACAAGATGGCTGCCAACACTTTCTGGTTTGGAGTGTTGGCAGCCAATCAGAATGAAGCTCGTGCTCGTGAGGGTTCGCGAATCCTCCTCGGTGCTCAGATATATAAATTTTTATTTTTTTAATTTCTCAGCAACTACTGAACGGATTTACACCATTTAAAAAAAAGGTCGCTTTCTGGACCAAGACCTACCTTTTTGCCAAATTTGGTGTAATTCCGTACAGCAGTTCGGGCTGTAGCTTTGTCTAAAGTTCCTATGGAAATTAACATGGGGAAAATGCGTTTTGGGACCCCCTTTTTTTCTCGGCCCCCGCTTGACAAATCACCCCGAAACTTTCAAGACAGAAGCTGACCTGAGTGAACCATTAGTTTTGAAAAATTCGCGAAGATTCGTCAAACGGCGCCAAAGATATTGGCAAAAGAATAAAAGCTTTTTGAATAGAAACACGGTCCTAACTATAATTACCTACTGGCGACTGCCAGTAGGTAATATATATATATATTGTTAGACCTGGCATCCTTGGCGTGGTTTCCCCTGACTTTTTGCCTCTACCTCCTGGATTTTTGACACTGTGCTGGATTTCGTTTTTGCTGGTTTAGATGCTTTGGGCACTTTGCCACTGCTGATCAGTGCCAAAGTGCAAGTGCTCCCTGAGTAAATTGTTATTATGATTGGTTATCCATAATTGGGATATTTGTTTTACCAGTAGGTCCCTAGTAAAGTGCACTGAGTGTGCCAGGGCTGGTGATTCAAATGCTACTAGTGGGCCTGCAGCACTGATTGTGCCACCCACAGGAGTAGCCCTAAGATGGTGTCTCAGGCCTGCCACTGCAGTGCCTGTGCGCAGTTTGTTAACTGCCATGTTGACCTGGCCAGTGTACACACTTGCCAGGCCTGACCCTTCCCTTTTTCTTACACATAGGACACCCCTATGGTAGGTTCAAGGTACCCCCGTGGGCAGGGTGCAATACTATGTGAAAGGTAGGACATGTACTAGTGTGGGTAACATGTCCTGATAGTGAAATACTGCCAATTTCGTTTTTCACTATTGAAAGGCTATCTTGCCCATAGGACAGAATGGGGAATGCTGTGTAACATGTTTACCTGCATATCTTCCCAAAGAAGCAAGATAGAAATTTGGAATCTGGTATCCCTGAACTCAGAATTTAATAACACATCTTTTAGGAAGGATGGTTTTTAAATTCCGTGTTTGAAAATAGCACTTTTAGAAAGTGGCTATTTTCTTGTTCAACCTTTGTGTGCCTCTGCCTGTTTGTGGATTGACTGTCTGGTTTGAGAGTGACAGGGGCTGGTGTGGCTCCAGTAGTCTGGATGAGTCAGCACTAGGCTGAATAGACCTACCTGCATTTGGAGTGGTGGGAGGAGTAGCACCTGAGCCTGAATAGGGCTGTGCCTGCCTTCCACAATGCTGGCTCCACCTCCTGCGGTGTGTCTGATGCCCCTGGCCCACACTAACAAAGGAAGAAGTTGTGCACTGGCAGAGTGCACCCAGAACTGGTTTGGACTGGGTCCAGGACCCCTCACACATAGAGAACAAAGACTTTTGGGGTATAAATATGAGAGCTGAAACCCCTGAAAGTTAGACTACTTCGTGATCAAGAGGAATCCCTGCCAAAGAAGATCAGCTGAAGAGACTGAGGAGAAGTACTGCCCTTGCTGTGTGTCTGGGGTTGGCCTGCAGTTTGCCGTTTCTACTGAGGAGAGGACCAAGGGACTTTGCTGTGTGCTGTGTCCCCTGCTTGAAAAAGGACTTTGCTGTGTGCTGTGTCCATCTGAAGAAAAGTCTCCAAGGGCCTGAGAAGAGCTGGCCTCCTATTTCTGAAGTCCCAGGCACAAAAGGACGGAACCTGCACCCCCCCCCACCCCTAGCGCCTTGAGACCCTTACGGGTGAGTAGTCGCGCTTTAACAAACCCCTGACCCCCAACTTCCCTGAACTTCCTTGCTGGGAGTTCCAGTCTGCCAGGAGTGCCTGTAACTGTGTGTGAGGCCTCTTTGCTGTGGGGAGCTGGAAGCGCGACGCAACGAGAGAGAAGCGTGACGCAGCCGCTGCCGCATCATCGAGGAAGCGTGTCGCCGCTGCCGCTGTTCACCGTCGCATCACCGGAGAAGCGTGCCACCGCACAGAGGGTGCCGTCGCATCACCGGAGAAGCGTGTCGCAGGGCCGTCGCATCGCTGAGGAAGCGCGCCGCCGCTGATCGCCGTCGCAACACCAGAGAAGCGTGTCGCCGTCACCGAGGGTGTCATTGCATCACCGGAGAAGCGTGTCGCAGGGCCTGTCGCGGCTCAGAAAACCACTGAGTTCGCCGCACGGCCGTCGAGCATGCACGCATCGCCTCTACGTTGTCGCATCGCAACAAAGACTCCATTTCGTCACATCGCACTGGATCGTCGCAACGCATCAAGGCACCATCTTGTCGCATCGGAACCAGAGCGCAGGAAGAACCGACGCATCGCCTTCTCTGCGCCCCTTTTGATTGTTTTGCGTTACGCATCCCAGGTACTTTGAGACTGAGTGTCGCATTTGATCATCTACAAGTTTATCCTTTGCAACAACCTTTTTAAAGACATTCTACTGAGTTCCTGTATGTTGGATTTTTGTCGTTTTGGTCTTGTTTAGTTTAGATAAAGATATTTTATTTTTCTAAACTGGTGTGGTATCCATTTGTGGTGTTTTCACTGTGTTACTGTGAGTGTTGGTACAAATACTTTACACATTGCCTTTGGGATAAGCCTGTCTGCTCGTGCCAAGCTACCAAGGGGGGAGCAGGGGTTACCTAAAGTGTGTATCCCCCTTACCCTGACTAGAAGCAAGGGTCCCTATTTGGTCAAGGGTACCTACCTCTGCCAACTAGAGACCCCCATTTCTAACATATATATATATATATATATAATATATATGTATATGTATATATATATTTTTTTTCTTTTTTTCACTGAAAATACAGGTTACAGGTAGGTTATAGAACTCACGACGCCGCAATGCACCACCCACGACCCCGCACACCTATTGAAAACAGATGCTATCTGCTTCCAAATGTAAATCCACGGGACATGGACATAGGTGCAATTGCTTTCTTTATGTGACAGGATATTTTGCAAAATGTCCGGTTTTTTTCATGCATGGGAAGAGTAACTGATATGCACAGAATCACAGGGATGTTGTGCAGAGACCTAATAAGCATTAGCAAAGCAAGCAGGTCTCACCCTTGAGATTATTGGCTTTTCCATTTCCTTTTTCTCGTGCTGTATAGCATAGCATGGGCATTGCCGACTTTTGCAATGATATGTAGCCATGCTGTACAGCACCGTGGCTGCTGTGCAGCATGGCTAAAAATAAATTTTAAACAAGCATTTGCAATGCAACAGGTCTCGCAACTGCGAGACCCAGAGCCATTGGCATTGTAAATGACAATGCCCCTCATTTATGTTTAAAAAACCTGCAATAATACAAGGCATTGTCATCTACAATACCAACAGGTCAAAGTCTCTAAAATGCGAGACCTATTGGACTGCAAATGCCCGTTGTTAACAAGCACCCCATGCCGCGCCCCCATGTCAACAAAAGCCACGCCCCCCCTCCCAGACGAGCCGTGTCTAAAGAAAGGTCCGCGGCCTTCACCAATGTGAAAGCGTGGCATGGGGCGCGTCTAGCAATAAAAGCATTTGTTTGTCAAGTTGACAACAAATGCCCTTTTTTGTAAAAGCGCCCCGTGAAAGCGCGCCTGGTGCACAGAATGTTGCAGGAAAGCATGTAGTGCCTGCAGTAGGAGAAACCATTAAAGAAAATAGTGCTTACAGAGTAAATAAGACGTACCGTGTAACAACCGAACTAAAAGGGCCAGTCCTCATGGAAGGTTCCAAATGAAGACAAGGCAGTACTAAGGAGGGACTAACAAGCCTATTAAAAGAATCAGAAGCCAGCATTTACGAAGGACAATGACACAAGACAATGACAAATATGGGTGGATAATGGCCTAAAAAGAACTATGATACATCAAGCACTAGGGCACTTAAAAATACTTTTTAGAAAAAAATGCATTATTCCTGGATGCATCATAACGCTGTTTTTTTAGTTAGTTTTAGCCACACTGCAAAGCATTCACGCCGCCGTACAGCATGGCCACAAAACATTGCCAATAACTCTAATAGGCGAGACCTATTGGCTTTGTCAATGCTTATCTGTCATACATGCACCCTGGACCTCACGATGCCTCTGGCTAGGTTGGAGTTGTGTCACTGCCTATATGGTTTAATCCTAATTACAAATATACTTTATGTCCCTGGCCCCCACACCTCCTCTTCCATCATACTGCTAGGCGCAGGGCCCCAAGACAAGATAACAGCCCCTTTATAGTCCAGTGTTTTAAATGGAATTGTATAAGTGCTTGTGCTTAGTATCCATAGTATCTGTTTGCTTCTGGTACTCTCCCATTACATGTATTGTAGCAGTGCTGAGAAGTGTAGGTACTCTTTCATTCAAACTAAAGAAGTGCAGGTACTCCGTACCGGATAGTACCTGCCCATTTAAAGCATTGCTCTAGTACCTCATGCACAATAACAAAAAGCTTCCCACATACTAGCACTATAAATGCAACTCACTGAACACTTTCACAATAAATACAACACTCTGCTAACAACGAACTCCCCAACAGGGTACTGTGCGAAAATACTCTTCAGCACCCCACAACGGCGTATGAAGGGCTCTATAAATACTACAATATGACTACATTCACAGCAGTCACTGTGCTACTTGCAAATACAAGCCGGATGAATATCACCATAAGGACATGGTCGGAGATGATGGCAAAGCCGAAGGTATACTTTCTTTTGCAATGATGCAGTGCTGTTCTACATGACGCCGCGTATTAACACACTACGTGCAGTAGCAGTGATGGCAAAGTGTCATGTGTCATACACCGTCTGTCAGTCCCAACTTTTAAACCAAAAGAACTTTGTCAACTAGGACGCAGTTTCATTTTGCTATCATGTTTTTTAAATAGTATAAAACTGAGTGCGTGTTAGGCTAAAAAGTTAGGGCTGGCTGAAGTTGTATAACACTACTTAAAAACAAAGTAGTAGTGTATCGCTGGCAGGTTACCCACAGAGTTGTGCAGGGCCAGTGTGTGCACTGAGTTGTGCATTGCAGTGCGGCTCCTCGCTGACACGATGCGAAGTGCGAACCACTGGTTCCAGTAGAGTTCTGTCAGCCTCTTACCTGTGCCCGAACTGTGGCTCTCCTCCCCAGGCTCTCCCAGCTGCTGGCACTCGTGAGGCTGTACCAGGTCACCCCTACGCCAAACAGCACGCCACCCACCACAGGAACTTTCGGCCACAGAGCCCTCTGGCTCCCTGGTCTTCCAAGGGTAGAGCCGAGCAAGCGGGCAACCCGCCCCCCACATACTCTCCAGCCTGCAGCTGCCATCTTCACTGAAGTACCAGCGATCTCGCAAGAGAAAATGTGACTGTTGAGAGACAATGAAAAACCATAGCAAGGTGCAGCTCAGTTATTGGCTCTGAGTACCTCGAGTTCTTGGTGAACCTGCAACCAGAAGGGTCCAGCAGATGTAACGGTATTTTGCTTTAAAAAATCTGCCATAGTTAGAAGTTACAGGTGAAAACGTAGGCACAAATGGCTGTTTTTTCAACTCAATTTCAATATTTGTTTATTTCAACTGTTACTTTCTATAGGAAAACCTTGAAGGATCTACACAAATGACCCCTTGCTGAATTCAGAATGTTTTCTACTTTTCAGAAATGTATAGCTCTCCAGGATCCATTATTGATTTCACACCCATTTCTAAAAATAACTGGAAGGAGGTTGAAAGCACAAAAAATAGGAAAAATAGGCTATGTCCCAGTAAAATGCCAAAACTGTGTAGAAAAAAATGGTTTTCTGACATAAGTCTGCCTGAAAGCTGGGAAGATGGTGATTTTAGCACCACAAACCCTTCGTTGATACCATTTACAGGGGAAAAAGAAGCTGTCTTCTGTAGCACTTTTTGCCCATAAAACCCCAAATGTATCTGTATTTTGGCTAATTTTTCAGTCCCCTCTAGGAGAATCCACAAACCCTGCAAACCTTTAGAATCCTCAGGATGTTGGAAAAAAAGGACACAAATTTGGCGTGGATATCTTATGTGGACAAAAAGTTACAGGGGCCTAAGCGCAAGCAACCCCAAGTAGCCCAACAAATGGTTAGCATGGGGGCAGGGAGGGGGGCGGAGACCTAGCAACGAAGGGGTTAAGAGGAGGTGCAGGGGGAGAATGGAGGGAAAACAGTGCCACAATTAGACAGGGATAAGGAAAGGGGTTTCTTCATTGGGAAAATATTTTTCACATTAAAAATGAAGAGCAAAAAAGTAAATAGGTGCATTTTCCCTTCGCCTGGGAGTTTCACGTGTATATTTGCCTATGCGAAAATGGAATTCACAAACCGATTTCAGGAAAGTCACAGTATTCCACAATTACTACAGAAAGCATTTTTCATATCATTATCTCAGTAGAACACCATTCATTTCACATCCCCATCATTTCCTCTCTTAGCATCATTATAAACTCACCAAACAGTAAGACCTTTTAACACCACATTCTACTGACCTCACCCACCAAATCTGCTATTCAGTAACAATCAAAATACCACATCTTCACTTTGCAGCGTCGCCAGTGCAACACACTTACGATTACATATGGTATGTTACTCAACAGCGCATAATGTGTGCGTAGGTTATTAACCTGCCAGAATCGAAATACTAATATAATGAACAGATTGCAAGTATACTTTTAAATATGTTGAAAACAGTGTATTTTCCAGATGCAGAAAATAAACCAAAATATAACGAGCATTATTTTCCGAATGAGCCTCGACCTGAAGGTTCATGTGGGTGATATAAAGAATTTGTGAGATGTTCTTGTTTATTCTGAAACTCTTCCCAACATTCTCCATAACTAATCTGAATTTGGTAGCTACTCTGCGTTTTCTGAACACTTCTCCTTTGAGGATGAGCCTTAGTTACTGGTGCATTATTTCAAACACATATTTTTTGGTCTGGCTAGGTAGAGGCAGAGTTCTTACATCCACCAACATGCTAGCGTTCATTAATCAATCCACATCAATATATCCATCCCAGTAGATAAACTTCAATGAACACCCATCTGCATATTTATACTTCTCATGTTATTTTATGTAATATTGATTTGTATAGCGCACTAATCACCAGGGATGGTATCCAGGCGCGTGGGCAGGTGTGTAGGTGTGTGGTTCCCTCATCCATTCATCATGTATGCACCCAAACAACCATTGAGTCATTCACTTACATATCGTATTTAGGTATCGACCCCTCTGTCTATATCTGCAGTGCGTAGGTCTTTGTATTGCTTTTTTATTGTTATTTGGCACTACAATAGTGAAAATTGGTCATTAGTGTTTTATTGCAGCACATTCAGTAGTCCCGTGGTGACTAGGTGGATCCGTGTAACATTAATCTAGTTAGAAATTAACTAACTGCTGTATGTTAAAACAGAATGCAGCCGTCGAGTCAGGCAGGGCGTAGCATATGGTTGACTATGGATGGGGAGAAAAGCGCAGACAGGGTGAGAGATGGGAGGAAGTTGGGGACAACACAACACCAAAAAGACTATGAAAGTTTCCATTGGGGTGTATGAGTGAAGAGGGTAGTGCGAGGAAGAGGGTGGACACATGACTAACACATTTCCTCAACCTCCCACCCCCTCCTAACTGGTACCGATGCAGTAGCAGCGGGGGGGGGGGAGGGGCGAAAAGGTGTCGGCACTGGGATGCGCTTTCGGGGCAATCTGTGGGTTGGTCATGTGAGAGTAACTCGTTGGAGTTGTGGGGCATATTAATAAAAAATATATCATTAGGCAATGTACCACTATTAAAACAATAACATGCACATTTTCTGAAAGGTAAACTTACACTTTTGTGTAACTTTATTTTATTTTTATTTTACAGAGTTTTTTTTATATAGCGCGAACTTGACCCGAAGGTATCGGGTATCAGAGAGCTTTACATAGCACCAGTTGCGTTACATGAGGACACATTCATTTTTGTTTGTTTACTGCTTTTAGGTATTTAGCAAACTACGTGCAAAGTTTTATGGCTCCGCACTCCCTATACTTATGTGTGCCGAGTTCTCCGCCCTGATTACGGACTCTCTGGTCGTGAACAAGTGTAAATTCACCTTTGTGAATCAGGCCCACACAATAAGCCAGGCCTAGTGGATTCCTCATGGCTTATTTCATATTCCAATTTTACCTACCCTTTAACTTTGCTCCTCACAAGCTCGCAATGCTGAAAGTGTGAGTAAATACATCCAAATGAAACTTACTGCATTATCACGGACCTAAAATGTTGATCATTTTGCAAGAATTTTTTTAACGGAATTTGTAGCATAATGTTCACTATCTCTTAAAAGAAGGTAGCTAAACTTATATTTAAGGTTTGTTGCATCCTTTTAAGCTTCACTGAATAAATTCTATTGTGTATTGAAGAAAATAGCACTTCTAACTTAAGGAAAACAACTTAGGAGCTACTCTTTCATTTAAGGAGAGGAGAGGGGAGGAAAGGAGAGGACGATTTCGTTTTTGTGTGACTGAATTGGAAGAATGCTCAGAAATTGTGCTGCCCAGGACTAGGACGATATGATGAAAGATATACTTATTTTGGCGCGCCAGGTCATACGTCTGACGCTGATGAATGCTGAATATTATGGATCTGTAGTTGAGATGAGGTCATGGAAATGGACACCACATAACTGTTTTGTGACATGTATAGGTTGAGGTTTGCCGGGGTCATCACCCTATGCTGGGGATTAACATTCCTACTCCGAGGCGTTGTAATATCACTTGGCATTTTAAAGCAATTTTCCCTGTAGCCACCCATATTTTCTTCTTTCCAATAAAAACGCATGTTCAGTTCACCATTATGACCCTTACTGTTAAAAGGCAATGTTAGAACCGGGGTCTCCAGTTGGCCAGAGTCTGCACCCTAGTCCAAGTAGGGACCACTGATTCCGACAAGGTAGCTTGGCGCGAGGTAGGTAGGCACGCACGAGACAATGTGTAAAGTGATTGTACAGCACACCTCCACACTGACACAGTAAAGCACACACAAAAGAGACACTACTTCAGTTGTATGCGAACATTGTAGTTATCTTTATCTTAGGTTCAGGCAAACTCTGTCATAGAGAAATACACATATACTCAGGGCTTTCCTCGTGCAGACTAACCATAAACAGAATATACGGCTCAAGGAGTCTCTTTATCCAGCTCCTACCAAATTCAGAAATAAAAGGAAGACAATGTCCACCCCAAGCAGGGTTCACAGAGGTAATGTTCCCAACACACTCTCACTAGGGGTGTTCCATTACCCTACGTTCCTGTGGGCGCAGTAATTCCTTAGGCAGTTACCAGGCAGTCTCAGGGGGAAATCAACATCAACGAAATGCAAATACCCTCAGGCCTTTCCTTGTGGGGTAGATTCTGCACTGCCCGCAATCCGCCCCCTGCAGCAATCTGGTGGCGCCGAGGCATTACCTGGGGAGGCGGTTGCAGGCGCTGGGGCGAAGTTCCTTTCACTCGGGGCTCTCTCTCGGCGGGCGCTGCACGCTGTGAGGCCCCTGATGGCTCCAGCTTCCGTGTCCCCCTTCTTGGCAGCCATGGACCCGGGCCGGGGGTGCGCGGTGACGTCTCGCGCTCCCAGGAGCTCCTCGCAACTCCGCCTGGGCGAGGCCCGGGTTGCCTGGTAGCACTTAACTCGGGAGCCAATCTGTGCGCGGCTTCCCTGGTATGCCGCCGATGATGCTGCAGGCCGGAGTCCCGGTTGCCGGACGAGGCAGTGATCCTCTGCCAGGCCGCCCTGGATGACACAAGGCCGCGGCAAGCCCCCAGACCCGCAGCACTCTGCACACAGCACCTCCCGGACAAGGCCCCGCTGGGTGCCCGAGCCGGTCACAGCCTACGGGGGTCCCGAGCAGCCGCAGGGACCCCGGACACTCAACGTTTCTCTCCGCAGCGCCTCTCACCCTGATGATCTCCCGGCCACAGTGATGATCTCCGGTCCGCAGCGCTTCCCTCCACAGCGCTATGCCCACAGTCAGGCCCTGGACGGCAGCGGCGGGGTTGAGGGATGAAAGCGACACTTCCACACCCCCGGTGCGGCGGAGGCCGTGCAGGCAAGGTAGGGGACACAGGGCTTCTTAGCGACTCCCCCTCACCAGGCAGGGGAACAGTCAGCAATAGTTTATGGAGACACTCTGGGGATGTTTCTTCAGGCTCCCTGGCAGGCAAGATCAGCAGTCAGTAGGGCAGCTCAGCAAGGTGGGGCAGCAGGTCCTAGGAGCAGTCATCCTCAGCCATGTGGCCATCCTCCTAGCGCAGCAGTCTTTACTCTAGCCGGAATCCTCCCTGGTCCAGCAGTGTAACAAAGATGTGTGGCCAGAACCCCCCCTTTTATACCCTAAGGTCAGGTGACCAAATAGGCGGCAATTTCTGGCGGCAACTAGGGGGGTTGGAAGGTTCTGGAAGAATCTAGGGGCTCTGTGGTGTTCACTAACTACTCTGTCCTGTCTGTCTACGGTGACAAGAGGCGGGGCTGTAAGGGTTACAGTAGCATCCAGTCCCAGCCTATTCCAACTACTAGTGCGCAGATAGGAAGGTGGCCTCACCGCAGTAGCAGGGGCCTGTGGCAGACATGTCTGGCACCATGTTTTTAGGAGAGAGCACCTGCACCTCAGCACTGTTTAGCAGCGGTAAAGTGCCCAGAGTCCTATGTCCAACAAAAATGGCAGTCAGATAAGAGGCAAGAAGGGAAAAATGTAGGGGAAGACCACCCCAGGGCTGACAGGTCTAACAGGCAATGACTGTCAGGTGGTGCACACTACACTTTAAGAATTAGCCTGTTTATTTGGATAGCAAAGAAGACACAACCACGCTCTCAGTCTCCAGGAGCAAAGAGAAATAGGCTACATTTATCCATCCCACAGTTAAGGCGTGGAGCAGTGAGGAGTAGACGTTCCCTTCGTGCAACATGTAATAGTAATATTCAGGGCACACACAAGGCAATGTACACTATGCAGTGATGTGGGACCTCCAGACAGCTTACCACAAACCCACTTTACTCAAAGTGTGAGGCAAGTCAGGGCAAAGTGAGACAATTGCATGGTTTAAGAGATAAGGACCTGTAATGGGTCTGGAAGTTTTTTTCACTCACTATTCTCTACAGTGAAACAATTGGGCTTGGGTAGAATGAACCTAGTGCTGAGGAACATAGGATAATGGGAAGTCAGAATGTCTAAAGGGCCCTGGTAACTAGGCTAGACTGACATGGCTACTCAATATCCTCAGTTCGCCTATAATTTACTATTCCTGGTGATGGTGGTAGTCTCACACTGATGCCCACTTTCTGTTCTTACTCATGACTCATGACCAAGACTCATGGCAACAGACAAGGATCTAGGATGCCTACGTTATTCACAATCAGTGGGCCCTGACACCCTCCCCATGGCAATAACTGCTAGCAGCTGAGGCATGTGTGGTGCTGGCCTGTCCAGTTACTGGATGCTCCTGGAGCCTGCCCAGATAGTAATCCACCAAAGAACACCATTGGGTGTGGTGTGAAATACTGCTACTGCTACAATAACTGCCAGTAACTCTTGTTTAAATAGGCTTACCTGTCCCACAGTTCATTCGTCTGACCAACGAGAGTACCCAGAACTAATGAACCCCAGGTAAGTATGACTGCGTCTGACACGCAACACTCCCTGCTGAAGGGAATCTTACTGTATGCTCCACCCCAAGGTACATTAGAAGATGCCAGGATTGGGTTCACTGCCTTCAACAGACAAGGGACTGTCTGGAAAATCAAGCACTGCTCCAACACACCTCTCATAAATGTGAGTGACTGTCTGCAAATCAAGCCCCTAAAGGATGGATATGTAACTTCCACAATTGGTCTATAATGAGGAAATTCAGTGAGACTGAGCTAAAACAAATGTCCATTTAGACCTCCTCATGATGTTTACCCAGACAACTAGCAGCATAGCCAAACATAGGTGACAAAGAAAACCACCACAAAAGAATTCAGAAAAAATCTGCAGATAAAATTAGAAAAGTTTCCTAGAGAGCTACCCAACCACCAGGAGTCCCCTAAGGAAAGGTAATATTAACTGTGCCACCAACACACAGGAATGCAAGCCTCTAATGCACCCATATCATGCTTGTTGCTGCTCATTCTCATTGAAGAGGAGGAAGAAAACTGGCAAGTTGGTCACCTATAATTAGCAAAGGCAGCAAAGAAATAAAACCCTAAGAAAATTAAATGTTTGAGAGAACAAGGCCGGGGGACCCAGAGTTGATAGAGCTGTTAGCAATGTAACATAGTGGAGCAAATTGTGCTTCGAAGTCATAAGGATAATTAAAATCCCCTTCTAGAACGAAATACCACCCATGGAAGCATCAAGAGCCTAGGGAATGTGGTATGACAGCAAGCTCTCATTACCACCCCCAAATATTTTTTGTTGCTAAATCAGGCTTTCAACATCTATTTTGGCTTTCAATTCGAGTCATTTTACTGGCTAGTAATAAAAGAGAGATCCCAAAGCATGTCCAAAAACACTAGATACTATCTGCTTGTGACGGGTGAAGTTTGTTCCCTACCAACCAATGAGAAGCCTAAGACTTGTAACTAATTGCGGCACAGCAGACCAGGTAAAAGAAATTTGACGAAATATCTATCCATGTTCAAGGCTTCTCTCTTTGGAACACTCTACTGACACATCCAAGGCTCAAAAAAGATTTCCTTCACATCAGAAAATCATTACAAACTCATCTCTTCTTCAAGGCCTATGGTTAACCTCAATATTAAATATTCACAAACAGCCCTTTTGAGGGGTGAGTTGTGATTATCATTGTAGGAGGCAAGTGTTGGTTTGTTTAGTGTACCATAACTTATACTTGAGCGGGTTTTAAGCTATTGATGCATATCACAGGATAGGACAAACAGGGTATTTATAATGAGTGATAAGGTATATGTGTCCTTTTCAGGACTGTGAAGAAGAAGAAGGATGACGTATTACTCCGTATAACTGAGCGAATGCTGATGTTCAGATTATTTGTTCTGTTTCCTGAGCCATTGAACAGATTAGCCATTATCACGCGAAGAAAGTTTTGGCTGTGAATTCATCAGGCTCAGCCTGCTAAAATTGGATGGTTACTGCATGCAGGATGACTGGAGAGATGCCAGTGGGTTCAGCCAAAATAAACGGTAAAGTCTGTTCCATAGGATTTAGTTTCTTCTATCTTAAACTTAAAGTTTTGGTCGGTGTCAGCTCTATTTAAATTTTTATAATTCTCAATTGGGACCGATTACAATTTAAAACCTAAGGAAAACAATACATATATAGACCAACATGCACATTAAAAATGTCATACTCCCAGATTAGATGGTGTTGGACTTGGCCCTTTTTCCCTGAATTTTTCGCTTTTCCCCTAGCCTTTTTACTGACATGGTGTGACTGAACTGAAAATAATAAATGCTGTGCAATGGTGTACGCACCTTTATTTCCACCATTGTAGAAATGCACCTTTGTAAAATGTTACTTTTAAAATGGACGCCCTTCCTGTCTGCACATGTGCCGCCTGTCTGAGGTGAGTTGGCGGTCTAGTTGTCTGTTTCCCAGCACCCCCAGCTTTTGGAGGGAAGCCTGGCACCCAGGGTGCTCTACACCTCCCCTAAACCAGTTGGGACCGGTTTCCCAGGGAACCTTCCAGAAGCTTCCAGCCCTTTCTGGTAGGTGGGGTGAGGGGGCTGTGCCTCCATGTGCTCAGACTGAGCGTGGACCTGAATGAGAGGGGACACTCTGCCAGGAGGTACCGCCACATTGGGCCTGTGTGCTGGCCCCTGTGCCCATCTGCACCCCTCCGCTGTCCACAGGGCCAGTGAGAGCCCTTTACTGGAGTGAAGACTGCTGTGTCAGGAGGAGTGCCACTTTATGGGAGATGACTGCTTATGGGAGCTGCTGTCCTGTTCTGATGAGTACCCACTGCCTGCTGATCTTGCCCAGTATTGCCTGCCTGCTCTCCTGCCGTCCTAAGCCCAGCACCTGGTGAGCACTATATCTTACTGCCAGCTGCCTGCTGCCTAGCACTCTGTGAGCACGTGGTCTGCCCAGGAGAAGAGAGGAGCTGATGCCTGCAGCGCTGTGCTGCTAAAGCGCTATAACTGTGCCACAGGGGAAGAGGAGCGCTGCAACTTTATTTTGTGGGACTTAGCGCTACAACCTTATTCCTGCACCAGGAGAGCGCTGCCTCCAGCCCTGCCCAGGAGAAGAAGGTGCGTGGTTCCTGCAGCGCTGGGCTGCCGGAGTGCCATATTTGCATTGACTGTGCTCTGCTTGCTGCGAGAGCGCTATAACTGTGCCCAGCAGAAGAGGAGCGCTACATTTGAAGTGACTGACCATCCCTGCCTGCTGGCTAGCGCCTGGAGAAGAAGAGCACTTTATCTTATTGCCCAGGAGGTGAGGAGCTGACATCTGCAGCGCTGTGCTGCGAGAGCGCTATATTTCCAGTGACTGTGCCTTCCTGCCTGCTCCCTAGCGCCTCGGGAGGGCTATATTTCATTGCCAGTGAAGTGGAGCGCTACCACTTTATGGTGTGGGACCTAGCGCTTTGTGGGCGCTACAACTTAATTTCAGCCCAAGAACTTTCCTGCCGCCTAGCGCCTCGTGAGCGCTATATGTAAATTGCCAAGGAGGAGTCCTGCGGCGGAGGGGGCCCGAGGCACATTGTCGGTGCCTGCCCCTCCGCGCTGCTGACGAGGAGAAGGCTCCGCTGAGGGTGAAGCCAGGAGAGGTCCCAGAAGCGGGACCTGTCGGGCACATTGCCGGTGCCCGGAGACTGCAGAGACATCCAGAGGGACCTCAGACTGCCGGTGAGTGGGGCTCAGTCATCCTGTGGTTGGGGGTATGTCGGGGCACATTGTCGGTGCCCGCCCCCGGTGCCAGTATTCTTTGGAGGGCATTGGTTGTGTTTAGAGTCCCATAGGAGGGGGCTCCAATGTGCCCAGTACTTGTTTCCTCCCTCAGCTGCACGACAGAGGTATTTTGGGAAATTCTAGAGTCCCAGAAGAGGGGCTCCACCGTGCCAGTGTTCTTGTGGGCAGATTCCTGTTAGAGCCCGGATTGGGGCTCCCATCGCTGCATTGTTGGTGCCAGTGCTTGTTGGGTTTACCCAGCTACCCCGCAGGACAGGGGGCAGCTGCCACGCATTGGGGGCATTGGATTACCCAGAAGGGAAAGAGAGAGGAGTGAGGGACCCTCCTACCCTAGCGCTTTGCGCACCTTTGTTTTCGCTGCCCTTGCAGCCAGCCCTGACTTTGCGGGACATAGGGCTTCTGAGCCCCTGAGAGAGGCCAGTTGGCCTGGGCCCAGTTTCAGAGTATTGTGCCCCGATTGGGACGACTGGGGCTCATGCTTGTGAGGCCTAGCGCCTCTTATGATTTATGTACAGGTGATTTATGCTAAGGCTATGCCTGCGCTAAGGGGTCTACGCTAATGCATTTATGCTGGTAATGTTTTCCCCCAAATTGCTAATGTGTTGTTCATGCTTTCACCCTAATGGTGTCGCCTCCATGCCCACAAGTTGGTGCCTAATGCTCTTTTCTAATGTTCCAATGCTGTTTATGCTAATGGGTTCTTTCCCCCCTGGTGGTGTTTCTAGGGTGCACTGTTAAGGTTATGTATAATATTCCCACACTACTGATGTTTGGGCCTAATGTGTTTCCTGCACCATGTTGGCCTGCCTCATGTTTCATGTATGCTGATAAAATGCCTAATGTGCTTGTACACCTACGGAAATGCCCCATGCACCTGTTTAGGCCTACTGTTTCCATGACTACGGTGATGTGAAGGGAGTATGTCTAATGTTCACATGTTTATGCCCACTCTGATCGAGGCTCATGTGAGGATGCTAGGTTCATTACTCTACCAGGAGGTACGGACTGATTACCTTTAGTAATACTTATGAACTTTCATTTATCTTTTGCAACCTGTGCTCATGATGGTTCTGGCAGCGACCCGATTGGCGCTGCCCTGTAAATAATCCCCGGGTAAATTGCTACCCAGTGCCGGTTGGCACAATGTATATGCCACTGTGATTACATTCTGACGTGTTTATTTCACAATACACAAGTTATTTTCACATCACCTGGTGTGGTCTCTTTTTGTAGTGTGCCTGGTGTGTCGCCTGTGAGTGAGCTGCGCAGATGCTTTACACATTTCCTCCGGAGTTTGGCCTGCCCGCTCTGCACCACGCTACCCGTTTCTAACATTGGTGCTCAGCGGTGGGATAGGACTTGTGTTTGCGCAGTACCACAGCGACAACGAGTTGCACTGCAAACTGAGCATTTGAAATAATCACTGGTTTTGGGGATTATTTTGTTTAATTACCTTTCCTCCTAAAAGGGTCACTGTGGAATTGTGTTTCCCTGTTTACTGTATCTGTGTATCTCGCCAAGATGGGGTTACTCTATGATGAGGATGAACTTTGGGAGTACACTGAGGAGGAAGTGATGGATTTCTGCAGGGAAAGGGGGATACCAATAGAGGGTGACTTCCGCAGAAAATTGTTCCTCTATGAGGCCCTAAAAAGGGGGGAACCTTTAGAGCGCTGTGGGGACCTGTCAGACTACCCCTCCGCATATCTAAATGGTGGACTAGGTGGAGACCCGGAGGAGGACCTCGAGTGTGAGGAGGACTCTGAGAGTGACGGTGCCCAGTCCATAACCCTGGAGGGTGGTGACACTGAGGAGGAGGAAGATGACAGGGCGGGGACACCAGTAAGTAGGGAGGACCACATAGACAGGGAGTCCCGTGCTGGGTCCAGCCCCGAGGGCACTGCCCCACCCCTTTCCCTGTCCCCAGAAGAGTGGGTGGATAGGAGGGAAGAAAGGGAGCACCAGCTGGCTTTGGAGAGGATCAGGTTGGAGCACGCCAAGGAGTTAGCGCAGCTGAGGGTGCAAGAGAAACAGCTGGAGACCGAAAAGGTCCTTGCACAGGAAAGATGGCAGAGGCGGAGAGGGCCTTCGCCAGGGAGAGACTAGCTCAGGAGGGTAGGTTGTCCCCTGAGAGTGGTTTCAGGAGTCTGGATTCACCAGTGAGGGTGGGATCCAGTGGTGGCAGCGAGAGTGACTCCAGTGTGGGAAGTCCCACTCCCAGAGCCCGGAAGATGGTGCCTGATCCCCAGGAGGAGGGGGCAGGTTGGAATTTAGGGGCGGCAAGAAACTGTCCCATCAGTCTTGGGGGAGTATGTGGACGTGTGTTGGACAGCACTGGAGGAGTGGATGGTGTGTGGCGAGGTGATCGATTGGGAAGGGCTGTTCCATCTGATTATCAGGGAGCACGTGCTCAGGAGTTGTTTTCCCAGGTTGCGCCAACACCTGTTGCAGTGTGGGCTCTCTGACCCCAGGGAGCTCGCACGGGAGGCAGACCTCTGGGTGAGCGCCAGAGTGTCTGAGGAGGCATTGGGGAGTGATCCTGAAGGGAATGGTGCAGGGCTCTTCGAACCCAGCGAGGTGGGAGAGGTGCAGAATAGCCCAGCTAGGTCCCAGGGTAGTGAGAGGGTTGTAGGGCTTCATGTCCTGTCTACAGGAAGGAGTGAGATGGGGAGGTGTCCTGAGGACCCCCAACCGCAGTCTCAGGGCCTGGAGAGTTCCATAAGGGAGCCCCAGGTTGGGAGCCTAGGCTGTCCTGATGGGCCGTCCACTGAGGGGATCCCCTAGTGTCAGGAGAACCAGGGGCGTCTGTAATCAGAGCTCCAGGGGTTCTGGGGTCTGCTCAGTCGCAGGGTTTAGATCCTGGGCTGGGATGCCAGGTTCAGGGACTGCCTGACCTGGAGGGTGGGACACCTGTAATCAGGGTCCCTACCGGTTTGACTTCCAGGGGTACTTCTCTAGGTGGGAGGGTGCGGAACTCTGGAAGGGGGTGCAGAGGGAGGAAGGACTCGCCTCTGGCACCGGCTCAACCACAGGGCTTCGATCCTGGGTTGGGAGGCCCGGTTCAGGTATTGTCTGACCTGGCGGGAGGGACGTCTGTAAGCAGTGTCCCCACGGAGTTGTCTTCCAGGGGTGATACTCCAGTTGGGAGGGTGCAGAACTCTGGGAGGGGGTGCAGAGGGAGGGAGGACTCGCCTCTGGCACCGGTTCAACCTAAGGGTTTAGACCCTGGGTTGGGGGATCGGTTTCAGGGCCACGGCCCTGGACGAGTGAGAGAGTGGTGGTCTGAGGGTGCCCCGCATGGGAGGAGAGGGCGGAACCCCAGAAGGAGAGGTAGGGGAGGAGAGCCTCGCCCGGACTGCTGGTCAACCTGAGGGTGCGGACCCTAGGTGGGAGGACCAGTGGCAGTTTTGCACTGCACGGAGGAGAAGGAGAGTGGCCGACGGGTACTACGGGCCTGGGGCTACTGCCCCCCATGCTGTGAGACAGCAAGGGCCAGAGACATCTGGATGGCCTAGCGCCTGGTCCTGGCCGCGGACAACTAGGGAGCACCAGTGGGGTGGCTTAGTTAGTCCAGGGAGGTTTGAGAGAGGGAACCACTGGGTTCCAGAGTGGCGGAGAACCTGCGGGTGCCCCTGCAGTTGCGGGCCCGCATCCACGTTTTCTCGCCCCAAGCAGGGAAGCCCATCAAGGCATTGATCGGTCTACCCTGGCTTTTGGCTGGGAGGGGGTTGTGTTGGACTTGGCCCTTTTTCCCTGAATTTTTCGCTTTTCCCCTAGCCTTTTTACTGACATGGTGTGTCTGAACTGAAAATAATAAATGCTGTGCAATGGTGTACGCACCTTTATTTCCACCATTGTAGAAATGCACCTTTGTAAAATGTTACTTTTAAAATGGACGCCCTTCCTGTCTGCACATGTGCCGCCTGTCTGAGGTGAGTTGGCGGTCTAGTTTTCTGTTTCCCAGGACCCCCAGCTTTTGGAGGGAAGCCTGGCACCCAGGGTGCTCTACACCTCCCCCTAAACCAGTTGGGACCGGTTTCCCAGGGAACCTTCCAGAAGCTTCCAGCCCTTTCTGGTAGGTGGGGTGAGGGGGCTGTGCCTCCATGTGCTCAGACTGAGCGTGGACCTGAATGAGAGGGGACACTCTGCCAGGAGGTACCGCCACATTGGGTCTGTGTGCTGGCCCCTGTGCCCATCTGCACCCCTCCGCTGTCCACAGGGCCAGTGAGAGCCCTTTACTGGAGTGAAGACTGCTGTGTCAGGAGGAGTGCCACATTATGGGAGATGACTGCTTCTAGGAGCTGCTGTCCTGTTCTGATGAGTACCCACTGCCTGCTGATCTTGCCCAGTATTGCCTGCCTGCTCTCCTGCCGTCCTAAGCCCAGCACCTGGTGAGCACTATATCTTACTGCCAGCTGCCTGCTGCCTAGCACCCTGTGAGCACGTGGTCTGCCCAGGAGAAGAGAGGAGCTGATGCCTGCAGCGCTGTGCTGCTAAAGCGCTATAACTGTGCCACAGGGGAAGAGGAGCGCTGCAACTTTATTTTGTGGGACTTAGCGCTACAACCTTATTCCTGCACCAGGAGAGCGCTGCCTCCAGCCCTGCCCAGGAGAAGAAGGTGCGTGGATCCTGCAGCGCTGGGCTGCCGGAGTGCCATATTTGCATTGACTGTGCTCTGCTTGCTGCGAGAGCGCTATAACTGTGCCCAGCAGAAGAGGAGCACTACATTTGAAGTGACTGACCATCCCTGCTTGCTGGCTAGCGCCTGGAGAAGAAGAGCGCTTTATCTTATTGCCCAGGAGATGAGGAGCTGACATCTGCAGCGCTGTGCTGCGAGAGCGCTATATTTCCAGTGACTGTGCCTTCCTGCCTGCTCCCTAGCGCCTCTGGAGGGCTATATTTCATTGCCAGTGAAGGGGAGCGCTACCACTTTATGGTGTGGGACCTAGCGCTTTGTGGGCGCTACAACTTAATTTCAGCCCAAGAACTTTCCTGCCGCCTAGCGCCTCGTGAGCGCTATATGTAAATTGCCAGGGAGGAGTCCTGCGGCGGAGGGGGCCCGAGGCACATTGTCGGTGTCTGCCCCTCCGCGCTGCTGACGAGGAGAAGGCTCCGCTGAGGGAGAAGCCAGGAGAGGTCCCAGAAGCGGGACCTGTCGGGGCACATTGCCGGTGCCCGGAGACTGCAGAGACATCCAGAGGGGCCTCAGACTGCCGGTGAGTGGGGCTCAGTCATCCTGTGGTTGGGGGGTATGTCGGGGCACATTGTCGGTGCCCGCCCCCGGTACCAGTATTCTTTGGAGGGCATTGGTTGTGTTTAGAGTCCCATAGGAGGGGGGCTCCAACGTGCCCAGTACTTGTTTCCTCCCTCAGCTGCACAACAGAGGCATTTTGGGAAATTCTAGAGTCCCAGAAGAGGGGCTCCACCGTGCCAGTGTTCTTGTGGGCAGATTCCTGTTAGAGCCCGGATTGGGGCTCCCATCGCTGCATTGTTGGCACCAGTGCTTGTTGGGTTTACCCAGCTACCCCGCAGGACAGGGGGCAGCTGCCACGCATTGGGGGCATTGGATTACCCAGAAGGGAAAGAGAGAGGAGTGAGGGACCCTCCTACCCTAGCGCTTTGCGCACCTTTGTTTTCGCTGCCCTTGCAGCCAGCCCTGACTTTGCGGGACATAGGGCTTCTGAGCCCCTGAGAGAGGCCAGTTGGCCTGGGCCCAGTTTCAGAGTATTGTGCCCCCGATTGGGACGACTGGGGCTCATGCTTGTGAGGCCTAGCGCCTCTTATGATTTATGTACAGGTGATTTATGCTAAGGCTATGCCTGCGCTAAGGGGTCTACGCTAATGCATTTATGCTGGTAATGTTTTCCCCCAAATTGCTAATGTGTTGTTCATGCTTTCACCCTAATGGTGTCGCCTCCATGCCCACAAGTTGGTGCCTAATGCTCTTTTCTAATGTTCCAATGCTGTTTATGCTAATGGGTTCTTTCCCCCCTGGTGGTGTTTCTAGGGTGCACTGTTAAGGTTATGTATAATATGCCCACACTACTGATGTTTGGGCCTAATGTGTTTCCTGCACCATGTTGGCCTGCCTCATGTTTCATGTATGCTGATAAAATGCCTAATGTGCTTGTACGCCTACGGAAATGCCCCATGCACCTGTTTAGGCCTACTGTTTCCATGACTACGGTGATGTGAAGGGAGTATGTCTAATGTTCACATGTTTATGCCCACTCTGATCGAGGCTCATGTGAGGATGCTAGGTTCATTACTCTACCAGGAGGTACGGACTGATTACCTTTAGTAATACTTATGAACTTTCATTTATCTTTTGCAACCTATGCTCATGATGGTTCTGGCAGCGACCCGATTGGCGCTGCCCTGTAAATAATCCCCAGGTAAATTGCTACCCAGTGCGGTTGGCACAATGTATATGCCACTGTGATTACATTCTCACGTGTTTATTTCACAATACACAAGTTATTTTCACATCACCTGGTGTGGTCTCTTTTTGTAGTGTGCCTGGTGTGTCGCTTGTGAGTGTGCTGCGCCCGCTCTGCACCACGCTACCCGTTTCTAACAGATGGTAACACCAGTATTAGGTTCAGTAAACACTGAAAAAGTATGTAACACAAATTAAATGTGGCAACGTAGCAGTGATCACTAATTCTTAGCACATGTTTGGCATCCATGGGTTCAGTTCCATCTAATAGTAACTAATGCAGCTAGAGTCACGGGATCTCCATCTACGTGAAGAATGATCTGGTGGCACCAGCATCTATTGTTGCAAGGGGGAAGGGTGACTATAGCAACATCTGCACAACTCAGACCTCCAAAGGCAAGGCACGCCCAGGCCCATCACTGCTAATAGGAAGCATCTATCTACATTGAGCGGAGCCCAAACGCAAAAGAACATTAGCCTCATTACTCCCAGAGCTGAGCGACCTCAAAGAGACCCGCCATGGTTGCTAATGGGAGACTTCTGTGCCAATCTAATGACCACAGAGCCAACAACATTTGACAAAAGCTTGACGATCAAATGTGGAATATTCCAGAGCTCTCCTAAATACTACGTATATGACAGACTCATCGGCAGCATACACCCATTCCTCACACAGCAGGCTAGCAACATTGGATTATATATGGACTTCAATGGCACACTACCAATGTGTTAGCACATTCAAGGTGCTGTTTTCCTCAGCTAGCAATCACGAGAAGCTGAAAAGGAGATGATGTCGTGGAGTACGAGCCAGCTCAGGGAGCACCACATAATAATAATAGTAATACTTGGATTTGTATAGTGTGGCTAATCACCCAATAGGGTCTCTAGGCGCTGTCTATAGGCATGGGGAGATTAAGTGATTTGCCCAGAATCACAGGATGTTGAGCCGACGCTGAGACTCGAACCTGGATCCCAAGTCCCAGGCAATAAGGAGGTACTAGAATCAATAAAAGACAAAAATGGCTTATTAAGGGCCATTAGGGCCTTAGACATGTGCTGTAACAACTTCTAGAGGGTTTCCAAAATAAGAATGCTTGGGGACTTAACCAATGTAAACCCATGAAACATATAGGCCTTATGTCTTCATGAGACTTAAGCGAGCTGCAAGGCACACGAAAGGGTACGTGGTAACAAACAGGGGGAAAATAATGCTCAATTAATGAATCTCAATAAGGAAATAATCAAAATAAAGATGCTGCTAAACAAAGCCCTCAGAGAACAATGCCAGAGTAACAACGCCAATAAATATGCGAAAAATAAAGTCAACGAAGTAAGAAGATCTTTCTGGAAACTTCTATATGAGAAAAAGCAGGAGGAAGAAGCGAAGAAATGGGTACAAGTACATTAAATTATCAGATCAAAAACCAAGAGGAGGTTCTGGGCATGGATAAATGGCCTGGAGTGAGCCACACTGCATGCAGAAGCTGCTAATATTTCACCAGTACAATGGGAAGCTAAAATTAAGGATTTATACAATTATCAAGCACCATCTACCTTCCAGATCACAAATGTTAACATGGACACAAGCGAGCAACTGCTAAAAGTAACCACAGCACAAGTAGAAAAGGTCATAGGGTCCATGCGTGCAAATGGGACACCTGGCCCTAATGGCATCCCAGCAGCCAATTGAAATGGACTCCAAAAAAATGGGCTGAGACATCTCCTACCTTCCAATCTTACATACTTGGAGTATCAATCCTTGAAAATTAGAGAGGTTTACTCCTAGTCCCGATCCACAATAAAGGTGATTGTACAAGCCCAGTGAACTATCGGGTGAACCCCTTACTGGACGCAGAGGGTAAATGCTATGCAAATATTCTAAATAGGGAACTGGGAAAATGGGCAGGAGAAAAAAATCTGATTCCCCCATGTCAAACTGGTTTCAGAAAAGACTGCCATATAGAGGACAACCTCATCTGCATTTTCACCCGATAGAAGAGGAAACGTGGGTAAAAAATAAATCCTTAATCCTCGGCTTTGTTGACTTTGCAAAAGCCTCTGATAGTAACTTACAGGGCAAGCTCTGGGCAATATTGAACAAATGGGGTATTCACCCTTTCTCAAGCCCATAATATCTCTATACTCAGTCACATGGATAAAATGAAAGTGACCACCGAATGGACCACATCTACATAGGTGAAAACTGACAAGGGTTTAAAACAAGGCTGCACGCTAGCACCCCTGCTATTCAACCTATACTTGACTGACCTAAAAGACTACTTGTAAGAAACAAGAGCATTTCCCCCAAAGATAGCAAACCACAAAGTACAGCTGCTGCAGTATGCCGACAACACTTTGCTGTTAGATCATAGACAAATTAGGCTCAAGAGGTGTTTGACACCCTGGCCAAGTACTGTGAAGCCAATGATCTACTGGACTACACTGCAAAAACTAAAGTGATGTCGGTCATCCACAATATAATTCAGAGTGGAGCATAGTTCTGTCGAGGTAACAGAATTTAGAAAGTCCCCTCTTATAGATACCTTAGGGGATAGCTGGACTGCCGGGGGAACTATACCGCTCACATACTTGCCCAGCAAGCAGCTGCCAATTCCCAAACCTGGGCTTTCTGCAAATAAAAAAAAAATCAATTCAGAGCCTACATTTAGAAGCTATTCTAAAGGTAGTTGCTAGTAAGCTGCTGTCCAAGATCCGTATCTCTTTCAGAGGCAAAATGGCCAATTGACAGGCAGAGCGCAAGTCAGCAGCCATGGAAACTCTTTGCTCTACCTAACTACACAACCTACTCTCAAGTATGTTTAGAATTCAACAAAACCTCCCAACAGCTGGTATTAAATGCAAGGTTTCTAGCCTACTGAATAAAAGCAAAGCAACCCCCCTCCAGCTCCTTAAAACATATTTTATGTGCAGTGATAAACAGGACAGATTCAAACTGGAACCAGTACGTGAATAGCTCACTAATGTTGCTCGGATATGAACTTACCTTAAAGAAATGAAGAGACAAGAGGTGTTTGGAAAAACAGGAACAAGTTGGTATAATTAAATGCAGTGGCTGGGAGAGTCTCTACAGAATGCGTTTGAGGACAGTCTCTCGGTGTACAAAGTTTTGGTTGGTTTTATATAAGGGTGGGCGGAGCAGGCGTAGTGCCTCTTCGTGGAGTTCCACGGAGTTGGAAAAAAACTCTGTGGAACTCCGCTCCGTTCCCTCCCCTCTCCCAAAGTAATTATAATGTAAAATAAAAGCACTTACCTGCCGTGGCTGCATCTCCTCACCATGGCCGCTCTCCTTCCTCGTCGTCGCTGTCCTTCTTCTTTGATACCCCCTACGTTGTACGTCATGCGCATGTGCATGTGCACACGCACGATGTACAACCTAGGGGTTATCAAAGAAGAAGGACGGCGAGGACGAGGAAGGAGAGCGGCCATGGTGAGGAGGAGGCAGCCAAGGCAGGTAAGTGCTTTTATTTTACATTATAAGTACTTTGGGAGGGTGGAGGGGCTGGCTAACTCCGCTCCGCCACGGAGTCAGAGTTTTGCCTAAACTCTGCTTTCGCACTGGAACGCGGAGTAGGCAAAACTCCGGAAACTCCGCTGGCGGAGCGGAGTTACCCGCCCTAGGTTAGTTTTATACACATTTTGCGATGTACAATAAAACCAATTCTGCATTCTTGAAAAGCATCTCAGTCGTAAATTAACAAGGTTGGGCATCTGATAAGGACACACATGGCTCTTGACCTTGGGGAGAGCTAGTGTAGGACAGTGTGTTTGTGTCCAGATGTCCGACATGAGGAACGAGTGATCACTACGTGTGGTGTACATGTTGTGTCCTGATCAGCTGAGTGTTTCTATCTATATGTGGTATCTAGCTTTGTGCTATTGTTGGGAACGCGAGCCTCTAGTCAAGCGTGTTTTATTGGGGGCCAATTGCCGTGGAGCTGTTTATGGTGCAACTATCTATCTGTGGGATCGATTTAGGTTTTCCCTGGGTGTGCAATTGTCTTTGGGTTAAGAGAGACCTCACCTGCGACCTGTTATTCGATAAGCGTGGGTGTGGGTCACAAGTCTGTCTGACCATGTATCTCTGACTCAGGGTTAATGGGGACGTTACCTTGGGTAAATCCAACAGAAGAGGTGCGAGTTCGCTGGAACTCCTGAAAATAATATGGCAGTCACTGGTGTCATTTTCATCGACATTCTCAATAGTTTGTGTACAGTTGTGATAGTGTACATTGGTATTGTTTTTACTGGCAGTGATATAGTTTTCTATTCCTAGATCATGATGACATTGACATCACTTTCACAGATAACCACACTGTCATTCATACTTGGATTATGGCATGCATTGATATTGTTACTGTCGGTATCAGCACGGTTGTGCGGGCTGAGGTCATGGCACACATTGACATTGCATTTATTGGTATTGGCCAATGGACCTTCCCACAAAACACATTTCAAAATCTGTTTTAAAGCAAGGATAGCTAATATTCCTGGACCAAGACCTGAAGGCCCTGAAGGGGAAAGCACATGGCAATTTATACAACCCAGGATCACTTCCGACTTGCCTATCCCAATCACTGTCCAAAGACATGAAAAAAACCTAATGAAATTAAGATCTGACCTGATCCCTCTGAAAGCATACTGGTATGGAAGAAATGAAGGGGATGAAAACCGGATATGTCTACTGCACAGCGGGAGCATGATTATTAACGCACATAATTTACAGTTGGAAACCACATCTCTCACACAGAAGAATTTGGCTGCGCACGCTTCTGCGAATACTAGGTATTCACCCATGCAACGATGCCATGATCTGCTGCTTAAAAAGGGAATGCGCTCAGCTGACAGGACGCTTTATGAAATTTCTCAGAACAGCGATTCAGATGCTGCAGTCAGCTAAGGAACAATGGCAAAGCACCCCTACTGATAAATGAAGTCGTCAGCAGATCAGCAATGACCGCCAACAAAAAGGCAAAAAAAAAACCAGCAAACTGTATGTTTTATCTTCATTAAATGCAGAGTGTTGTCGGATGTCCGAATAAAGGCCAAATACTGTGGATTAGCAGGTCAGTGCAGTTTATAACAACAAGAGTATCTTAACAGACCCGCAGCCCTCCCTATCTTGAAGTAGCTAACAGAAACACTAACAAGCGAAAAGCACTTTTTAGCCCCTCAGAGATGTGAGAACCACCAGAGCAAGGACCAAATACTGTGGACCAACAACACAAGGCACTTTATCACTATAATAGATCAATAGCACACTTTGGGACACAGTTGAAAACAATGACTGGCTCCAATGGAGCAAAGGACTCCACTTCTGTTTATCCCACCGATTTTTAATGAGATTGTAATGATTTTAAATAATTGTACAGTAAAATTCTTTTGATTTGAAATAAAACATTTCCTTAAAAAAAATAAAAAATGAGGGAGGTTCCTTTGTTAAAGAAATTATGGTTAGTGCTGTAGAAAGCAAAATCAGGACAACTTCTCTATGAGTTCTCAAATATCTTTCTCATCAATTTCAGTAAAAGTTTCGGACATGCAAACTGAAATTTGTACTTTAAACACCAGCAGCAGCCTGCCAATTAACTCCCTGGTAATCGACTGCAAATTTACCACAGTGTTCAAATGCACAAGTAGAGTGCTAAAATTCTGAATTTATGGCAATAGTGTGGCACACCTACATGCCATGTTGATTGAATCAAAGCTGTAAAACTGAAAGCATGTCCTACAGAGGATACTGCAATAAATGAGGAAATAACGGAGCTTAATACTAAAAGTGTCTCCCAAAATAGAGGCCTGAGCAAACAGGCATTGGCAAAGCCAATAGGTATCAGCTATGCAAGAGCTATTGGTTTTGCCAATGTGTTTTGGCCATGTTGTACACAAGCGTGGCTGCTGTTCAGCATGGCTAAAAGTTATTGGCATAGAGGAGAGTAGCATAGAGTGGAGTAGAGTGTTGTAGAGTGGCTTAAAGTGCAGTGTTGTAGAGTGGAGTGGAGTGTCGCAAAGTGGAGTACTGTAGAGCGGAGTGTCGTGGAGTAGAGTGGAGTAGAGTGGAGTGGAGTGGAAGGGAGTGTAGTGGAGGGGAGTGTCATGGAATAAAGTGTTGTGGAGTGTCGTAGAGTGGAGTGGAATGTTATAGAGAGGAATGTACCAGAGTGGAGTGTTATGGATTAGAAGTGGAGTAGAATGTCGTGGAGCAGAGTGGAATAGAATGGAGTGGTGTAGAGTGTAGTAGAGTGCAGTGGTATAGAGTAAAGTGGTATAGAGGGGCATAGAGTGAAATAGAGTGTTGTAGAGTGGAGGGCACAGAGTGGAGTAAAGTGTTGTAATTTGGAGTGTTGTAGAGTTCAGTAGAGTGGAGAGTCATAGAGTGTCATAGAGTGGAGTGGTGTAGAATGGAGTGGAGTAGTGTGTCATAGAGTGGAGTGGAGTAGATTGAAGTGGCATAGAGTGGAGTAAAATGGCATGGAGTGGCATAGAGGAAGCTGCATATAGTGGAGCAGAGTGTCATAGAGCGGAGTGGCGTAGAGTGGAGAAGAAAGTCACAGAATGTTGAGGAATAGCATAGAGTGGAGTGGAGGGGTGTAGAGTTAAGGGGTGTAGAGTGTTGTAGAGTGGAGTGGAGTGTTGTAGTGTGGAGTGGAGTGTCGTGGAGTGGAATGTCCTAGAGTGGTCTGGAGTGAAGTGGCATAGAGTACAGTAGAGTGAAGTAAAGTGTTGTGGAGCGGAGTGTAATAAAGTGTTGTAGAGTGTTGTGCAGGGTCGTAGAGTGAAGGGGATTAAGGTGGAGGGACGCAGAGAAGAGTGGAGTAAAGTGTTATAGAATGGAGTGGTGCAGAAGGCCATAGTATAGAATAGGGTGTCTTAGAGTGGAGTGTCATAGAGTATCGTGGAGTGTTGTAGAGTGGAGGGGCATAGAGTGGAGGAGCATAGAGAGGTGGGGCGTAGAGTGGAGGGGCATAGCGTGGAGGGGTGAAGAGTGGCATATAGTGGAGGGCCATAGAGTGGAGAGTCATAGAGAGGAGGCTCATATCATGGAGGGACGTAGGGCATAGGTGTGTAGAGTTGAGGGGCGTACAGTGGAGTAAAGTGTCACCGAGTAGAGTGGAGTGGCATAGCGTAGAGTGGGGTAAGGTGCTGTAAAGTGGAGTAGAGTGGAGTGGCATAGAGTGTCGTTCAGTGTGGTGTCATAGAATGGAGTAGAGTTGTAGAGTCGGGTGGCATGGTGTGGCGTGGAGTGGCATACAGTGGAGTAAAGAAGCTTAGAGTTAAGTGGCATGGAGTGGCGTAGATTGGCTTAGAGTACAGTAGAGAGTCATAGATGGAGTAGAGCATCAAAGAGTTGAGTGACGCAGAGTGGAGTGGTGTAGAGAGGAGTGACTTAGAGTGGGGTGTCATAGAGTGAAGTAAAGCATCATATAATGGAGTAAAGTGACATTGAGTGAAGTGGCGAAGTGTGGAGTGGAGTAGCCTAGAGTGGCATAGCATAGTTTCGTAGAGGGAAGCAAAGTGGCATGAAGTGTTGTAGAGTGGAGTACCATAGAGTGTCGTAGAGTGGTATATAGTGTCACAGAGTCGAGTGTCATCGAGTGTCCTTGAGTGTCATAGAGTGGAGTGTTATGCAGTGAAGTGTTGTAGATTCAACTAGCATAAAAATTGGTTGCTTAGAGATGAGTAAAGTGGCGTAGAGTGTCGTAGAGTGGAGTGGCATAGAATGGAGTAGAGTGGAGTGTCGTGGAGTGGCATAGGACAGAGTAGAGTACAGTAAAATGGCGAAGAGTGTAGTGGTGTAGACTGTCGTAGAGTGAAGTGGAGTGGCACAGAGTGGAGTGGCATAGAGTGTCGTAGAATGGAGGCACGTAGAGTGGCATAGAGTGGAGTATGAATGGTGTGGTAGCGCACTGCTATTACAGACAACCCATTTTCATATTAAATGACGATTACATGTGCACAGAAATATAGTCTCCCTGCTAGAACTATAGGGCCCACACACAATAATGTGTGGAAATGGCATCAATTAGTGTATTGATTTGTTTTGATTGTATTACAATATTTGTTTCCACCTCACTTCAGAATTACAAAAATGTGCATCCTTTGTGCTTTCGTAATTCTAAAATATTCTGAAATATTTTCACAGTTCATTTACAGACATTGAAAGTTTGTTGTGTGCCATATTGTCACATAAATCCTCTCACGTTTAAGTCAAAGAAAGAAAAGTAAACACAAAACTCCCTGTAAGACAGAGCCAGACATTTGATCTCTTGTCTTTCAATGCACAGCAAATGTGCCAAGATGAGAACAAAATGTAGAGGTGTATTAACAGAAAGCGAGCACATGTGAGAGAATACAAGGAGTGAGTCGGGGAGGTGGTAAACAGGGTATGCTCCATGGAAAGGACAAAGACAAGCTGGACAGCTTAAAACAAATAAAACTAGCAAATAGAAATCAAGAAAATGTGAGTTACAAACCACAAAGCCAATGGTAAGCAATTGCAGGAATGCAGTCCTAGGTCTGCTTTCAGAATGTCCCCAAGAAGCCTTTAGCAACCATGAGGTATATTAACAACAAATATTTGAGTTCGGAGTCGCAGGCTCAATCTGACGGCCAAAAGGAAATTACATCGGGTGAAGTCCTGCATCTTATTAAAAAAATGCACTCTGGAGGGGCTCCAGGCCCCAATGGAATCCCCCCCATGGTTTTCAAAGGGATGGCGGATAAGTGGGCAAAAATTATGGCGCCTCTATTCCAGGAGTTTAGGTTGGGAAGAAGTATCCCGGAGTCGTGGAGGGGATCCCTGCTTGTTCCGATACATAAAAAAGGTTCAAGATCCACCCCAGAAAACTATAGAATGATTGCGCTCCTAGATGTGGACGGGAAGTGCTATGCTAGCATTCGGCTGCAAGAGCTGACCGCTTGGGCTGAAAAGTGCAAATTGATTCCCTACACGCAAACAGGGTTCCAAAAGGGTTCACACATTGAAGACAACTTGATTTGCATTTCCAACCTGATTGAAATAACACTGGCAAGAAAAGGGCCCTGTACCTCGCTTACATTGATTATCAAACTGCCTTTGACAGTGTCTTTCGT
Source organism: Calotriton arnoldi (assembly GCA_963921515.1). Lineage (NCBI taxonomy): Eukaryota > Metazoa > Chordata > Amphibia > Caudata > Salamandridae > Calotriton > Calotriton arnoldi. The sequence continues at coordinate 394,140 of CAWUFW010004513.1, forward strand.
CAGCGATTATGGATGAAACTAAAAATTGGGGCATTGATAACACACTACTAACAGCACTGATTGCCCTATATTCGGACACGTGGGTTAAGACCAGAGTTACAACCACTTATGCTACCACCCAAAAAATTCATACAAATAAGGGCTTAAAGCAAGGTTGCCTGTTGGCCCCATTGCTCTTCAATCTATATCTGGCTGATTTGCCGGAACGGTTGGCTGTAGCACGAGCATTTCCCCCCAAAATAGCCGAAACCAAAATCCAATCACTCCAATATGCGGACGATACGATATTGCTCGACCAAACCCAGATTGGTTAACGGTATTATCTCTATATTATAGCGAGAACAATCTAAAACTGAATACCGCAAAAACAAAGGCAATGATAATATCGCGACAATTAAAAAGGAAGAGTGCATGGAACATCGAAGGTAAACCCATTGAGATCATGACCACCTATAAGTATTTAAGTGTGTGGATCGATCACAAAGGACGGACCTCTGCTCACATTACGGCAATGCAAGGTAAAGCTCAATCTTTGGAAGGCATTTTTTGTAGAGCAAGGAAAGCCATGAGCTCCCCTGACCTTACTTCCCTTATTCGATTAATGGGGGCAAATTTTCTACCATCAGTAGCCCATGGTGCAATAGCCTTCAAAGATAAGATGATTACATGGCTGGATAGAGCACAGTCGGCCTGTTTTCGTAAAGTTTTTTTCTTGCCGACCGCCACTGCTCATGCTCAAATTCGGAGAGAATTCTATCTTTCTTCCCAAAAAGGGATCTTGAAGGCACGATACATTGCATACTGTCTAAAGGCTAAACAAGCTCGGGAAAACACCTTGAAACAACATATCTGGACAATGATAAATACCCAAGGGTCCACGTGGTGTGAATATCTAGCCCACAGTGTTGAGGTATTGGATGCAAAGGAAATATGGTCAGCCTCCATATCCACACCAGCGGCCTCAGGACTTTTAACAAAACAGGCGAAGCTACTGTCTGCCGACTGTGATATGCAAACTTTAAAAAACTTAAAGCATGGAAGCTGGGCCTCGACCCTCTATGTCAGCGTGTCCTTGCCATATTACCTATCCTCTCCTTTAATACCAATGCTGAAGCGACAACTAATGAAGTTGTGGTTCGGTTTGATCCCACTGTTGGCATACAAATACGGGCAAGGGTATAAAGAGTCTGTAGCTACCAAGTGCCGAGCCTGCGGAGCAGCAGAGGAATCACTAATTCACATATTGTGCATTTGTGTGAAACTGCGTCCACTGAGAATATACTGGCTTCGTCCAATTTGGCTTATTTTTAATATACGAACATGTCACTCCGCCTTAGTTGAGTGCATGAAAGGTGAATCAGCGCAGCTGGCGGCCCGGTTCCTGAAATATTTGATGGCAATAAGGGCTTCTCTGGACTCCCCCTTCGTATAGAACTTTAACCTGCAAAGCTGGGCCATGTTACGTACTCTTTTTAAGGTTTTTATGTTTATAGTAACCCAAACGGGGTTTCCTGTTTCTCTTAACTTCTGCATAACTGATTGAAACAACCTGTCTTTTTATCTTGTACAATAAGGGAACATAAATGTGATACTGTATATTTATATGTGATCTCATTGCAATGGTTTTAATTAATTGTGCAATAAAATTATCTATCTATCTATCTATCTATCTATCTATCTATCTATCTATCTATCTTTAGCAACCAGACAGCTGCACTATCTGGTAGGCTCAACATAAAAAGTGCCCAAATGTAGTCCAAATATCACCCAAATGAGCCCATGTATAGTCAAATGGCAGAAGTGTGTAAAATGCATATGTGACTCATGCATAAAATAATCAAGTGATTATCTGGATAAAAAACATAAAATTAGAAACTATTTTAAAAGCCCTTTGTAAATATTCGAGAGCTCTGAAAACAAGTCTTCATTTTAACTTTTAACACCACTAACCATAATATCTATGAGAAAAAGACCCCCTCAAATTGTTAATTTCTAAAGCAAATGCTTTAGGTTTTACAGTTTTGATTCCATCAAAAGCACTTCAGGTGTGCCAAACTCTTGTAATAAATACAGCATTCTAGTTGTTCATTAGAAAACTGTAGGGAGGGAAGGGGCAGGGGCATATACTCGAATAATTGAGGGCAGGAAGAAGAAAGCAGGGGAAGAGGCTGAGGCAGAAAACTGACCATGCAGGGCAGGTGTGAGAGGGAGTGGCAGCACAATGGACCATGGAGGGCAGGAGGAATGAGTTAGCTCCACAGACTTGGACAATGGAGGGCAGAAGTGAGGTGTGAAGGACAGCAAGCTGACCATGCAGGGCAGGTGGCAGGGACGTCGTAGCACAATAGACCACACAGGGCATGCAGAAGGGCAGTGACAGCACAATAGATTATGGAGGGCAACAGGGAGGGGGCAGGAGAATGTACAAAGACAACAGAGGGAATAGGTAGGGGCCAGGGGCAGCAAGTTGACTAAGCAGGGCAGGTGGGAGGGAGAGTGGCAGCATAATGAACCATTGAGAGCAATTGGGAGGGGACAGGGGTATGAACACAGACAACAGAGGGCAGGGTGGAGAGAGGCAAGGCCAGCAGGCTGACCATGCTAGGCAAGCAGGAGAGGCAGTGGCAGTACAATGGACCATTGAGAGCAGGAGGGAGGAGGCATGGGCATGCCAATGGCCAACAGACCATGGAAGACAGGTGGAAGGGTATAGGGGCACAGACTCAGACAACAGAACCAGGAGGTGTTAGCTACAGGGGCAACACGCTATCCACCAGGGTAGGCATAAGGGGCTGTGGCAGCACAAAGGACTATGCAGGGCAGCTGAGAGCGGGAGTGGCAGCACAGCAGGCCATGGAGGGCAGGAAAGAGAGACAGCGGCAATGCAACAAACCATGCAGTGCAGGAGGGAGGAAGTAATGGCACAGAGGTGGACAGCGGAAGGTGTTGGGAGGGGACAGTGAAAACAAGCTGCTCACACAGGGCAGGTGGGAGGGGCATTATCAGCACAACAGACCATGCAGGGCACGCAGTAGGGGCAATGGTAGCACAACAGACCATGGAGGCCAGGTGCAGGGACTGGCACATGGACAATGGAGGGCGAGGGAGGGGGGCAGAGCAGGAGCAGCAAGTTGACCATGCAGGGCAGGCGAGAGGGGCAGTGAAAGCACAATGCACCATGAAGGGCAGAAGGGAGGGAATAAGAGCACACACAGACAACAGAGAAAAAGTAGGAGGGGCAGGGGCAGCAAGCTGACCAAGCAGGCAGGTGGGAGGGGCATTGGCAGCACAGCAGACAATGCATGTCAAGTGGGAGGATTAGTGGCAGCACAACAGACATTGGTGGGCAAGAGAGAGGGGACAGGTGGATGCACAAAGGACCATGGAGGGCATAAGGGAGGTGGTAAGGTCTGAACTCCGACAACAGAGGACAGTGGGAAAGTGATAGGGGCAGCACAACAGACCATGCAGGGCGGGCAGGAGGAACAGCTGCAGCACAACAGACCATGGAGGGTAAGAGGTAGAAGAAGCACAATGGACAATGGACCATGGAGGGCAGGAGGGAGGGGGCAGGGACAGATGCAGCAAGGTGACCATGCTTAGCAGGTGGGAAGGGCTTTGGCAGCACAAATGACTACAAAGTATAGGCAGGAGGAAAAGTGGCAGCTCAATGGAGCATGGAGGACAAGAGAGAGGGGGCAGGGGTACACACACAAATATGGGAGGGCAGGGGGAAGCAGGGTAGGGCAGCAAGCTAAGCATAGAGAGTAGTAGCAGGGGCATAGACTCGGACAATAGAAGGCAGGGGGAGGGGCCAGGGGAAGGATGCTAACCATGATGGGCAAGCTAGAGGTGCAGTAGCAGCATATTAGAACATGTGTGGCAGGAGAGAGGCTGCAGGGACTCAGACAACAGAGGGCATCGAGGAGGTGGGTAGGGGCAGCAACTAACCATACAGGACAGGTGAGAAGGGCAGTGGCAGCACAATGGCCATACAGGGCTGGAGTATTGGGGGGAGAGGAATGGGCCTGGAAAATGGAAGGTAGGGAGGAGGAGGGTAGGGGCAGCAAGGTGACCTAGGATGAAAAGTCTGCTTGGGCAGGGGCAGCACAATGGACCACAGAGGGACGAAGGGAGGTGGCTGGGGCATACACACAGAGAATGCAGGGCAGGGAGGGGGCAGGGGCAACAAGCTGACCACCTATGCGGGCTGTAAGATGTCCACAAAGGGCTGGTTGCATGGGGCAGGAGCACACGGATGGTTAACAAAGAGAAAACAGGAGGAAGGAAGGGGCAGCAATCTGACCACAGCGAGCAGGCCAGCACGGGCAATGTCAGCACATTGGACCATGGAGGGCTGGAGGGAGTGGCAAGGGCATGCACATGGAAAACGGAGGGAAAGGAGGGGGCAGGGGCAGCAAGCTGACCACAGCGGGCAGCATGCAGATGGATAACAGAAGGCAAACAGGAGGGGAGCAGGGGAGGGGCAGCAAGCTGACCATGGAGAGCGGGCTGTGATGGGTTGCCCATTAGCAAGGGGTGGGCCTGTGTCAACCCTTTTCTGCAAACGGCCGAAGGCTATACAGACTGGAGATGTAGGCTGAATGTGTTAAAAAATCCTAGAAATTCCCTGAAAAAAACAAATGTTAAATAGACGTTATAGTCAGGTATGGAAATATGATCCTTCCTAACATTAAAAAATGCCTTGCACTACTTATGACCTCACATATGACATCACTAATGACATGTTCAATTAAATCATTGATGACACCACTGATCACATCTCAAATGACATAATTGATGACATCATTGATGACATCATCAAATGAACATCACTGTTTGGTATATATTTATCATACTGGAAGGTATTTAGCAAGGTACGTCTAGTCCTAATTTTCCATAGCCGCTTTACTGCTGAGTGTAAGCATTTGCAATATGCTTGCCTTCATAAAGCATTTTGAGTGTGTGAAGGGAGTGAGCTTTCAAGCAAAGGTTGTGCACAGGGTGAAACCCATGCGCAGCATAGAATTCCCATTTTGTGTCTCGTTGTCTGCCTACAAGAGGTTGGCTATTTTGTAAAGGAGGGAGTGGGCTCTGCATGATAAGTTGTATATAGGAGTGAAGACAGTATGTATGAAGTACTTGTCCACCCAATGTGCTTTATTGCCCATAAGAGGTCGGCTATATGCAATGGGTTTGGTACAGGGTTGAGGCTCTGCATAGGAGGGCCTTCACCACCTATGGGGCCTTGGTTGTCTAGAGGGAGTGGGCTTCCATGGAGGGTTCTGCACAGTGTGAAGACTGTTCGCAGTAGGTACTTTCCTGCCCGTGTGTGGTTCATTGCCCACGAGACATTGCCTATACACGAAGAGTTTGGTATAGGACAAAGGCTGCAGATAATAGGGCTTGACCACCTAATATGGCATGGTTGTCTGGAAGGAGTGGGTTCACCATGAAGAGTTGTTCACAGGGTGAAGACTGTGTGCATAAGTGGTATGGCCAGTTGTGTCTGGTTGCCTGTCCTAATAAGGTCGGCTATCCACAAAGTGTTCGGTACAGGGCGAAGAATGAGTATAGAGGGTGCTTGCTTCACCTAAAGGGGCTCATGTGTCTGACAGGAAATTCATGTTTTACATGATTCTGGCCATTTAGTACTTACTTCCTTATTTGAAATGCTGTACTGGTTTAGAGAGTCATTTGAGCAGCAGTAAGTTGGATGATTTTATGGTGGTATTGTTTGAGATGTCATCAGATATGTCATCAATGATGTCACTGAACATTTCACGAGTGATGTACTACGTAAGGTAATAGGCAGGGCATGGTGTGGTGCAAGATATAGTTAGGTCAGTGAAACTATAGCTGGTGAATTTCAGTGTTTTTAGGGGATTTAAAATGTGACGTTATGACTGACATTTTCACCTAACTATAATGTCACTGTAACCTTTTTTCTGTGAATTTCTGGGTTATTTTTACATAGAGTAAGAACTTAATACCATACCTAACTATAACATCTCTTTAACCTTTGTTTTTTTCCCGTGAAATTTCTGGGGTTTTTATCTTAAAGTAAAATCAAATTTAAAAAAAGAAAGAATGGACATTTTTTCTGTAAATTTTGTAGTGATTTTTTTAGTAGTATGCTTTAATATTACAACTTAAGGTATGTTATGCATTGTTTTATTTATTTGTTTAGCTTCCATGGTCCTGCAGTATGTCTGCAGGACCCCAACAACCAATGGGAGGGTTCTGCAGGAGTTTATGTCAGTTGTACTTCCTGTTCCAGGTCCTGAGAGATTACTGTGAGACCCAAAAATAGTAAAAAAATGAAAGTAGTGCACAATATGAGTAGGTGTTTTTATTTTAGGTTTGGGCCTAGAACTTCTCACACAGACACAGTTAATGAAGATCCCTTCAGTAGTTTTGGGAAATTGCCATGTTTTTGTGTGCCGTGGTCTCACAGTACTACTGCAGGAGTACCAGGACCAATGCACACACATGAAAGACGTCTCACTGGTTAAAATCACAGTCTGAATCCATTTAGAACAAGTTTCTGCCCTTTTAAGATCATTTGGAATTAGCACTTGGCAGTCAAAGCATGTTGTGCTGGAACTTTTTGGGCTTTGTGATTTCTCTGTTTTGCAAGGAAATTACAGTAAAAGTTACATTATAAGAGGAGAGAGAAGATCTTCTGGAGGAGCAAGAAGAAACTTCACTACCTACAAAACTATTTTTGGTGTGGCAGTTCTTCACCATTGCTGAAGTAGAGAAGAAAGTGACAACAAAAATTGTCACATGCCATATATGTGGCAAAGAATTTTCTCGTAGGACCATGAAGAAGTACTCATTTGGGACGTCTTCAATGTGGACACACATGAGGGTCAGGTGTTTGACACTCCTGGTGAGACCAGAGTGCCATCGTGATGATGCAGAAGCATCATCATCAGCCTCTGGACCTTCAGTAGCAGCTGTGGGCACTGTTCCACCTCAAGTTCTGCTGCCGCAAACCCAACACCAACCCAACATAGAGTGATCTTTTGTGGGAAGTCACACTAATGTATACAAAAAGTGATGTATGAAATGTTTGAATTAATCTCAGCCACTAGTAAGCACTTGGACCGCATCCAAGTCCTTCGTTATTTTACACACCATACAACCCCTACTTTGGACCCAGCCATATGCAAATCAGTATTGACCCTCCTCCAATGGGAACAGTCAAGCCTGAGCTGCCAGGCCAGGTCATTTCTGAACCGGAACACAAGCAACCTAAGACTGGTGTCACTGGTGATGGACCACCTGCGTGGGAAGCAGTAGTTTGTTTCTGTCTCCAGATTCTGATGCCCTTTGTCATAGTTTTTAATTGAATTTGCTGCCAAAAATTGAAAACTACAAAAAATGAAACAGTTCTTATTAAAACCACCTTTCCAGGTTTTAAAATAGAAAAAGTAAAATTTTATTTTAAGTGTGCCTTTAGGTTACTATATCATAATACTCTGCGATTGTAGTCTAGTCAGAAGAATGAAAGGTAAGTCTATTGTTAGAAGTGTAAGTAAATATAAATAAATATATAACAATAGATTTCTTTGTCTTACATTTATGAAGATCACGTTTTACGTTTGTGTTACTTTTTTAAACCAGGCCTACCACAAAATTCATCTTAGTTTTTATAAACTAACAGAAACCACTATTTGTGTTGGTTTATAATGAACAGAAATTCAATGAAGTGCAATGCACTACCTTGCAATACATTGCATCAATTTGCTGTTCCATGGTGGTGTATGGATGTTTCACTGCATCCACTCATGGATTTTTGTGCAGAACTATATGTAAAAATACTTCTACATATGATTTAGCACCAAAATGCAATGTGTCCCTGAGGCTGGCATAGACAAGAGAATTTTTAAAAATGTTATTTGTTTTTCCTCTTTACATGTTTGCTGCATTGCACAGTACACATACTAAAAGGAAGTAGTGTTACAGAATAGTTTTTTGTGCAAGAAGGGAACCCTTTCTGACTACAAACTATCCTTTTCACAAAGCAGAGACCCTTGGACCGCAGCGCAAGTGTGCCTTTGATTTCAGAAGCCTGTACAAATTGAGCCAGCGCATTGAGAGAGCACCACTGTGCAATTGCATTGTAGCTATTTAAAAATTGTCCTCTCTCAAGTTGATTGAATGGAGCAGAGTAACTTTGTTTGGTGTTCTGTGTTGTGCCACTTCCTAATAAATCTAACCTCCTGAGGCAAACCTATAGGTCTGTAAAACACCTGAGATGAATAAGAGAGAGTTGTACAACCATTCACAGGCCATGGCAAATTAAGTAAAAATATAGTACAAAATTCTCCATGAACTATATACGGGGTGAAGACTTTATATGAGGACTGGCCTGTCCCTAAGATGTTGTGCACAGGGAAAAGGATGTACATAGTAGGTGCTTGGCCACCTAATGGGTGTTTTGGCAATCTGAAGGTAATGGGCATTTTGAAGACATGTGCAAAAGGTGGACTCCGTATGTAGTAGGAGCTTGGCTGCGTAATGGTGTGTGGGTGTGTGGAGGACATGGGGTCTCTGTAAGGACCTCTGTACAAGGTGAAGGGTTAGCGTACTAAGGGCTTGCCCACCTAACAGAGCTTAGGTTTCTGGAATGAATATACTCTCCATGTTGACTTCTGTACAAGAAGTAGGTTGTAAATTATAGAGACTTGGCTACTTGCATCTTATTGACTGCACCCAGGAGATCGTCCACCCAAAAATGGTTTGTTAAAGCAATGAAGGGTGTGCATAGTAGTGGCTTGCCCACCTAAGGGGGCTTGGATGTCTGGAAGAAGTGAACTCTCTGTGAGCACTTCTGTACAAGGCAAAGGTTTGAGTAGGAAGGGTTTGGCCACCTAAGGGGGCTTGGGTGTCTGTAGGGAATAGACACTTTGTGAAGACTTCTATATAAGGCAGAGGCTGTATGGTTATTGAGGCTTGACCATTCATATTTCATGGACTATACTCAAGAGATCGCCTACCTGTAAAATGTCTGGCACAGGACGAAGGGTGTGTGCGTAGTAGGGTCATGCACACCTAATGGGGCATAGCTATGTGGATGGAGTGGTTGCACCAAGCAGATCGTCTTTTCGCAAAGGGTTTGCTACAGAGCGAAGTGAGTTTGTAGTATGGGCTTGCCCACCTAATGGGGTGTGGGTATGTGGTGGAAGTGGGGTCTCAGTGAGGGCTTCTGTACAAGGTGAGGGGTGTGCCTAGTAGGAGCTTGCCCACTCAAGGGGGCTTGGGTGTCTGAAGGGAGAAGGCACTTAATTGAGCACTTCTATAAGTGTGCATAATAGGTGCTTGGTCACCTAAGGGGGCTTGGGAGAAAGTCGACTCTCTATGATGACTTCTGTACAAGGAGTAGGCTGTACATTGTAGGGGCTTGGCTGTTCGCTTCTCATTGATTGCGCCCAATAGATCGCCTAACTGCAAAGGGTCTGGTACAGGTTGAAGGGTGTGCATAGTAGGGCCATGTACAGCTAAGGTAGCGTGTGTTTGTGGAAGGAGTGCGCTCTGCATTAGAACTTCTGTACAAGGGGAAAGGTCTGCATACTAGGTGCTCAGCCACCTAATAGGCTTGGCTTTTTGGAGGGAGTGGACGCTTGATAAAGACTTCTATACAAGGCAAAAGGTATGTGGAGTAGGGGCTTGGCCACCTAATGGTGGTTGGGTGTCTGGAGGTGAAGGCTGTGCATAGTAGGTGCATGGCCACATAATGGGGCTTAGGTGTTTAGTGGCAAAGGGAGTACATAGTAGGGGCTTGGCCACTCAATGGGGCTTGGTTTTGTCAAGGGAGTGGGCTCTCCATAAAGACTTCTGTACAAGGTGTAAGATGTGCATAGAAGGGGCCTGGCCACCTAATGTGACTTGGGTGTCTGGAGGCAAAAAGTGTGATTAGTAGATGCTTGGCCTCTTAATGGAGTTTGGGTGTCTGGAGGTGAAGGGTATATGTACAGGGGCCTGGCCACCTACAGGGGCTTGGCTGTCTGGAGGGAGTTGGCTCACCATGAAGACTTCTATTGAAGGTGAATGCTGTGCATGGTAGGGGCTTGGCCACTTAATGTGGCTTGAGCATCTGGAGGCGAAGGGTGTGCACAGTAGGGGCTTGGCCACCTAATGGGGCTTGGCTACCTGGAGGGAGTTGGGCTCTCTGTAAAGACTTCTGTACAAGGTAAATTATATGTGTAGTAGTGGCTTGGCCACTTAATGGGGCTTAAGTTTATTTTTACCTTTTTTTGGTGTCCCATGATACTCCAGTTGGAGCCAGTGTGGACTCCCATGTGTTCTGACCAGACCATACGGAAGTCCGCTCTAGCTCCTGCTGGAGTTGTGCGGGACCAATCAACCAATTTATTTATTTTTGGTCTCCTGTAGGTAGTCCCCCTAGCACTCCCCAATAAGTGTAAAGGGGTTTGGGTATCCTTACCATGCACTTTTTTTTTAAACATTCAGGACCCGTGTCCTGTAATGATGGCTGTAACACTTTTCTTCATGCTGCGGCGAGTCATTGAGTACCAACGGACCGAAATGTCTGATGGGAAAATATCCCTCTTGACCAATTAGAAATCTTTCATTTTGAATTCCAGTACCACTGGGGTCCCTGGGGCCTGTTGAAGTGTCAGGGAGGGGAGCCACCCCCCCTTCTCTCAATTTGAATGTTGGCCCCAGGGGGTGGATGAGATCCAACTGCTTTAAGCTCAACTCTGACAAAATGGAAGTACTGGTTTTCGGGAACAGGACCTCCCCATGGGACGCCACCTGGTGACTGACAGAGGTACGACCAACACCCACTGACCACACCAGAAATCTGGGGATCATCCTGGACGACAAGTTCAACATCACAACACAGAGCAGTTAGTGCTGCCTGCTACCACATGCTACGTATGCTATAAAAGTTCTTCAAGTGGCTGCCATAGAGCTCCAAACACACCCTCATGCAAGAACCCTTCACAAGCAGACTCAACTACAGCAATGCACTCTACACTGGAATTTTCAAGCAGCTCCTACATAGACTAAGTTCAGACCATCCAGAATGCCGCTCATACTCAACCTCCCATGCCACACCCACATCTCACCCCACCTCAGAGAACTTCACTGGCTCCCCTTTCACAAACGCAGCCAATTTAAACTCCTGGCAACATATATGAAGTCTTGCACAACACTGGTCCGGCACACATAAACAGCCGGACACACTTTCACTACAACACCTTAGAGCAACTTTCTCACTTCCGAAGTTCCACAAGAAGCTGAAGACCTGGTTCTTTGAATAACTCTGCACGGACCACACGCCTACACACCTGCTTAAGCACCTAGATAGCCTCACGGGCTATTAGTGCGCTATCCAAATCGACATAACATAACAGCGGATGAAGTCCCCTAACTGACGTATGGGCCCCAGGAGATTGGGTCCCTGGGGCTTATTGAAGGCTTGGGAATGGGGGGCGCACGCCCAGTTGCCTAGTTTAAATATTGGCGGGAGGGATGGGGCCCATGGCCTCAAAGTTGGCATACATTGATCTGCTCTTGGGCCCTGGCCCACCCGGGGCAGGGTCGTGTTTTAATGCACAGGAGCCAACACTTTTAAAACTTTTTGTACTGTGAATTCGCAGATCCACCACAAATTAACTGTAAAATGGTGGGGTCCCCACCAGGCTTAGCAGGCAAGAAATTCCTACCATGCCCCTTTTATCTTTTTTTAATGTTTTTTTCAGGACTGGGGATTCAGTCTCCGAGTCTTAAGATGGCTGCTGCCATAGTTTTGTTGATATGGTGACAGCCAATTCATCTGGCGGGTCCTCCGCAGTCTGAAATATACAACGATTTTGAACTTTCATTTTTCAAAAACTACTGAACGCAATTACCCCAAATTATAAAAACCACGCTTCCTGGTCCAAGATTTTCTTATCTGCCAAATTTTGTGTACATCCGTTCAGCAGTGGGCTGTAGCTGTGTCTAATTTTCCTATAAAAAAATGTATGGGGAAAATGCATTTTGGGATGGCCCCTTTTTCTCCATGTCCACTTGATGGATCCCCCAAAAACTATCCAGGAAGGATCTGAGACAGAAGAACACTTTTTTGGAAAAGCTTTGTGAATATTCGTCAAACGTCACCAAAGTTATAAACAAAACAAAAAATGCTTTTCCTATGGAAACATGGTTCTAACTATAATGCCCAGTAGGTAGTTCTAGTTAGGACCTTGTTTCTATTCCAAAAGCGTTTTTTCTTTTGCCAATATCTTTGGCACCGTTTGACGAATCTTCTCGAAATTTTCAAAACTAATGGTTCACTCAGGTCAGCTCTTGTCGTGAAAGTTTCGGGGTGATTCGTCAAGCGAGGGCCGAGACAAAAGGGGGATCCCAAAACACGTTTTCCCCACGTTAATTTCCATAGGAACTTTAGACACGGCTACAGCCCGAACTGCTGAACGGAATTACACCAAATTTGGGAAAAAGGTAGGTCTTGGTCCAGAAAGCGACCTTTTTTTTTAAATGGTGTAAATCCATTCAGTTGCTGCTGAGAAAATAAAAAAATAAAAATTTATATATCTGAGCACCGAGGAGGAGCCGCGAATCCTCCCGAGCACGCGCTTCATTCTAATTGGCTGCCAACACTCCAAACCAGAATGTGTTGGCAGCCATTTTGTGAATCGGTTGAATCGGGTCACATCAAGAAAGGTAAAAAAAGGTTGTTAATGTAGGAAAGGGGCCAGGGTAGAAACACCCTGACCCCCTAGGGCTGGTCAGGGGGTCCCACAGTCCCAGGGCCCAAAAAAGTATTTTTTTTTGTTTTTGTCGTGCTGGGTACGCGAATCCCGTAGAGTAAATTTTTTAAAAATGAAGCGCAGTCTACCACGCTTCGTTTCTCTATAAGCCCAGGTGCCGAGGGCAATGCTCAAATAATTTGCAGGGGACCGCCACCTCCCCGGGGCTTACATAATGATATGTGGGGGGCATGGAGCCCCCCTGCAGCCCCAGGGACCGTCACCTCCCTGGGGCATTTTTATCTTTGTGCGGGGGGCCTCGCGGGCCCCCCCAAGCCCCTGGGACCGCTACCTCCCCGGGGCTTTAATTATTTATTTTGGCCCCCCAAGCCCCAGGGACCACCACCTCCCCGGGGCTTTGTTGATTATTGAGGGGGGCCTCGCGGGCCCCCTGAAGCCCTGGGGACCACCACCTCCCCGGGGCTTCAAGCATGATGGGAGGGAGGCCGTGTGGCCCCCCTCATGGAGCCCTCCATGGCCCTGGGGACCGCCACCCCCAGGGCTGGCTCCTGCAATGTCCCGGGGTGCCCACCCCTGGGACATTGCCGTTTGCTATGGCAGGGCGCCCTGCCATAGCAAACACGGCCCCCCTCCCTTTTGTAATTTAAAAAAATATATATATATATATAAATAAGGCCGGGCCCCGGGGGATGGGGTCCCCGGGGCCAAAAGTGGCCCTGGGAAGGGGGGCCATGTGGCCCCCCTTCCGTAGTATTAAAAAAAAAACTTAAGAGAGGCAATGCCCGGGGGATAGGGTCCCCAGGGCCATTAATGGCCTTAGGAGGGGGACCACGCGGTCCCCCTCCATAATTTTTAAACAAAAATAAATGGTGACAGGCCCCGGGCGAATACCGAATAATGGTAGTGGGACATTTTTTTTTTCTTTCGAGTTTGGAGTCGCGACCCCAACGCAGCTCTCAGCGCGGCCCCCCATGTAATGTTGCGTTGGATTCGCGAATTCACCTTAAATAAATAATTTAGTAGTATATAATTTAGAAGGTAGTGTTGTATTTCTGAAGTTGTTTTAAAGAGGTACTGTGATTGAAGTTAATGACAAGATTACAATTGATAGATTTGATAAAAATATATAAAATTAAAAATTAATAGTTAAACTTGAAACGTGTATTGTGTTGTAGTACACTGAATTCAAGCTTTTGCAGATTCGTGTCGGGTGCGTGAATCCACAAAAAAGTTTTTTTAAAAATGTATGTGAATTTTTTTTTTTATATTCACTACTATGTTATAGGGTGGCTCTAAAAAGAGCCCTTGTGTTTATTATGAGTTTGTTGTAGCTACATGTAAGTGCGGATGCAGAGCTTTAGGTTGTTGAGAAAGACTCTGTTTCCTTGATCTGTGAAGTGTACTCCATCACTTCTCTAGATGTCATCCATATCAAAACGTAGATTGTTATTGTAGATGGACCTCATTCTATGATCTCTGAGGTATGCAGAAACAGCTTTATTGACATTTTTCCTAGCTTTCTCAATCTGTGGACAGAATTGATTTGACCACTTCCATTTCTGTCTTTGGCATATATTAGAGTAAACAAAGACAGTTTGAGGTAAAAGCAACATCAATTGTGCAAAGGTGTCCTTCATGAGCATTTCCAGACCTACCCCAGTCAATGTGCCTAGGTCATTGCCACCACAGTGCACAATCAAGAGGTCAGGGGTTGGACATGCAAAAGGTTTTAACCAAAGGCATCAATTGGTGCCACTTTAATCCTCTCTGTGCAATCCATTTCATATCCACATTTTGCAAAGCTAGGTCTTTGTCAATACCTCTGTGTTCAGCATACCTTTTGCACCAGAAAACATAGCTGTGTCCAACAATCCACACTGTAAGCATCTTGAAGGGATGTCTGGAAGTAATCAAAAGATATCTGTAGCTCAGGTAGTCAGATGGTAGAGTGAGATGAATCTAAAATGGTGGAGAACATGCAGTTTTTAAAAAAGTAGAGAATTGATTGGCTGTTTAAGAAGATTGTACACTCAAAAATAGGGTGCATGTTACTTTCTTTAAAAAGCATGTTTCTTATTGGTTAGTAAAAAATATTTGAAAGGTACAGTAGATAGGATAAGGTCATATTTTGCAAATGTCAACCACACCTGCTGTTTGCATTTGTAAGCTTGTGTGCTGAACTTGAAGATATGGTGAACTTGTGACCTGTCAGTTCACTTCAATGTTCCATGAACTGTTGCTATGAAAACTGGCATTAGGCAGAAGGGGGGAAGGGTTGAATGTTATCTGAGGTTAAAAAATGTGGAATTGTAATCCATATATAAGTGATATGTTATAAAGTAAGATTTCCCAAGTCAGTACTATCTTTAGAAGTGGTGTGTTATTAAAAAATAGTGGTATTTTTATTTGTAATATATTTTTGAACTCCCGTATGGATTCGCGGCTCCATCGCGTTGGTGCACGGTGGAGTCACGATTCCAAAAATAATTCCAGAACCAGTTTGGGCACTTTTAGAAGTCAGTTCGTAAGGGTTAATATGTCCAACCAATAGAAATGTGTTTTACAATTTGAAAATATGTAGGTAGCAATGTGATTTGTTACTTACATTTATTTGTGTGGAGAAAGAGAGGGAAAGTTTGCCATTACTGGTTTTACCTTATTGAGAGAGGTGCATTACATTGATTGTGTGCATAAGAAAATCTTTTATGAGTTTCTGATATTTCATATTCTACAAATCAATTTGGAAGGTGAGGTATATATTTCTGAGGTGTACTATGTATTAGCTTTATTTTTAAACTTTAAAAATTATTCAAGAACTGTGATGTTTGAAATATATTATTATATGTAGAGATGTGTACTGTAGTTTGTTTTATTGTAGTTAAATGTTGTTTGAAATAGATTTTGTATAGTAATATGTGTATATTGGAAGATGGATTAGTGATTATGGTAGTTTGTTTTAGTGGGCCCGATTCACAGAACTAACTTACTACAAAATCCTAAACTTACTACCATTTTGGTATTCACAGAATGCACTTACTCATTTTGGTATTCACAGAATGAACTTACTCATTTTGGTATTCACAGAATGAACTTACTCTTTTTGGTATTCACAGAATGCACTTACTCATCCTAACTTTATGTCCGCACTCGGGCCGGAGTTTACGGCCCGGTGGCGGAGATTCCGGCCCAATGGCGGAATCTCTTCCTCCAGCCGGGAATCTCCGCCTCCGGCCCGGAAACTCCAACTCCGAGCCGGAAATTCCGCCTCCAAGCCGGAAAAACCCCATTTTGGCCATTTGAGCATTTCAAGTGCCTACCATCCCCCACCATGCTCCAGCTGAAGTCAATTAAGACTAACTGCAAAACCAGCACCACATAAAAGCAGCACACATTCAAGGACCAGGTTTGGCCAAAGTGAGTTCCTGTTTGCTTTGCTGTTCATCGCTACTGCAAAATGTATGCACTGAAGAGGAAGAAGAACTTCACAATTGAGGAGACCACCATGATTGTGGAGTTCATTGTGAGGCACCACAAACGCCTACATGGTCTCCCACCTTACTGCACCAGTGGCACACAGAAGGCAGCTCTCTGGCAGCAGTTAGCCAATGCAGTCACAGCATTGGGGGAGGATGTGCGCACAGTCCGTGACATAAAGAGGAAGTGGCAGGATGAAAAGAAGAGTGCGAAGGAGAAGTACTCCAGGATCGAGTTAAACAGAGTTCTCCCTTCCTCACAATCTGGACCCCGCCTCCGTCTCACACCACTAGAGGAGGATATCATCACTACAATCCACCCCCACATGCTCCATGGGCTGCCTGTGAGTGATGTCCGCAATGTGGCACCAGGTAAATGGGATGACAAGAACAAGTATACAAAATGTATGTCTGTGTCGCACTGCCATTGTGAGTAAGGAAGTTGTCCAAAGTTCATATACAAATATAGTCAGTCAGAGGCTCATGTGTTTCCCTCTGTATGTTGCACCACAAGTCCCAGAATCCTTTGTATTCGAAATGGCAAATCCCTTTCACACTATTAAATACAAAGGCCCAGTACTGATGCCGTATATACCTAACACCGTTAAAGAGCAATTGTCAAAGTGCCCCTTCCACTTATCCAGATGCGGCTGGGTCAGTCAAGAACGTAAGGGGGAGAGGGGCGGTGCAGAGGCAAATCAACAGACAACGGAATAGAGAAAATAACTATAAAATATCCTAAAAACAACTCACCTTGGGCCTGCCAAAATCACAAAACTGAAGGTGAGAGAATCCTTATTTCAAAATATTTAATTCCCATATCCCATTGTTTAATTCCCACCCTGCCACGCCATCACATCACCCACACCCCACTGCTCCTATCTGCACCGGCCGTGGCAGTACTTCACAATACTGTTAGCATGCAGAAGATATGAGGAAATGTCTGACAAGTTCCACATGTACATTTTCCATGTGTTGATTTTTCTCTCTTCTCACCCATTGACACATTCAGCCAGAGTATAGACAACCACAGTAGCAGAGGTCCCTGCATCTTCTGGGAGGAAAACATCATCCAGAGCAACGCAGAGCACACTCACTAACTGGTAAGTCAAACTTGTCAGGAGATGGTCAAAATGCACACATAGGCAGCAGACAACAGAGGGAGATACATAGTGTCTGCATCTCAAAGCAACCGGAGAGGAAAAACTAGCCTTACAACTATTCGAATTCTCAAAGGACATTTACTTTTACCAAACTATATCTGTGAATAGCAAAAGACAAAATATAACATAGCTAGGCTCATCATATCATTGTGTCTTCAGAACATTACATGTATTCCACCAACAGTTCCAGGCCTGGGAACTCGATCGTGGAATCGAGTGCCAGAGCAAGTCGAAATGTATCCACCTCTAGATTGCAATTATTTTTGTAGACTAAATCAAAAATTCCAATGAGAACAAACATGACAATGATGATCAAGAAGTGAGATTCAAATATCAGGATTGAGAATGCGTCCACTGTCCAACTTAGAATGTTTCTTTTCCATACATGAATTTGTCAAGTCCAACCAGCTGGTCATAGATGTCATAATTGTATGGTATGTCTTTTGGTCCATTAACATGATAGTGGACCTTACTTCAGGAAATGTTGTTGTGTCAATTTGATAGACGTTGCTACTAGGCAGTGGGGCCATAATAAGTTGAATGTGGGATCACTCATGATAATTTGTGGTAGACACTTCTGCAACAGTAGGGCCCACACTGCTTGTGCTCATCCTTTGTGCCTCAAATTGAGTGCATCACATGTGGCAGCCGAAATGTTAAGTTGCAAACTCACTTATCATTGTAGGTCCAATGATGTCCTCCTAGAGTCCAAGACACTCATTGACTTCTGCTACAAGGTTGGCTGTGACATCTGGTCGGGGACCACACACTGGGCAGGTGCGGGGCCATGGTAAGTAAACCCAGGAACAATGAACCTGAATGCTCATGCTCATGAAATGTGCCTTTAATCTCCGCTGTATGTTGTATGTGTTTCACATAACTGTTGTCCTGCATCACAATATGCCTACATATGGCATTGAACCATATACCAGATCACACCATGGTGGCTTGTGTAAGGATGTCACAAAACATATGACAAGTGAGTGTAGAATGGACATAAAAATAGTATATAGTGTCACATTAAGTGTACTAGACACAACTGGATCGTAATTCAATGATATGAAAACTCCCTAGCAGAATTCCAAAGGACAAAACAATTTGAAATTGGTGTGGATGATGCTCGCACTTATGCCAGTTCTGTACGTTTGTGATGGATGTATGGGCTGCCAAGGTGAATCTTCAGGAAGTCACATTTCAAAATCCCTTGGCTGAAAGGCCTAAACCATATCCAGTGTAGGCGTCAACCATTAAAGATTCACTACTTACCCACAATGTGGAATCCTAGTCAAATGTTGCACTCTGCTTGCCTCCTCTTCCACTGTATCCACCTATATAAGTGAGTGTATGATATATGAGGTAAGGATGTCTGCTGTACAAGACATCATCCGTTGTCAGCTTAGTTCTACCATGATGTAGGAAATGGATAATGGGAACAGAGGACACTCCAAGGATGAACATAACAAATGTGTGATCTCTCAATCCAAAATGAGCTTTGTGACTCCATTGTTAGGGAAGCACAAATGACACACAAAAGGTACCTGACTATTGCACATCTCACATATGAACACTGCAATGCAATGTTTGAACTGATGTGCAAATGTGAAACTGGTCAGCCTGTGGATGTACACTCCTTCCAACTTGTCAACAGACATCATACTCATGAGACATATTAGTCTTAACGGTGAAGGTGTAAGCAATGTAATGCGGTGGCGTCCTGATCATTTCTCCCCTTCCTTCCTATATCAGTAACCTTCTCATATACGTTTGTCTGTTGATGTGCCATCTCATTGATGTCAGTGCTGTGTGGAGGTACAGCTGCCAATTGCTGCATGTGAGCAGGGGCCCACATGTAAAGTCCATGAGGTAAACATGCTGCACATTGTCCAGGAATATCCTATCAATGGTCATTGAGAATGACATGTACATGTTAGCTCATAGCTACCATCTGGTGTACTGAAATATGGATATGTATGTCTCATCACAGCTGCTGACAGGATGAGACCAGTGCAGCGTAGAACACCATCCCGGGAATGCATGACATCCTGGCTGCAGCAGTGAAACCCTCTCGCACATGTACATCAGGTAAATGTGGTGTGAAGTGTTTCCCAATCAAAACCATGACAAACATCAAAATCCCCTTCTGCATAGAACCTGCAGTTGTTGTTGACAAAGTTTCATCCATATCATAAGTGTCAGATGTGCCTGTTTGTAAATTTGTAATGCAGATGATTGACATTGGTGTCACTTCCCTCTACAGCTGCTGGATCGGGGAACGCTTCGTCAACAAAACCTATGAGGATCATGGTTCAGCAGTTGACATCAGGGGAGATTGCAGAAGGACACAAAGCTGTGGATGGAGCTGGTAAGTTTGCTTTATCAGTGTGCATCTCCGTTTCACCCCTCAGTGCCATTGTGTGAGCTGTCACTTGTAGGGGTACCCAAACCAGGTCACATGTGCAACATCTGTTGATGCAAAGTACAGTAGAACCAACCCTTGTGTTGCACCACATCTCATACTAGGTCAATTACTTATCCTGTTGCAACCTCTGTGTTCCAGGTGATGATGATGATGAGGAGGATGGACCTTCCACCAGTGTTGGGCGGCGGGCAATCAGAGGTGAAAATCCACTGCTCCTACAGGCAGTGATGTCAGTTGCAAGTACTGCGCAAGAGGAGGAGGAGGAGGAAGTACCTGGGGAGGATGAAGTATCGGACGATAGTGACTGTCTGTTTATCCCCTCAGAGGATGAAGAATCTGATGCCATGGACAGTAATTTTCCCACATTGTCCACATTTAGCAAGGCCTCACACCCTCCGCCCAGCAAAGTGAGTCAGCCTCCTCCAATGAAAAAGATTGCCTGTCCACAGCATAGAGATAACCAGCCACAGCTCACCCACACACCAACACAGACCTCACTCCCTCACAGCCCTCACATCCGGGACAGACATGGTGGTTCCCCTACACACTCCTCCCCGTACAGTGTATACCAGGCATCATCTTCACCATCTGAGGGAAGTACCAACCCTGTTGTGGTGCAGGTATCCCCTGGGCACCATTCTCCTGTCCACAGGCTTCCACATGCCAACACCCCCCCTGCTGTTGGACCTGGCGGTCTCATCCATGCCAACCCCTGCAGAGAAGGCCTGCACATGGCCGTGGTGGCCAGTGGGAGCAGGACTTCTTCAAACAGCAGACAGATGTGAGGCAGGATATTCGTGCCATAGGGGCCCCCCTGTCAGACATGTCTGAGGCCCTGCACCAATTCACTCAGGTGGTGGACAGACAGACCCATGTTTTGGATAGGTTGGATAGAACTTGGCAAGACATGTCCAAGAATATCAGAGACATGATATCTTTCCAAAGGGAAGAGAGTTTAAGACACCATGCCTTGGCCATGAAGATGATGGACGGCATGATAAAAGTGATCCAAAGTCTCCCTTCACGGTCAATGCAGGGAGGGGAGCCATCACATCTGCCTGCAGCACATCACACCCACACACCTGTACCACAAACTGCACAGGACCACAGCAAGGGTAAACACCCACCACCGCACCCCATCCAGGCACTCCCCCCACCTGCACATCCACCACCCCCTGAACAGGCACTACCACCACCTGCACAACATCCCCCTGTCCATGCACATACACCAAGTGTACAGACACAATCCGCCCCTGCACATGAACTTCACCCTGTACAGGCACATGCACGAGACCAACCTGCACCTGGGCGTCAACCCAGACTTAATCCCTCACAGCGGTCATCACCCCCAAAATTACGAAGTCACAAGCACGATCCCCATTGATCACATCCCAGGAACTTTTTGACCAGTGTGAATATGTGTCACTAAAAAATAAATCTGTTCCCAAGTCAAAACTCTGTGGCGTATCATGTCCTGATAGGCTAATGATCAGCAAGTTAGATGGCGTAGAGATGAGAGGATGTATGTGTGTGTGTGACACATGTACAAGTGTAACCCCGTCATTGCAGCAAGCCGTCATGTGCGGAGCAGATGACTATCAAAATACATGGGCATATTTTGTACAAGACATTCACAATGAAGCCAAACAAGATAGAGAAAGTACGAATGAAAATAAGTTTATATGTAAAAAATATGTGGGGTTAGAAAAACAACAACAGTCCGTCTGGAAGGGAGAATGGAAAACAAATGATGTCCTTACTGCAGAAGGAGAAGGGAACTTGGATTGGGGTGGGGCAACATAAATATAACACGCCAGGGAGCGTCAGGGAAACCAGTCTATTTACAAGGGGAAAAGTAAATCATTGTCCACAAAGAAAAATCTGTCCAACTGTTCAAGTGTCCTTCGGGTCATCCTCTAGGACCACAATGTCCAGATCCTCTGAGTCCCATGCGTGCTCCTGGCTGGCCGGTGCATAAACAGGCACCACACGGGGTCGGGACACACGAGGAGTAGGGGGGGAAAGAGTGTGTGGCAACGGACAGGGGGAGATATTGACAGTGGTGTGGGAGGGATGTTGGGACACAACAGACGACATGGCTGCACTCAGGGAATTGAAACTGGCAGTGAGGGTGGCCAGAGCTCGTGCAATTTCCTCTCGCATCATGCGCACCTCTAGACACAATTGCAGCAAGATGCGAGAGGACATGTCTGGCTGACCCTCACATGCCCACATCAAGTCATCTGGTAGAGCCACAGACGGAACAACACAGGGAGGGTTTTGGGTAGCACGTGGGGGGTGTGGTGCCTCAGGTTCGGAGCCAATGTCGGTGTCGGCCTGGCAACTACGATGAGGGGGACAGATTGCAGGGGTTGCAGCTGGAGACCCCGATGGAATGGGGCCCTCTGGAGTTAGGGAGGGGCTAAAGGCAGGCCAAGATTGCGTAGTGGCCTGCCCCGGGGACACCTCGGCAATACTCATAGGTGAATGGTCCGTGGGAGAGTGGCTCTCCACCCCCCCCTGGCCAGAGGTGTCCAGTTCAATGTCCTCAGCCTCCACCCGGACCGTAGCACCAGAGTTGTCATCCTGGTCAGTCCGGGTGGGCGCAATCCCCATGCCTCCTGATGTTGAGAGTTCCGCCTCATCGTCCTCTTCCTCAGTACTGGAAAGAGGTCGTAGCCGCCGGCGCACCACAGATGTCCTGCTCCCAACCCGGTCCTCTTGGCCAGCAGAGTCCACTGAAATGTGAGACAAATCATTATGTAGCTGGTGTACACGTCAGGACAAGACACATATCAAGATGAGCCAAGGTCAGACTTTGTTCTCCTCTGATCACACTATAGAGTTGTCAGTGTTTATGAGCTTAAATTACGTGCATGTTCAATGTCATCTCCTGATTTGAGTCTGACTTGGACATCTCACAAGATTATTGTTGGTTTGCACGTCTGTACTGCCAACCCTCAGCTATGGCATTCTTGTGACCTGTGTGTCCTGTCACTGCTACATGGGCAGGTTCCACAACCCAGTCCACAAAAGGAGATCAGAGAGAGTCCAGATGAAATGGGAAAGGGCCTGTGATATGGAGTGTCTGCACTTTCACATCTGGACAAATGTTAGCTGCTGTGTAGCATTGGATGGGACAACACAAAGGCCGAATGGGGGTAACACATCCATATAGGGTCTAGCCAATTAGGTTTGCTAAGTTGTGAGTCTAAGCTTTTGATATCCTCTCACAAAAGCTGACAATCCAGTGCCACATATTGGCTTTGGAGACTGAGCAGGTAGTGCTGTGCACTGGTGAACAGTAGTGGCTCGTTGTTACAGCTACCTGTACATGGAAAATGGCATACAAGCTACTGGGGGTAAGACGTGTGTCTGTGGACACACTTTGCAACATTTGAAACACTTATGAGTGTGGCAAGGGTCTCAAAGTCTGTCTTGACTCCATGGCACATGATGATCTGTCTCAATCAGAACCCAAACTCTCCGAAAGCAATGTAAGTCAAAGCATCCAATTCCCATTGGCCTCACATACACACACTGGACAGTGTCTGTACCATTCCATATCCGATGCACACATCAGTTATGATTCCCTTGGTTCACTGTTAGTGGTGCTGGCAGTGCATATTTCATTAGTAATGCAACTGTGTGTCTCAAATCCCCAGTTTTCATGATGACACTACAACTCCCAGAATGCACTCTGCCCTGTACAGTTAATGTGCAAAAGTGAGCTTTTTGCTTCATGATGACTGCTGCATAGACACAGAATAGGTGACTGGAGGCATGGGACACAGAATGGTACAGCTCTGTCTGCACTCGCATCATACTTCAAGACACATTTTGCCTATAATGCACTTACCAGGGCTCTGCTGCTCTTGCTCCTCCAGCTGAGCATGGAGGGTCAGATGAGCTGCACGCAGGACCCTCCTGTACAGTGGCGAGAGGCGAGGTCGATGCACATGGTGCTGGGAAGACTGCCCAGTAGCTCTTCAGCCTTGATCCGGGCCCAGCGTTTCAGGTCCTCCCAGCGCTTGCGGCATGCCCTCGCGTTCCTGGTGTGAACGCCCACTGTACTGCAGCGCTCACCAATTCTGGCCCATAATCTGGCACGCACTGCATTGCTCAGTTGTTCCTCTGGCCCCCCATATAGCTGAGGATATTTCAGTATCACCCCCTCAGCTAGGGATGTCTAATTCCCTTTCACTGAAAGGGGGTGCTTTCTCTTCATAACCCTCAGCCATTTTGAGGGAAATAAGATTGATGAGAGCAGCAGGATGTCAAAGGATCTGATCTGTGAGAGAGGATGACTCAGAATGAACACAAAATGGCTGTCAACAACTTCCTGTGATGTATTTCCTGTCTGAAATTATGGGTTCCGGTTACGTTTCGGAGTTTACGGCCCGAAAACGTACTTTCCACATACGGAGAGTACTCTGCGCATGCACGGAGTACTTTCCGCATACGCAGAGTACTCTGCGCATGCGCGGAGTACCTTCCGCATGCGTAGAGTACTCTGCGCATGCGCGGAGAACGCTACGCATGCGCAGAGTACGCTACTGTGCCGGAATGTGCGAAATCAACCAGGAACCCATTATTTCATACAAGAAGTGACAGACAAGTAGTAGGAGACAGGAAATACATCACAGGAAGTAGTTGTCAGCCATTTTGTGTTCATTCTGATTCATCCACAATCACAGAACAAAACCACTGCCATCCGGTTATTCTGTAGCAGAGAAACCTGAAATGACAGTGTAAGATGAATTCATAGACATGAAACAAAAGGGGGAACAGACCATGTTATGAGATTTGGGCTGGGACAAGGGGGGGGGCTGGCACAACATCACCCCCCAGTTTACTTTTCAACTGCATTGCATTATGGTACATGTAGTCCATATTTAGTGATCAACACAAGAGTTGGCTGTTGTGTTACAGTGTATTAGGGGGTAGCAGTGCTGTGCATCCCAGACACATAGTGGCAGATTCAGCCACAACATCATCACTCACGTTGTGGGCCCAACATTATTGGTGTATGTAACTCACTTGGGGCCCAAATATCAAAAATGCTATAGTTATGCACTTGTTAGATACAGACACCCATTGTCAAAAGGTACGAGAGGGTCTCTCAGAACATGTACATCTCATCCTCAGCTTCAATAAATTCCTTGGGAAATCCACTACACTGATTGCTGACATTGGCACATGACCTGCTGCATGGTCAATATTTTACTCATGTCAACAGTTGTGGTTGACATACAGTTAGTGTGGTTTGCAAAGTAGCCTCAGGATGGAGTTTTTGGACAGAGTCGTAAATATCCATTTTTCATCATTGACAACAGACAGCAAACCACATTTTGTCCATGACACAACAGGTTGCTCACGTGAAAAACGTGGCAACCAGCTGATCACGGACTTGCATACCCTGACCTCGGTTATGTGCAATGGCCCGGTTGCCCGGATTCAGAGCTAGCCGAGGTTCAAGAGGTATGTGTAAGCCATGCGTTAAAGCGATATTGTGCAAGACACAACAGGCCATAATGATCTTGCACACAACTTCAGGGGAGTACGTCAGCACACCCCTGTACGGCTGAGACATCTGAAACGCGACTTCAACAGACCAAAAGTGCGCTCTATGATGGCTCGAGTTCGTATGTGTGCCCGATTGTACCTACGCTGAGGTACAGTGGTTGGATGTCTGTAAGGTGTAAGAAGTTGAGGGGAGAGTGCATACACAGCATCGCCTGAGGAGGGAAGATAGGGCAATAGGTTACATTTCCATCTAAAATTTGAACAGAACATGATCTTTACTCAGTACATGCAGTGTCTGTTGTGACCGTGTATGTGGCTTGGGGATTCTTATTGTAGAATGGTTGTTGATATAAGGTGGCATTCATTCATTACTGGGCTTCTTGACAGGCCCCTTGCACCACCAGTGCGTCACTTTTCATATGTGAGAACGTGACGTACCGCAGCGCAAGGGGCTTGTAAATGAGCTCTTTCATAAGCACACATCACTCTTTTTCAGTGCTTGGTACTTACCCAGTAACCACATGTTGCCAAATTCTCCCGCAGCCATCCGCCGGGCAAGAGGTGACATGCGGAATACGAAGCTGTCATGGGTACTGCCTGGAAATGCTGCATGCACATCTATGAATCTCCCACTGGCATCACAGACAGCCTGCACATTGATGGAATACCATCGGTGTCTGTTGAAGTATATGTGTGCAATGTGGCGGGGTGGCTGAAGGGCCACATGGGTACAGTCAATTGCACCCAGCACACGTGGGAAGCGGGAAATGGGGAAAAAATCCCTAGCTGCCCTTTGTCTGCTGGCCAGTGTATGGGGCATCCCTATGTGAAGGTGGGCTCTAGAATTGATGCAGCTCAATACCTGATGCAAGCACCGCGACTGGCTAGCCTGGGAGATGCCCACGACATCACTGGTGACCCTTTGGAATGACCCAGTCGCAAAGAAATGGAGAACAGAAAGGACCTTCAGATAGGCTGGAATGGCATGGGAGGAGCAGGTAGCAGAGTCAAGTTCCTCCTCCGAATCACATACCATCTCCAAGATGACTTCTGGAGGGAAGCGGTATCTGGCCCTTACATCTTGGGTGGACATCCCAAATATGTTGATCCTCTGTCTGAAGATCCTCTCTCTTCTCCTCCTCCTCCTCAAGTCTTCTTGCCGCATGGCAAGGGGCAGAGCAACAAATACATTCAGCGACATGTTGAAAGTGTTTCTGTGTGTCTGCTCTGCTTTCATATGTGCTGCATGGCTGGGATTGGCTGCAGTGTGTCAGCTGATGCATCAAGGGGGATGGTAGACACTTGGACAGGTGTTTAGCATTGAGGTAATGCTCAAACAGCCAAAATGCGGATATTCCGGCCCGGAAGCGGAGTCTCCGGCCCACAAGCGGAGAGTCCGAGCCGGAGGCGGAGATTCCGCCATTGGGCCGGAATCTCCGCCACGGTGCCGTAAACTCCGGCCCGAGTGCGGACATAAAGTTAGGATGAGTAAGTTCATTCTGTGAATACCAAATACCAAAATGAGTAAGTTCATTCTGTGAATACCAAAATGAGTAAGTGCATTCTGTGAATACCAAAATGGAAGTAAGTTTAGGATTTTGTAGTAAGTTAGTTCTGTGAATCGGGCCCAGTGTGTGTATATGTACATTTGTAGTATACCGCATAATTTTAGGTGTTTGTTTAAAATTTGAAGTGGAGTCTGTTAAGTTTTAAGGTGTACATGGACATCTGTCACAAGTATGTCTCTACTTGTATATGTATTTTCATATGTCTTATGCATTTGAAGGTGCATGATGTATAACAAAGAGGTGTTGTTGCTTTTTATGTGGTAGGCTCAACACTGTGAGTAGTAGTAGAATGGTGAAGATGCAGCATAATAGTGTGGTTTAAAAGATGTTGAGATCAGGTATTAGTGACTACGCTACTTTTTATAAGTCTCTAGAGAGGTACAGTTGAAATATGCCACATAACTTTTGGTGTTTACTTTAAATTTGAAGTTTGTTCTGTGAATTTTTGAGGTGTGCATAGTGTTGTGGTAGAGACATATGCATGCATGCTTTCAGGATGTTGTACTTTTTCACTCATTCAGGCACTACCACAGTACTACTCCAATGTCCCAGGCAGTACCCATGCACTTATAAAATCACCCAGGCAGTTCCTGTGTACTCTTGTAATCCCCAGATATTATCCCTCAACTTATTCAAACACCCAGGCATTATGTATGTGCTCCTAAATCCCCCAGACATTATCTTTGCACTCATGTAATCACCAATGCATTAGCTATACAATGATCCAATCACCCAGGCACTATTCTTGCACTCCTCCAATCACTCAGGCACTACTGCAGTACTACTTCAATCACCCAGGCACTACACATACACTTATACAATTACCTAGGCACTTCCTATGGATCCTGTAATCTCCCAGATATTACCCCTGCAATCATGGAATCACCAGGCATTACCTATGTACTCCTCTAATCTCCCAGACATAAATTCTGCAATCATGCAGTCACCAATGCATTAGCTATACACTGGTTCAATCACCCAGGCAATACCGTTGCACTCCACCAATCACCCCCTCAGGATCTATGCACTCTTCCAATCACTTAGCCAGTGCCAATGCACTTACAAAATAACCCATGCACTACCTCTACACTCTTCCAATCACTGAGGCACTACCACAGTATTACTCCTATCACCCAGGCAGTACCAATGCACTTATAAAATCACCCAGGCACTTTCTATGTACTCCTGTAGTCCCCAGATATTACCTCTGAGCTCATGCAATCACCAATGCATTAGCTACACATTGGTTCAATCACACAGGCAATACCCTTGCACTCCTCCAATTACCTTTTCACAATCTATGCACTCGTCCTATCACTTAGCCAGTGCCCATGCACTTATTAAAAAAAAAGGCACTACTTTTACACTCCGCCAATCACTGAGGCACTACCACAATAGTACTCTAATCACCTAGGCAGTATTGATGCACTTATAAAATCACCCAGGTACTTCCTATGTACTCTTATAATGCTCAGATATTATCCCTTAACTCATGAATCACCCAGACAATACCTATGTACTCCTGCAATCCCTTAGACATTACCTCTGCACTCATGCAATCACCAGTGCATTAGCTATACAGTGGTTCAATCACCCAGGCACTACCCTTACACTCTTCCAATCAGCCTCTCAGAATCTATGCACTCGTCCAAACATTTAGCCAGTACCCATGCACTTATAAAATCACCCAGGCACTATCTTTGCACTCCTCCAATCATTCAGGCATTCCCTCAGTACTCCTGCAATCACCCAAGCAGTACTCATGCACTTATAAAATCACCCACTCACTTGGTATGTACTCCAGTAATCCTCCAGATGTTACCCCTGTAGTCATGGACTCACCCAGGCACTAGTTATGTACTACCCCTGCAGTCATAGAATCATGCAGAGTCTACCTATGCACTTATGTAATAACCCAGGCACTAGCCTTGCAGTCATACAATCACCCAGGCCGTACTGTTGTACTTATCTATTCACCTAGGCACTACTCCATGACGCATCTATGCCTTCAGGTGCTATTTAAACACTTATCCATGCACTCAACCTCTATGTGTGCACTTATGCAATTAGGCAGTCACTATCCATCTTCTCCTGCAATTACCCAGTGACTACCCTTGCACTCATACAATCACCCAAGCACTACCCATGGAGTTATGCAATCACTGAGGCAGATCTATTAGATGTTTCAGTTGTAGGTTTCACTATATTCCAGAAATATTGTTTATATATTTCTTTTAGATATGATGATGATTTGAAAAGGTAGAGACATATGCATGATTGCTTTTAACAATATGGAGAGACTTATGGTTGAGTCATGTAATAGTCTGCTGCTTTATATTTGGCTAGGCGCAACACTCATGCAGTTATAAAAAAAACCTAAGTACTACCCATGCAGTCTTCAAATGATCCAGGCACTACATATGCACTGCTGTAATCACTTAGACATTACTGCTGCACTCATGCAATCACTAAGGTATTACCCATGCACTCTTTGAATCATGTAGTCATTCCTCATGCACTTATATGATCACCCAGGCACTACTGTTGCACTCCTTCTATCACGGAGGCACGACCCTTGTACTTATGTAATCACTCAGCCAGTAGTCATGCTATTATGAATTTCACCTAGGCACTACCTTTGAACTTATCTATTCACTCAGGCACTACCTTAGTAGTCCTGTAATCACCCAAGA
The DNA here is from genome assembly GCA_963921515.1 of Calotriton arnoldi. NCBI lineage: Eukaryota > Metazoa > Chordata > Amphibia > Caudata > Salamandridae > Calotriton > Calotriton arnoldi. The sequence continues at coordinate 423,734 of CAWUFW010004513.1, forward strand.
AGTACCCCTGCAGTTATAAAATCACCCAGTCACTTCCTATGTAGTCATGTAAATCCCGAGATATTACCTCTGTAGTCATGCAATCACCCAGGCGTTACCTGTGTACTCCTTTAATCCCTGAGACGTTACCCCTGTACTCATGTAATCACCAATGCATTAGCTATACAGTGCTTTAATCACCCTGGCACTATCCTTGTACTCTTTCAATCACGGATGCACTACTGTTGTACTTATGTGATCACTCAGCCAGTACTCATGCACTTATAAAATCACCCAGCCACTACCCATGCACATATAAAATCACCTAGACACTACCCTTGCACTCCTCCAATCACCCAGGCACTACCTGTGCACTGAAGTTCTTGAAATATACCATATGTTTTTAGATCTCTACTTGAAATGAAAAGTGCAGCTTTTTAAGTGTTAAGGTGTGCATTATCTTGTGACTGAGGTATGTTTGTATTTGCAGATGTATTTTTATATGTGTTATGTATGTAAAGATGGTTGATGTATAAAATACAGGTATATATCTATTTCTATGTTTCTTTTACATATGATGGTACTAGGGAGAGGTAGAGACTCATGCATCCATGATTTTTAAAATATGGGTTGACTATACAATAGAGATATGTGAAGGAATGTTGCTTTGTATTTTGGTAGGCTGTACATCTGAGTAGTAGTAATAGGATGGTTATGTAGCAGGAGCAGTAAAGTGATGTTTAATATATGTTGGGTGAGGAATTACTGATTATGGTGGTTTAAAAGAGTCTATGTAAAACTTTATTTGATGTATGCCAGATAAATCTAGGTGTCTGTTCGAAATGTTAAGAGTAGTGTGTCAAGTTTTATGGTCTGCATCGTCATGTGATTGAGGAATTTCCTAGTTGCATATGTATTCTCATATGTGTTATGCTTCTCAAGATGCTTCATGTATAAAAGAGAGATATATTTTTTTATGTATGTTTCTATTATAAATGGTAGGAATAGTAAAAGGTAGAGACACATGCATACATGCCTTTATGAATATGGTAAGTTTTATATCAGAGCTATTCGTTGGTTTGATGTTTTCTATTTGGGTAGGCCCAATACCCTAAGCCAGTGGTTCCCAATCTGTGCGCCGTGGCACCCCAGTGCGCCATGAAAAGTAGCCAGGGGCGCCGTGCACCAAGCACACAGATTGGGAACCGGAAGCCTTCAGTGTACAGCAGTGCACTCTTGACCTGTATTTTTGTGAGCTGAGAATTCTATGAAGTTTCGGCAATTAAATAACACAAGCACAAACCATTAAAAATGCTGATGCTTTTTGCTTTTTCCTGCTTTTGTGTTCAGATGTCACATACTCTTATGTATGTGCTTGCATGCATTCCTCAATAGATAAACAGATGTTTAGTTGGGCCCCCGCTTCCACGCAGCATGCTGAATGTTCCAGAAACCTATTTTAAGGACACCAACCTTTCCATAGTGAGGCACGGCTGCAAAGACCAGTGTTTGCCCCATGTGAAAATGTAATCTGTTCAAATATCTTTTGCAGAGTCTTCTAAATAAATTCTGCCAAAATCTGGGCCGTACGTAAACCGGCTTCTCTGAAAAATCAACATGCATTTGAGGGGCAAGGATTCATTTTTGTGGGAGATGTTAACATAATATGGAGATTTTGGTAGTCTGTTTTGCAATATGCTTTTGTAAAGTTTGTTTCTGTGGTCTGTTTCCATGTGCTACTCCTACAGTCTGTTTTCACATGCTACTCTGGAAAGCAGCATAAGTGACTTATTTAATTGTGGCTAGCTCATCTAATGGCCTCAAAGTGTGAGAAGAGGGTGGCAAGGCCGTGGATAGTTTTTTGGCAATATTGTCGTTCCTAGCTGTGGTTCTAGTATCAGTGCTAGTGCTGGCAGTCTTACTAGTACCCAAGAAAGCCACACTAGTAAAGTCTGGACTTTCATATTTATCTGTAGGATTTGCATGGCACCTCCAATTGGATCCCTTTTGTTATCACCACCACTACATTCCATTCTTCCAGAATTTCACATGCCTCATCAAACAACCTGCACCAGCACACTATTCAGCCGGGAAGCCATATTTTCCCCATCTTTGCAAACAATGCAGTTTGTTGCATACTTCAACATACGTTAGTGACAGAGCACCACACACGCATGAACACATACATGCAAAGTCTGGTGTAAAAGCAATAGTTCTTCAAAACTCATTTGTGAGTCAAATGACTACATGCAAGTACTACCTAAAAGGTCTTACTGCGACCTGTCACGCACATCATAGCCTACCATTGACACACTTTCACAGACTCCATGATTTTAATACCTTCATCGGCTTCATCCCAATTATTTTCAGGGAGAAAAATGAAAGTACCCCATAGGCTGTGCTTACATCCCCCCACTTGCCAAAAAAAAGTAACATAATAGGGAGCCACGGCCAACAGCCAATAGCTCAAGGGAGCCGGGGGTCAAAAAAGTTTGGGAACCACTGCCCTAAGCAGTTAGACAACGGTGAACCTGTACTAGAAAAGTGAACACCATGTTATAAACCACACTTTTGTGTTGCTATTTCAGTATTCTTCTACTACTTAGGATGTTGGGTGTAGTCAAATATAAAGCAGCAACATGAAGAGATGTCTCAGCTGTAAGTCTGCAATGACCCAGGTACTACCCATGCACTAAGCCACTATATGTACAGTTCTTCAATCAGTCAGGCACTACTCCGCCACTTATGCAATCAGTCAGGCACTCTCTCTGCACTCCTCCAATCACCCAGGCAGTACAGAAGCACTGATACATTCACGGAGCCACTACCGATGCTTTGATAGATGCACTCAGCCAGTTCCTCTGTACTCATGTAATCAACCAAGCACTACCCATGCAGTTTTCCAGTCATCCAGGCACAACCTTTGCACTCATGCAATCATCTAGGTACTACCTATGCATTGTTGCAATTAGTCAGGCAATACCCATGCATTCCTTGATGTACGAAGGCACCATCTGTGCATTGCTCTAATCACACAGGCATTATTTTAGCACTCATGCAATCACCCAGGTATTACGTATGCTGTTTTTCAATCACTCAGAGAGTACCCATGCGCTCTTGCAATCACCTAGGCACTATGCATGCACTCATGCAATCACCCAAGTATTACCTATGCACTTCTTCAATCACTCAGGCAGTCCCCTAATTTCAGAAGCACTACCCCTGTATTCTGCTACTACTCAGGGTGTTGCACTTCTCCAATCACTTAGGCACTACTGCAGTACTATTCCAATCACCCAGGCAGTACACATGCACTTATAAAATCACCCAGGCACTTCCTATGTGCTCCTGTAATCTCTCAGATATTACCCTTGCAATCATAGAATCACCAGGCATGTACTCCTCTAATCCCCCAGACATAACATGCAATCACCAATGCATTAGCTATACACTGGTTCAATCACCCAGGCAATACCCTTGCACTCCTCCAATCAGCCTCTCAGCATCTATGCACTCCTCTAATCACTTAGCTAGTGCCATTGCACTTATAAAATCACCCAGGCACTACCTCTACACTCTTCCAATCACTGAGGCACTACCACAGTATTACTCCTATCACCCAGGCAGTACCAATGCACTTATAAAATCACCCAGGCACTTTCTATGTACTCCTGTAGTCCCCAGATATTACCTCTGAGCTCATGCAATCACCAATGCATTAGCTACACACTGGTTCAATCACCCAGGCAATACTCTTGCACTCCTCCAATTAACTTTTCACGATCTATGCACTCATTCAATCACTTAGCCAGTGCCCATGCACTTATAAAAATCCCCAGGCACTACTTTTACACTCCTCCAATCACTGAGGTACCACCACAATAGTACTCTAATCACCTAGGCAGTATCGATGCACTTATAAAATCACCCAGGTACGTCCTATGTACTCTTATAATGCCCAGATATTATCCCTTAACTCATGAATCACCCAGACATTACCTATGTACTCCTGCAATCCCTTAGACATTACCTCTGCACTCATGCAATCACCAGTGCATTAGCTATACAGTGGTTCAATCACCCAGGCACTACCCTTACACTCCTCCAATCAGCCGCTCAGAATCTATGCACTCGTCCAATCACTTAGCCACTGTCAATGCACTTATAAAATCACCCAGGAACTACCTCTATACTCTTCCAATCACTGAGGCACTACCACAGTATTACTCCTATGACCCAGGCAGTACCAATGCACTTAGAAAATCACCCAGGCACTTTCTATGTACTTCTGTAGTCCCCAGATATTACCTCTGAACTCATGCAATCACCAATGCATTAGCGACACAATGGTTCAATCACACAGGCTCCTCCAATTACCTTTTCACAATCTATGCACTTGTCCTATCATTTAGCCAGTGCCCATGCACTTATAAAATCCCCCAGACACTACTTTTACACTCCTCCAATCCCTGAGGCACTACCACAATAGTACTCTAATCACCTAGGCAGTATTGATGCACCTATAAAATCACCCAGGTACTTCCTATGTACTCTTATAATGTCCCAGATATTATCCCTTAACTCATGAATCACCCAGACATTACCTATGTACTCCTGTAATCCCTTAGACATTACCTCTGCACTCATGCAATCACCAGTGCATTAGCTATACAGTGGTTCAATCACCCAGGCACTATCCTTATACTCCTCCAATCAGCCTCTCAGGATCTATGCACTCGTCCAAACATTTAACCAGTGCCCATGCATTTATAAAATCACCCAGGCAGTACCTTTACAGTCTTCCAATCACTGAGGTAGTACCACAATAGTACTCTAATCACCTAGACAGTATCGATGCACTTATAAAATCACTGAGGCACTTTCTATGTACTCATGTAGTCCACCAGATATTACCCCTGAACTCATGCAATCACCAATGTATTAGCTATATACTCAGGCACTACCCTTGCAGTCCTACAATCACCCTGTCAGTATCTATGCACTCCTTCAATCACTCAGCCAGTACCTATATACTTATAAAATCACTCAGGCACTACCTATGCACTTATGCAATCACCCAGGCACTACCTTAGTACACCTGCAATCACCAAGGCACTACTCTTGTTCTCATACAATCACACAGGCACTATCTCTGCAGTCATGCATTCACTTGGATACTACCTCTGCACTCATGCAATTACCCAGGCATTATCCCTACACTCATGCAATCACCTAGGTATTATCCGTGCACTCATGCATTCAGACAGGCATTACGAAAGCAGTGCTTCAATCATCCAGCCACTATACATGCACTTATGTAATGACCCAGGCAGAACTCTTGCACTATGCAATCACTGAGGTACTATCTATGCATTGTTCCAATCAGTCAGGCACTATCCATGCATTCTTCAATATACCAAGGCAGCATCTGTGTGTTAGTCTAATCATGCTGGCATTGTCTTTGCACTCATATAATCACCCATGTATTACCTATGCAGTTCTTCAATCACTCAGACAGTACCCATGCACTCCTCCAATCACCCAGGCACTACCCATGCAGTTATGGAATCACACAAGCATTACCTATGCAGTACTTTAATCACTCAGGTAGTACTCATGCAGTCCTCTAATTTCATAGAAACTACCCCTACACTCATGTAATCACTCAAGCACTATGACTACATAGGGTGTTGGGCCTAGTGAAATATATAGCAGCAACCTTTCATATGTCTCTGGTGTAAGTCTCACAATGTTCTTAAAAACATGCATGCATATGTCTGTACTTTGTTAGTAGTATCATATATCAAAGAAACATACAAATAGATGTTTAGTTGTGTTTTATATGTGTACTATGTTCAGATGTATAAGACATATCACAATATATGTACAAGTTCAAACATATCTTAAACAGAAGACCATGGAGATGTTAAAAGTTGAGAGAGTGCACTTCATATTTCAAAGAGACACTTAGATTTATTTAGTGCACTTCAAGTGAAGTTTTCCAGAAAGTCTTACAAAGTATCATAATCACTAATTTGTCACCTAACATATGTTAAACATTACTTTTCTGCTGCTGCTGCTTTACTATTTTACTAGTAGTTAAGTATTGAACATAGTCAAAATAAATAAGTAAGAAGCAAGAGAAGTGCAGACAGAAGCAACAGAGGTGCAGAAGGAGGCAAGAGAAGTGTACAAACAGGCAAAAGAAATGCAGAAAGATCCAAGAGCAGTGCAGAAGGAACCAACAGAGGTGTAGAAGAAGGCAAGAGGGGGCAGAAGGAGCCAAGAGAGGTATAGAAATTTGGCAAGAGAGGTGTAGAAAGAAGCAACAGAGGTGCAGAAGAAGACAAGACAACTGCAGAAATAGGCAAGAGAGGTGCAGAAAAAGGGAACAGGGGTGCAGAAAAAGGCAAGATAAGTGCAGAAAGAGGGAAGAAGGATGAAGAAAGAGGTAAGAGGGTTGCAGAAAGGGTAACAGAAGTGCAGAAAGAAGCAAGAGTAGTGGAGAAAAAAGTAAGAGAGGTGCAGAAAGACGGAAGTGGGATAGAGAAAGAGCAAGAGAAGTGTAGAAAGAAGCAAGAGAGGTGTAGAAAGAGATAAGAGAGGTACAGAAAGAGGGGAGAGGGGTGCATAAAGAGGCAACAGAGGTGCACCAAGAGGGAAGAAGGGTGCAGAAAGAGGTAACAGGGGTACAGAAAAAAGCAACAGAGTTGCAGAAAGAAGCAAGAAAAGTTGAGAAGGAAGCAACAGAGATACACAAAGAGGTAAGACTGGTCCCGAAAGAGGCACCAGAGATGCAGAAAGATGGAAGAAGGGTGCAGAAAGAGGTAACAGGAGTACAGAAAGAGGCAACAGGGATGCAGAAAGAAGCAAGAGAGGTGCAGAAAGAAGCAAGAAAAGTGCAGAAAGAAGCAACAGAGGTGCACAAAGAGGCACAATGGGTGCACAAAGAGGCAAGAGAGTTGTAGAAACAGATAAAAGTAGTGCATAAACATTCAAGAGGGGTGTAGAAAGAGTGAAGAAAAGTGCAGAAAGAGAGAACAGGGGTGAAGAAAGAGAGAAGAGAGGTGTAGAAAGAAAGAAGAAGGATATAGAAAGGAGTAATAGTTAGGCATTGAGTATAGGTAAAAACAAAGCAGCAACCCTTCACATGTTTGTGCTGTAAGTTTCATTATCTTTTTGAAACCATGCATGTATGAGTCTGTGCTTTTGCTAGTATACTATATATAAAAAAGCATACAAATATATGTATACTTCTGTTTTATATGTAAATCATCTTCAAATGTATGACACATATGAGAATACATGTGCAAGTAGAGACATACCCCAATCACAACATTATGCAGGCCTTAAAAGTTGACAGACTGCACTTTAGATTTGATTTGGGTAGCAGTAAAGAAATCCTTTAGTTGTGCTCTGTGATTCAGTTGTATAGCTTGTGATTTCTTCTAATTGTAGGAATTATGCAGTGCCTGATATAGGTTTGAAGTGAAATTTAAAATATTTCTTTATTTATACATAATAATATTTGTATATAATTATTTTAATAATAGTAAATTATTTAACAAAACTATTTAAACTTTTCTTTTTTTCACATATTCTCCATAATTATTAAAAAAGTGCAAAAGAAAAGACAACGTAAAAAACAGTACTATTTAAAGGAGTGAGAAAAGCAAAATTAGATGAAGTACAACATGTGACATTGAAGAAAAAAACGTCTGGTAAGAGAACTAAAGAATTTGTTAAAAGACTTTTAAGGAATGTAATGAATTTTCAATATGGGGAAAAGAGAAAGAAAAGTTGTACAACCAATCAGAAGGAAACGAAAAAGGACAAATTAATGGAAAATCAGGTTATGGGAAAACAATCTATATTGAAAGAAGGATGAAAGAATATAAAGACATTAGGAAGAGAATGTATAAAAGTAGAGTACTACAAAATGTATTGAAAGATTGTAAAAATGTAAAGAAGACCAGCATTTTACAAGAAAAAACAACAGAGTGAAAGTGTGGTCGAAAAGGCTTTTGAATTGAAAAGAAGATTGTTTATATTAGTATTGAAGAGAATGAAGACATTGAATAAAACAATGCACTTTATGAAGGAGAAAAGTAAAAGAAAAAGACTGGTTAATAGAACTAACTTTTGCAAAAAAAATTCGGGTGAGTGGAAGCACACTTCTAGTACTGAACTTTTTTTTAATAAAGAAAGCTATTTTCAACAAAATACATTAGTTCATGCAGTTGATACCAGTGGTCGTTCTTATGAGGTTAGAAACGGTTGTCCAATTGAAAAAGAAAAGATGGTTCCTAGAAATGTGGAACAAGTAATAGCTGAAGAAGTTCAAGGGAGAGGAGTTGGCCTAACGGCTAGGGCAGTCGACCTCGAATCTGGGGTACTGGGTTCGAGTCTCGGCAACGACGCTGAACATCCTGTGATTCTGGGCAAATCACTTAATCTCCCCGTGCCTAACAAAAAAATTAATGTGTCCTCATGTAATGCAACTGGTGCTATGTACAGCGCTCTGATACCCGATTTGGGTCAAGTTCGCACTATATAAAACTCTGCAAAATAAAAAATTATAAAATAAGGGAGACGTACAGAAGCTCCAGTGTATAAGTGGGATTGTAGTAGTATTGGTAGTATACGACAGGAATCTATTGAAATATCACGAAATTTCTTACGAGATTATGGTAGAAAAAAAGTGTTAAACAAAAGATTAAGATGTTGCAAGGAGTAGATCCTTGTAAAGTGAGAAAATATACTAACTTGCAGGGTCATTCTCTGGCTTGTCTTTCTAGAAAAGTGTGTCGAAGTACTTTTCATTATTTAAGAATGTTAGCAGTACATCACTCAGAAATGCGGAAGTTAGTAAGAAGATTGTACTATGTGAAAAGTCCTGCATTATCTTTAAGTGAAATAAACACAGCTCTTTTGCATGGTTCGGTATTGGATGTAAAAAAAGTTTCTGATGATATAGAGTTTCGTTTCTTTGGTCCTCAAGAGGAGTGGAAACTCGAGATGTGGACATTGGACCATAAAAAACATGTGCAGCACCCGTACCATAAATTACCAAAAAATATCAGATACAGAACAGTTTTGTATGCAAATTCTCAAATATGCCCCCTGTCCAAAAGCACTTCTCCTCACAAGGGGATATAGAACAAAAAAACCAGATTGGAACTGCACCACAACAGATCAAAAAAGTCCATAGAGGATATACGTGCGATTAAGAACAATGACTTGAAATATCCAATGACTTACCATATGGGGAACAGCATGGTGGTGATTGCAATGTCTGGTTTCATGGCATTGACCATAACCCGGCGCATCCCTGGGGTGGTACACGGGAATTGGCACTGTGCCGTAGGCAAGCTGTTTGGATATGCCGTCTAAGATGTACTGAAATGGGACACAATACGGACGACGAAATGCATTATCATTTATAACAGGTCAGATTAGATCTTGAGTTCATCCCTATTTGTAGGTTTGGCCTACCTGTACTCATAAGTAAATGGACGATCATTGACAAATAAGTCAGTCTAGGTTATGTGTTCATCTTTGCCTGTCTGTTTATCCTATTTGTGTCAATGCTGTGCCAATTCACACCAGTGATCTTTATTACTGCCGTGATGGGATTCCTGACTGTTCAAATAATGAATTTCTGCTTAATCTTTTGCTGTCAACTTAAGCTGCCTATTTCTTTACCTATGCTTTTGCCTTTTCTTATTACCTCGTGGAGATTTTCTAACATAGATGAGTTTTTAAAGAATTGGATTTTGACATGTGGGTGAACACATCCCAGTTATTGGCATTACCCAGGGTTTCTTATATGCCTATGCATTTTGTGCGTAATGTGCATTAGGATTAGTTATCACCATCTTAAACGTCAGTGCTAGCTTTTGGCTAGTTATGACACTGTTTTGATTTGCAATACGCTTAGTTCGTCACTTGTACTGTTGCTCTTTTATCTTTTTACAATGTCTATATGCGGTCTTCTTAGTACAACACACCATTATTACTTCAGGACATTGGCATTATACCTTAGCCTTGCCAACTGCGGCGCTACTTTACATTTCCACGTGGGGACATCTTGTGGTTCGGTTCCCGTGTCCTGTTGGTTTTATATTATATCTCCCAAGTGGTTGAGCTTTACGGTCGGAGTCGGCATGTTATGAGGTGAATTTTTCCCAAATGGTAAAATGTGGGGTTTCAATTGGATTTGGTTCGGGTTTAAACACTTTAGTGGGTCTCTTTTTTAGATTTTGTGTATTCATTGACGGTTTTTGTGGCATGGACAATATGTTTTTCCATTTTCAATGCATGTCCAACATGGCGGACCTGTTACCTTGAGGCAATTGCTTGTTTCTCATTACGTTGGTGATCATGTGGTCACGTTGTGCGGTCCGTTTATGTAAAAGACGGACTGCAAACAGAGCTCATCTTGTTTGCGGTCGCTTTGAAGGATGAATCATGCTGGGCGGCATTCCGTCTGAAGTAAGTACTGTTATCGTCATTGTTCAATGGTCGGAAGAGCCACCGTTCATGCTCCGTGTTACGCTCCTAGCCAGCCCAATCATTTCTTGCATGTTTTAATTTGAGGTTGCCTGGGTGCGTACATGTTGATATGTAGTTGCCATAAGGTCATAGTCGTTGAAGTTTGGTACGCCATGACTTAGGCTCCAAGTTACGGGGTGAATGTTGACAAGTGCAATTCTTGCACAGTTTCTTACATGTTGTCCTTTTGGAGACGAGAATAAATGTACATTTTTAGTATTGTGTATTTATGTCCTGAAACACAATTGATATGCCACTTCTTTAATATACATTGCAAGCTTCTCTATACTTGCGGTGTACTTTTCGCGGAGGTTACATGTCCGAGTTAGTACTGGTACATGACTTTATTTACTCTTTGCTTGTTTATGCTTGACGGGATAGTGCCAGATATCATTGTTTCGACCGACCGCGTTGGGCAATATGGGTATGAATGAAACATCTGTCTTTTCCAATAAATGATTGTCATCAATTTTTTTAATTTTTTTTTTATATATATATTCCCACTGATCGTGTATATATTGAAAGTTTCTTTCTATTAGCATTGTTGTTGGTGTGCAGGGTATACTTCCATGTCACTTTCTGACTGGGATCATTTACTGTAAACATCTTGTGATGAATTGTTTTTTATGTACTTGGAATTTACTAATTGCTTTTTTCTTTAAGTGACACATTGACCCGCATACATATAGGGGCCGATTCCGATCTCGGTCGGAGGCGCACCCAATACCATTCGGTCGGGAAAAAAGCCATGCGAAAGCCAGTTTCCCGACCGATCCGTACAGCACACCGAACGAGCAAGTACGATGCGCACAACAGCAAAAATTCCGGCCGAGCCGTACTCACCCAAACCAGGTCCTGTTCTCCGACCGAGGCGAATCCGGAAACGCCGAATCGAGTCGCACGGAAGGGAAAATGCAGCCCCGTCCGGCCGGACAAGTACGATGCGCTTTCCGTACGCGCCGAACCCGTCGCTACGCACGGCACGTCAAAGCATCCGGGAGAGGCGCACATAAGCTCCGAATCGCGCCACAACACGATCCACGGCTACGAGACGAACACAGCACAGACGAGGACGACGCGAAGCGACGAGGACGAAGCGAAGCGACGAGGACGAAGCCAAGCGACGAGGACGACGCGAAGCAACGAGAAGGACGAACGACACGAACCAACCATGAATCCCTTCGTCCCGATCATACCAATATTCTACATCTACTACCGGAACAGGCACGGACGCGTACGGCGCAGAAGGTAAGTCAGACACCAACCACAAAACACATACAACACGTACACGACACATCACACACATACACTGGGAATCTGAATATACTTGCAACAGCAGCACCATAGGGGCGGGATGCCCATCACCAATGCCACATATGCACACAGGGGCCTGAATGCGCGCCACCACCCCAACCCAGGGGGGCTGGATGCCAACCACCCTCAACCAGGGGGGCAGGATGCCTACCACTACTACCACCCTCACCCAGGGGGGCAGGATGCCTACCACTACTACCACCCTTAGCCAGGGTGGCAGGATGCCTACCACTACTACCACCCTTAGCCAGGGGGCAGGATGCCTACCACTACTACCACCCTTAGCCAGGGGGCAGGATGCCCACCACTACTACCACCCTTAGCCAGGGGGGCTGGATGCCTACCACTACTACCACCCTTAGCCAGGGGGCAGGATGCCCACCACTACTACCACCCTCACCCAGGGGGGCTGGATGCCTACCACTACTACCACCCTCACCCAGGGGTGGCAGGATGCCTACCACTACTACCACCCTTAGCCAGGGTGGCAGGATGCCTACCACTACTACCACCCTTAGCCAGGGGGCAGGATGCCCACCACTACTACCACCCTTAGCCAGGGGGGCTGGATGCCTACCACTACTACCACCCTTAGCCAGGGGGGCAGGATGCCCACCACTACTACCACCCTCACCCAGGGGGGCTGGATGCCTACCACTACTACCACCCTCACCCAGGGGTGGCAGGATGCCTACCACTACTACCACCCTTAGCCAGGGTGGCAGGATGCCTACCACTACTACCACCCTTAGCCAGGGGGGCAGGATGCCTACCACTACTACCACCCTTAGCCAGGGGGGCTGGATGCCTACCACTACTACCACCCTTAGCCAGGGGGCAGGATGCCCACCACTACTACCACCCTCACCCAGGGGGGCTGGATGCCTACCACTACTACCACCCTTAGCCAGGGTGGCAGGATGCCTACCACTACTACCACCCTCACCCAGGGGTGGCAGGATGCCTACCACTACTACCACCCTTAGCCAGGGGGGCTGGATGCCTACCACTACTACCACCCTTAGCCAGGGGGCAGGATGCCCACCACTACTACCACCCTCACCCAGGGGGGCTGGATGCCTACCACTACTACCACCCTTAGCCAGGGGGCAGGATGCCTACCACTACTACCACCCTCACCCAGGGGGGCAGGATGCCCACCACTACTACCACCCTTAGCCAGGGTGGCAGGATGCCTACCACTACTACCACCCTTAGCCAGGGGGCAGGATGCCTACCACTACTACCACCCTTAGCCAGGGGGCAGGATGCCTACCACTACTACCACCCCAACCCAGGGGGCTGGATGCCTACCACTACTACCACCCTTAGCCAGGGGGCAGGATGCCCACCACTACTACCACCCTCACCCACGGGGGCAGGATGCCTACCACTACTACCACCCTTAGCCAGGGGGCAGGATGCCCACCACTACTACCACCCTCACCCAGGGGGGCTGGATGCCTACCACTACTACCACCCTCACCCAGGGGTGGCAGGATGCCTACCACTACTACCACCCTTAGCCAGGGTGGCAGGATGCCTACCACTACTACCACCCTTAGCCAGGGGGCAGGATGCCTACCACTACTACCACCCTTAGCCAGGGGGCAGGATGCCCACCACTACTACCACCCTTAGCCAGGGGGGCTGGATGCCTACCACTACTACCACCCTTAGCCAGGGGGCAGGATGCCCACCACTACTACCACCCTCACCCAGGGGGGCTGGATGCCTACCACTACTACCACCCTCACCCAGGGGGCAGGATGCCTACCACTACTACCACCCTCACCCAGGGGGCAGGATGCCTACCACTACTACCACCCTTAGCCAGGGGGGCTGGATGCCTACCACTACTACCACCCTCACCCAGGGGGCAGGATGCCTACCACTACTACCACCCTTAGCCAGGGGGGCTGGATGCCTACCACTACTACCACCCCAACCCAGGGGGGCTGGATGCCTACCACTACTACCACCCTTAGCCAGGGGGCAGGATGCCCACCACTACTACCACCCTCACCCACGGGGGGCAGGATGCCTACCACTACTACCACCCTTAGCCAGGGTGGCAGGATGCCTACCACTACTACCACCCTTAGCCAGGGGGCAGGATGCCTACCACTACTACCACCCCAACCCAGGGGGCTGGATGCCTACCACTACTACCACCCTTAGCCAGGGGGGCTGGATGCCTACCACTACTACCACCCTTAGCCAGGGGGCAGGATGCCTACCACTACTACCACCCCAACCCAGGGGGGCTGGATGCCTACCACTACTACCACCCTTAGCCAGGGGGGCTGGATGCCTACCACTACTACCACCCTTAGCCAGGGGGGCTGGATGCCTACCACTACTACCACCCCCACTCATAGGATGGACAATGCATGACACAACAAGCACACCACAACCTAGGGAATGCAAGATTAAGACATCCCCCACCACCATGACAAGCGTGTGTAGGCTGTGTCAAATGCCTACAACACCGAACATGACTTTCAACATACAATGTGACCCCCTAGCACATGTGCCACACATATATGTGTGTGGCACCCACAATGCAAGCAGCCCATGACCATTGTGGCAATGGGGCCTAAACCCCCATCATCACAGTGACCAAAAGGTAAGTGTGGGGTCCATAGCTGAAGCACATTTTGACCATTGTGGCAATGGGGTCTAAACCCCCATCATCACAGTGACCAAAAGGCAAGTGTGGGGTCCATAGCTGAAGCACATTTTGACCATTGTGGCAATGGGGTCTACACCCTCATCATCACAGTGACCAAAAGGTAATTGTTGACAAAGAAAGAGCTGCAACTGCCAAACTGCATGGATCATTCCTGCTCACAGAACCAAAAACTCATCTGTGGCAAAGTAGTGTATGTGTCCCATTGCAACATAAATTGGGGGAGCCAAATACTGCAGTGCAAATGAAACATTCCTTTGGCCATGTGCAGACAAACAACACCCATGGGGGCTGAGACCGTCAACAGTCATCAATGACACAATGACAGAAGTGACCATCAGAATGCAGAACCACATATTTGCACCAATGGGCACACAAATGCAGATACCCTGTGGAGACAGCAGATGTGAGGTGAACAGATACCATACCATGGCAGCAATGGGACACACAAACCATGATCACTGTGCTGACCGATGACCTAGGAGTCCCAGGGACAGCAGGGGAAACACACCAAACAACATACAGCCAATGGCACACCCAAGATATGCCAATGCAGTGGTGCAGATGCACAAACACAAACAGGCAGACCAACACTGTCATCATACACAGCAGGTGAGGGGTGGGGGTGCCAGTGTCCCCAGGCAACCACACAACACATGAGGAGAGCTGAATACCAATCATACAGATGTGCATACACTGCCACACTAAGGTAACTCATGGATCCAAATCCCCTATGTGGGCAAGCAGGCATTGTCAGGTGAGAGGGAGCACAAAACACACATGTCACACAGGCACGTAGGAACAACAACTGACACAGCAAGTCACAGACACACCACAGCACCACCCCCAGGGCCCCCACAATGTGGTGACCCTGGGCTGAATAAAAATACCACTGTGATGACAAAGCTAAATGTCGTTCACACTATGAACCACAGTCAGGTGTCCTGAGCAACAAACTACCATCACACCTACACAAGCACAAATCAATCAGCATGGCCAGTAAGCCAAGGCCAACATGGAGGCAGGGGCCTAGCCGGGCAACAACTCTCATCTGCACACACTCAACACCACACCCCTCGACCTCCAACAATGTGCAGCAGTGAAGTACACATGCACTGGTGACATTGCACATGCACCCATGACTATTCCAGGGTGGTGGGTGGGAACCAAGGTGTAGAAACACATCACACATGGACACTCAACAAGACTCCTGAATGTCTGACACACTGCACACTACGCTGTACATGGACATGACGGCAATACCACACCGACCAATGGGATCCCAGCCACAGTCACACACCAATGAAGAAGCCAAGGTCACCCACAAAGAACACACATAGACAACTTCCAACATTGCAGCTCTGACCCTGAGGAGTGGCAGCAGTCACACACACAACATGTCACAATCACTGAAAGATAACACAAACTGGAAATCACATGACAGGGGCAAACAACAAGTGCCAAGGGGAAACCTGACTGTGACCCATCTGCGTCTGCACACAAACTCAGCCCTGACAGCAAACACACCTATGGGTGACACCCTGATGACCAGTAATGTGCCATGCACCCACATCACAGAGAACACAGGGAGAAGACTTTGGGGGAACATAGCTCAAGTCAGCAAGCATCACAAACAGGTACAACACTAGGGATCACAGCATGCGCAGATGAATGGAAGTGAACACACAGACATGCACATACAACACACACCTTGGGTGCAGGCAATGTCACACGTGTACACACTGCCATGAGGGGACTCCACTCCTGTGTGAGGAAAGCTGTGCCATATGTTGCCTCAGTAGGGCCCCATCATGTCAGCTGAGCACTTGGTCACACAATCAACAATTAGCACCAAATGAGGGCTCCCATCACATCAGCCTGGTCATGGATGTGCCAACGGAATCATCAGCACAGATCCAACACACTTGTATAGCAATGTTGCACTGACTACACGGATGAGTCCCTCCCCATTGATGCCCAAACCTGCATGTCCACTGGAGATGGCAACACGGTCAGGGAAGTAGACAAATGCAACGATGGCAGGCACAACAGATGTGCAGGGGTGGAAGCCACAGATATGAAATTGCCAATGTAAGTAGGAAACCCATTGCCAAATACTGAACACATGACACCCTCAGATGCTGCTATTGATGACATGGATACACCACATGATAGGACACATTCCCCCTGGACCACATGGGTTCCTGCACAGTAACACTTCATAATCATGAGACCAGATATCACCATCACTGCAGCAAGGGCATGGTTAGCTGCACCAACAACATGTACATCTGAAGCATGAGCACTAGAGAAAAGAAAGTTGCTTTATTCAGCATATGTGTTGAGGCCAAACGAAGTCCTGAAAAAAGAGCAAAGGCCAATGGCCAGTCCATTGTCAAAGTTCAAACAGGGTGACACTGGCAGATGTCACCCTACGCATGCCTGCACAATACCAGGGACAATCCACTAGGAGGGGCAACCGGGGGGCAGGCCAGGCACCGCAGGGACAGGATCAGGGCTCACCAGGGGGAGTCAGGGAAGGGGTGGTGGGTGCAGGAGAGCCACTGACAACTGCAGTGGAGGTGTCTGACATGGTGTGTGCCGGCACAACTGGGGGGCATGACACAGATGTCGTGGGTGCCGGCACAACTGCAGTGGACCCTGCAGATGGGGTGGACAGGTCCGCCACTGCAGTGCCCAAGTCAGACAGGGCGGTAGTGGACTCCACTGCAGTGCCTACCTCCAGGGGAGGAGAATGGGGAACAGGCAAGGTGGGTTGGACAGAGGGGGGGACACCCTCACCACATCAGTGGCACAGACAAGCGCAGCGGGGGTGTGGTGCTGGGAGAGCAAGTGGCAGGGGGAGAAGGCCGGAGCATCTTGGGGATGGTATATCTGTGGGTGGGGGAACCTGGGGCAGGGTGTGGTGGGGGCACCTGTGCAGTGGGGGCCTGAGGGATGGAGGACGGAGACCTTGTGCCTGAGCTGCAGGGTGGTGGCGGGGTCTTGCTCTTAGCACTCCGGGGGACTTGCGGGTGGGGGCCTCAGTCCGTCTGCGCCTGGGGGAGGGTGTCCGGGGGCGAGGGGCACTCTGCTCCGTGTGGGTGGGCTTCCTCTTCCCCCGGGATGCTGGAGCAGCTTCATCGGTGGGGAAGAGGCCGAGGTCACAGAGGAAGAGCTGCTGTGACTTTGGGGTTGCAGGTGAGGCAAGGGAGGGTGCTTTGGAGGGAGAGGGAACTGAGGACTGCGCAGTGCATGTGGATGCGTGTGTGTGTTCCAGGGCCCCATCCCCTGTGAGTCTGGCTTCAGTCCCCTGAATGTGCGTGCGTGTGCGTTTTGTCATTGGCGTGTGTGTCAGTGTGCTGGATGTGTGTGTGCTGGTGTGTGCCTGTGCCAGTGTGTGTGTGCCTGGGATGGGTAAGGTGCTGGGGAGTGTGGATGGAGCAGAGGCAGGAGGGGTGAGGGACCGTTTGAGGAGGGACACTGCTGCCGTCAGGGAGGAGTCCATGGACCTATTGCCCCTCTGTAGGTCAGACATGCCCGATGAGATGCCCTCCATGAACGACACCAGCTGAGTCAACAGCGCGGTGTGCGCATGGAGGACACTCAGCATGGCTGTCTGCCCTACATGGAGCTGGCGAAGGAGGTACACAGACTCCTCACTCAGGGCAGCAGGGGACACAGGGGCAGGGGGTGCGGTGCCTGGCCCAAAGGAGACACGCTCCCGGACATGGGAGCCTCCACGGACCTGGGGAATGGGAGCCGATGGGAGGGCGGTGGTGGTGCTGGTGGTGGCGGGGACAGCAACACTAGCTGGGGTGTGGTGGCTGCTGACACCCGCCTCCACAAGGGAGTCATCCTCCGAGTTGCTCTGGTCCTCAGCTGAGGTGGATGCTGCTGAGGACTCCTCGGTGTGGCTCCCCTCGCCCTCCGTGCCACTGGGTCCCTCCGACCACTCCTCGGCTGCTGACCCAGTCTGGCTCTCTGGCTCCTCCTGGTCCGTGGAGCTGTCCCCTTCCGTGGCCGTGGATGTATCTGCAAACAATGGGGAAACAGACAGACATCAGTCACCTGCACCAAACGCACACACCACTGTGAGCACAGCACATTACAGAGCAAGCCCTGGCATCATTAGTTGTACATTGCTAAAAGTGCCCTAATTGAACAGGAGAAGTCAATTGTCAGTCTGATGCCAAGCATGGCACTCACATCCCACATGGCCTTGCACCCATCTGTCTGGTGTCTGTTGGATTGCAACACCCCAGTGTTGACACATGCACCAAGTACACAGTAGTTGGACAGTGCAGAGGACACGGTGTGGACACATCACAGCTCTTGCCACTGAGTCAGTACAGGTTCACGGATGTAAGGGATGCCCAGAGTCAAATAGGAAATGCATGTGATGCATTCCAGCGACAGACACCATGATGCACCCATGTCCTGATAGCCAGCGCCACTATGGTGTGCATGTAGCACATGTCACTCCCCTGCAGGATCACCAATCAGTAGACACATGCCATGGCGGAGGCATGACTGCAAAGTCATACATCACTGTCTCAGTGATGTATGACTTTGCAGCCAGACAACAACACTCTGCACTGTGTCACAATAGTAGGTCATGGGGAATGCAAGTCCTGGAGCTGCACAAGTGCACATGTACATCCCCCCACAACACATCCTCTTAACCCTCATCTGTCCAGGTCATACCTATTGGACATATGGGAGACCTGTGACACTACCCTCTGAACCTGAGCCCCTCACACTCTGCTGTGCATGGGGAACAGCTGCCTGAACTTCACATTTACATGCCCCAGTCTGCATGGGCAGCTGATCAGACACCTATGTGTCACACAAGTATCGTCTC
The DNA here is from genome assembly GCA_963921515.1 of Calotriton arnoldi. Taxonomy (NCBI): domain Eukaryota; kingdom Metazoa; phylum Chordata; class Amphibia; order Caudata; family Salamandridae; genus Calotriton; species Calotriton arnoldi. Next base: position 443,137 of record CAWUFW010004513.1, read on the forward strand.
CTATGGTCACATCTCCAGTGGCATGCTGAGCCCCTACCAAGAAACTCCACAGCAGTCCTGGCGACTAATCCACAGCACACTGACACAGAGGCAGACACCTGAGGGGTCAAATCACTGTGCACAATGTGTCCTCTGATACACGGGAGTGGGAGTACAGAGTGTATTGTATGGCCTGGAGTAGGCATGACTGTCCAGCCCCACATGAATGAGGGATGAGCCCTGGACTGTAGGCAGCTGGCTAAGTATGTGTGACACACGTCATATACATACTCCTGGGGCCCAAACATTGTTCCCACCCGCAGCATGGGTGTGTGCCAGGTACCCCAGCCACATGTGGTGGATCAGCTCAGCAATTGGACCACAGATCAAAGTAACACGCTGAATACATGTCAGAATACAGGCATTGTGTAAGCAATGGACCCACCCATGATGCCCACCACAGAGTCAGGGAAACAGATGCTGTCTCCCACCTTGAGTCAAGCAAACTGCAAGGACACAGTCCTAAGTGACAGAATTCCCTGCATGTAAGGGCCACACCTGGGTATCAGATGAGGAGTGGGCAGTGCACAATAGAGGGACATGGCTCCTGGACAACATGACTGCTGTACTGTGGCAGTTCAACCTGGCCCGAGGAGGGCACATAACATGTTAGACAGAGTACACAGTGCAGTCTTTGACTCACCCCCTCCTTGCTGCTCTCTGGCCTTCAGCTGCCCATCCAGGTCTGGAAAGACCACCGCCAGGATCCTGAGCATGTGGGGGGTCAGGGTCCGTGTTCCGCCCCTCCTGCGAGGAGGCGACAGCTTCAGCTGGACCCGTGCAATCCTCCGGGTCCAGCCCCGAAGGTCCTGCCACCTCTTTTGGCAGTTGCGGATCCGGCGCTTGTAGACCCCCACGGACCGGACAGCCCGGACGATGTCCTTCCATATCTCATGCTTCCGATGGGCAGAAGCCTGTCAGGATGACAAAGTGATAAGGCCATTATTACACATGCAACATATCCGTGCATGACACAGTTGCATATACATGTCGCAATCACAGGGGCACATGGTGTACCCAGGCAGTGCACGGCTGCCCATGGACAGTTTTCCAGAAGTCACTACATGGTATCATAGCATGGGGAGTAAAACCCTGTTCAGAAGCACTGTCACTGCACCATACCTGTCCAGTGCAAGTCACTACACACTATGGGGGTGACAACTACTCAGTGAGCCTGCTAGCCAGTGGTGTGCTGACTCTCAGCCTTGCTAGTCAGACAAAATGCACATTCAGAAAGGCAGTGCACAGAACACTCACCTGCTCCCCTGGTGTCCCATACAGCTTGCTGTACTGTGGAAGTAGGCTGTCCAGCAGGGCCTGGTTCTCTTCAAGGCTGAAGGCTGGGGCTCTCTCCACAGTACGTGCCATTGCAGGGTCCAGAGGGGCAGAGACAGCAGCAGTGCAGTGGCAGATGTCGTCCTGGAGCATGTAGTGCAGGCAAGTGGGCTCTCAGGGGAACATGCAGCAATATATATGTGCTGGAGAGGCAGATACTGTCCCTTGTGTCCAAAGTGATAGGTCCAAGTCGTTTGCATCTTCTGAATCTGGCCAATCCATGGAATAGCAGCACCAAAACACGCCCACAGCATCCTTCAAAATTTCAACTTCATGACATACATGATTTTGCAACATTGTTGTGGGTGACCAACTGATTTTCCAGCAACCGACTCGTTCGAATATTCGAAAACGCGTCCGTTGCCAGGCAAGCCCATTGTCAATGGGTGCGCACCGATCGGTCCATTGAGGTACAACGCGCACAGGGGTACAACGCGTACCCGCACACATTGAATGCAATGGGCCGGCCGGAGGCACCGATCGGTCCATTGCAGTACAACGCGCACAGGGGTACAACGCGTACCCGCACACATTGAATGCAATGGGCCGGCCGGAGGCACCGATCGGTCCATTGCAGTACAACGCGCACAGGGGTACAACGCGTACCCGCACACATTGAATGCAATGGGCCGGCCGGAGGCACCGATCGGTCCATTGCAGTACAACGCGCACAGGGGTACAACGCGTACCCGCACACATTGAATGCAATGGGCCGGCCGGAGGCACCGATCGGTCCATTGCAGTACAACGCGCACAGGGGTACAACGCGTACCCGCACACATTGAATGCAATGGGCCGGCCGGAGGCACCGATCGGTCCATTGCAGTACAACGCGCACAGGGGTACAACGCGTACCCGCACACATTGAATGCAATGGGCCGGCCGGAGGCACCGATCGGTCCATTGCAGTACAACGCGCACAGGGGTACAACGCGTACCCGCACACATTGAATGCAATGGGCCGGCCGGAGGCACCGATCGGTCCATTGCAGTACAACGCGCACAGGGGTACAACGCGTACCCGCACACATTGAATGCAATGGGCCGGCCGGAGGCACCGATCGGTCCATTGCAGTACAACGCGCACAGGGGTACAACGCGTACCCGCACACATTGAATGCAATGGGCCGGCCGGAGGCACCGATCGGTCCATTGCAGTACAACGCGCACAGGGGTACAACGCGTGCCCGCACACATTGAATGCAATGGGCCGGCCGGAGGCACCGATCGGTCCATTGCAGTACAACGCGCACAGGGGTACAACGCGTACCCGCACACATTGAAAGCAATGGGCCGGCCGGAGGCACCGATCGGTCCATTGCAGTACAACGCGCACAGGGGTACAACGCGTACCCGCACACATTGAAAGCAATGGGCCGGCCGGAGGCACCGATCGGTCCATTGCTGTTCAACGCATCACTGTACATGTGACTGGCATATGTCAGCATGCCTGTCTCAGATGGACATATGCCAGCCACAGATAGCTCCCAGGGAGTGAGGGGCACACCTACATCACGACAGCCTGTCCAAACCTTATCATAAGGCATGTAAGGCTGCATTTCCTATTGTGTGTATGTTGGTGTACATGTTGTCCTGTGGGTGTCACCTGTGGGCAGCCACCCCCAGGCTGTGCACGTGTTAATGGGGACAGGATCCTGGGTGTTACGTGTACGTGACCACTGTGATGTGCAACTGTTCATATCTGTGCATGTGCCATGGTCACATTTCACAGTGGTGTTTGTGTATGTCATGTCACATACCCCGTGAGTCCCATGTGGGACGGTATGTTTGAGCCAGGGTGTCCCAGTGGCACAATAGTGATGGCCCTCCACAGTCTTTGTGCATGTAGTGTTTACAATGTCTCTGATTTCATGTGCACAATGGGAGACAGTCTCCACATCCACGTTGTGTGTGCATGGACTCTGATGTTGTGCGTGTGTGTCACAGACGTCCATGGCTCTCCTGCCATGGCAAGTGTGGCCACTACCTGTGGGGGTCATGTTTGTTTTGTTGTGGTGTACACATGATACTCCAGGTGATGCCAGTGTCCATGTGGCATTACAGGGTCCCTGGGAATGTGCCTGTCGTTGAGCTGTGGTGCCTGGGGCACATCTGTCCTCACATGTCACTGGGGGGTGACTGTGACACAGCATCATGATATCCAATGGGCCAACCTGGGACAAATTGATGCCACCTGTAGGACCGTGTTGACAGATGTTGGCCATGTATGTACCATACATGTCGTTCCGGTACTGCACACTTCATGTAGTTGTGCCTCATGATGATGTATGTTGGGATCTTGAGTGTGTTCAATGCCGCATATGTGGGGTGACTGACGATCTTGCTTACTTCTCCTCTGCACTGCAGGGCTCCTGCTGTCCATCGGCCATTCCCAGACCTGGCAACGATGGTGGAACGGGACAGCATCCGACGGTACCGCTTCACCAGGCAGCTGATTGAGGATTTGGCAGTGCAGTTGTCCCCACATTTGCAGCCTGGCCGGCCGTATCCTACAGCGCTGACCCCCAAGGTGAAGGTGATGGCAGCCCTACACTTCTTTGCCACCGGTACCTTCCAACATACTGTGGCGTCTGCTGGTGGGATGTCACAGACCATGTTCAGCCGTGTGCTCCGCGATTTCTTGGCGGCAATGTTGCTCTTCCTGAACCGGTACATCTATTTCCCTAGACTGCGACGACTCACTGACGTGAAGAGTGACTTTTATGCCCTGGGGAGGATGCCGCATGTCATTGGCTCCATTGATGGGACACATGTGGCTTTGGTACCACCACAGGCCCAGGAGCAGGCCTACAGGAACCGCAAGCACTACCACTCGGTCAATGCACTGGTGGTGTGTCTTGCAGACATGACCATCACACACGTGTGTGCCCGTTTCCCTGGTTCAGCACACGATGCCTTTGTGATGAGGAGTAGTCGCATCCCCAGGTTGATGGCACAGATGCAGAACCAGCGTGCCTGGCTTGTCGGTGTGTACTGACTTTGTGCCATTGTGTGTGATCTGATCTGTAGTATTCCGCCCACTTTTCCAAGTCAGCTGATGTGCACTTGTCTGTCCGTAGGTGACTCGGGATACCCCAACATGCCGTGGTTGCTGACACCCCTCAGGAACCCTGTGACACCTGCCCAGATGCGCTACAATGAGGCACATGGTCGGACCAGGAGAGTGATTGAGCGGACCTTTGGTCTCCTGAAGAGCCGCTTCCGCTGCCTGGACAAGACCGGAGGGTCCCTCCCATATGCCCCTGCGAAAGTGTGCAAGATTATCATCGTCTGCTGCATGCTCCACAACCTGGCAGTGCGGAAGGAGTTGCCTCTCATCCAGGATGACGATGACCAACATCCGCCACCTGTGGAGGATCCTGGCCTGGACCACGATGCCAGTGACGATGATGATGATGATGGTGATGGTGATGTCCGCACACAGCTCATCACCAACTTCTTTAGCTGAATGTGAGTATCCTGAGGTGTCATGTCAATGATGTGAGTTGGCATGATGTGTGGGTGGTGCTCTGGTGCTGTTGGAGTGTGTCCATGGGCTACTTGACTGGATGTGTGTTGCGATGTGTGGTGACAGGTGGGCTGTACTCCCCAACAGTGTTGACATGCTAACTTGGTTCTGGGTGGGTATCTTGTAACATGTATTGTGCATGAGTTTTGCTGTTCTGTCCTGTACTCCATTGCTTTTGACTGTGTGTCATTTCTGTCCTTCACAGGGTACTTTCAGATTCGTTTGGTCAACTGTGTCCACCGACAACGTGATTGCACATCCAGGCTGGTAGCTGTTGTGTCCCTACAGGTGATGTGCGCCACACCCATGGACTTCCTTCTGTCTACAGTTGTTGACTGTGTGCCCGCTACCAGGTGGGGTTACCTTGCATCTGTAGTGGTTACGGCATGTTGCTACTGTGTAATAAACCTGTGCTTCACTTAGTGATGTGCGTTGTCTGTGGTCACACATTTGACTGCCATTTGCTTACTGCACCTGTGGGCTACTTGACTACAACTGGGAATGGGTGTGGTGTCTGTGCATTGCACCGTCTTCCCTGGCAACATCAGTGTAGGCAATGAGTCAGATGGCCTAGGTGTGTATGTGTTGTGTAGCCCTGGTGGTGTGTCTCCCTCATATGTGTCACGTTGCCTGTACTCACATGCCTGTGTTGTCCTTGCTGTTGCAGTTCGCATACACAGTGTAATTTTGTTGTTCATCATCCCCATAACAGTACCCACGTTGGAATCACGACAGAGGCAAGTATGGTGTATTATTGTGTTTATTGTGATACATCTGTGATAATAGTGCATAGGATGGATTGTGCTGTACATGAATCTTGCAATCCCAAGTTCCTAGATGAATAGAAAGTCCAGGTAGACAGGATCCCCAGTATCGGGGCCACAGTTGTCTGACACATTGTTCCAACTTGTACTCCCCATGCAATGTGTGGGAGTAGTGTTGCCATCAACAGGGTGAACAGTCTGTGCACAAAGGCGAAAATCCAGAACAGGTTCAGGCTTCCTGGGAGTTGCGCTTGGCCATCAGCCTCTCACTTTCCCCTCCTCGGACGACCCCTCTTCTTGGGGGGGGGCCCTCAAGTGCAGGCTGCTGCGGTGCAGGGGACTCTCCGCCAGAGTCCTCCTCCCTCCCTGTGGCAGTTGCAGTTTGTTCGGTACCAGATGTTGTTGGCACACAGGGAGGTGTGGACTGGTTGCTGTTCATCTGGCGGAGGCATTGTAAAATGTCCCTGTGCACCGCCGTCATCTCATGTAGTACATCCCACTTGGACTCCACGCGGGTCATGTGGGAGTCCACACGTGACATGTGGGAGTCCACACGTGACATGTGTGACTCCACATGGGACATGTGGGAGTCCAAGCGGGCATGATGGGCAGCCTGCTGCTGTTTGATGTCTCTGAGGAGCCCCACTACCTGGCTGAGCTCTCCGGTGCTGGACTGGTACGCATCAGCTATGCGTACCAGTTGTGGGTCTTCATGCACACCAGCAACGTCTGCAAGCAGCGACCTCTGTCTCCCACCCCTCCCACCACCCCTGCTGACATGTGCAGTGTGTGCAGTTGCACGCACAGATAACCCTGGTCCACCTTGGGGGTTGGTGGTGGTGGTGGTGTCCATGGCCCCAGGTTGGTCCAGGGTCACTGCGCTGGTGTTGTTCCTTATTCTGTCCATGTCGGCAGGGATGGTATTCGTGGTGACAGTCGTTGGAGGGGTGGGTGCAGGGGTGCAGCTGGTGGACCTGCTGGTGCTGCAGCTGGTGGTCCTGCTGGTGCAGCATGTTGACTTGCACCGGATGTGCCAGGTTGTTCTTCATCGTCCGAGGAGGACAGAGGCTGTACGACGCCAGTGAGCTCGGCATCCTCTTGAGCCTGGGACTGGGACTCCTCAGCGTCTGCTGCTGTGTCCCTATCATCACCTGTTTTTGGGAGACACAAACAATGTATGTCATGTTTCTGCAGGCATCAGTGGTTGACACACCTGACAGTTGTGACTGTGCCTCGGGGTGCGGGCCTGTACATTGTATTGTCCTAAGTCGTCACAGTCAGGGGTTGATATTGGTGTGGCACATTGTCCTGCATTATTTGGGCATTTCTATGTATTCTCTGGGGTGTGAACATGGTCTGCATTGATTGTGTTTGGTTGACAGCCAGACCTCCTTCCCACCCACCCACCCACCCAGTCAGTTATCCCACCATGGAACGTGCTTGCATTGCAGGGAGTGTAAGTTGTCTCTCAGGATGTCAGTCAGAGGTGTCCTGCTGTTTGTTGGTGCACAGTTGGCAGCAGGGCCTTGTGCTCCCCGCAGCAGTAGCCAGTGTCAGCCATCTTGTGAGTCCTTCTCCACTCCCTGTGATGTGAGCATGGTTCAGGGTGGTGTTGATGGGCCAGTTGTGAGGCTGAGCAATGTCTGTGACTACGACTCCCATCATGCTATTGCCTCCACCCCCTTCCCAGCATGCCCATGCTTCCTTCCTTTTGACTCTGCTTCCCTGTGGGGTGGGCTGGCTGTGCTGACAGGATGGCTGGGAGTGTTGTCCTGGCAGTTGTTTGGCTAAGAGTCCCAAGAGTGTCCCTGTGCTTCACACAACATAACCCAGGGTGGTGGTGCTTTGTGGGATCTTGTGTTAGGATGGAGGGCATTGCATTCTACCAGGTGGGTACTGTGGAGTTTGTGTTGGGGGGGGGTGTGAGGGGAGGTGCTGGTGACTATGGTCAGTGCTGCAAGTCCCCCTTCCCACCCAGCCAGCCGGATATCCCACCATGGAACGTGCTTGCATTGCAGGGAGTGTAAGTTGTCTCTCAGGATGTCAGTCAGTGGTGTCCTGCTGTTTGTTGGTGCACAGTTGGCAGCAGGGCCTTGTGCTCCCCACAGCAGTAGCCAGTGTCAGCCATCTTGTGAGTCCTTCTCCACTCCCTGTGATGTGAGCATGGTTCAGGGTGGTGTTGATGGGCCAGTTGTGAGGCTGAGCAATGTCTGTGACTACGACTCCCATCATGCTATTGCCTCCACCCCCTTCCCAGCATGCCCATGCTTCCTTCCTTTTGACTCTGCTTCCCTGTGGGGTGGGCTGGCTGTGCTGACAGGATGGCTGGGAGTGTTGTCCTGGCAGTTGTTTGGCTAAGAGTCCCAAGAGTGTCCCTGTGCTTCACACAACATAACCCAGGGTGGTGGTGCTTTGTGGGATCTTGTGTTAGGATGGAGGGCATTGCATTCTACCAGGTGGGTACTGTGGAGTTTGTGTTGGGGGGGGGTGTGAGGGGAGGTGCTGGTGACTATGGTCAGTGCTGCAAGTCCCCCTTCCCACCCAGCCAGCCGGATATCCCACCATGGAACGTGCTTGCATTGCAGGGAGTGGAAGTTGTCTCTCAGGATGTCAGTCAGTGGTGTCCTGCTGTTGGTTGATGTGCAGTTCCCAGCATGCCCTTGTGCTCCCCACGACACAGCAACAGTGTCAGACATCTTTGATGGGCCTTTCTACTCTCTGTGGGATGTGCATGCGTGAGTGTGAGCTTGCTGGGCCATGTGGTGGGGGATGTAGAGCTGTGACTACGACTCCCATCATGCTATTGCCTCCACCCCCTTCCCAGCATGCCCATGCTTCCTTCCTTTTGACTCTGCTTCCCTGTGGGGTGGGCTGGCTGTGCTGACAGGATGGCTGGGAGTGTTGTCCTGGCAGTTGTTTGGCTAAGAGTCCCAAGAGTGTCCCTGTGCTTCACACAACATAACCCAGGGTGGTGGTGCTTTGTGGGATCTTGTGTTAGGATGGAGGGCATTGCATTCTACCAGGTGGGTACTGTGGAGTTTGTGTTGGGGGGGGGTGAGGGGAGGTGCTGGTGACTATGGTCAGTGCTGCAAGTCCCCCTTCCCACCCAGCCAGCCGGATATCCCACCATGGAACGTGCTTGCATTGCAGGGAGTGTAAGTTGTCTCTCAGGATGTCAGTCAGTGGTGTCCTGCTGTTTGTTGGTGCACAGTTGGCAGCAGGGCCTTGTGCTCCCCACAGCAGTAGCCAGTGTCAGCCATCTTGTGAGTCCTTCTCCACTCCCTGTGATGTGAGCATGGTTCAGGGTGGTGTTGATGGGACAGTTGTGAGGCTGAGCAATGTCTGTGACTACGACTCCCATCATGCTATTGCCTCCACCCCCTTCCCAGCATGCCCATGCTTCCTTCCTTTTGACTCTGCTTCCCTGTGGGGTGGGCTGGCTGTGCTGACAGGATGGCTGGGAGTGTTGTCCTGGCAGTTGTTTGGCTAAGAGTCCCAAGAGTGTCCCTGTGCTTCACACAACATAACCCAGGGTGGTGGTGCTTTGTGGGATCTTGTGTTAGGATGGAGGGCATTGCATTCTACCAGGTGGGTACTGTGGAGTTTGTGTTGGGGGGGGGTGTGAGGGGAGGTGCTGGTGACTATGGTCAGTGCTGCAAGTCCCCCTTCCCACCCAGCCAGCCAGCCAGATATCCCACCATGGAACGTGCTTGCATTGCAGGGAGTGTAAGTTGTCTCTCAGGATGTCAGTCAGTGGTGTCCTGCTGTTTGTTGGTGCACAGTTGGCAGCAGAGCCTTGTGCTCCCCACAGCAGTAGCCAGTGTCAGCCATCTTGTGAGTCCTTCTCCACTCCCTGTGATGTGAGCATGGTTCAGGGTGGTGTTGATGGGACAGTTGTGGGGGGGGGCAATATGTGTGAGTGCGACTCCCATGATGCTATTGGCTACACTGACTTGGCCAGCATACACAGAATTCCTTCCTTTGAGTGGTCTTCACTGTGTGTTGGTGTTGTTGTGGTGGCTACATGTGTGGATGTGTGTGTTAGTTCTATTTGTGCCACTGCCTAGCTGTAGTTGTGGTTGTGTTTGTACATGTGTTGGCACAGTTGGATGTGACTTTTTTGATGGCATGTGTTGTGTTTATCTGACTGACATACACATTTTGGGATGATTCTGTTCTAGTTGCTGTGTAATTGCTATGAGTGCATGGTTTGACTCTCCCCTTGACAGTGATGTGTGTGTTTTGTGGCAGTTTATTGTGTACATTTGTTGTGTACTCACCAGGCTCTGGGATGTCCTCTAGTCCATATACGCTCACTGGCGGAAGGATGGCCCGCACCTTCTCCTCCCAGGGCCTGAGGTATACTGGCTTGGCAGGAGGGCCACTGCCGGTGTATTGGCTCAGGTGGTAGTCTTTCTTGAGCAGCTCCCGGACCCTCCTGCGCACGTCATACCACCTGTTCTGGATGTCGGTCTTTGTGCGCCGACATGGTGATTGGGCGTTCACCCTGTTGATGATCCTCTCCCACATCTTGGTTTTCTGCGACATGGGGGTCTGTTGGACCAGAGTGCCAAACAGCTGTGGCTCCACCCTGAGGATCTCGTCTACCATGACTTCCAATTCACTATCTAGGAACTTGGGATTCTTCTTGGGGGGCATGGTGATGGGTGGTGATAGTGGGTGCTGTGTGTGTTGGTGTGCAGGTGAGGGTGTGTGGGTGTGTGTTGTGCTGGGTGTATGTGAGGTAGGTATTTGTTGGTGTGCTGCTGGTGTGTGGCTTGTGTGAGGGATGAGCTGTGGGTGTGTGGTTGCTTTCTCTTGGGTGCTGGCAGTGGAATGGCATTTGCAAAGGCTCATGGTAGTGATTTGTGTCCTTTATATAGGTGGAGTTGTTGGTGTGTCTTTGTTCTCTGTCCCCACCCCCCAGTATTTATTGGCTTGGTAATTGCTTGTTTGGCCTTTTTTGGTTGATTTTTCCTTTGTGCTGTTTGTGTATGTTGGAAACGTTCTTGTGACCGAGTCGGACCCTGCATTGGTCTCGTACGGTGTTTTCCGTTTCGTTCACGCTGTGTTTGTGCAGTTTTGTATGCTGCGTACGCGTCGGTCGCGGTGTATTGTGTTGCTTCGGCTCGGTTTTGTATGCGTGTCGGTCGTACGGCTTGTCCTCCGTCCGACTCGGTCGTGTTTTTCGCGCCTTGCATCGTACTTTGCAGGTTGGAGTTGGCGGGTACGATTCGGTCGGATTTGTTCCGGGTGCGTGTCGGTCGGTTGGATTCGCGTGTTTTTCCGGCCGGATTGCTATTTTCCGAGCGGGTCGGTCGGTCGGCTTGGTTTCCTGACGTGTCGGTCGGATTTATCGCGGCTTGCATCGTACTTGGCGTGTCGGGCGCCACTGGTACGTGTCGGTCGGTATTTTTTCCGGATCCGAGTCGGTCGGTGCTTTTTCCGGCCCGAATCGGAATCGACCCCATAGTCTTTTAAAAGGAATTTATTATATCTCCTTGTCCACAGGTGTACTAGTTAGGGTGGATAGTCTCCATCAGGATGTGCTAGTCCTATTTGTACTTGCGCGTTTATTATCGGTCTATGGCTATCATACCATGCGCTCCTCCAACCCTTATATAATTGGGCATTGGATCACACCGGACGATTTGAACAAGCTCGACTTGAATTACTTGTCTGAAGCTTAGAATTAGGTAGGTATCACAACTACATAGCGCAAGATATTTCCCTATTATATACAATGGTGGATACGCCACTGAACGTATATGACATGGTTTTCTGACTTGACTTCCACAGATGCCAAGCTACGATTTCTGTTCAAGATATTTCTTGGAATTAGGCCACAATCCATTGGATGGGCTGTTGCCGCATATTGACAGTGGTAGGTCTCTCCTCTTCTTACATATGGGGTATTTCATATTGGTGTTTAGGGTTCATTGATGGTCTTAGAATGGGGTGCACTGGGTTTTTTCAACCACCGTCACAATCCGTCGTCTTATTTCTTACAACATGGTTTCAGCTGTCTCTTAATCTTAGACTTTTTTCATTTTCCTTCTTCTTCCTTTGCTCTCTTTTAACATATGTATGTCAATATTATCTGTTATTCTGAAAAATATGTTTATGTTGTGTTTTTTTGTGCGTTATCTTGTGTATGGTTTTTAATGGGTCTTTTCAATATATGTAGATGGAAATATTTTACTTCATCGTTGTTAGAATGCTCTGTCTATGTAATATACATGTTGTGTGCATATATATGTGGTTGGTTATGTTTAATGTGTTTTGTAAATGTTTTGTATATATCATTTTAAATTCCAGCCCTGAAGAAGTCCTATTGTAAAAAGGACGAAACGTGTTGGCTGATGGTTTTGTATGAATTGAATAATAAAGAAGAGAAACACCATACATCTTGCATTAGCAGTGACTTTCTTCATTGAATTATGATTCCTCAATCTCTATGGATAATCCTCTATAGACTTTTTTGATCTGTTGTTGTGCAGCTCCACTCTGTTTTTTTTTTCCCTCAAGAGGAGTGTAGAGAAAGTGAGAGTTTGATAAGTGTAGGTGTTGAAGAAGAGGTGGAAGATAGTACTAGTGAGAAGTTTGCAGAAGAAATTACAAAGTTTAAGGAAGTTTCTTGTGAAAAACCAAACTATGTTTGTATTTGTTGTCGACGTACTCACTATAGAAGTCAAACTAGGAATGTTGATGTGTATTTAAAAAGTGAAAAGGAAAACAATGATAAGTGGGAGGAATTTGGTGCTTATTTGTTGGTAAAAGGTCGTTTTGAGTTGGGTAGTGATCAACGTATTTGTAAGTATTTTTACAACAAATTATAAGAGAACAAAATGCCGGCTAGAGCTGTACATAACAACCTAGAGTTGGTAGCTATTCCTCTGGAACTGGTAGATTTAAATACTTATGAGTCCATTCTTGTTCAATCTGTGCATCCGTTTCAGGCTATAGTTCGTATGGAGCCTAAAACAGGTAAGCTGCCTCCAACAGATTTAAAAAGAGGTTTAAAAGGGAGAGTTGTGTATTTACCTTTAGATTTTAAGAAAAATATTGAAACTGTTGGTATAGAGAGAGAGGAAAGTGAACCTGTAGTTATTCTAGTTAATGGTGTACCAACAAAGAGTCGGAAATATGGCAAGAGTTAGTAGATGTCACCAAACTTCCAAAGGCTACATTATATCTTGTACAAAACAATATTTATTATAAAAAAGTATATGTGGAAGAACAAGAATTATCTATAGAAGATGAAAGAGAAATTTCAACTGGCCAAATAGAAAAGGTGGACAACTCGAGGAGAGAAGAAATTTATGAACATTATAGTATACATCCTCTACATTCAAAAGAAGTCATAGGAAACACTATTGAATTATTCCAAATGAAGAAAGCGAAGGGAACTCCCATGAGTGTATGGGAAAAAGTTTAGAAGCCCGTTGTTTTCCACAGCTCTTCCCCACTGGAAAAGGTGGACGATATGATGAACGACCAGTACAGATTCCAGCTTCAGAATATCGTACAACAAGATTGTACTCAGAAGATCCAAGATTTCGACAGTGTATTCCATATTTATTTCATCTTCTGTTTGAAAGTGACTTGTCTGGACTTTCATATGCAGTGAACCACATATTAAAAAAGGGAGCTCATCTTAAACATCTTTCTGCAAAGGAATTTTTGGACAAAGTTCAATAAAGATACGATCATTTAGAATCTCAGTTAATTAATTTGATGGCGTGTCAAAGTGGTACTAATTAAGGGTGGGTGTAGTTCACGGCGTTGCACTACGTGACGCTACGTGAAGCGGTAAAGCAACTCCGCCGCGCTACGCGGAGCTACGCGAGCAGCGTAGTGCGATAGGAAAATGCTGTTAGCGGTGATTGCACAGTGCCGGATGCTTGTCCGCACTGTGCAATCATTGCAAACGGCATCATGCACAGTGCAAGCGGTCGTTTTCTGCCGCTCGAGTAGATTTTTACTCGAGCGGCAGCTTTCTCAACGCGAGCGGGCAGTTTCTCATCACGAGCGGTCGCAAGCATACGCGACCACTCGCAATGAGAAACCTGAACCCCCCCGCATTGAGAAATCTCGCCGGGAGGTTCATTTTCCACGCTCGCGCTCGCCAACTTGATGTTGCCGATCGCAAATGAGGAAAAATCTCGCCGGGATGTTGATTTTGCTCGCTCGCGGTCGCCAACTTGACGTTGAGGAATGCGAGTGAGCAAAAATGTCCGCTACACTACGCTTAGCGGATTTTCTCTGCACTCCGCGAGATCCGCGTAACGCGGAGTGCAGCAAACTCCGCAAACTCCGCGAGCGGAGCATAGTTCACCGCCCAGGGTTAGTACTAATGAGTATTGGTATCGTCGTCACGGAGAACTTGAATGTATGTTAAAGAACTTAGGAACCCCTACGTGGTTTGTTACGATTAGCTGTGCTGAATACGCATGGGACGATTTACTTGAATTTCTACGAGAAGCAAATTCAAATGTAAAAAACATTGAATTGAAGACAGCTGGAGAACTCTGTTCTTTGGATCCTGTAAATGTGTGCAGATATTTTAATCATAGGTTTCAAGCTATGATGTCTTTTATCTGCAATAGAAATAATCCACCTCTTGGAGAAGATATTGATTTCTTTTGGAGAAAGGAGTACCAAGCCATAGGTGCTCCTCATATACACATGCTATTGTGGATCAAGAATGCACCTAAATTTGGAACCGATTCTGATGAAACTGTTTTGTCTTTCATTGAAGACTATGTTACCTGTGCCATTCCAAAAAAGGAGGAGAAAACAGCTTAAGACAACAAGTTTTACGGTTTCAAAGTCATCGATGTGGAAAATATTGCCGACGAAAATACACGTCAAAGGGAAAATTTTATACAAAATGTTGTTTTGGATTCCCACGTCCAGTAATTTCAAGCGGAAGAGTCAACAGTTTCATGTCAGCAGTAAGGCATACTATAACTCAAAAATCTCCAAAGAATACTTACAACATAAACAGAAGTGAAGATTCAAAGTATATTAATGACTACAATCCAGTGATTTTGACAATGTGGAATGCAAACATGGATATCCAGTATGTTGCAGATAATTCAATTGCTGTTGCTCGTTATGTTACATCATATATAAGCAAATCTGAAAAGACGGAGTTGAAAGAAATGTGGGAAGAAATTTCACAAGAGAAGACTCTTAGTAACAAATTGTACAGCTTTAGTTTGAAAATGCTATCCCATCGAGAGATTGGATCCTATGAATGTTCGGATCGGTTGACCTCTGCAAGTTTATATTCAAAGTCAAGAGGAATCATTTGGGTAAGTCTAGGTCTTGCTGCAACAAGAAATCGAGTTTTTAAATCTGTACAATAAATTGAAAACTTAGCATTGAATGAACCAGAAAGTACAGATATTGTTAAAACAAATATGTTGGATGAATACGTGACGTTACAACGCGTTCCATTACAACGCTGTACGTTACATCGCAGTTATTACAACGCAAGTCGTTACAACGACTTGCGCTGGAGGGCGCTGGACTTAGGAATAGTTTGATTTACTATTCCAACTCCAGTCTACGTACAGTAGGGAAGGTGTTGGAATAGTAAATCTTACTATTCCTTAGTCTAGAGCGCCATCCAGCGCAAGTCGTTGTAATGACTTGCGTTGTAATGACTGCGATGTAAAAGCATCACTTGGTAACGACCGCGTTGTAAAGGTCGTTTCCCATGTTGGATACGTACTATCCCAAAAGAAGTCCACATCTGGAAAACATATGTCTCTATGAAGTACTACAACATTATATTTTTAAGAGAAATGTTACAGAAAATATAAATGAAGAAAAATATGCAGTAATTGGATGTTATGGATGTTTGGTAAAACATGCCAAAGGAAATCTTATTAATCACAGAAAACTCACTTGTGATACTCCAGATAAAAGGGAATTTTTCTATTTAGCACTTCTGCAACTCTTCAAGCCTTGGCGTACTGAAATGGAATTACTTGGAGATTTCGACTGCTATGAAGATTCTTTTAATGCATGTAAAGATAGTATTCAATGCACAATTTTTTCCAACTTATCTACAAATGTTAAATGAAGAGATTGAACAAGAAACTACTATTGCAGCTGAAATAGCTAGAGACAGTTCTCAAGATAGTCAAAGTTCTGCTCCTCTAAGTCAAGATCCATTAGGACAACCAATTCTTGAAAATGAAGCAGCCTTAGCCATGAATGAAGTAGAAACGGCAATGCAAGAAGCACAACAGGATATAATTGGGTTGGGAAACTTGGAAGACCAACTAAATTTTGAACAAATAGAAATATATCAGCAAGTGACACAACAGATACAGCATGGTTTATTGCATGAAAAAAAAGAGTGCAACTGCACATCATTTAAACCTATTCAAATGTATATCAGTGGTCAAGCTGGAACAGGAAAACGTTTCTTAAATAAAGCTTTTACCAGTTATCTACAGAAAACCACTGAATCACATTTATCTTGTGTTGTAACAGCTCCAACTGGGTTAGCGGCACACAACATTAAAGGGATTACATTACATCGTTTACTCGTGCCACCAGTGGAAATGAAAATAAGTTGGAATATCATAAACTATCTGGAGAAGCTTGTTATGAAGTCTCAAGAGTACTAAAGAAAATGAAACTTCTAATCATTGATGAGGTGAGCATGGTCTCAAACTTAATGCTTGCCTTTTTACATTTAAGATTGCAACAGATTTTAAAAACAGATTATGATGTTTTATTTGGAGGAAAACATATAATTGTATTTGGTGATCTACTACAACTGACTCCTGTGAAAGGACAACCAGTTTTTAAAACTCTTGTCCATGAAGATACTAGGAAATGTTTGGGAAGTATTGGAAATGTAAACATTTGGTCTCATTTTGAATATAAAGAACTTATTAAGAATATGCAACAAGCAAGTGATGAACACTATGGAAACATTCTTCAAGATATAAGAATTGGAGTTTTGACACAACATGGTAAAGAAGTTTTACAAAGTCGGCTACTAATGAATTTGTTTCCAAATGAAAACATTGCACCTGAAATAATGTACAAAAAAATTGGAGAAAAGAAGTCTATGGTTTGCCTAATGCCAACACTGCAAGAGTGTTCTACATTCAATTATGAACTTTTGAAACTGGAAAAACAACTAATAGTGAAAATGGAATCCATTGATCAAATGGAACACAGAGTTACTATTGTTCTCTCAGAGAAATTACAGTCAAAATTGGATTTTTGGAAAAGTCGGTGTCTAAGACTGCTGGTTTAGAAAAGACTTTATATGTATGTGAAAACTGTCGGGTAATTTTACGACGTAATTTGGATGTAGAAAAAGGTTTAGTAAACGGAGCAATGGGAAAAGTTGTTGATTTTGTTAATTATCAGAACAGAGGTGGAATTGAATTTTTGAAGATTAAATCTGATCAGATTGAAGAGGTAAAACAAATTGGATGGTGTACTCCTCGTTTTTTGCTTGTAAAAGACTTGTATGTTCGTAGAAAACAGTTTCCTCTTTCTTTAGCATATGCAGTGACCATTCATAAATCTCAAGGTTTAAGTGTAGACAGTGCTTTGGTAAATATTGGAAGTACAGTGTTTAAAGAGGGCATGGCATACGTTGCATTGTCTTGAGTAAGAACATTGTCTGGTTTGTATTTGATTGATTTTGATGAGAAAAAGATTAGTGCTGATGCAAATTGTGTACGAGAGTACAATCGCTTAAGAGGACTTTATGCTCCTAGCTTAGGTGAATATCCTGTATATGAGAAACGTGTAGTGTGTCCAAAACGGAAATATGACAAACATTCTACTGAGATTCAAAAAAAGAAAACAATTCAAGAGAATCATGAAGGTGCAAAGAAAATGAAAATGGACACTGTTGATGATATTGTAGGATACCAGTTAGAAAATAGTTCAGGTATCAACTGCTATGCTAATGTAATTGTGAATGTTGTGTTTTATCTGGAAGATCTTCATCTTGAAATTATGGAAAATCGAGAAAAAAGATTCTGATCTTTTCTACATAATGCTTTTCAAAAGTTGGTAACTGATAGAAGTAAAATCCATACTGCTTCTGGCATTCGGCATCTTTTGGATATATGTACTGGTTCTTCACAATTTACACTCAATATACAACAAGATGCACCAGAATTTCTTATGTTTATGCTTGGTGTATTGGAAGATGAAGGAATAGAAATTGAACATTTATTTGGACTAAGTTACAGATGGGATCATAAATGTGAAGAGTGTTCATTTTCTTCCACCACTGGAATAGACAATGAACGATTCATATACATGACAATACCATATTGCAAATCAGTATCTTTTAACAAATTAGCAAAAACAGCTAATCAAGATATGAAATGCTCTCATTGTAAATCAGAAATGTTGTCAACGTTATATATAGAAAGATTTGGAAAATATGTAATTTTAATGCTACAATGTTGTAGAGCAAATGTAAGAAAATTGGAAACAAAAATTAAAAAGTTTGTAGCAAGTCAACTATCAATTTCAGGAAGAACTTTTAAGGCTGTGGCTATTATTTTCCATGATGGACCTACTACAACATCTGGACACTATACTGTGTATTTAAAGTGCAATAAAGGATGGACACATTGCAATGATGCCCATTTGCAATTCAAATGTAGGTTGCCTTCGAATTACCAGATTCCTATCTGATATTTTTGATGCCAAAGTTTTGAAAACATAATTCGGCCTATTGGGAAGATGTAAACACAAATAAATGAGTTTATTTGGGATATTTTCAATGGAAATTGATTTGGAAACATTATTCGGCCTATTGGGAAGATGTGAAGAATTACTGTTTGGATTATTGTTTGAGCTAATTGTTATTGCATTTGCAAAATTGTGTTTGAAAGAAATAGTTTATATATGTGATCTTTATATTATATGCGATGTAAATGAGAATGTATATTTCAGAAATGTACTTCAGAGAAATAAATGATTTATTGAAGTGGAAAAATATAATTTAGAAACTGTAGATAGGTAAACAGATAGTTGAACTTGTTGTAAATATGTTCAACGCAGATTTTTTTTTTAACAATCTTATTGATTGTATTTTTTCCCCGCTGTTATATGATGATCTACATTGAAATCACTGTGAATGGTGAAATTCAGTAGAATCTGAGAACAGCAAAAAGGGAAACTGAATATGTTATGTAATTCTAAAATTATGTTGTGTTCTTAAAACTATAATATTATAAGCAATAACAGTTTTCTTCTTTTTACAGAAAGTAATACTAAAGCTTGAAAAGATTTTAAATTCAGTTGACAACAAAACTACTGTAAAATAGTTTCACTGAGTTTGGTATCTACTTTAGTAAAGAAGGTAAGATGAAATAATGTAATAAGCATAATAATATGAAGTAATGTTACAGTCACTTTTATTGCAGTCATCCATTTTTTC
Organism: Calotriton arnoldi; assembly: GCA_963921515.1. Taxonomy (NCBI): domain Eukaryota; kingdom Metazoa; phylum Chordata; class Amphibia; order Caudata; family Salamandridae; genus Calotriton; species Calotriton arnoldi. The sequence goes on from CAWUFW010004513.1 coordinate 462,251, forward strand.
AAGCACTACCCATGCACTCCTCCAGTCACCCAGGCACTACCCATGCACTCATGCAATCACTCAGGCACTCGCCATACAGTCTTCCAATCATCCAGACACTACCCGTACACTCATGCAATCACCCAGGTACTTCTTATGCACTCCTCCAATCACCCAGAAACTACCTATGCACTCCTCTATGCACCCAGGCACTACCCATGCAGTCTTCCATGCACCCAAGCATTACCCATACAGTCCTCCAATCACCTAAACATTACCCCTGCACTCATGCAATCACTCAAGCATTACCCATGCACACCACCATTACTCAGGCAGTACCCATGCACTCGTCCAATTACCCAGACATTAGCCATGCACTCCTCCAATCACCCAGACATTACCTCTATACTCATACAATCACCCAGGAATTACCAATGCACTCCTCCAATCACCCAGGCACTACTCATGCAATAACCCTGGTACTAAAGCGATACAAAAGGGGATGATGGACGGAACGTTTGAGCCAATCAAACACTCACCCCCAGTCAACTGATCTGGGTTTAATCCATCATCATTCTTTAGCTCACTCCACCACCCCAGTTCAGACATGGCCATATGCAAATCAGTCTGACCCTGTGCCTCATGGGAACAGTCCAGCCCGAACTGCCAAGCCATATCTTCCCTGGACCGGAAACAAGCATCCTAGGACCGGTTTCTGGCATTTCAGCCGTCATCAGCCAGGCTTGCTTGAATCCAGTGGCAAAGTGAGCAAGGGACCCACGTCTGGGCATACCCCGCCAACTTAGGGCGACCAAAGCGATACAAAAGGGGATGATGGACGGAACGTTTGAGCCAATCAAACACTCACCCCCAGTCAACTGATCTGGGTTTAATCCATCATCATTCTTTAGCTCACTCCACCACCCCAGTTCAGACATGGCCATATGCAAATCAGTCTGACCCTGGCCATGTCTGAACTGGGGTGGTGGAGTGAGCTAAAGAATGATGATGGATTAAACCCAGATCAGTTGACTGGGGGTGAGTGTTTGATTGGCTCAAACGCTCCGTCCATCATCCCCTTTGTATCGCTTGTTCAGCCCTAAGTTGGCGGGGTATGCCCAGACGTGGGTCCCTTGCTCACTTTGCCACTGGATTCAAGCAAGCCTGGCTGATGACGGCTGGAATGCCAGAAACCGGTCCTAGGATGCTTGTTTCCGGTCCAGGGAAGACATGGCTTGGCAGTTCGGGCTGGACTGTTCCCATGAGGCACAGGGTCAGACTGATTTGCATATGGCCATGTCTGAACTGGGGTGGTGGAGTGAGCTAAAGAATGATGATGGATTAAACCCAGATCAGTTGACTGGGGTGAGTGTTTGATTGGCTCAAACGTTCCGTCCATCATCCCCTTTGTATCGCTTTGTTCGCCCTAAGTTGGCGGGGGTATGCCCAGACGTGGGTCCCTTGCTCACTTTGCCACTGGATTCAAGCAAGCCTGGCTGATGACGGCTGGAATGCCAGAAACCGGTCCTAGGATGCTTGTTTCCGGTCCAGGGAAGACATGGCTTGGCAGTTCGGGCTGGACTGTTCCCATGAGGCACAGGGTCAGACTGATTTGCATATGGCCATGTCTGAACTGGGGTGGTGGAGTGAGCTAAAGAATGATGATGGATTAAACCCAGATCAGTTGACTGGGGGTGAGTGTTTGATTGGCTCAAACGTTCCGTCCATCATCCCCTTTTGTATCGCTTTGTTCGCCCTAAGTTGGCGGGGTATGCCCAGACGTGGGTCCCTTGCTCACTTTGCCACTGGATTCAAGCAAGCCTGGCTGATGACGGCTGGAATGCCAGAAACCGGTCCTAGGATGCTTGTTTCCGGTCCAGGGAAGACATGGCTTGGCAGTTCGGGCTGGACTGTTCCCATGAGGCACAGGGTCAGACTGATTTGCTTATGGCCATGTCTGAACTGGGGTGGTGGAGTGAGCTAAAGAATGATGATGGATTAAACCCAGATCAGTTGACTGGGGGTGAGTGTTTGATTGGCTCAAACGTTCCGTCCATCATCCCCTTTTGTATCGCTTTGTTCGCCCTAAGTTGGCGGGGGTATGCCCAGACGTGGGTCCCTTGCTCACTTTGCCACTGGATTCAAGCAAGCCTGGCTGATGACGGCTGGAATGCCAGAAACCGGTCCTAGGATGCTTGTTTCCGGTCCAGGGAAGACATGGCTTGGCAGTTCGGGCTGGACTGTTCCCATGAGGCACAGGGTCAGACTGATTTGCATATGGCCATGTCTGAACTGGGGTGGTGGAGTGAGCTAAAGAATGATGATGGATTAAACCCAGATCAGTTGACTGGGGGTGAGTGTTTGATTGGCTCAAACGTTCCGTCCATCATCCCCTTTTGTATCGCTTTGTTCGCCCTAAGTTGGCGGGGTATGCCCAGACGTGGGTCCCTTGCTCACTTTGCCACTGGATTCAAGCAAGCCTGGCTGATGACGGCTGGAATGCCAGAAACCGGTCCTAGGATGCTTGTTTCCGGTCCAGGGAAGACATGGCTTGGCAGTTCGGGCTGGACTGTTCCCATGAGGCACAGGGTCAGACTGATTTGCATATGGCCATGTCTGAACTGGGGTGGTGGAGTGAGCTAAAGAATGATGATGGATTAAACCCAGATCAGTTGACTGGGGGTGAGTGTTTGATTGGCTCAAACGTTCCGTCCATCATCCCCTTTTGTATCGCTTTGTTCGCCCTAAGTTGGCGGGGGTATGCCCAGACGTGGGTCCCTTGCTCACTTTGCCACTGGATTCAAGCAAGCCTGGCTGATGACGGCTGGATTGCCAGAAACCGGTCCTAGGATGCTTGTTTCCGGTCCAGGGAAGACATGGCTTGGCAGTTCGGGCTGGACTGTTCCCATGAGGCACAGGGTCAGACTGATTTGCATATGGCCATGTCTGAACTGGGGTGGTGGAGTGAGCTAAAGAATGATGATGGATTAAACCCAGATCAGTTGACTGGGGGTGAGTGTTTGATTGGCTCAAACGTTCCGTCCATCATCCCCTTTTGTTGGTACTACCCATGCACTTACAAAATCACCCAGGCATTACCCATGTTCTTCAAAATCACCCAGGCATTACCAATGCACACCTTTAATCACTCAGGCAGTACCCATGCACTCTTGCAAATACCCAGACATTACTCCTACACTCTTGCAATCACCCAGGTATCACCCATGCACTCCTTCAATCATCCAGACATTACTCCTACACTTATGGGATCACCCAGGAATTAGCAATGCACTTCTCCAATCACCCAGGCACTACCCATGCACTCATGCAATCACTGAAGCATCACCCATGCATTTCTTCAATCATTCAGGCAGTACCCATACACTCCTCCAATCACCCAGGCACTATGCATACACTCATGCAATAACCCAGGCACTACCCATGCAGTCCTTCAATCATCCAGATATTACTCCTACACTTATGGAATCACCCAGGTATTACCCATACAGTTCTCCAATCACCCAGGCACTTCCGATGCACTCATGCAATCACCCAGACATTACTTATGCACTCCTTCAATCACTTAGGCAGTACCCGTGCACTCCTCCAGTCACCCAGACATTACCCTTGCCCTCATGCAATCACACAGGCACTACACATGCACTTACAAAATTACCCAGGCATTACTAAAGCACTCCTGTAATCCCACAGGCAGTACCCATGCACTCCTCCAATCACCCAGACATTACTCCTGCACTCTTGCAATCACCCAGGCATTACCCATGCACTCCTTCAATCATCCAGATATTACTCCTATACTTATGGAATCACCCAGGCATTAGCCATGCGCTACTTCAATCACTCAGGCAGTACCCATGCACTCCTCCAATCACCCAGGCAGTACCCATGCACTGCTCCAATCACCCAGGCATTACCCATGCACTCCTTCAATCACTCAGGCATTACCCATGCACTCCTCCATTCACCAAGACATTACCTCTGCACTCATGCAATCACCCAGGCATTAGCCATGCACTTACAAAATCATCCAGGCATTACCCATGCACCTACAAAATCACCCAGGCATTACCAATGCACTCCTTTATTCACTCAGGCAGTGCACATGCACTCCTTCAATCATCCAGACATTACTCCTACACTTATGGAATCACCCAGGCATTAGCCATGCACTTCTCCAATCACCAAGGCACTACCCATGCACTCATGCAATCACTCAGGCATTACCCATGCGTTTCTTCAATCACTCAGGTAGTACCCATGCACTCTTCCAATCACCCACACATTACCTCTGCACTCATACAGTCACCCAGGCGTTACCCATGCACTTACAAAATCACCACGCACTACCCTTGCACTACTCCAATCACCCAGGCACTACCCTTGTACTCATGTAATCACTCAGGCATTACCCATGCACTCCTCCAATCACCCTGGCTCTTCCTTTTTTGCCTCGCTGTTCCTGCGCTGTGCTGTTCTCTTGTCCTTCGCTCAGGCCTTGGCTCCTGGCCCTGTGTCCTGTGCGGTTCCTCTCTGCGGCTTCTGTAGCTGCGTGATTCCCCTGCTGCGCCCTGTGTGTGCTCCTTGTTGGGGTCCTGTACAGCCTGCAGTGTCTGGGTTTGGCCATGGGGCCTCCTGGGTGCACGGAGCCTTTCTCTGCCTTCCTAGTGTTGGTTCTGGCTTCGTGTGGCGTGTGTGGCTTGTCCTCTGCCTTTGGGCTGCTTCGTGTAGCCTGGATGGGTGGTGCTGTGTTCTGCGGCTTGCCGCTTCCGTGATGGGTTTGGCTCTCCTTTTTGCTCTGGGCTTTAGCACTTTCCTTGCACTGTTCCTGGCTTCGGTGGTTTCCTTGGTTTGGTCCTTGTGTTCCCCGGCTGCCGCCCTCGAGGATTGCCCTTACGTGTCTTCTGGCCTTGGCTTTGCGGGCTCTGTTCTGTCCCCTGTGCATGCCTTTTGCCTTTGGCTTCCTTCGATGGGTCGGGCTCGCGCCCTTCGCCTCTAGTATGGCTTTTCCGGGCTCCTAGTTCTGTCAGTGGTGCTGCTGGGTCTGTGGCTGCTCCTACTGTGGCTCCCTGTCTGATGGGTGCTATTTTTGTTGCCTGTGTCCTCCTGTTTCGCGGCTGGTTCTGGTGTTCGGCCCTTGCTGCTTTCGGGTCGCGTTCCCGCTCTGTGCTCTTCCTGCGGTGGTTGTGTCTTTGGGGCTGGGTGGGCCTTGCTTGGTGCCTGGCTGGTTTCCCGTGGTCCTGTTGTTCCGGGGGCTGTTTCCGGTCGCTCCTGGTCTGCGGGCTTGCAGCTGCCTCTGCTTGGTCTCCGGAGGTGCCTCCTTGTGGTCTCCGGTTGCCTTCGGCCTTTCCTCCCTGTTGGCTCTTGGGTGCCTTGTTGCGTCCTGGTGGGGTGTCCTCCTGCTTGTGCTGGTGCTGTCTGCTTGGGGTTGCCCGGCTGCTCGCTTGTTCTGGTCCCTCTGCGGTCGGGTTCCGGTCCTTGCGTGTGTGGTGTGTTCCTTCCGTTGTAGCCTCTTGGCTCCGGCTGGGCCTGTTTTGGTCTGTATCCCGCTGCTGTCTTCCCTGCTTGCCTGCTGCCTCTAGTGGTGTCGGTTGGGAGGCGGGCCTGGCTGCTAGTCCCCTGGGGGTCTACGGCTTGTTTTGAGGGGGTCTGGTGGCTTGTTGCGTTGCTTCCTTGCCTGAGCCTTCTCTCCTCTGTTCTCGGTGGTTCGGCTGGGTTGGACCTGGTTCGTGCCTGGTTGTGGAGTCTGCCCGGGTGTTGCGGGTGCTGGGGGCTTCCTTTGGGTGGCTGTCCTTCCCGGCTTCGCCTTTGGTGCGCTCCCCGCTGCTGCTTGCTCTCTGCCTTCCGGGTTGGTCCTTGTGGCTGTTGGCGGTTCTTCTCTTCTGTGGACTCTTTGGGTCTCTGTTCCCATTTGGTCTGCTGGGGCCTGTTGTCTTCCGTGTTCTCGGTCCTTGCTGTTCCGGTCCTTTGTGCTGTTGCCTTGTTGGTTGTGGTCGTGCACGCTCCGCTGTTTCTGTGCGGGGTCTCTCTGTGCCCTTCCGGCCTTTGCTTGCCTGGGCTCTGTTGGGGTTCTCCCTCTTTGGCCATCTTCAGGTGGGTTTTGGGCCTTCGGGTCCTTCTGGTTGGGCTGTTTGCTAGGCTTCGGCTCTGGCTTCTCGGCTGCTTGTGTTTTGTTGCAGTTTCTGCCATGGGGTTTCTCCCCTGCTTCTGCCTTCCCCTGCTGCGTGCTGGGCCTTGGGGTTTGGTTTGCCTGTTCTTCTTCCGCCCTGGCTTCTTTTGCCTCTGTGGCCGGGCTGGTTTTGGGTGTCCTTCCCCTCGGGGGTTGGTGTTTCCTGGCTCTGGTGTTTGGACCTGTCTGGTTCCTTCCGGGCCCCTGGGGGCTCCGGTTGTTGGGCTCGGGTCTTTGCTGGCCTGTGTGTTGTTGCTACTCCCTTCTGCCTGGTATGTTTGGGTTCCTCTCTGCTTGGCTTGTTCTTTCGGTGGTCTTTGGTTCGGTTTGTCCGCTACTGCTGCCGTTGGCTCCCTTGTGGTTCCCTTGTTCTGGGTTTCTTTGGCTCGTTTGCTCGGCTCCCTGTTCAGTTGGGGCCTGTTGCGCCTCTTCTCGGGTGGTCTGTGTGTCCTTCTCCGGCCTGTGGCTTCCTGCTCCTGTCTCCCCGGGTTTGCTGTTGGGGTGTTCTGCTGGGGCTGTGTTCTTTGGGTCCTGCTCTCCCTCCTGTTCCCCTTTTTTTTCTCTTGCTGGGGTTTCGTTTTCCCGGAACCCCTTTGGCGCGGGTGTTGGTTGCTTCCTGTTGCCCGGTTTGGGCTTGCTGGCCTGTTGTCCATTTGGTCTTCTTCTTTGGCTGGCCTCCTCGCTGTTTTTGTTCTTGGCTGCCTGGGTGGGTTGTGGTGTCCGTTCTCTCCACTTCCCTTGTTTGCTGTGGGGTGTTCCTGCTATGGGCTGGTTTGCCTTCTGTGGTTGTTCACCTCCTCTTCTGGCTGGTCTCCCGTTGTTTGTTGGGTGCGCCCCTGCTTTGTTGGGGCTCCCTGTTGTCTGGGTGCTCTGCCTGGGGTTTTCGGCGGTTCTGCCTTTTGGCTTTCCTTCGGTGGCTTCCTTGGTGTGGTTTCCTGGGTTGGCTTCTGTTTTTTTGGGCAGGCCGGCTTTCTGCTTTGGTATTCTCCAATATGTAAATGAATGGGACGAGGACATAAGGGACCTGGAGGTAATGTTCTATTACTTACCGGTAATCTTCATTACTCCGGGTCCCGTTGTCCTCGTCCCATTCATACGCCCCGCCCTCCCTCCCGGACGGCCGGCCTTCCTGTTGGGGGCTTGGTGGTTCAGGGTGAATGCTGGGTTGGGCCGGTATATATACTCCCAGTGGGAGGGGCGGGGTTAGTGTACCAGCATTCTTCTATCTTTTTCTGTCATGGAGATGGTCATCTCCAATATGTAAATCAATGGGACGAGGACAACGGGACCCGGAGTAATGAAGATTACCGGTAAGTAATAGAACATTACCCATGCACTCCTTCAATCATATATACACTACCTGTACACTTATCCATATATTCCACTTACCACAATTCATACAACACTTACAAATTTTTCTTTTTAAACCAAATAGGCGGTTCTGAAAATAACCATTTTTTTCTTCTTTTTTTGTTTTATATTTTTCTGGTTTTTTTAACTCTTTTTTACATTTTTTGGGTGTTTTAAAAAAAAAAAATGAAAAACTAAACAGAACTGTTAGACTTGGCTTTTTCAGCGGGTTTACCCTCAGACTTTTGCTTTTTGACCTCCTGTTTTTGACCCTGTGTGTGTTGGTTTTAGGACTCTGGGCACTTTACCACTGCTAATCAGTGCTAAAGTGCATATGCTCTCTGTGTAAATTGTGTTATGGATTGGTGTTTCCATGATTGGCCTATTTGGTTTATGTATCAGTCCCTTGTAAAGTGCACTGCGAGTGCCAGGGCCTATAGACCAAATGCTGTTGGTGGGCTGCAGCACTGGATTGTGCCACCCACGCAAACAGCCCGTAAAGTGTAACTCGGGCCTGCCAACGCAGAGCCTGTGCGCAGCCTGGGGCTGCCATAGTCGACTTGGCAAGTGCACACACTTGCAAGTCCCTAAACCTTCCCTTTTCTACATGTTAGTCACCCCTAAGGTAGGCCCAAGGTACCCCTGTGGGCAGGGTGCGTTGTATGCGAAAGGTAGGACATGCCCTGGTGTGTGTGGCATGTCCTGATAGTGAATTACAGCCTAGTTCGTTTTTCACTATTGCAAGGCTACCTGTTCCCCTAGGCCAGAACGGGCAGTTTTGATTATTACAGCTTATAATCCTAACTGACCCCGGGAACATGGTAGAAATTCGAGTTTAGTATGCCTGGACTCAGAATGATAAAATGCATCTTTTAGTGAAGTTGGTTTTAACATTCTGTGTTCGAAAATACCACTTTTAGAAAGTGGGTATTTTCTTGTCTAACCATCCAAGCCCGCCTCTGCGAGGTTGTGTATTCCTTGTCTGGAGTGTGAGTGACAGGGGCTGGGGGATGCCAGGAGACAGGGTGAGTCAGCGCAGGGCTGAATAGCAAGATCTACATGTAGATGGGTGGGAGGGGTCGCACCTGGGCCCTGAATAGGATAGTGCCTTCCTCCACAATGCTGGCTCCACCTCCTGTGGTGCGTCTGATGTCCCTGGCCTACTCACTGAAAGAAGGGACGGAGACTTGTCAACAAAGTGCTCCAGAACTGGTTTGGACTAGGCAAAGGCCTCTCTGCCTTCAGCGAACAAAGGAATTTGGGATATAAATATTGGGGCCCTGACCCCATGAATTTAGATCTCGCTGGAATCAAGGAACCTGCCAAGACGAAGAGCTGGAAGAGCTGCCAGGAGGAGTACTGCCCCTTTGCTGTGTTGTTGCTTTGTTGGGTTGGCCTGCAGTTGCTGCTTCTGTCTTGGGCAGTGAAAGGACTGGACTGAACTTTCTACAAACTTGTGCTGAGTATCTCCAAGGGCCTGGAACCGAGCTGGCCTCCTGTTAAGAAGTCTCAGGGATTGCAAAGACTTCACAAGCCTCTGGGTACCGCTTCTGGAACGCTGTTTCAGTTGCCACAGAGGAAGGGAACTGCAACCGACTCCGTCAACTGAATCCATCCCTGGCCGATGACCTGTTTGCACCGCAGACCGCATCGCCCCGCTTCGCATCGCAACCCTGGTCTCACCGTGGGCGACGTCCAATGCCGCCAACATCGAGCCGCTGCTTGCACCGTGACCTGTGGGCACCGCAGTTCGCATCGCATCGCTTCACTGAACCAGCCGGACCCGACCGACGCGGTCGCTGCAACTGGCTCAAGAGTCGTGACCGCACCGCATTTGGGGCACCGCTCGCACGTCTGCGACGCACCGCTCCGACTCGCACCGCTGTCCGACGCCAGCTCCCGCACTCCGGCTTGGTCGCCTGCATCGCAACCTGTCAGCCCCGCATCGAGCATCGTCTCACCCTGCATCGCACGCCTTGGACTCACCGACCCCGTCTGCACGACGCTCATCGAGCCGCTGCCTGCACCGCATCGAGGGACACCGCACCTTGCATCGTTCCGTCTTGCACCGCAACCGCGACGAACGCCGACCGGCTCGTACACTCCGTACCAGCCACAACGAGAAAGGTACTGTAACCGAGTCTGTTCACGACTCTGCTGGCCCGTATCGACGCGGTCGGCTGGAACTGTTAGACTCTGTGGTTTTCAGCATCGCGGTAGGCTCGGACGGAGCTACCGACTCGTACTGAACTTTGTTTTTGAACTATTCCTGCAAAGAAGAAGTTACCTTATCAAGTATTCGTTTTTAAAGTACAGTATTGTGGATTTTCGTCGTAATTGGTCTTGTCTTGAGTATATAAAATATTGGTTATTTTTCTAAACCGGTGTGGTGTCCGTTTGTAGTGCTTACACTGTATTACTGTTGGTTATGTGCAAATGCTTTACACACTGCCTCTGAATTAAGCCCGACTGCTCGTGCCAAGCTACCACGAGGGTGAGCAGGGGTTACTTCATGAGTGTAACACCCTTACCCTGACTAGGAAGAAGGGTCCCTACTTGGACAAAGGTGCAAACCCTTGCCAACTAGAGATCCCATTTCTAACATTGGTTGTCAGCGGTGAGGATAGGACTTGTGTTTGCACTTGACTTACAGTGATTGGTGTGCACTACTACCATATCGCAGACCATTACGTACCACATACTGGGTCTTTTTCTTTTGGCCTATTTTTGATCTTGCCAGTTTTCAACTCACTACTTTTGTCATGCCTGAATCAACTGCATCATCCGTTGCATCTCTGGAAGTTATCTTTGAGGAGGATAGGTTGGAATCCTACGCCGTAAAGGAGCTACGAGCGATTTGTAAAAACCTGAAAGTCCAAATTAAAGGCCTCACAAGGAAGGAGGAGCTACAGAAGGCGCTGAGGGCCTGGGTAGCAGCCAGACATGCCAATGGGCAGCCTGGTAATCTCAGTGAGGAGGTGGAGGAGCCTATTTCCAGGGTGGATGTGCTTTTGGGTAGGGGGAACCCGCCAGGTCAGGCAGCAGCAGTCTGTCCCCAGAGGAGCTGGAGGACAGGCGGGAGGCAAGGCAGTTTGAGCTGCAGAAGCTCAGGCTGGAGAGTGAGCGGGAGGAGAAGAGATTAGCCATGGAGGAAAGGAGGATGATCTTGGATCATGAGCTTAAAATGAGAGAGCTGGAGCTGGATTGGGAAGCTGGTAGTGCTTTGTCCAGCCCAGATGGTGGCAGCAAAAGTGTAGTGTCCAGTACTGAGGATGAGGTAGACACACACACAGATTTGGGGCCCTACTTCAAGGGGGGGTTGACATACACCAGGGGGTTCAGGATTGTGAGGTTACTCCAGTGGTGCGTAGTGTCCCTCAGGTAGATTGGGGAACTGGCGCAGGGGATCATATTCCTGGTAGTGGGAGGGACACTCTACTGACTCTAGATGAGAGGTGCAGGGAGAGGGGTTCCCCCATGGTAGAAGCCCTGGTAAGTGAGTATGAAGGCCAGCCAGAAGAGTATGGGTTGAGGGACAGCAACAGTCAGACACTGTCTCGCCAGTCTTGTGAGAATGTTGTGGGGTACTTGTCTGAGGCACTGGATGGTTGGGTGAAGGGCAGTTTGGTTAACACCTGTGTGGGGCTGTGTGATTCAATTGTTGGAGAGCATATTTTAAGTCCCTGTTTTCCAGAGCTATGCCAACACCCAGTGGAGTGTGAGTTCTCTGACCCCAGGGAGCTTGCACTGGAGGCAGACCTTTTGGTGGATTCCAGAGGGTCTGGAGAAGCATCTGGGGGTGATCCTGGAGGAAGTGGCTTAGGTATTTCCCAACCAAGAGTGGTGGGAAAGGTTTGTAATAGCCCAGATAGGTCCCGGTGTCATGGGAAGGGTATAGGGACTCACGTCCTGTCTCTGCGGAGAAGGAGTGAGAATGGGCTGCGGCCCAAGGTGCCCAAAACCCGGTCCCAGAGCCTGGGTGGTTCCAGGAGGGAACCCCAGGTGGGGAGCCTAGACTGTACTGGTAGGCCGTCCGTAGAGGGAGATCTCCTACTGACAGGAGAACCTGGAGCCTCTGTAAACAGAGCTCCAGTGGTTCTGGTGACTGGCAGTACCGCTCCAGTTGGGAGGGTGCAAAAGTCCAGAGTGAGGGGTGAGAGGGGGATGTGTTCCCCAGTGGGAGAGCCAGTGAGTCAGAGGCCAGCCAGAAGGGCTGAGCCTCCTAGCAGCGACCATGGTGACACCACTTCTGTCCTGGGGGATCTTTGCGCACTGTCAGGTGGACAGTGGTCGGGAGATCTGCACCAGGCAGACTGTCACGCAACACATGAGTCAAGTGTTGCCCTCAGTGGGGGTTTGCGTGCTCCCAAGGAAGTCCTGGTGCGCCAGGCAGGTGCTCAGCTGCAGGGTTCAGTCCCTGGGTTGGGAGGCCAGGTTCAGGCCCTGCCTGACCTGGAGGGAAGGACGACTGTAAGCAGTGTCCTGACCGGTTTGTCTTCTAGGGGTACCACTCCAGGTGGGAGGGTACAGAACTCTGGAAGGGGTGCAGAGGGAGGGAGTCCTCACCTCTGACCCCGGTTCAACCTGAGGGTTTAGATCCAAGGGTGGCGAATAAGTTGCAGGGTCAAGGCCCTGAACTGGTGGAAGAATTGTGTAGGAGGTCTGGTTCCAGCATCCTGACAGTTTTTGGTTCTGGGGGTGCTTCTCCTGGGAGGAGAGGGCCGGACCCCAGAAGGAGAGGTAAGGGGAAGAGAGCCTCGCCCGAGACCTCTGGTGAACCTGAGGGTGCGGACCCTAGGTTGAAGGATCAGTGGCTATTTAGAACTGCACTGATCAGAGGGAGAGTGGACGAGGGGTGCCAGGCACCTGGGGCTACCGCCCCCCACTCTCTGACGCCACAGAGGTTAGAGAGCCCTGAGAGGCATAAGGCCTGGGTCTCCCCACTGACAACTGTCGGTAGCCACTGTGGCTTACTGTCCTGGTGGACAGAGTTGCCCCTGGGAGGGGGACAGGAGTCACACCCCGGGGGTGGACTGGGCCACACCACTGTGTGGGCCATGTGGGCACTGTTGGCCTGTTGGGACACATCTGTGAGCAAAGTAAGTTTAGGCGCTGCACAGATGGGGTTCACAGGTGAAGAGAAGGGTACCCCATGGGTCAGCTTAGTGGGCCCTGAGAGTATGGATAGAGGGATCCAACTGGGTTTAGAAAGGCGTAGAACCAGAACGTGCCCCCGCTGTTGTGGGCCAGGTCTATGTTCTATCGCCCCAAGCAGGGAAGTCCATCAAGGGAATGATTAGTCTACCCTGGCTTTAGGCTGGGAGGGGGTTGTGTTAGACTTGGCTTTTTCAGCGGGTTTACCCCCAGACTTTTTGCTTTTTGACCTCCTGTTTTTGACCCTGTGTGTGTTGGTTTTAGGACTCTGGGCACTTTACCACTGCTAATCAGTGCTAAAGTGCATATGCTCTCTGTGTAAATTGTGTTATGGATTGGTGTTTCCATGATTGGCCTATTTGGTTTATGTATCAGTCCCTTGTAAAGTGCACTGCGAGTGCCAGGGCCTATAGACCAAATGCTGTTGGTGGGCTGCAGCACTGGATTGTGCCACCCACGCAAACAGCCCGTAAAGTGTAACCCGGGCCTGCCAACGCAGAGCCTGTGCGCAGCCTGGGGCTGCCATGTCGACTTGGCAAGTGCACACACTTGCAAGTCCCTAAACCTTACCTTTTCTACATGTTAGTCACCCCTAAGGTAGGCCCAAGGTACCCCTGTGGGCAGGGTGCGTTATATGCGAAAGGTAGGACATGCCCTGGCGTGTGTGGCATGTCCTGATAGTGAATTACAGCCTAGTTCGTTTTTCACTATTGCAAGGCTACCTGTTCCCCTAGGCCAGAACGGGCAGTTTTGATTATTACAGCTTATAATCCTAACTGACCCCGGGAACATGGTAGAAATTCGAGTTTAGTATGCCTGGACTCAGAATGATAAAATGCATCTTTTAGTGAAGTTGGTTTTAACATTCTGTGTTCGAAAATACCACTTTTAGAAAGTGGGTATTTTCTTGTCTAACCATCCAAGCCCGCCTCTGCGAGGTTGTGTATTCCTTGTCTGGAGTGTGAGTGACAGGGGCTGGGGGATGCCAGGAGACAGGGTGAGTCAGCGCAGGGCTGAATAGCAAGATCTACATGTAGATGGGTGGGAGGGGTCGCACCTGGGCCCTAAATAGGACAGTGCCTTCCCTCCACAATGCTGGCTCCACCTCCTGTGGTGCGTCTGATGTCCCTGGCCTACTCACTGAAAGAAGGGATGGAGACTTGTCAACAAAGTGCTCCAGAACTGGTTTGGACTAGGCAATGGCCTCTCTGCCTTCAGAGAACAAAGGAATTTGGGATATAAATATTGGGGCCCTGACCCCATGAATTTAGATCTCGCTGGAATCAAGGAACCTGCCAAGACGAAGAGCTGGAAGAGCTGCCAGGAGGAGTACTGCCCCTTTGCTGTGTTGTTGCTTTGTTGGGTTGGCCTGCAGTTGCTGCTTCTGTCTTGGGCAGTGAAAGGACTGGACTGAACTTTCTACAAACTTGTGCTGAGTATCTCCAAGGGCCTGGAACCGAGCTGGCCTCCTGTTAAGAAGTCTCAGGGACTGCAAAGACTTCACAAGCCTCTGGGTACCGCTTCTGGAACGCTGTTTCAGTTGCCACAGAGGAAGGGAACTGCAACCGACTCCGTCAACCGAATCCATCCCTGGCCGATGACCTGTTTGCACCGCAGACCGCATCGCCCCGCTTCGCATCGCAACCCTGGTCTCACCGTGGCGACGTCCAACGCCGCCAACATCGAGCCGCTGCTTGCACCGTGACCTGTGGGCACCGCAGTTCGCATCGCATCGCTTCACTGAACCAGCCGGACCCGACCGACGCGGTCGCTGCAACTGGCTCAAGAGTCGTGACCGCACCGCATTTGGGGCACCGCTCGCACGTCTGCGATGCACCGCTCCGACTCGCACCGCTGCCCAACGCCAGCTCCCGCACTCCGGCTTGGTCGCCTGCATCGCAACCTGTCAGCCCCGCATCGAGCATTGTCTCACCCTGCATCGCACGCCTTGGACTCACCGACCCCGTCTGCACGACGCTCATCGAGCCGCTGCCTGCACCGCATCGAGGGACACCGCACCTTGCATCGCTCCGTCTTGCACCGCAACCGCGACGAACGCCGACCGGCTCGTACACTCCGTACCAGCCACAACGAGAAAGGTACTGTAACCGAGTCTGTTCACGACTCTGCTGGCCCGTATCGACGCGGTCGGCTGGAACTGTTAGACTCTGTGGTTTTCAGCATCGCGGTAGGCTCGGACGGAGCTACCGACTCGTACGAACTTTGTTTTTGAACTATTCCTGCAAAGAAGAAGTTACCTTATCAAGTATTCGTTTTTAAAGTACAGTATTGTGGATTTTCGTCGTAATTGGTCTTGTCTTGAGTATATAAAATATTGGTTATTTTTCTAAACCGGTGTGGTGTCCGTTTGTAGTGCTTACACTGTATTACTGTTGGTTATGTGCAAATGCTTTACACACTGCCTCTGAATTAAGCCCGACTGCTCGTACCAAGCTACCACGAGGGTGAGCAGGGGTTACTTCACGAGTGTAATACCCTTACCCTGACTAGGAAGAAGGGTCCCTACTTGGACAAAGGTGCAAACCCTTGCCAACTAGAGATCCCATTTCTAACAAGAACCAACAGCGAAAATGATCAAAAACTTATGCAATTAGGAACTCATTGCATCAGAAAAAAAAAATAATAATTAACAATAGTGGTTCCTAATAGCAACCAGGATGGTATCCAGTGATTGCTCACCAAAACATAGAATTTTGTGACATTTCACACAACGCTGCTCCACCCTAGCAAACTCAGGGATGATGTTTGGACTGCTAGTCGTGGTAGAACCAGATGATGTGCTTGGTCCAGCAGTGTTGTCCTCGGTTCTTCGCTTTTCTTCTTCCCGTCGATGCTGTTCTCTTGCGAGACGCAGAGGACGGATAGTCTGCAAATGTTTCAACATCGACGATGTCCCGCAGGAATATTTTTTATCTGAACCTCGTGAGAGAACATTCCCACAAATGGTGCAGGTTACTTTTCGGTCATTAACCTTCTTTTCGCCTGGTGGTATCGAGAAAAATGCCCACACGATACTTTCAAATCTTTTGTTCACAGGTTCCTCCAGGTCTTCTGCCTCTTCAGGTGGAATCTGCTGAGGTTCATTTCCAGCTGCCATTTTAAATCAGTGAAAAAAAAAACACCATAAAAAGGCAAAGAACAGCATCAGAAAACAATAGGTGTGTCTTCTGAGATGCTCTTGAAGGAATGAAAAAAATGGGTGGGATCCTTCAAGTTCTAGATTCGAAAGGTTCTTAACCAATGAAATTGTTTCTTTTGAAGTCACATGGGATTCGCGCACCCGGCGCGCAACCAGCACGCACCCGACGAGATTTCCGAAAAATATATTCAACAATGATATATCTATATTACAATTACAAATATATGATATTTATATTTACATTAAATAATCTCTTGCTACAATATACATAATAAAGTTATATACATATACTTTTAAAACCCAAAAATTTACGGTGGATTCGCGCACCCGGCGCGATGCCCAGAAATACGTACGTGACGTTAGGCGGGGCCAAGATTCGCGCACCCGTTGCTTACCAAATGCGCATCGTACACGACTTAACCAATATGGCGGCAAAATATTGGGATTCACGCAACCACACAATGGGTACGCAAATCCACTTTAAAAAAAAATAAAAAAATTACATTTATATTTTACAAAAGAGAAAACATCAAATTATTTTTATAAAATATTAAAAAATAAGAAAAAGTATTTTTGGGACATTATACTTATATTAGCATTTAAAAAACCTTTCAAATTCACTGAAAAAACCACAGGTTTTAGGGATGTTATAGTTAGAAATTAGCATTTAAAAAACCTTAGAAATTCACTGAAAAAAACCATAGGTTTCAGGAACGTTATAGTTAGAAATTAGCATTTAAAAAACCTTTGAAATTCACTGAAAAAACCATAGGCTTCAGGGACGTTATAGTTAGAAATTAGCATTTAAAAAACCTTAGAAATTCACTGAAAAAACCACAGGTTTCAGGGACGTTATAGTTAGTTGGACATTTCACTTGTACAAAACCAGAGAAATTCAGCCGTTATAGTTAGTTGAGCTAACTATAACTCGCGCCCCCGCAATGCACTGCTGATGATGTCACATATTACATCATTCATGACATGGTCAGTGACATCACTGATGACATCTCAAATGACATCAGTAGTGCTCAGAGTATTGCAGCAGTGCATGAGTTAGTGCCTGGGTCATTGGATGAGTACATGGGTACTGACTGGATGATTAGAGTACTGCAAGGAGAGTGGATGGTGAATTTATAAACGCTTGTGTTTTGGCTGAGTGATTGGATAAGGACATGGAACTGGTTGGGTGATCGGAGGAGTGCATGGGTAGTGACAAGGAGATGGCTGGACTGCATCAGTAGTCCTCAGAGTATTGTAGCAGTGCATGTGTTAGTGCCTGCGTCATTGCATGAGTACATGGGTAGTGACTGGATGATTAGAGTACTGCAAGGAGAGTGCATGGTGAATTTATAAGTGCTTGTGTTTTGGCGGAGTGATTGGATAAGTACATGGTGCTCGCTGGGGGATCGGAGGAGTGCATGGGTAGTGACAGGGCGATGGCTGGACTGCATCAGTAGTGCTCAGAGTATTGTAGCAGTGCATGAGTTAGTGCATGGGTCATTGCATGAGTGCATGGGAACTGACTGGATGATTAGAGTACTGCAAGGAGAGTGCATGGTGAATCTATAAGTGCTTGGGTTTTGGCAGAGTGATTGGATAAGTACATGGTGCTGGCTGGGTGATTGGAGGAGTGCATGGGTAGTGACAAAGAGATGGGTGGGCTGCATCAGTAGTGCTCAGGGGATTGTAGCAGTGCATGTGTTAGTGCTTGGGTCATTGCATGAGTACATGGGTAGTGAATGGATGATTAAAGTACTGCAAGGAGAGTGCACGGTGAATTTATAAGTACTTCGGTTTTGGCGGAGTGATTGGATAAGTACATGGTGCTCGCTGGGTGATCGGAGGAGTGCATGGGTAGTGACAGGGCGATGGCTGGACTGCATCAGTAGTGCTCAGAGTATTGTAGCAGTGCATGAGTTAGTGCATGGGTCATTGCATGAGTGCATGGGTACTGACTGGATGATTAGAGTAATGCAAGGAGAGTGCACGGTGAATTTATAAGTGCTTGGGTTTTGGCAGAGTGATTGGATAAGTACACACATGTCACATCAGGCCCGCCCCCTCCCTCCACCACTGTGTAAACGCGCCCCCTGGTGGGTTTTAAGTTGGGGGATTAATTCTCCTTGAATCCTGAGGGTCCCTGGGGCCAACTAGCCCACCAGGTACCTCCAGTAAGCGCCACAGAACTGCGTTGCAGAGAGGTGGTCCAAGGCCACTCCCCTTTTTACACCTCTATTGCAACGCAGCTCTGTGGCGCTTACTGGAGGTACCTAGTGGGCTAGTTGGACCCAAGGGACCCTCAGGATTCAAGGGGACTTAATCCCCCAACTTACAAGGCGCCAGAGGGCCTGTTTGCACAGTGGTGAAGGGAGCGGGTGGGGCCTAATGTGACAAGTGTGCAAATGCGCCCCATGGCGCGTTTTAAGTTGGGAAATTTAGTCCCCTTGAATCCTGAGGGTCCCTAAGGCCCAACTAGCCCACCAGGTACCTCCAGTAAGCACCACAGCGCTGCGTTGCAGAGAGGTGGTCCGAGACCACGCCCCTTTTTACACCTCTCTGCAACGCAACTCTGTTGCACTTACTGAAGGTACCTGGTGGGCTAGTTGGCCCCCAGGGACCCTCAGGATACAAGGGGGCTTAATCTCCCAACTTAAAACATACCACGGAGCGCGTTTGCACACTTGTCACATCAGGCCCCACCCCCTCCCTTCACCACTGTGCAAACACGCCCGTGGCGCGTTTTAAGTTGGGGGATTAAGTCCCCTTGAATTCTGAGGGTCCCTGGAGTCCAACTAGCCCACCAGGTACCTCCAGTAAGCGCCACAGAGCTGCGTTGCAGAGAGGTATAAAAAGGGCCGTGACCTTGGACCACCTCTCTGCAAGGCAGGCCTGTGGCGCTACTGGAGGTTCCTGGTGGGCTAGTTGGCCCCATGGTCCCTCAGGATTCAAGGGGAATTAATTCCCCAACTTAAAACGCGCCACAGGGCGTGTTTGCACACATGTCACCTGAGGCCCCGCCCCTCCCTTCACCACTGTGCAAATGCGCCCCGTGGCGCGTTTTAAGTTGGGGGATTAGGTCACCTTGAATCCTGAGGGTCCCTGGGGCCCAACTAGCCCACCAGGTACTTCCAGTAAGCGCCACAGGCCTGCATTGCAGAGAGGTGGTCCGAGGCCCTCCCCCTTTTTACACCTCTCTGCAACGCAGCTCTGTGGCGCTTACTGGAGGTACCTGGTGGGCTAGTTGGACCCCAGGGACCCTCAGGTTTCAAGGGGACTTAATCCCCCAACTTAAAACACGCCACAGGGCGCGTTTGCACACATGTCACCTCAGGCCCCGCCCCCTCCCTTCACCACTGTGCAAACGCGCCCCATGGCGCGTTTTAAGTTGGGGGCCGGCCTTTATTTATTTTTATTTATTTTTATTTAATTATTTAATTTTGGGGAGGGGGGCAGCGTGGCCCCCATCCTGGGCCACTTGTAGCCCCGGGGACCCCATCCCCCGGGGCTGGCCCTCTCCGTTGGGGACCGTGGGGGGGTCCCCAATGGCCCCACGGTCCCGCCGGCTCCCCGCCTCCTGCGGGAGCCGGCATTGCTTTTCCACATGGGGAGCTGCTGACATGCAGCTCCCCATGTGGAAAGCAATCTGCTTGCTTCATTGAAGCGAGAGCAGGTTTCCTGCTCTCGCTTCAATGAAGCAAAGCAGTTTGCAATGACAGGGCGGGAGCCGCGAGGCTCCCGCCCTGTCATTGCAAACAGCAGTGTCCCGGGGGTGGGCACCCCGGGACACTGCAGGATCCGGCCCTGGGGGGTGGTGGTCCCCATGGCCATCACAGGCTCCAGGAGGGGGGCCGCGCGGCCCCCCTCCCAACAATTGCACAGCCCCGGGGAGGTGGTGGTCCCCGGGGCTTGGGGCAATATTAGTGCGGGAGGTGGCGGTCCCCGGGGCGTGTGAGGGGGCTCGAGCCCCCCCACAGAGGTTTATTTTTTTTAAAAAAAGAAGCCCCCCCAAAGCCTTAGAGCCCCCCAAACTTTAATAAAACAAGCCCCGGGGGGTGGCGGTCCCCGGGGCTGCAGGGGGGCCGTGTGCCCCCCGCATATATTAATGCAAAGCCCTGGGGGGTGGCGGTCCCCGGGGCAGTGTGGGGGGGTATTGGGGCCACCCCACACATTTTTTTACTGCCCCCGGGACTTGGCCCACCCGGGGGCTTTTTGAATACGAAGCGCGGGAGCCCGCGCTTCGTTTTTTAAAAATTTTCGGCCGAAATTCGCGCTGGGTGCGTGAATCTTGCCGATTTAAAAAAAATATATATATATTTTTTGGGCTCCTAAGCAGGCCTAGGGGGTCAGGGTGTTTCTACCCTGCCCCCTTTTTGCGTTTTGCGCACTTGTTTCTGTGATTTCTTGTGCCTCGGTTCTACCGAGGCACAAGATGGCTGCCAACATTTCCTGGTTTGGAGTGTTGATAGCCAATTAGCATACAGCTCGTGATCGGGAGGGTGCGCGGATCCTCCGCGGCCATAGATATATATGTGTTTTTACTTTTGATTTTCTCAGCAACTACTGAACGGATTTACACCATTTAACAAAAAGGGTTCTTTCTGAACCAAGAACTACCTCTTTGCCAAATTTGGTGTAATTCCGTTCAGCAGTTCGGGCTGTAGCCGTGTCTAAAGTTTCCTATGGGAAATTGCATGGGGAAAACACATTTTGGGACCCCCCTTTTTTCTCGGCCCCCGCTTGCCGAATCACCCCGAAACTTTCAAGATAGGAGCGGACTGGAGCGCCCCACGAGTTTTGAAAATTTCGCGAAGATTCATCAACCGGCGCCAAAGTTATTGGAAATAGAATGTTGTGAATTTCCTATGGAAAATAGGTCCTAACTATAGCTATCTACTGGCGACCGCCAGTAGATTATATATATATATATATATATATATATATATATATATATATATATATATATATATATATATATATATATAGTTAGGATGCAGTTTCCATAGGAAGAACATTATTTCATTTGCCAATAAATTTGGACTCGTTTGACGAATCAGGGTGACATTTTCAAACTAGTATGACGCTCATTCCAGCTGCTGTCTTTAAAGTTTCGTAGTGATCCATCAAGCAGGGGCTAAGATAAAGGGGGGTCCCAAAACGCATTTCCCCATGTTAATTCCCTTAGAGATGTTAGACACAACTACAGAGACAAGCAGAGGAGCGGAGCACAGTAGGTCTCTTGCGGGGATGGACCTTTGACGAAAGTGTGCCTACAAGGCCTCCCCCTCCAAGCCCCTCGTAGGGAGCTTTCACCTTGTCCGACCAGGGTAATTTCTAGAAGAGAACAGTGACAGGTATTAGACTTGTCCATCATTCATAATTGTGCTACATGTTAGTTGCATGATCACACAGCACTCACATCTCTGGGGGAAGTGACCTCATCGCATCCCACCCTGCGAAAGCCCAGGAGCATAAATATGCCAGTGATAGGGCTGAAACATGTTGGTGTTCAGTTAGGGTCATAGGATCATCATATCCTCAAACCCTACCATAGTCTCTTTTAACCTTCCCCCACACTCCACGAATAAAGGATACTTTAGGAGTTAGAGAGGAATTTTATCTTTAACGTTACGCCCCCATCCCCACAAATCTTCACAAGCGCTCCCTGGAATACGGTAGAGCCCACCATGACCTTTAGGAGCCAGGGTGAGCCCGATGATGAAGCATGCCACTATTAGAGTGAGTGAGTGAGTGAGGGCTATAATAATAAAAGGGTCTCCCTCCCTTCCCAATTTACAACTCGGGAACAGTACTGATGGTTGTTCTCCCCTTCTCTTATTTTCTTCCCATTTTCACCACCCGAGGACCCCACAAGGTCCCAGGAGGGATATCTTCTTGTAAAACCAGACACAACTACAGCCCAAACTGAGAACGAAATTACACCAAATTTGGCAGAAAGGTAGCTGTTGGTCCAGAAAGCGAACTTTTTATAAATTGCTGTAAATCTGTTCAGTAGTTTTAGAAATATTAAGAAAAATCCAAATTTGTATACATAGGGACACGAAGGCTCCTCAAACTCTCCCATTCTTGTGCTGAGATCTGATTGGCTGCCAACACATCAAACCAGTAACTGTTTGCAGCCATCATGGGACTCGGCTTGAGTCAAATCCCAGAAAAAATGTGAAAAATAGAAAGGGGGGGGGCAGGGTAGGAATACCCTGACCCCCAAGTGTCCCAATAGGGCAAGATAACATGTTTAAAAAAAAAAGATTTTAAACAGAAGCTCGGGCTCCCGCGCTTCTTTACTAATCGGCCCCCCGGGTGGACCAGGACACGGGGCATTTGCTAAATAAAAGAGGGGAGTGCACAGACATATGGGGGCATTTGGAAAATAAAAGAGGGGCACACAGGCCCCCTGGGCTTATAAATGACCCGGGGAACACCTCCTCCCTGGGGTTTATGAGTTTAGAAAGAGGGTGCCTCTTAGACCCCCTGGGTCTCGGGGACCACCGCCAACTTACATGGGGTCATATTGAGAAAATAGTCTGAGGGATCTCCCGGTCCCCTGGGCCCTGGTGACCCCCACCTCACTGGGGATATTAAATGTATAATGGGGGGCTCTGGGACCCCCTTGGTCCCTATGACCAAACCTCCCTGGGGCCAAATTATTGTTTTTTTAAACGGGAATGAGGCTGCACAGCCCCCCTCCCCAGGCCGTTCTTGGCCCTGGGGGCCACCACCTCCCAATGGTAGGTCCTACAAACAACGGAGGGGGGCTGCACGGCCCCCTTCCTGGAGCCATAGATGGCCCTGGAGACCGCCACCCCGGGGATATAGCTGCTTGCTGTGGCTTGGCGGGAGCTTTACCGCTCCAGCCAAGTCACAGCAAATACTCCGCTTCCAGCAAGCAAGAGCTGACATAATGGTCTTGCTTTGTGAAAGTGGAGGAGAATTCCTTTCAGACACAGGGAGCTGCATTTTTAGTATGTCTGAAAACAATGCCAGCTCCTGCAGGAGGCGGGGAGCCGTCAGGTACCTCAGGGGCATTCAGGCTTCCACCGCAGTCCAGATGGAGACTGGGTGCCCTGGGGGCAACCTGCAGACATGGCTGGCCCCAGGGGATGGGGAACCCGGGGCCAAAATCAGCTTGTGGATGAGGGGCCCCCCTCCACCTTCTGAAAAAGGCAGGCCCGAGGGATGAGGTCCCTGGGGCTGAAATTGGCATGGAGAGGGGGAGGCCGCGCAGCCCCCCTTTCTAGTAAAAATTATATTAAAAAATAGACCAGGCCCCGGGGGATCGGGTCCACAGGGATGACATCAGCCCAGGAAGGGGGCCACATGGTCCCCCTCTATGAAGCACTTATAGAGCGCATAGCTACCCATAAACATCCCAGCACTATTCTATTCTATGAAGCACAATTACAAATACGGTGGGTCCTGGGGGATGGGATGCCGGGGGCCAAAATCAGTCTGAGGAGGGGCTGTGCAACCCCCCTCCCCACTGCAAAAAGGCCTAGGCGATAGGGTCAACAGGGCCAAAATCAGGCAGGGAAGGGGGGCCATGCAGCCCCCTCCCCTAATAAATTGAAATCTTTTTTTCGAAAAGTCAGGTCA
The DNA here is from genome assembly GCA_963921515.1 of Calotriton arnoldi. NCBI lineage: Eukaryota > Metazoa > Chordata > Amphibia > Caudata > Salamandridae > Calotriton > Calotriton arnoldi. The sequence continues at coordinate 485,692 of CAWUFW010004513.1, forward strand.
GGGGGAAGTCGCTGGAGTCCCACCCCCTTTCTCAACCACTCTGCAAAGGGGCCTCCTGGTGCCCTACTGGTTGGGGGATGTAGCCCCCTTGGATGCTGAGGGTCCTTGGGGGCCAACAACCCCTCCTGCTACCTCCACTAAGTCCCACACAGCGGGATTGCTGAAAGCTCATGGGAGACCCCATTCCCTTTCCCAACCAATCTGCAAACATGCCTCCTGGCACACAACTGGTTAGGGGATGAAGTCCCCTTGGCTGGTGAGGGTCCTTGGGGGGCCAACAACCCCTCCTGTTACCCCCAGTAAGTCCTACACAGCTAGATTGCTGAGAGATCATCGGAGGCCATGATCCCTTTCTCCACCACTCTGCAAACACGCTTTATGGTGCACTCCTGGTTGGAGGATGAAGTTCCTTTGGATGCTGAGTGTCCTTGGGGGCCATGAACCCCTCCTGTTACCTCCAGTAAGTCCCACACATCGGGATTCATGAGAACTGGTTGGAGGCCACGTCCCCTTTCTCCACCACTCTGCAAAGGGGCCAGGGCCTGTAAATCAAATGCTGCTAGTGGGCTGCAGCACTGATTGAGCCACCCACAGAAGCAGCCTGTAAAATGTAACTCTGGACTGCCATTGCAGAGCCTGTGTGCAGTCTGGGACTGCCATGTCGACTTGGCAAGTGCACACACTTGCCAGTCCCTAAACCTTCCCTTTTCTACATATTAGTCACCCCTAAGGTGGGCAGGGTGCATTGTATGTAAAAGGTGGGACATGCCCTGATGTGTGTGGCATGTCCTGATAGTAAAATACTGCCAATTTTGTTTTTCACTATTGCAAGGCTACCTGTTTCCATAGGACAAAATGGGGAGTTTGTTTATAACACCTTATAAACATAACTGGCCCTGGGAACAAGGTAGAAAAATAAAGTTTAGTATGCCTGAACTCGGAATGTTAAAATGCATCATTTAGTGAGGGTGATTTTTACATCCTGTGTTTGAAAATACCACTTTTAGAAAGTAGGTATTTTCTTGCCTAACCATCCAGTGTGCCTCTGCTAGGTTTGTGTATTGCATGTCTGGCTTTTGGATGACAGGGGCTGGAGAGGGGCTGTGGCACCAGAAGTCTGATGAGTCAGGGCTGGGCTGAATAGGCCTGGCCTGCATTTGGAGTGGTGGGAGGAGTAGCACCTTCACCTGAATAGGGCTGTGCCTGCCTTCCACAATGACGGCTCCGCCCCCCTGTGGTGTGTCTGGAGCCAGGGCTCACACTGACAATCGAGGTTGTTGTGCACTTGCAAAGTGCCCCACAGAACTGGTTTTGGCTGGGTACAGACGCTCTCTGCCTTCAGAGAACAAAGGATTTTTGGTGTATAAAAAGAGGGGCCCAGACCCCCTTTTAGATCACTTCTGGGAATCAAGAGAAACCTTTGCCAAGGAGAAGAGCTGGAGAAGCTGAGGAGGAATACTGCCTCTGTGCTGTTTGCTGTCTGGGGTTGGCCTGCAGTGGCTACTTGCTGCCAAGGAAAGGAGAAAAGGACTTTGCTGTTTGCTGTTTCCTGCTTGAGGAAGATCTCCAAGGGCTTGAAACTGAGCTTGCCTCCTGTTCTGAAGTCTCAGGGACACAAAGACTTCACCACCAGCTCCCCTGAACTTCCTTGCTGGGATTTCTGACCTGCAAAGAGGTGCCTGTTGTTGTTTTGGACCTCTAGAGACTGTTTTCCGCTGGGAGCTGGAAGAATCCACGCATCGAACCGGATTGCTGCATCGCATTGAGGTGCCAAGTTTGTCGCATCATTGGGGGACGCAGTAAGAAAACGATGCATCACCTCCTCTCCGGTAAGGAACCGACGCATCACCTCCCCTGCGCAGCAGTAAGGAACAGAGGCACCACCTCCCCCGGAGCAAGAAAACCACGCATCGCCTTCCCTGAGTGTAAGGAACTGACGCATCACCTTCCCTGTGGTCCGTTTTGTTTGTTTGCGTGGCGCATCCCAGGTAATTTGTGTGAAAAGTGTTGCATCTGCAATTTGCTTTGAACTGCACTATTTCTACCATCTGAAAGTCATATTTGTATTACTGTATTGTGGACTTTTGTCATTTGGTCTTGTTTTGGTTTAGATAAAGTTTACTTATTTTTCTAAACTGGTGTGGTGTCCATTTGTAGTGTTTTCACTGTATTACTGTATGTGTTCACAAATGCTTTACACACTGCCTCTGAGATAAGCCTGTCTGCTCATGCCAAGCTACCAAGGGGGAGAGCAGGGGTTATTTTAGAAGTGTATCCCCCTTATCCTGACTAGAAGCAAGGGTCCCTATTTGGACAAAGGTACCTCCATCTGCCAACTAGAGACCCCCATTTCTAACAGTTAGGATATAGAATTTAAAAAACCTTAGAAATTCAGTAAAAAAACAAGATTACAGGGGCGTTCTAGATAGGCTCAGATTTCACTCATACAAAACCATAGAAATTTAACAGTTATAGTTACCTTAGCTATCTATAACCAGTGGCCTCTGGCATGTACGGAGAGTAGTGGGACAGGAGGAATAACAATAAAAGTTATTAATAAAAAGAAAATACACTTACCTTTGATCCTGGCGCGACATCCTCCTCGCTCGGGTCCAGGTAGAAGGCAGGCTCCAGTGTTGGACCAGGATGCTGCAGTCACCAATCCTGGTGCTTCTTTCATGCAGCATGAAAGCTGCACCAGGATTGGAGGGAGCGACCTCTCTCACCGCTCCCTAGGGCACTGGAGCCCTATGCTGTCTCTAAGTCAGCTGTCTAAGACAGCTGAGTTAGAGAGGTTTAAACTGCGCAGGTCTTTTTGGCTGTCACAAGACAGCCAGCCAATAAGACCTGCGCAGTTTAAACCTAAGTGTCCTGCCTATCACTGCTTTCTGCTTCTGCCTGACTGGCTAAACATGTCCTTGTGAGTTCATGTATATCGGCCAAACCACACAAAAGGTTAAAACTTGCATATTACAGCATTGCAGTAGAATAAGATGCAAGGTTCAGGGGGCACCCTTGGTTGAACACTTCTCCACATTCAACCATCCAGCAGAGAGTCTGAAATGGTGGGTTGTGGAGAAAGTTAGTCTCAGTCCTAGGGGTGGTAGTTTCGCCAACACTCTAAACCTGAGGGAATGCAAATGGATCCATGTTTTTGACACTACGTCGAGGGGGTTAAATGAATATGAAGAAATTGCACGACAAGTGGCCTCCTTATACAACGGTTGACCCCATACCTGTGTTTGGGACTCTATACTGTGTACAAACCCCCCCAGATAACATGATGTAAACTACACCATTTGGAGGTTTCCTGAGTTTTATAAACTGCCTACTATTTATCCTTGTGTACATCTATATAACACACCTTGATTTTTTTGTTGTTGATTTATTTGTTGTGAATATAGTAAATAGTCTTGTTTGTTTTATGATATGTGGTAACCATTGTCTAAATGTTATTGAAACTGGTCTGTGATGATATGTTTCAAATCGGGAATTGTATATGTCATCCACCTGTCATTCCAACTTCTATTCTTTTTCTTGTATTTAGCGATTCTTGTTGCATGTCTTGGAAGAGTCCGTTGGGAAAGGATTTTCCACTGTGGGGCTTGAAGTAACCCCTGCTTAGAATATATTAGCACATCCGGTTTTGTGATGTACCATTTATTCTCATCATACCAGCAGTTTCTGGCTTGTTTTTATGAATCTGGTATGTTTCACTTCCACCGAGAATATACAGCAGTAATATTTTTTCGTTTGGAATACGTTTTCCATGTTTTAGTAATAAGGACAGTCTTTCCTCTATGGATATGATGCTGGCACGGCTATCCCGTGACAGCACATGGCTGTCTCTGCCCAGTCGTGCCACGTCGATTGTCCACAACGTGCACAATAGACGTACGCGGCTGAATTATTTAGCCGCGCAGCTCTGGGATTCTCACTTCATGTCTGGCATCCACATGGACACGGATCCCAGCATTGTACCGTATGGACGGATGGGCCTGATTTGAGAGCCCCATTCGGAAAATGATGTAACCGTTTCTTTAACCATGTAGCGGTTTATCCAGGTAGAGCACAATTTGTTGTTCTTTTTTAAGTCCGTTAAGCCACCTCATGTCTACAACAAGATACATAATTGTTACAGGTGTTTTATTTACCCATGTATAAACAGGGGGCTTTGGGGAAGAAAATCCCCAATTCCTGGGGGGTTGAGAGGATCCTACGTTGGAGTATAACCTTTATTTACCCAACCAGATGTCCCTTGGTGAGATGTCCGTGTGGCCACATGATATTTAACTCGCATGTATATTGCCTTGCAAGAAGAATAATATATCCAATACATTTTTTAAGCTTTCGAGTGAGCCACCTCAACGCGGTGGTAAGTTAACCATACACACATTTTGACAGCATTTATTCGGATTTAGTTACGGACGGGTGGTGGTCTTAATTTGTTGCATTATTAATGTTGCAGACCGCCTTCATGATCTGTGCATGGATTTAGTCTATCCGGTTACAACTGACTACATATTCATTTGATTTTCCTGACCGTGCAGTCAGCAACCACGGTCAGTATTTTTACTACTCAACCTTTTACTATACTACACACACCAGAGAGACAGGCACTAACTGCACTCTTACTATGTTTATGTTGTCTTTTTCAATGTCCTGATGAAGACCCTTGTGCGGAGGTATTAATCAACCCTCACCGCCTAAGACGGGTTGAAACATTAAACACCCCGTTTCGCGGCCTGCAAGACATTATACTGATCCTGTTGAAAAATTGGATGATGCATTGTAAAATAAGTTGCATCATTCTGTAGTAAGGCCATATAATAACAAATTACAAGAGTATTGTAAACAGGCCTAACACTGGTGAAGCTATTCCAGATAATCACTGCAACCAGTGTTGTTTATGTGTAAATTAATTTATTTGTATTCTTAAGATTTCTGATTTTTCCTTTTTCTTTCTTCACTCACATTCACACGTGAGCACTTTTTCTGCACCTTCTTTTTGGACAACCTCTTATTATATGAATGCTTTATTTGATTATGCCTATTTATAAGGAATATATATAAAAAGATTTGCTCATAATCTCAGTTGTTGTATGTCCTTCTCTCTGGTTTATTTCAAAAGAATGTTTCACCAATTGTAAAATACTTATGACTTCTCTGACTAATTTTCTGAGTCTTTTGCCTCTTTGGGGGTGATAAATAGGAAACGTCAGGACCAACTGTTGTTTATACTGTATCTGTTCCCAGGTCCTTTGACATGTTCTGGGAGTACCCCATTAGTTTATAATGCTGCCTGACTGGCAGCTACAGAATCCAGAAACCCCGCCCCCGTCCTGATGCTCGGCTCAGGGCGGGGTTTGGGAAAATAAAATGGTAATATATGAAGTTTATTACCATTTTATTTTTCAATATCTGGGGTAATTTGGTTAGTGGGACGACGCTCCTCCGCCTTAACAGAGGAGCCGCCCCTGTCTATCACTTATGCCCCAGCAATGTGCTGCTTATGACCACACATATCACATCACTCATGACATGGTCAGTGACCTCTCTGATGCTATCTGAAATGATATCATTCACAGAACCACTCACAAGCCCATACAACGTCTTGTACACCCACACAGACACCCACACAACCAGTCACATACCTATTCACAAACCCATACAAGTACTCATACATCTACTTACTCATCAATAGAGCCACTCACACACCCACTCACTCATACAGTCACTCCCACAACCAACCACCCACCCATATACCTACTCATACAACTAGTCACTCACCCATACAGCTACTCACAGCCACACACTCCCACATACAGCTACTATACACTCACTTATTCACCTATACAATCTCTCACACACCAACTCACTCACGCATACAGCCTCTCAACACACCCACTCACTCACCCCCACAACCAATCACATATTCACACACTCACACAACCACTTATATACCCATTCACACATCCATACAAGTATTCACACACCTGTTCACTCACCCATACAGCCATTCACAGACACATACTCTCCAATACAGCCACTCACACACCAACTCACTTAATCAGACTCCCACTCAAAGAGCCACTCACTCACCCATACAGCACGCTTACACACCTAGTCACTCACTCATAAAGCCATTCGACACCCACTCACTCACCCATATAGTCACTCACACACCCACCCATACAGCTGCTGACACACCCACTCACTCAACAATACAGCCACTCACAGTGACACTCACTCACCCTCACAGCTACTTACTCACCCACTTACACACCTATACAGCCATTCACACACTCACTCACATACCCATATAGCCACTCAGACACCCTCTCACACACAGATACACACAGCCGCTCATATTTTATATGTTAAAAGTAGGATCACTCATTAGTAGTACACCTAGTATACTAATTAAACTTTTGTAGTAGCTTAGTATATATGTTTAACAAGCATAAATTCTCAGAAAACACTTACCCTCACTGGATGATGTTATCAGTGATGTCATATGAGATGTCATCAAGGATGTCACTGACCATGTCATGAGCGATGGCATATGTGAGTGCATTGAAGGGGCATAAGGTATAGTTAGTTCAGGTAACTATCACTGCTGAATTTCTATGGTTTTGTACGAGTGAAATCTGAGCCTAACTATACCGTCCCTGTAGCCTTTGTTTTTTTAGTGAATATATATATATATATATATATATATGTATATGTATATATATATATATGTGTATATATATGTGTGTATTTATATATATATGTGTATGTGTGTGTATATATATGTATATGTGTGTGTATATATATGTATGTATATATGTGTATATGTATATATGTATATATATGTGTGTATGTGTGTGTATATATATATATATATATATATGTCAAAACAATACCCTTTCGGAGACGGTAGCGCGTGCGATCCAAGATGGCCGCCGCGCCTTGAGCTCCGTCATTACCTGCATTTCCGAAGAGTCTTTGCCGACGATAGGGGCATAATTACGCTTCGTTTTTGCCCCCCAGCTGCTCCGTTGTGGTTCCTGCAGCGTCTGGTACCTTTTCAGAGGTCTGGTGCCTCCGTGGAAAGTGCGGTAGGCGTTTGTCTTTTTACCTCACAGAGGGCTGCTGCTCTCCAGCATTCTTCAACAGCTTCCACACAGAGGAGGCGGACTTAACCCACTGGACACCTCCTCTTTCTAGAAGCCTCAGCCTTTCTTAAAGGGGTTTTCGTCCTGCCTCTTGTTGGCCACAGCTCTGCAGTTTAGAAAGGATTAAAGGGATTTTTGTCCTTTTGCTTTATACTGCAGCCTATTGTCACTGTGTATTAAGTCTCTTTGGAGCTGAATTTTCTGATTACTGTTTTTGGTTTTTAATAACCTGCCAAAGCTCCTCATTACACTGCAGGCTTTTTGTTATTTGTGGTGTAATTAATTTTCCTCTCACTATTGTTTGCTCCCTGCTTACCAGTATGGAGTCTAAAATGAGTCCAAATAAATGCAAGCAAGCTGTCTCACCTCCTCCTGCCAAAGCCAAAGCTATTGACTCCCAAGAGGATTCATTGGCAAACATTTTGGAGGAAATTCAAGCTATCCATACCAACACGGACACCATCTCTTCAGATATTAAAAATATACATAGAGATATGGCTTCCTTATCGATGAGAGTTGCTGACAATGAGATTAGGATTCATGATAATACTGCAGCCATTACAGCTATGGCTCCAATTCCTACTCAGGTTGCTTCTCTCCACCGTTCCCTACTTGACTTGGAAAACAGAAATAGACAGTACAATTTACGCATTTTTAATGTTCCTGAAGGAGTCGAAGGTCAGAGTTGTCGTCTTTTCTTGGAAAATCTTCTCCCTAAACTATTAAATATTAACTTTCCAGAGTGCTTCGAGATTGATAAAGCCCACAGAATACCTTCAATTCGTAAACCCCATCAAGCCAAACCATGACAAATCATTTTTAAAGTTCTGGGGCATCATCATCTCCTTCTTATTCGTAAGGCTGTCCGAGAGATTCCTTCTCTCCTAATTGAAGGAAATAAAGTCTTCATTCATCAGGACTTTGCAAAAGAGACTGTTCAAATATGACGCCAATTTTCAGATTTACGTCCTCGTTTGCGAGAAGCTGGCTACAAATATGGTCTTTTTGACCCTGCGGTCATGCGCATCTGGAAAAGCAACATTTCTAAGTCTTTCTCAGCTCCCGCAGATTTAATAAGATTTTTGGATCAACATCATCCTGTTCTCATGGACTCTCAACCTTCTGGTTCTGCGGGCTGATAATAATAAAAACATTTTTTTTCTTTTTCTACCCCCTAATGCAGGTTGTTATTCATTTTCTTTGCAGGTGCATATTAATGGTGGTTTTCTTGCTTCGCACCTCCGTCTCCAATGCTCTATTGGTATGAGGTCTTGGTGACTGACCTCGTTTCATGTTGTTTGTCTTGTTTTGTCTTTTTTATATTGGCTACTATCTTTCTCTCTTTTTTCTGTCCTGTTATTTTTCTTCCCTATAGGAAAGTATGTCTAGGCTACAAAAGTTAATAGTTGCTTCATTAAATGTGAAGGGTCTTAGACATCCAGTTAAGCGACGTAAAATTTTAGAATATTTACACAAATCTAAGGTTGATATCTGTTTTGTTCAAGAAACTCATGTTAATGACAAAATACTGCATACTATGTCTAGAGGTTGGGTAGGGTTCATAGTTTCATCTCCTGCTGCAAAACGTACAAATGGAGTAGCTATATTTGTCTCACACAAAACTCGTGCACAAATTCTGTCACATCACCATGACGCAGATGGTAGATTTGTTGCTGCTCAAGTTCTTATTGATAAACTTACTTTAAATTTGATTAATATTTATGCCCCTACCTCTGATGACCCTGCCTTTTGGTCCTATGTCTCTGATGAAGCACTCAAAATTGGCAATGCGTCCCTCATAATGGGAGGTGATTTTAATCTTATCAGGGATCCTGTGTTGGACCGGTCTTCTGCTTTTAAGTTCCGGCCTAGCAAGGCATTTTTTGCTTTGAAATCTTTTCTTTCCGTTACCAAATTGGTAGATTTTTGGAGACTGGAACACCCTACAGACAAAGATTTTACTTTTTATTCTAATGCTCACTCTTCTTTTTCTAGAATTGATTATTTATTATCCTCACGTAATTTATGTCACATGATTAGTGAATCAGTTATTCACCCTATTACGATTTCAGACCATGCTTTAATTTCTTTTTCTTTATCTATTTCCGATCCTCCAACTTCTAATAAAAGATGGAGAATGAACTCGGAAATAGTTCTTAACCCCGCCAATGCTAAACTAAATGGCCTCAGCTATTTCTGATTATTTTTCGAATAATAAGTCCTGTGACACCTCTAAAATCATACATTGGGATGCTTTTAAAGCTTACATCCGTGGAGTTGCAATTTCTATTATGGCACACGAAAATAAATCTTTTTATTCCCACCTCAATGAATTGGAGACACAGATTGCAGTAGTGGAACGACTTTTTATCACATCTAGAGATCCACAATATAAATCCCAACTTCAGAAATACCGCTACGAATATAATGGTCTGCTTAGTAAAAGAGCAGGTTTACTTATCTCAAAAGAAAAGTCAAATTTTTATTTTTATTCTAATAAATCGGGTCGTTTGCTAGCTAATTATCTACGTCTCAAACGTGAAAGAGTTCAAATTCCAGCCATAAAGACGAATGAAGGTACATTGGTGACGGAGGTTGAGGACATACTGAAAGAGTTTCTTTCATTCTACTCTTCTTTATATCATGAACCTCTTACACCTAATAATAGTGTTATCAGTGAATTCCTCAATTCCTGTCGATTGCCTCAGATTTCTGATAATGATAGAGCTACTTTAGAGAACCCTATTGACATCAAATAAATTTTTTCAGCAATTAATGCTTTAAATTCCCAAAAAACTCCTGGCCCGGATGGAATTCCGGCCGAACTCTATAAATGCTATCAGGACCAATTATCCCCTTTTTTACTTTCCCTTTTCACGGAGTTTCAGCATACTTCCATGATGGGGGGATCTTTTAATGAAGCCACGATAATTGTTCTCCCCAAACCTAATAAAGATCATACTTTAGTCTCAAATTTTCGGCCCATATCTTTAATCAATCAAGACTGGAAAATATATGCAAATGTTTTAGCGAATAGACTATCACCCCTACTATCCAAAATTATACAATCTGATCAAACTGGCTTTATGAAAAGTAGATTATCCGCTCATAATACCCGGTTGCTCTGTCATACCTTATCTCTTGCCAAAGAAGCAAGTGGACCTATTGGTGTAATGGCCTTAGATGCAGAAAAGGCATTTGATAAGGTTAATTGGCAATTTTTATTAAAAACTTTAGAAGCTTTCTGTTTTGGTCGTATTTTTATTAATATGACTAAGGCTTTGTATTCAGCCCCATCAGCCTCTATTTTAGTCAATGGTTTGTGTTCCACTTCATTTCGGTTGTTTAGAGGCCCTCGGCAGGGATGTCCTCTCTCTCCTTTACTTTTTCTTATTGCAATAGAACCCCTCCTATGTTCCCTTCGTAATAGTGATACTTATGCAGGTGTTGTTTTGAAAGATACTACCATTAAACTTTCGGCCTACGCTGATGATGTATTGTTATATGTTACTGACCCTTCCAACTCTATACCTATTATCCTTGACATTATTCATAAATATGCTGAGGTTTCTGGTTACTCCCTGAATACTAATAAGACAGAATTTTTTCCACTAAATGCCTTTTGTAATTCTACAATGTTAGAGAACACTGATATAATTTGGTCTCCCAAAAAACTCAAATATTTAGGGATAATTTTTACCGGTTCGGTTAAAGATACAGTTGATAACAATTGTTCTGTTATTTTAACAAATACCAAAGAGAAACTTGATCGATGGTCTAATCTACATCTAAACTGGTGGGGACGCATTGCAGCAATTAAAATGTCTACAACTCCACAAATTCTATATCTACTGTCTATGTTACCCTTCTCCTTCCTGTCCACTTTTTATACTAAAATATATAAATTATTTACTAGATTCCTCTGGAATAATAAGCCCGCACGCATTAGTCTTAAGACTTTACAATTGCCCAAATGTGATGGTGGGGTTGGTCCTCCAGATTTGAAAAAATATCATTTTGCATTCCTTGTGGCTCAATGTTCTTTATGGTTCCACACTGTACCCCTCTCTAATGCACCTAAATGGCTTCTCCTGGAAAAAAATATTTTGGCTCCATACCCTTTAATTGCTTTTCTCACCATGTCCAGTGGCTCTTTTGGTAAGTGTTCCCCTATTCTTGCCATCTCTAAAATTGCCCTTTTATCATTTGATAGTAATTTGTCTACTACTTTGTCTTAAACTAAAAAAGTTTCTCTTTGGTTCAATCCTAAACTCCAATATCATAAACATATTTCTTTTTGGAAATTATGGATTGCTGCTGGTATTTTCTTTGTTGCAGATATTTGCCAATATAATATGTTTTACACATTTGATGTTATTCAAGCCACTTATAAGCTGCCATTGTCTGAGTTGCCTAAATATACATTGTTATGTAATACGATTCTTAATGCTTATCCCCAACTACTTTCTATGTCTCAGTCTTCTGGTATTGAATTTTGTATTTCTGTGTTCAGCCGTTCAGGACATACAGCATCCAAAGTATATAAAAAACTTACCACTTCAAATTCCTCCTTTGCACATTTGAATCAAAAATGGTCCCCGCACTTAAATCTTCATACACTTAGCATATCCTGGAAGGACATTTGGTATTCCAACACAGCTAATTATCTTCCGGCCACCCTTATACAAACTAATATTTACTTACTCTATCAATGCTTTTGGACTCCTGACAAATTATTTAAAGCTAAACTTCTAGATACTCCAAATTGTTGGCACTGTCAATCTGTAACTGGTGACCTACGACACTTATTTTTCAATTATTCTATCATACATCAGTTTTTATCATAAATATGGCATCTTATTACACAGATCCTTAAGATCCAAACAACTTTATCATTTCATGTTCTAATTCTCAAATCCTCACTCTTTAAATCCATTTTATCCCCTATGGATTGTAAATTATTGGATTTCCTTATTTCTACTGCACTCAAATCTATTACTTGTAATTGGAAAGACGCTACTTCACTTTCGGTTAATGCATGGTGGGAATGGATTATTTTTCTTAGACGTGGGCAATGTTTTTATCCACACTCTCATAAGCACTCCTCTTCTTCTAAGTCTAGTATGTGGTCTAGTTTAGATTCCTACATTAGTACATGTTCTACAATTTAGGAAACTTATTTCCATTTGTAATAATTAATCTTTGCTTACTGTAGCCCTTTTATGTTTATTTTATTATTTATATCATGTTTGTACTATTATGTAATGTTGGTATCGCTATTCTACTTTTTCTTATATATTGTAGTATATTTTCTATACTATATGGTTCGGTATTATTTTTTGTATTGTGTTTCATATTTATGAACATTTCTTCAATAAAATATTTTGAACACAAAAAAAAAAAAACAATACTCTTTCAGGCTTAGAGTGACGCATAAATTATGCAAAAAAGAAGCAGAGAACTCTGGGTAGTTCTCAAGTTTAGGTGGAAAGCAGCTCCTGTATAGAGCACCATCAACACCAGCGACACTCTAAATTTGCTCACCTCTATCAAAGTATTTAAGCATAGGATTAGCACAGTGCCATCCATGCCAAGAAAGAAAGGGACAAAGTCTTTTGCCATTTCTACAGCAAAGTTTCTAAGCATAGGACTAGCACAGTGCTATCCATGCCGAGGGACCTTGGGGGCTTTTCCTTGGGCCATTTTGGCCCAGGGGGCCCCATTCCCAGGGCCCGGCCTTTTATTTTTTAATGTTATGTTTAAAGCGAGGGCCCCTTCCTGGGCCATTTTCGGCCCCTGGGACCCCATCCTCCACGGCCTGCCCCCTTTTTTTTCAATAAACAAAAAACAACGGAGCGGGGCTGTACGTCCCCCCTACTGGGCTGATTTCGGCCTCGGGATCCCCCTCATCCAAGGCCCAGCCTGTAGTGTGGGTGCCCTGGTCCGACCCAGGGCAACAACTTTTAAATCTTTGGGGACTGCGGGGGGAGCCTGAAGGCCCCCGTGGTACCTGCCAGCTACCCGCCTCCTTCGGGAGCTGGCATTGCTTCGAGACCTAGGGAGCTGCTGAATATGCAGCTCCCTGGATCCCAAAGCAGTATCTATCCTGCATGCTTCACAGAGGGCAGGGAAACAGACATGCTCTGCTTTCAGCAAGCAAGAGCATTTTGTTCTCTTGCTTGCTGAAAGCAGAGCACTTGTTTGCTATGGCTTGGCAGTAGCTAGCAAACTTCAATGTTCCGGGGGTAGACAACCCAGGACATTGCTCAAGCCGGGCCTGGGGAGGTGGTGGTTCCTGGGGCCCGAGGTCCGCAATGGACCCCCTTTATTATTGTATTTGTACCCCATGGAGGTGGTGGTTTTGGGGCTGTGTGGGGGCTGGAGCCCCACACACTATTATTTATTTAGCCCTGAGGAAGTCGCTGTTCTCAGGGCCAGGGGTCCACAACGGACCCCCTTTATTATTGCATTTGTGCCTCGTGGAGATAGCGGTCCCCAGGGCTGTGTGGCGGGGCCAGAGCCCCCCCACGCATTATTTATGTTAGCCCCGGGGAGGTGGTGGTCCAAAGGGCCTCCCCTGCATTGTTTTTTAAAAATGAATTAATGTATGTGCCCCAGGGCAGCGGGGGGCCGAGCGGGCCCCCCGTGTTTGTGTACAAATGTGTCCCGGGGAGGTGGCGGTAACCTGGGCAGAGGGAAAACCATGAGGCTACCCCGCATATAATTAAGTTACTGCCCTTGGGAGGTGGCAGTCTCTGGGACTGCGGGGGAGGCCATAGGGCCTCCTTCACATTATTTTATTATCACATTTTTGCCCCGGGAGGTGGTGGTCTCCGGGGCAGCAGGGGAGCCCTTATGCATTTTTATTTATGTTAGCCCCGGGGAGGTGGCTCTCCCCAGGGCCAGGGGTCTGCAATGGACCCCATTTATTATTCTATGTGTGCCCCATGGTGGTGGCGGTCCGCCACGCATTATTATTTATGTAAGCCCTGTGGAGGTGGCAGTCCGTAAGGCCTCCCCTGCATTTTTTTTTATTAATTAAGGTATGTGTCCCGGGGAGGTGGCAGTGCCTGGTGCAGCGGGGGCTGAGCGGTCATCCGTATATAATCAAGTTACTACCCCGGTAAGGTGGTTGTCCCTGGGGCTGCGGGGAAGCCTCAAGGCTCCCCTGCATATAATTATATCACTGCCCAGGGAGGTGGCGGTCCCCGGGGCTTTGAATAGCCCGAGGAGGGGGCCCGTGTGCCCTTTCTTTTATTTTTACCATGCCCCTGGGATTTGGCTCACCTAGGGGATTTTCTTTGCTTCATGGATTCATAGATCGACCCATGAGTCTGTGGCAAACTAAAAATAAAAGTTTTTAAACCCCAGCAGGGTCCCCGTCCCCTTTTCTTTATTTTTTACTTTTTCTGGAAATTAAATTACTATGGGTATGCAAATGTACAAATCCCCTGGTAGCTCTGCCCATTTGGCCCCGGGGCCAAAATCAGCCTGGGAAGGGGTGCCACGCACCCCCCCTACACCATGAATGGGGATTGTGTTCTTTATTGTCCTGTCCCTGGTTCTCCCTTTAAATTGCCATGTGTATGCAAATGTACAAATTGCCTGGAAGCTCTGCCCATCTGGCCCCACCCCATACACCTTAGTAGTATGCAAAGGTCTTCTCGCCTTTTGCCAGAATGATGGACAGCTTAATAAGGACAAGGGCACAGTCATTAATGACCTCATCTTCTACTCCATGAAAACATCCATATGGCGCAAAGTCTTCTCGAACCTCCTTAAGGTACACGAAGCCAGGAACATTCCATACGGCTATAAACTCAGAACCGCACCCTCTGCAAACCTGCGTGCCGACCTCACCATCACCCTATACAAAAATGGCATCATCCTGATCCAAGCTCCACCTAAAGGCCTCAATAAATTCGCGGACCTCTTCACCCTCCTAAAAAAACATGTACAAAACCCACCTCCATCCACGCTCCTCCAACACCATCCCTCGCCCAATCCGCCAAGGGTACCAAACCCGTCACAAACCATCCTTCCTAGGGCTCATGACACTGGTCGACCTAGCCCCACCACCAGGCCACCAACACCTGCCAACCGACGTGTGCCTAAACCTCTGACCTCCTTCCTGCAAGCTCTTCCCTCTCTCATGGTGTCTGAAACTCCTCCTAGGTCTATCGACTCTAGCCCGCAAGTTCTTCCCTCTCTCATGGTTTCTGAAACTCCACCTAGGACTCTCGACTCTAGCCGACCCAGCCCCTCCACCATGCTACCAGCTCCTGCCAACAGATGCGTTCCCATACCTCTAACCTCCTGCCCACAAAATCTCCCCTCTCATAGGGATATTGAAACTCCGGCAAGGGTTCATGACACTGGCCGACTCAGCCTCACTACTAGGCTACCAGCACATCCCATCAGAATCGCTCCCACTCCTCTTCCCACTCCTCCGGCCCCCTGCCCGCAAGAGCATCCCTCCTTTGTGGATTTGGATACTTTCCACCGCAGAGCTACCAAACTAACCCTTAGCATCCACAACTCCATTCTAGATCTAAAGAACCTCCTGCGCCTCACAGAACTCTCCTTCTCGAACTTCAAGCTCTCACAGAACTCTACTCCCCCCTCTTCCTCCGAGCCCCCCGCTCACCCTTTACCGCTATCCCTGAGACACCTGCGCCCTCGCAAGCAGCCTTGCCACCTCTCAGATGAGGAAACTCTGGCCCTCCTCAGTACCTACAAACCGCCCCCCACAATGCCTAGCCCTCTAGACCTCACGGAGGAAGAAGTTGCAGACCTCCTCATTAGCTACGATTCGGCCCTGATTAGCCCATACCCCCTAGATCTGAGTGACGAACACCACATCCGCACGGTTGCATCCAACCCCAACAGATCAGCTACCCTCCGCGACAGAGCAGTGATCAACAGCAACCTAGCGCTAGTACCCATCTCTGCCCCTACTCTAGACACTCACTCCGACCCCCCACTATCAGGCCTCCTAATTAACTGCCGCTCAGCAGTAAAACATGCCTCCGATGTCGCTGATCTCATCCTGAGCCAAAAATCGGACTTAGCGGTCTTGACTGAATCTTGGCTCAATGAATCCTCATCGCCCTGCCTAGACCTCTTAGTCCCGCCCAATTACAATATCGTAAGGCTGGACAGGCAATACCATAAAAAAGGGGGAGGCATTGCCTGCATTTACCGCTCTAACCTCCATGTTACTGAACTTCTGACTGATCCTACAGACTCCTGCGAATACCTTGCACTTTCCATATGCAACACCACCCCCCAACTGTGCAGACTGCACATCTTTTACCACCCCCCAGGCACGAATGACACCTTCACCGACCTCCTCATGGAAATCATCACAACCAAGGCCTCCCCTAACTCTAATGACATTTTCCTTGGCGACTTCAACTTGCACTGGAACGACCCCAAGGACCCTCAGGTCAATGCCATCAGAGACTTCTTGGCCGACCAAGCCCCTACCCAAGCCTGCTCACTCCCAACTCACTCGAAAGGCACCACTCTGGACTGGATCATCACCAAGGATTCAGCAGTCACACTTCTCTCTATAGCCCCATGTGATTGGTCCGACCACCACGCTATCAGCTTCCTTCTGCCTGACACCCACATGATTTGGACACCACAACCCATGATTCCCAAACGCTGGGTTAGAGACACCAAGAACCTTGACCACGGGAAACTGGCTGCCCGCTGTGAGTCGGACCTACCACCCCCCATCTCTATACGGTCAACAATCTCACTGATCATTATTCTACAGCTATATCCAACATTCTCGATGACCTTGCTCCACTAAAACTAAAAAGAACCCAGATCAAAGACAGGAATCCCTGGTTCAACGGTTCCCTCAACATGGAGAGGAGATCCCTCCGGCAGTCAGAACATAACTGGAAACAGCACCCGTCAGCAGCCCATCTAAAACTGCTCCGTCAGTCCAGAAACGCCTACAATAGGAAAATCCTCAACGCAAAAAAAGAATTCTTCAGAACAGAACTGGAGAACGCCAAGAACAGACCTCGCAAGCTATTCGACCTGGTCAAACATCAATCTAACAAACTGGCTAAAACCTCCAAAGAAACCCCTAAATTTCTAATTTCTTGCGAGGAATTTTCCTCCTTCTTCTGTGACAAAATCACTGCACTAGGAAACAAACTCAATTCCGCAACACACTCCCAAACTACACCTGCTTTACCTCTTCTCTCCGCACTGCCCTCCCACACTTCACCCAAAAACCTAGCGCACTGGTCCAACTTTAAAGTCTATGACGAACACTCTGTCTCAAAAATTCTATCTTCCTTAAACTCGAACAATCACTACAATGATCCTCTCCATTCTAACTGCCTAGCCGCCGTTTCTCAGGCGATCATCCCTTCTTGGACTGCAATAATCAATGCGTCCCTACTACAGGGATCGATACCTGACTCTCTCAAAGCCGGACAAGTCGTCCGCATCTTAAAGAAACCCACGCTGGATCCTGCTTCCCCTGACAACTATAGACCGATATCGAACATCCCACTCCTAGCTTAAGTTCTGGAGAAATGTATGCAACAGCAGTTGAGTCAACACATTACCAACTTCCACCTACTTGATGACTTCCAATCCGGGTTCAGACCTGGACACAGCATGGAAACTACCCTCCTTCACATCGTGAATGATGCCCTCCAAGCCCTTGACCAAGGCAAAACCTGTCTCCTAATCCTCCTAGACCTATCCTCGGTGTTCGATACGGTCAACCACGAAACACTCCTGGATCGCCTCAAACTCCGGATGGGATTGGATGGCACCGTTCTTGAATGGTTTAGGTCTTTCCTCCAGAATCGCTCACAGAGTATCCTTATCAACGGCAACTTATCTATTCCCTCTCCGATCACGGTTGGAGTCCCCCAAGGATCAACCTTGTCCCCTACCCTCTTCAATCTTTACCTGGAACCGCTCACAGAGGTGCTACGCACCGCCAACATCGCCTATCACATGTATGCCGACGACACACAAATCTACATTAAAATCTCTTCCCCTGAGGACATTCACTCCCTGAATGAGGCCTTGAAACTGACGGTGCATTGGCTCACCTCTAACCAGCTCAAACTTAATGCAAAAAAAACGAAATTTCTCCTTATCTCCCCACCCAAAACCAATGCAGACATTCAGGAATGAATCAAGGCTATCACAGCGTTAAACTGCCCTCCTACCATTATGGACTCTGCTAAATCCCTGGGAATAACCCTAGACTGCAATTTGAATATGCGTGGCCATATCAATTCGATGGCCAAAACTGCCAGATTTCACCTGAGCTACCTAAGACACCTGAAACCTTTCCTCGACACCCCGATCTAAAAATGGCAACCCAAGCACTAGTCATTTCCAGACTAGAATATGGGTGCTCTACCCTCGCAGGTCTACCCAAGAACTCTTTGGCCCCATTGAAAGCCTGCCTCAACGCCGCCGCCAGACTCTTAACAGGTTCAAAGAAATTTGACCATATCTCTCCCCACCTCAAAGCTCTAAACTGGCTGCCTCTCGAGGCCAGAATCCAACTTAAGCTGGCTTGCATCACTCACAAGGCTCTATACTCCAAGTCCCCAGCTTTTCTCGCCCAGAAACTCGTGATATCCGGAGGAGCCAGAAACTCACGATCCGCCAGAGACCTTTTGCTCCAACCAGCACACTTGCGGAAAAAAACGTACAATCGGGCCTTCTCTGGGGCCGCCCCAAGAATATGGAACTCACTCCCGCCCACCATCAGAAGACTACCATCTTTGGCACATTTTAAAAAGGAGGCCAAAACTTTCCTTATGGGCAAATTCCTCGCTTAACGCTTGCATTTCAATCACCCCAGCGATTTTGTTTCTCCTTCTATTACGGCATTACCCATGGTTCTTCCGGATGATACCTACCCGGCACTTTTGGGCATCCCACCCGGGAATTGAGACAGGTGCTCTCTCATATAATGTATCTACCTGTTTTTATCCCAACTGTATCTGGGATATGTTACTGCCTATTATTTCTTTCCTTGTATAATGTATCTACCTGTTCCTATCCCAATTGTATACACCCGTCCTAAGACTGTTTTTACCTCCTGTCAATCCTGTAAAGCGCTCTGATACCCTCACGGGTCTGGTTAGCGCTCTATAAAACTCTAAAAATAAAATAAATAAAATAAAAATGAACAAAAGGCACCTCCACTGTGTTTCCTGGTGAGTATGGAGACACGTTTTTGAACCCGAGTTATATGAGGACATTGCCACCAAACAAACAAGCACTTGCTTCACATAGTTAAGAGAAAGGACCCTTGTTTGGTGGAGATTTTCCTCTTACTAGTCTTTTTGACTTCGCTTTAAGAGGATTCATGTTATCACAGATTTCTGGATGAATATGCATGTGGAACAATTACATTGCTGAGATACACACAATGTCACTGGAGATATTTCCTCGTGGTCCATTATGCAGCTGTAGTGTAGAATGTGCACTAGACATTTACCCAACAAGGTAACACTTACTAATTACCCAGTAGAAAGTACTGCACTTGGGTAGATATTTTGTGGAAAATGGTGGACTCTTGGTGGATAAAGGGGCAGGTGAGGTTCATTTTTCGCCCAGTAACTCACACAGATACTGACACGCCCACACAGACACCCAATCACATACCTATTCTGGCACTCTCACATCCACTCACAGACCCACACAGCCACTCACACACCCACCCACTCAGCCAGTCACACACCTACTCACAGACCCATACAGCTACTCACACACCCACTCACAGACCCATACAGCACTCACACATCCACATAACCACTCACACACCAACTCACACCCCCATAGACACTCACAAACCCACAAAACCACTCATACAGCCACTCACATGCCCACATACAGATCCATACTCATACACCCACTCACAGACCCACACACTCACTCACAGACCATACAGCCACTCGCACACCCACTCACACACCCACACAGCTACTCACACACCCATTTAACCACTCACACACCCATACAGTCACTCACCCACACACAAAACCCCACACACCCACAAAACCACTCACACATTCACAGACCTATGCAGCCACTCACATACCGACTCGGACCCATACAGCCACTCACATACCCACTCACAGACCTATGCAGCCACTCACAGACCCATAAAGCCACTCACACACCCACATAACTACTACCAGTCCCACTCACACACCCATAGACACTCACACACTCACAAAACCACTCAAACATCCATACAGCCACTCACACACCCATATACAGATCTATAGTCCCTCATATACCTACTCACAGACCCACACAGCCACTCACAGACCCAAAATGCCACTCACACATCAACTCACAAACCCATACAGTGACTCACACAACCACATAACCAATCACACACCCACTTACAGACCAATACAGCCACTCACATACACACTCAGATCCATACAGCCACTCATAGACCTACTCATAAACCCACACAGCCACTCACAAACCCACTCACATACCCACATAGATACACACCCACTCACAGACCCATACAGCCACTCACACACCCACTCACTGACTCACAGATCCACTCACACACCCTCAAAACTACTTACACACCTACTCATACATCCATTCAAACAATCATACACCCACTCACAGACCCATACAGCCAATCACACACCCACTCACCGACACATATAGCTACTCACATACCCACAAACCACTCACACACCCTTACAGCCACTCATACACCCACTCAGAGACATAACATATGTATTTATAAAGCACACGTTCACCCATGGGCATCTTGATGCTGAATAACAGATTTTTATTGTTACCCAACATAGTGGTACTCATGGACCCATTAAGCCACTCACACACCCACTCACTGACCTATACAGCCACTCACACACCCACTCTCAAAGGTTACAGGTTACAGTTAGAAAATAAATTTTTAAAACCTTCCCAATTCACAAAAACCCCAAAGGTTACAGGGACGTTATAGTTAAGAAATTAAATCAGAAAAACCTTAGAAATTCACTTAAAAACCAAAGGTTACAGGGACATTATAGTTAGGCTCAGATTTCACATGCACAAAACCAGAGAAATTCATCTCAGTTACCTGAGCTAACTATAACTTACACCCCCTCAATGACCTGCTTATTAGCTCACATTTCACATGACTCATGACAAGGTTAGTGACATCACTGATCTCATCTTAAATGACAGCACTAATGACATCGCTGAGGATATCATCCAGTGAGTGTGTTTCGTATACATTTCTGAAACTTAAAGATATATTCTAAACTACTGCATATGTTAAATTACTATTCTTTCTGTACTAATGAGTGATACTGTTTCTAATGTATGTCATCTGAAGGCTATGTGACTGTCTGAGTGTGTGAGTGGGTGTCTGACTGGCTGTATGGATGAGGGAGTGGGTGTGACAGTGGCTGTATGGATCTGTCAGTGGGTATTTGAGTGGCTGTAAGGGTCTGTGAATGGGTTGTTGAGTGATCTTCTGGGTGTGTGAGTGAGTGTGTGAGTAGTTTTATGGGTGTGTGAGAGGTTTCATGGGTCTGTGTGTAGGTTTTGTATGAGTGAAATGTCAGCCTAACTATAACGTTCCTGTAAACTGTGTTTTTTCCTTGAATATCTAAAGTTTTTTAAATGCTAATTTCTAACTATAACGTCTCTGAAACTTGTGTTTTTTTCAGTGAATATTTAAGGTTTTTTAAATGCTAATTCCGAACTATAACATCCCTGTAAAGAGACAAGAGAAGTGCAGAAAGAGGAAGACAGGTGCAGAAAGAAGCAAGAGAAGTGCAGAAAGAAGCAAGAGAAGTCATGAAAGAGGCAACAGAGGTGCAGAAAGGAAGAAAGGTGCAGAAAGAAGGAAGAGAGGTACAGAAAGAAGCAAGAGAGGTGCAGAAAGAAGCAAGAGAGGTACAGAAAGAAGAAGAAAGGTACAGAAAGAGGCAAGTGAAGTGCAGAAAGAGGAAGAAAGGTACAGAAAGAGGCAAGAGGGGTACAGAAAGAGGCATGAGAGGTGCAGAAAGAAGAAAGAGAGGTGCAGAAAGAAGCAAGAGAGGTGCAGAAAGAGGAAGAAAGGTGCAGAAGGAATCAAGAAAAGTGCAGAAAGAGGAAGGGTGCATAAAGAAGCAAGAGAAATGCAGAAAGAGGCAAGAGAAGTGAAGAAAGAAGCAAGAGAACTGTAGAAATAAGCAAGTGAGGTGCACAAAGAAGCAAGTGAGGTACAGAAAGAAGCAAGAGAAGTGATGAAAAAGGCAAGACAGGTGAAGAAGGAAGCAACGGAAGTGCAGAAAGAGGCAAGAGAGGTACAGAAAGAGGCATGAGAGGTGCAGAAAGAAGAAAGAAAAGTGCAGAAAGGGGCAAGAGAGGTGCAGAAAGCGGAAGAAATATACAGAAAGAGGCAAGAGAGGTACAGAGAGAGGCAAGAGAAGTGCAGAAAGAACAAGATAAGTGCAGAAAGAGGCAAGAGAAGTGCAGAAAGAGGCAAGAGAGGTACAGAAAGAGGTAGGAGAGGTGCAGAAAGAAGACAGAGAGGTGCAGAAAGAAGCAAGAGAAGTGCAGAAAGAGGAAGAAGGGTGCATAAAGAAGCAAGAGAAATGCAGAAAGAGGCAAGAGATGTGACGAAAGAAGCAAGAGAAATGCATAAATAAGCAAGTGAGGTGCACAAAGAAGCAAGTGAGGTGCAGAAAGAAGCAAGAGAAGTGATAAAAAAGGCAAGACAGGTGAAGAAGGAAGCAAGGAAGTGCAGAAAGAAGGAAGAGAGGTGCAGAAAGAGGCAAAATGAGTGCAAAAAGAGGTCAGAGAGGTGTAGAAAGAGGCAAACAAAGTACAGAAAGAGGCAAGAGGGGTGCAGAAAGAGGCAAGAGGGGTGCAGAAAGAATCAAGAGAGGTGCAAAAAGAGGCAAGAGAGGTGCAGAAGGAGGACAGAGATGTGCAGAAAGAGGCAAGAGAAGTGCAGAAAGAGGCAAGAGAAGTGCAGAAAGAGGCAAGAGAGATGCAGAAAGAAGCAAGAGAGATGCAGAAAGAAGCAAAAGAGACACAGAAAGACGCAAGGGGGTGCAGAAAGAGGAAGACATATGCAGAAAGAGGCAAGGGAGGTGTAGAAAAAGGTGAGAAAAGTACAAAAAGAGGAAACAGGTGCAGAAAGAAGCAAGAGAAGTGTAAGAAAAAGCAAGAGAGGTGCAGAAAGAAGCACAAGAAGTGCAGGAAAAAGCAAGAGAGGTGCAGAAAGAAGCAAGAGAAGAGCAGAAAGAAACAAGAGAGGTGCAGAAAGAAGCAAGAGAGGTGCAGAAAGAGGTAGAAAGGTGCAGAAAAGGCAAGAGAAGTGTAGAAAGACGAAGAAAGGTGCAGAACGAAGCAAACGAAGTGCAGAAAGAGGCAAGAGAAGTGCACAAAGAGTCAAGAGAAGAGCAGAGAGAGGCAAGACAGGTGGAGAAAGAAGAAGAAGTGTAGAAAGAATCAAGAGGTGCAGAAAGAGGAAGAAATGTACAGAAAGAGGCAAGAGAGGTGCAGAAAGAGGCAAGAGAGGTGCAGAAAGAGGTAAGAGAAGTGCAGAAAGAGGCAATAGAGGTGCAGAAAGAAGCAAGAGAAGTGATGAAAGAGGCAAGAGAGGTGCAGAAAGAAGGAAGAGGTGCAGAAAGAACCAAGAGAGGTAAAGAAAGAAGCAATAGATGTGCAGAAAGAAGCAAGAGAGGTGCAGAAAGAGGAAGAACTGTCAAGTAAGAGGCAAGAGCAATGCAGAAAGACAACGAAAGGTACAGAAAGCAGCAAGAGAAATGCAGAAAGACGCAAGAGAGGTACAGAAAGAGGCAAGAGAAGTGCAGAATGAGGCAACAGCGAGCAGAAAGAAGCAAGAGAGTTGCAGAAAGAAGAGAAGTGCAGAAAGAAGCAAGAGAGTTACAGAAAGAGGCCAGAGGGATGCAAAAAGAAGCAATAGAGAGGTGCAGAAAGAGGCAAGAGAAGTGCAGAAAGAAGCAAGAGAGGTGCAGAAAGAAGCAAGAGAGGTACAGAAAGAGGCAAGAGAGGTGCAGAAAGAAGAAAGAGAGGTGCAGAAAGAAGCAAGAGAAGTGCAGAAAGAGGTAGAAGGGCGCAGAAAGAAGCAAGAGAAATGCAGAAAGAGGCAAGAGATGTGAAGAAAGAAGCAAGAGAACTGCATAAATAAGCAAGTGAGGTGCACAAAGTAGCAAGTGAGGTGCAGAAAGAAGCAAGAGAAGTGATAAAAAAGGCAATACAGGTGAAGAAGGAAGCAAGGGAAGTGCAGAAAGAAGGAAGAGAGGTGCAGAAAGAGGCAAAATGAGTGCAAAAAGAGGCAAGAGAGGTGTAGAAAGTGGCAAATGAAGTACAGAAAGAGGCAAGAGGGGTGCAGAAAGAATCAAGAGAGGTGAAAAAGAGGCAAGAGAGGTGCAGAAGGAGGCCAGAGATGTGCAGAAAGAGACAAGAGAAGTGCAGAAAGAGGCAAGAGAAGTACAGAAAGAGGCAGGAGAGGTACAGAAAGAGGCAAGAGAGGTGCATAAAGAAGCAAGAGAGATGCAGAAAGAAGCAAGGGGGTGCAGAAAGAGGAAGAAATATACAGAAAGAGGCATGGGAGGTGTAGAAAAAGGCGAGAAAAGTATAAAAAGAGGAAACAGGTGCAGAAAGAAGCAAGAGAAATGCAGAAAGAGGCAAGAGATGTGAAGAAAGAAGCAAGAGAACTGCATAAATAAGCAAGTGAGGTGCACAAAGTAGCAAGTGAGGTGCAGAAAGAAGCAAGAGAAGTGATAAAAAGGCAATACAGGTGAAGAAGGAAGCAAGGGAAGTGCAGAAAGAAGGAAGAGAGGTGCAGAAAGAGGCAAAATGAGTGCAAAAGAGGCAAGAGAGGTGTAGAAAGAAGCAAACTAAGTACAGAAAGAGGCAAGAGGGGTGCAGAAAGAATCAAGAGAGGTGAAAAAGAGGCAAGAGAGGTGCAGAAGGAGGCCAGAGATGTGCAGAAAGAGACAAGAGAAGTGCAGAAAGAGGCAAGAGAAGTGCAGAAAGAGGCAAGAGAAGTACAGAAAGAGGCAGGAGAGGTGCAGAAAGAGGCAAGAGAGATGCAGAAAGAAGCAAGAGAGATGCAGAAAGAAGCAAAAGAGACGCAGAAAGACGCAAGGGGGTGCAGAAAGAGGAAGAAATATGCAGAAAGAGGCAAGGGAGGTGTAGAAAAAGGCGAGAAAAGTACAAAAAGAGGAAACAGGTGCAGAAAGAAGCAAGAGAAGTGTAAGAAAAAGCAAGAGAGGTGCAGAAAGAAGCACAAGAAGTGCAGGAAAAAGCAAGAGAGGTGCAGAAAGAAGCAAGAGAGGTGCAGAAAGAAACAAGAGAGGTGCAGAAAGAAGCAAGAGAGGTGCAGAAAGAGGTAGAAAGGTGCAGAAAAGGCAAGAGAAGTGTAGAAAGACGAAGAAAGGTGCAGAACAAAGCAAACGAAGTGCAGAAAGAGGCAAGAGAAGTGCAGAAAGAGTCAAGAGAAGAGCAGAGAGAGGCAAGACAGGTGGAGAAAGAAGCAGAAGTGTAGAAAGAATCAAGAGGTGCAGAAAGAGGAAGAAATGTACAGAAAGAGGCAAGAGAGGTGCAGAAAGAGGCAAGAGAGGTGCAGAAAGAGGTAAGAGAAGTGCAGAAAGAGGCAATAGAGGTGCAGAAAGAAGCAAGAGAAGTGATGAAAGAGGCAAGAGAGGTGCAGAAAGAAGGAAGAGGTGCAGAAAGAACCAAGAGAGGTAAAGAAAGAAGCAATAGATGTGCAGAAAGAAGCAAGAGAGGTGCAGAAAGAGGAAGAACTGTCAAGTAAGAGGCAAGAGCAATGCAGAAAGACAACGAAAGGTGCAGAAAGCAGCAAGAGAAATGCAGAAAGACGCAAGAGAGGTACAGAAAGAGGCAAGAGAAGTGCAGAATGAGGCAACAGCGAGCAGAAAGAAGCAAGAGAGTTGCAGAAAGAAGAGAAGTGCAGAAAGAAGCAAGAGAGGTACAGAAAGAGGCCAGAGGGATGCAAAAAGAAGCAATAGAGAGGTGCAGAAAGAGGCAAGAGAAGCGCAGAAAGAAGCAAGAGAGGTGCAGAAAGAAGCAAGAGAGGTACAGAAAGAGGCAAGAGAGGTGCAGAAAGAAGAAAGAGAGGTGCAGAAAGAAGCAAGAGAAGTGCAGAAAGAGGTAGAAGGGTGCAGAAAGAAGCAAGAGAAATGCAGAAAGACGCAAGAGATGTGAAGAAAGAAGCAAGAGAACTGCATAAATAAGCAAGTGAGGTGCACAAAGTAGCAAGTGTGGTGCAGAAAGAAGCAAGAGAAGTGATAAAAAAGGCAATACAGGTGAAGAAGGAAGCAAGGGAAGTGCAGAAAGAAGGAAGAGAGGTGCAGAAAGAGGCAAAATGAGTGCAAAAAGAGGCAAGAGAGGTGTAGAAAGAGGCAAACGAAGTACAGAAAGAGGCAAGAGGGTGCAGAAAGAATCAAGAGAGGTGAAAAAGAGGCAAGAGAGGTGCAGAAGGAGGCCAGAGATGTGCAGAAAGAGACAAGAGAAGTGCAGAAAGAGGCAAGAGAAGTACAGAAAGAGGCAGGAGAGGTACAGAAAGAGGCAAGAGAGGTGCAGAAAGAAGCAAGAGAGATGCAGAAAGAAGTAAGGGGGTACAGAAAGAAGCAAGAGAAGTGATAAAAAGGCAATACAGGTGAAGAAGGAAGCAAGGGAAGTGCAGAAAGAAGGAAGAAAGGTGCAGAAAGAGGCAAAATGAGTGCAAAAAGAGGCAAGAGAGGTGCAGAAAGAGGCAAGAGAAGTACAGAAAGAGGCAGGAGAGGTACAGAAAGAGGTAAGAGAAGTGCAGAAAGAGGCAACAGAGGTGCAGAAAGAGGAAGAACTGTCAAGTAAGAGGCAAGAGCAATGCAGAAAGACAACGAAAGCTACAGAAAGCAGCAAGAGAAATGTTGAAAGAGGCAAGAGAGGTACAGAAAGAGGCAAGAGAAGTGCAGAACGAGGCAACAGAGAGCAGAAAGAAGCAAGAGAGTTGCAGAAAGAAGCAAGAGAAGTGCAGAAAGAAGCAAGAGAGGTACAGAAAGAGGCAAGAGGGGTGCAGAAAGAAGCAATAGAGAGGTGCAGAAAGAGGCAAGAGAAGCGCGAGGTGCAGAAAGAGGCAAGAGAGGTGCAGAAAGAAGCAAGAGAGGTGCAGAAAGAGGCAAGAGGGGTGCAGAAGAAATAGCAAGAGAGGTGCATAAAGAAGCAAGAGAAGTGCAGAAGGGACCAAGAGAGGTGCAGAAAGAAGCAAGAGGGGTGCAGAAAGAGGAAGAAAGAAGCAGAAACAGGCAAGAGAAGTACAGAAATAGGCAAGAGAAGTGCAGAAAGAAACAAGAGAAGTGCAGAAAGAGGCAATAGAGGTGCAGAAAGAGGCAAGAGAAGTGCAGAAAGAGGCAAGAGAAGTACAGAAAGAGGCAGGAGAGGTGCAGAAAGAGGCAAGAGAGGTGCAGAAAGTAGCAAGAGAGATGCAGAAAGAAGCAAGAGAGATGCAGAAAGAGGAAGAAATATGCAGAAAGAGGCAAGAGAGGTGTAGAAAGAGGCGAGAAAAGTACAGAAAGAGGAAACAGGTTCAGAAAGAAGTAAGAGAAGTACAGAAAAAGCAAGAGAGGTACAGAAAGAAGCAGGAGAAGTGCAGAAAGAAACAAGAGAGGTGCAGAAAGAAGCAAGAGAAGAGCAGAAAGAGTCAAGAGAAGAGCAGAGAGAGGCAAGACAGGTGCAGAAAGAGGAAGAAATGTGCAGAAAGAGGCAAGAGATGGGTAGAAAGAGGAAGAAATGTGCAGAAAGAGGTAAGAGAAGTGCAGAAAGAGGCAACAGAGGTGTAGAAAGAAGCAAGAGAAGTGATGAAAGAGGCAAGAGAGGTACAGAAAGAATGAAGAGGTGCAGAAAGAAGCAAGAGAGGTAAAGAAAGAAGCAATAGATGTGCAGAAAGAAGCAAGAGAGGTGCAGTAAGAGGAAGAACGGTGAAGTAAGAGGCAAGAGCAATGCAGAAAGACAACGAAAGATGCAGAAAGAAGCAAGAGAAATGCAGAAAGAGGCAAGAGAAGTGCAGAAAGAGGCAAGAGAAATGCAGAAAGAGGAAGAAATGTGCAGAAAGAGGCAAGAGAGGTGCAGAAAGAGGCAAGAGAAGTGCAGAGAGAGGCAATACAGGTGCAGAAAGAAGCAAGAGAAGTGCAGAAAGAAGCAAGGGAGGTGCAGAAAGAGGAGGAAATGTACAGAAAGAGACAAGAGAGGTGCAGAAAGAGAAGGAAATGTGCTGAGAGAGGAAAGAGAGGTGTAGAAAGAGGTACAAACAGTACAGAAAGGGGCAACAGAGGTACAGAAAGAAGAAGAAAGGTGCAGAAAGAAGCAAGAGAAATGCAGAAAGAGGCAAGAGAGGTACAGGAAGAAGCAAGAAGAGTGCAGAAAGAAGCAAGTGAGGTACAGAAAGAAGCAAGTGAAGAGCAGATTGAAGCAAGAGAAGTGATGAAAGAGGAGGAAATATGCAGAATGATGCAAGAGAGGTATAGAAAGAGGCAAGAAAATTACAGAAAGAAGCAACAGAGGTACAGAAAGAAGAGGAAAGTTGCAGAAAGAAGCAAGAGAAATGCAGAAAGAGGCAACAGAGGTACAGAAAGAAGCAAGAGGATTTCAGAAAGAGAGAGGAGTTGGCCTAACAGCTAGGGCGATCGACCTCGAAGCTGGGGAACCGGGTTCGAGTCTCGCCAAGGACGCTGAACATCCTGTGATTATGGGCAAATCACTTAATCTCCCGAGCCTAACAAAAAAAAATGAATGTGTCCTCATGCAATGCAACTGGTGCTCATGTAAAGCGCTCTGATACCAGATACCCTTGGGTCAAGTTCGCGCTATATAAAACTCTGTTAAAAAAAAAAAAAGCAAGTGAGGTGCAGAAAGAAGCAAGTGAGGTGCAGAAAGAAGGAAGAGAGGTGCAGAAAGAAGCAAGAGAGGTGAAGAAAGAAGCAATAGATGTGCAGAAAGAAGAAGAACAGTGAAATAAGAGAAGTACAGCAAGATGACGAAAGGTGCAGAAAGAAGTAAGAGAAATGCTGAAAGAGGGAAGAGAAGTGCAGACAGAGGAATAAATGTGCAGAAAGAGGCAGGAGAGGTACAGAAAGAGGCAAGGGAAGGTACAGAAAGAGGAGGACATGTACAGAAAGAGGCAAGAGATGTGCAGAAAGAGGCAACAGAGGTGCAGAAAGAAGCAACAGAGGTGCAGAAAGAGGCAAGAGGGTGCAGAAAGAAGCAAGAAAAGTGCAGAAAGAAGCAAGAGAAGTGCAGAAAGATGACAAAAGGTGCATAAAGAAGCAAACAAAGTACAGAAAGAGGCAAGAGAAGTGCAGAAAGAGTCAAGAGAAGAGCAGAGAGAGGCAAGAGAGGTGCAGAAAGAAGCAGGAGAAGTGCAGAAAGAATCAAGAGAGGTGCAGAAAGAGGAAGAAATGTACAGAAAGAGGCAAGTGAGGTGCAGAAAGAGGCAACAGAGGTGCAGAAAGAGGTAAGAGAAGTGCAGAAAGAGGCAACAGAGGTGCAGAAAGAAGCAAGAGAAGTGCTGAAAGAGGCAAGAGAGGTGCAGAAAAAAGGAAGAGGTGCATAAAGAACCAAGAGAGATAAAGAAAGAAGCAATAGATGTGCAGAAAGAGGCAAGAGATGTGCAGAAAGAGGCAAGAGAAGTGCAGAAAGAAGCAAGAGAAGTGATGAAAGAGGCAAGAGAGGTGCAGAAAGAAGGAGGAGGTGCAGAAAGAACCAAGAGAGGTAAAGAAAGCAATAGATGTGCAGAAAGAAGCAAGAGAGGGGCAGAAAGAGGAAGAACTGTCAAGTAAGAGGCAAGAGCAATGCAGAAAGACAACGAAAGCTACAGAAAGCAGCAAGAGAAATGTTGAGAGGCAAGAGAGGTACAGAAAGAGGCAAGAGAAGTGCAGAACGAGGCAACAGAGAGCAGAAAGAAGCAAGAGAGTTGCAGAAAGAAGCAAGAGAAGTGCAGAAAGAAGCAAGAGAGGTACAGAAAGAGGCAAGAGGGGTGCAGAAAGAAGCAATAGAGAGGTGCAGAAAGAGGCAAGAGAAGCGCAGAAAGAGGCAAGAGAGGTGCAGAAAGAGGCAAGAGATGAGCAGAAAGAGGCAAGAGAAGTGCTGAAAGAGGCAAGAGAGGTGCAGAAAGAAGGAAGAGGTGCATAAAGAACCAAGAGAGATAAAGAAAGAAGCAATAGATGTGCAGAAAGAAGCAAGAGGGGTGCAGAAAGGGGAAGAAAGAAGCAGAAACAGGCAAGAGAAGTGCAGAAATAGGCAAGGGAAGTGCAGAACGAAACAAGAGAAGTGCAGAAAGAGGCAATAGGGGTGCAGAAGGAGGCAAGAGAAGTGCAGAAAGAAACAAGAGAAGTGCAGAAAGAGGCAATAGAGGTGCAGAAGGAGGCAAGAGAAGTGCAGAAAGAGGCAAGAGAGGTGCAGAAAGAGGCAAGAGATGTGCAGAAAGAGGCAAGAGAAGTGCAGAAAGAAGCAAGAGAAGTGATGAAAGAGGCAAGAGAGGTGCAGAAAGAAGGAGGAGGTGCAGAAAGAACCAAGAGAGGTAAAGAAAGCAATAGATGTGCAGAAAGAAGCAAGAGAGGTGCAGAAAGAGGCAAGAGAGATGCAGAAAGAAGCAAGAGAGATGCAGAAAGAAGCAAAAGAGACGCAGAAAGACGCAAGGGGGTGCAGAAAGAGGAAGAAATATGCAGAAAGAGGCAAGGGAGGTGTAGAAAAAGGCGAGAAAAGTACAAAAAGAGGAAACAGGTGCAGAAAGAAGCAAGAGAAGTGTAAGAAAAAGCAAGAGAGGTGCAGAAAGAAGCACAAGAAGTGCAGGAAAAAGCAAGAGAGGTGCAGAAAGAAGCAAGAGAAGTGCAGAAAGAAACAAGAGAGGTGCAGAAAGAAGCATGAGAGGTGCAGAAAGAGGTAGAAAGGTGCAGAAAAGGCAAGAGAAGTGTAGAAAGACGAAGAAAGGTGCAGAACGAAGCAAACGAAGTGCAGAAAGAGGCAAGAGAAGTGCAGAAAGAGTCAAGAGAAGAGCAGAGAGAGGCAAGACAGGTGGAGAAAGAAGCAGAAGTGTAGAAAGAATCAAGAGGTGCAGAAAGAGGAAGAAATGTACAGAAAGAGGCAAGAGAGGTGCAGAAAGAGGCAAGAGAGGTGCAGAAAGAGGCAAGAGAGGTGCAGAAAGAGGTAAGAGAAGTGCAGAAAGAGGCAATAGAGGTGCAGAAAGAAGCAAGAGAAGTGATGAAAGAGGCAAGAGAGGTGCAGAAAGAAGGAAGAGGTGCAGAAAGAACCAAGAGAGGTAAAGAAAGAAGCAATAGATGTGCAGAAAGAAGCAAGAGAGGTGCAGAAAGAGGAAGAACTGTCAAGTAAGAGGCAAGAGCAATGCAGAAAGACAACGAAAGGTGCAGAAAGCAGCAAGAGAAATGCAGAAAGACGCAAGAGAGGTACAGAAAGAGGCAAGAGAAGTGCAGAATGAGGCAACAGCGAGCAGAAAGAAGCAAGAGAGTTGCAGAAAGAAGAGAAGTGCAGAAAGAAGCAAGAGAGGTACAGAAAGAGGCCAGAGGGATGCAAAAGAAGCAATAGAGAGGTGCAGAAAGAGGCAAGAGAAGCGCAGAAAGAAGCAAGAGAGGTGCAGAAAGAAGCAAGAGAGGTACAGAAAGAGGCAAGAGAGGTGCAGAAAGAAGAAAGAGAGGTGCAGAAAGAAGCAAGAGAAGTGCAGAAAGAGGTAGAAGGGTGCAGAAAGAAGCAAGAGAAATGCAGAAAGACGCAAGAGATGTGAAGAAAGAAGCAAGAGAACTGCATAAATAAGCAAGTGAGGTGCACAAAGTAGCAAGTGTGGTGCAGAAAGAAGCAAGAGAAGTGATAAAAAGGCAATACAGGTGAAGAAGGAAGCAAGGGAAGTGCAGAAAGAAGGAAGAGAGGTGCAGAAAGAGGCAAAATGAGTGCAAAAAGAGGCAAGAGAGGTGTAGAAAGAGGCAAACGAAGTACAGAAAGAGGCAAGAGGGGTGCAGAAAGAATCAAGAGAGGTGAAAAAGAGGCAAGAGAGGTGCAGAAGGAGGCCAGAGATGTGCAGAAAGAGACAAGAGAAGTGCAGAAAGAGGCAAGAGAAGTACAGAAAGAGGCAGGAGAGGTACAGAAAGAGGCAAGAGAGGTGCAGAAAGAAGCAAGAGAGATGCAGAAAGAAGTAAGGGGGTACAGAAAGAAGCAAGAGAAGTGATAAAAAAGGCAATACAGGTGAAGAAGGAAGCAAGGGAAGTGCAGAAAGAAGGAAGAAAGGTGCAGAAAGAGGCAAAATGAGTGCAAAAAGAGGCAAGAGAGGTGCAGAAAGAGGCAAGAGAAGTACAGAAAGAGGCAGGAGAGGTACAGAAAGAGGTAAGAGAAGTGCAGAAAGAGGCAACAGAGGTGCAGAAAGAGGAAGAACTGTCAAGTAAGAGGCAAGAGCAATGCAGAAAGACAACGAAAGCTACAGAAAGCAGCAAGAGAAATGTTGAAAGAGGCAAGAGAGGTACAGAAAGAGGCAAGAGAAGTGCAGAACGAGGCAACAGAGAGCAGAAAGAAGCAAGAGAGTTGCAGAAAGAAGCAAGAGAAGTGCAGAAAGAAGCAAGAGAGGTACAGAAAGAGGCAAGACGGGTGCAGAAAGAAGCAATAGAGAGGTGCAGAAAGAGGCAAGAGAAGCGCGAGGTGCAGAAAGAGGCAAGAGAGGTGCAGAAAGAAGCAAGAGAGGTGCAGAAAGAGGCAAGAGGGGTGCAGAAGAAATAGCAAGAGAGGTGCATAAAGAAGCAAGAGAAGTGCAGAAGGGACCAAGAGAGGTGCAGAAAGACGCAAGAGGGGTGCAGAAAGAGGAAGAAAGAAGCAGAAACAGGCAAGAGAAGTACAGAAATAGGCAAGAGAAGTGCAGAAAGAAACAAGAGAAGTGCAGAAAGAGGCAATAGAGGTGCAGAAAGAGGCAAGAGAAGTGCAGAAAGAGGCAAGAGAAGTACAGAAAGAGGCAGGAGAGGTGCAGAAAGAGGCAAGAGAGGTGCAGAAAGTAGCAAGAGAGATGCAGAAAGAAGCAAGAGAGATGCAGAAAGAGGAAGAAATATGCAGAAAGAGGCAAAAGAGGTGTAGAAAGAGGCGAGAAAAGTACAGAAAAAGGAAACAGGTTCAGAAAGAAGTAAGAGAAGTACAGAAAAAAGCAAGAGAGGTGCAGAAAGAAGCAGGAGAAGTGCAGAAAGAAACAAGAGAGGTGCAGAAAGAAGCAAGAGAGGTGCAGAAAGAGGCAAGAGAAGTGCAGAAAGAGTCAAGAGAAGAGCAGAGAGAGGCAAGACAGGTGCAGAAAGAGGAAGAAATGTGCAGAAAGAGGCAAGAGAGGGGTAGAAAGAGGAAGAAATGTGCAGAAAGAGGTAAGAGAAGTGCAGAAAGAGGCAACAGAGGTGTAGAAAGAAGCAAGAGAAGTGATGAAAGAGGCAAGAGAGGTACAGAAAGAATGAAGAGGTGCAGAAAGAAGCAAGAGAGGTAAAGAAAGAAGCAATAGATGTGCAGAAAGAAGCAAGAGAGGTGCAGTAAGAGGAAGAACGAGTGAAGTAAGAGGCAAGAGCAATGCAGAAAGACAACGAAAGATGCAGAAAGAAGCAAGAGAAATGCAGAAAGAGGCAAGAGAAGTGCAGAAAGAGGCAAGAGAAATGCAGAAAGAGGAAGAAATGTGCAGAAAGAGGCAAGAGAGGTGCAGAAAGAGGCAAGAGAAGTGCAGAGAGAGGCAATACAGGTGCAGAAAGAAGCAAGAGAAGTGCAGAAAGAAGCAAGGGAGGTGCAGAAAGAGGAGGAAATGTACAGAAAGAGACAAGAGAGGTGCAGAAAGAGAAGGAAATGTGCTGAGAGAGGAAAGAGAGGTGTAGAAAGAGGTACAAACAGTACAGAAAGGGGCAACAGAGGTACAGAAAGAAGAAGAAAGGTGCAGAAAGAAGCAAGAGAAATGCAGAAAGAGGCAAGAGAGGTACAGGAAGAAGCAAGAAGAGTGCAGAAAGAAGCAAGTGAGGTACAGAAAGAAGCAAGTGAAGAGCAGATTGAAGCAAGAGAAGTGATGAAAGAGGAGGAAATATGCAGAATGATGCAATAGAGGTATAGAAAGAGGCAAGAAAATTACAGAAAGAAGCAACAGAGGTACCGAAAGAAGAGGAAAGTTGCAGAAAGAAGCAAGAGAAATGCAGAAAGAGGCAACAGAGGTACAGAAAGAAGCAAGAGGATTTCAGAAAAAGAGAGGAGTTGGCCTAACAGCTAGGGCGATCGACCTCGAAGCTGGGGAACCGGGTTCGAGTCTCGCCAAGGACGCTGAACATCCTGTGATTATGGGCAAATCACTTAATCTCCCGTGCCTAACAAAAAAAAATGAATGTGTCCTCATGCAATGCAACTGGTGCTCATGTAAAGCGCTCTGATACCAGATACCCTTGGGTCAAGTTCGCGCTATATAAAACTCTGTTAAAAAAAAAGCAAGTGAGGTGCAGAAAGAAGCAAGTGAGGTGCAGAAAGAAGCAAGAGAGGTGCAGAAAGAAGGAAGAGAGGTGCAGAAAGAAGCAAGAGAGGTGAAGAAAGAAGCAATAGATGTGCAGAAAGAAGAAGAACAGTGAAATAAGAGGCAAGAGAAGTACAGAAAGATGACGAAAGGTGCAGAAAGAAGTAAGAGAAATGCTGAAAGAGGGAAGAGAAGTGCAGACAGAGGAATAAATGTGCAGAAAGAGGCAGGAGAGGTACAGAAAGAGGCAAGGGAAGGTACAGAAAGAGGAGGACATGTACAGAAAGAGGCAAGAGATGTGCAGAAAGAGGCAACAGAGGTGCAGAAAGAAGCAACAGAGGTGCAGAAAGAGGCAACAGGGGTGCAGAAAGAAGCAAGAAAAGTGCAGAAAGAAGCAAGAGAAGTGCAGAAAGATGACAAAAGGTGCATAAAGAAGCAAACAAAGTACAGAAAGAGGCAAGAGAAGTGCAGAAAGAGTCAAGAGAAGAGCAGAGAGAGGCAAGAGAGGTGCAGAAAGAAGCAGTAGAAGTGCAGAAAGAATCAAGAGAGGTGCAGAAAGAGGAAGAAATGTACAGAAAGAGGCAAGTGAGGTGCAGAAAGAAGCAAGTGAGGTGCAGAAAGAAGCAAGAGAGGTGCAGAAAGAAGGAAGAGAGGTGCAGAAAGAAGCAAGAGAGGTAAAGAAAGAAGCAATAGATGTGCAGAAAGAAGAACAGTGAAATAAGAGGCAAGAGAAGTACAGAAAGATGACGAAAGGTGCAGAAAGAAGTAAGAGAAATGCTGAAAGAGGGAAGAGAAGTGCAGACAGAG
The DNA here is from genome assembly GCA_963921515.1 of Calotriton arnoldi. NCBI lineage: Eukaryota > Metazoa > Chordata > Amphibia > Caudata > Salamandridae > Calotriton > Calotriton arnoldi. The sequence goes on from CAWUFW010004513.1 coordinate 521,176, forward strand.
GAATAAATGTGCAGAAAGAGGCAGGAGAGGTACAGAAAGAGGCAAGGGAAGGTACAGAAAGAGGAGGACATGTACAGAAAGAGGCAAGAGATGTGCAGAAAGAGGCAACAGAGGTGCAGAAAGAAGCAACAGAGGTGCAGAAAGAGGCAAGAGGGGTGCAGAAAGAAGCAAGAAAAGTGCAGAAAGAAGCAAGAGAAGTGCAGAAAGATGACAAAAGGTGCATAAAGAAGCAAACAAAGTACAGAAAGAGGCAAGAGAAGTGCAGAAAGAGTCAAGAGAAGAGCAGAGAGAGGCAAGAGAGGTGCAGAAAGAAGCAGGAGAAGTGCAGAAAGAATCAAGAGAGGTGCAGAAAGAGGAAGAAATGTACAGAAAGAGGCAAGTGAGGTGCAGAAAGAGGCAACAGAGGTGCAGAAAGAGGTAAGAGAAGTGCAGAAAGAGGCAACAGAGGTGCAGAAAGAAGCAAGAGAAGTGCTGAAAGAGGCAAGAGAAGTGCAGAAAGAAGGAAGAGGTGCATAAAGAACCAAGAGAGATAAAGAAAGAAGCAATAGATGTGCAGAAAGAAGCAAGAGGGGTGCAGAAAGAGGAAGAAAGAAGCAGAAACAGGCAAGAGAAGTGCAGAAATAGGCAAGGGAAGTGCAGAAACGAAACAAGAGAAGTGCAGAAAGAGGCAATAGGGGTGCAGAAGGAGGCAAGAGAAGTGCAGAAAGAAACAAGAGAAGTGCAGAAAGAGGCAATAGAGGTGCAGAAGGAGGCAAGAGAAGTGCAGAAAGAGGCAAGAGAGGTGCAGAAAGAGGCAAGAGATGTGCAGAAAGAGGCAAGAGAAGTGCAGAAAGAAGCAAGAGAAGTGATGAAAGAGGCAAGAGAGGTGCAGAAAGAAGGAGGAGGTGCAGAAAGAACCAAGAGAGGTAAAGAAAGCAATAGATGTGCAGAAAGAAACAAGAGAGGTGCAGAAAGAGGAAGAACTGTCAAGTAAGAGGCAAGAGCAATGCAGAAAGACAACGAAAGCTACAGAAAGCAGCAAGAGAAATGTTGAAAGAGGCAAGAGAGGTACAGAAAGAGGCAAGAGAAGTGCAGAACGAGGCAACAGAGAGCAGAAAGAAGCAAGAGAGTTGCAGAAAGAAGCAAGAGAAGTGCAGAAAGAAGCAAGAGAGGTACAGAAAGAGGCAAGAGGGGTGCAGAAAGAAGCAATAGAGAGGTGCAGAAAGAGGCAAGAGAAGCGCAGAAAGAGGCAAGAGAGGTGCAGAAAGAGGCAAGAGATGAGCAGAAAGAGGCAAGAGAAGTGCTGAAAGAGGCAAGAGAGGTGCAGAAAGAAGGAAGAGGTGCATAAAGAACCAAGAGAGATAAAGAAAGAAGCAATAGATGTGCAGAAAGAAGCAAGAGGGGTGCAGAAAGAGGAAGAAAGAAGCAGAAACAGGCAAGAGAAGTGCAGAAATAGGCAAGGGAAGTGCAGAACGAAACAAGAGAAGTGCAGAAAGAGGCAATAGGGGTGCAGAAGGAGGCAAGAGAAGTGCAGAAAGAAACAAGAGAAGTGCAGAAAGAGGCAATAGAGGTGCAGAAGGAGGCAAGAGAAGTGCAGAAAGAGGCAAGAGAGGTGCAGAAAGAGGCAAGAGATGTGCAGAAAGAGGCAAGAGAAGTGCAGAAAGAAGCAAGAGAAGTGATGAAAGAGGCAAGAGAGGTGCAGAAAGAAGGAGGAGGTGTAGAAAGAACCAAGAGAGGTAAAGAAAGCAATAGATGTGCAGAAAGAAGCAAGAGAGGTGCAGAAAGAGGAAGAACTGTCAAGTAAGAGGCAAGAGCAATGCAGAAAGACAACGAAAGCTACAGAAAGCAGCAAGAGAAATGTTGAAAGAGGCAAGAGAGGTACAGAAAGAGGCAAGAGAAGTACAGAACGAGGCAACAGAGAACAGAAAGAAGCAAGAGAGTTGCAGAAAGAAGCAAGAGAAGTGCAGAAAGAAGCAAGAGAGGTACAGAAAGAGGCAAGAGGGGTGCAGAAAGAAGCAATAGAGAGGTGCAGAAAGAGGCAAGAGAAGCGCAGAAAGAGGCAAGAGAGGTACAGAAAGAGGCAAGAGAAGTACAGAACGAGGCAACAGAGAACAGAAAGAAGCAAGAGAGTTGCAGAAAGAAGCAAGAGAAGTGCAGAAAGAAGCAAGAGAGGTGCAGAAAGAAGCAAGAGGGGTGCAGAAAGAGGAAGAAAGAAGCAGAAACAGGCAAGAGAAGTACAGAAATAGGCAAGAGAAGTGCAGAAAGAAACAAGAGAAGTGCAGAAAGAGGCAATAGAGGTGCAGAAGGAGGCAAGAGAAGTGCAGAAAGAGGCAAGAGAGGTGCAGAAAGAGGCAAGAGATGAGCAGAAAGAGGCAAGAGAAGTGCAGAAAGAGGCAAGAGAAGTACAGAAAGAGGCAGGAGAGGTGCAGAAAGAGGCAAGAGAGGTGCAGAAAGTAGCAAGAGAGATGCAGAAAGAAGCAAGAGAGATGCAGAAAGAGGAAGAAATATGCAGAAAGAGGCAAGAGAGGTGTAGAAAGAGGTGAGAAAAGTACAGAAAGAGGAAACAGGTTCAGAAAGAAGTAAGAGAAGTACAGTAAAAAGCAAGAGAGGTGCAGAAAGAAGCAGGAGAAGTGCAGAAAGAAACAAGAGAGGTGCAGAAAGAAGCAAGAGAGGTGCAGAAAGAGGCAAGAGAAGTGCAGAAAGAGTCAAGAGAAGAGCAGAGAGAGGCAAGACAGGTGCAGAAAGAGGAAGAAATGTGCAGAAAGAGGCAAGAGAGGGGTAGAAAGAGGAAGAAATGTGCAGAAAGAGGTAAGAGAAGTGCAGAAAGAGGCAACAGAGGTGTAGAAAGAAGCAAGAGAAGTGATGAAAGAGGCAAGAGAGGTACAGAAAGAATGAAGAGGTGCAGAAAGAAGCAAGAGAGGTAAAGAAAGAAGCAATAGATGTGCAGAAAGAAGCAAGAGAGGTGCAGTAAGAGGAAGAACGGTGAAGTAAGAGGCAAGAGCAATGCAGAAAGACAACGAAAGATGCAGAAAGAAGCAAGAGAAATGCAGAAAGAGGCAAGAGAAGTGCAGAAAGAGGCAAGAGAAATGCAGAAAAAGGAAGAAATGTGCAGAAAGAGGCAAGAGAGGTGCAGAAAGAGGTAAGAGAAGTGCAGAGAGAGGCAATACAGGTGCAGAAAGAAGCAAGAGAAGTGCAGAAAGAAGCAAGGGAGGTGCAGAAAGAGGAGGAAATGTACAGAAAGAGACAAGAGAGGTGCAGAAAGAGAAGGAAATGTGCTGAGAGAGGAAAGAGAGGTGTAGAAAGAGGTACAAAAAGTACAGAAAGGGGCAACAGAGGTACAGAAAGAAGAAGAAAGGTGCAGAAAGAAGCAAGAGAAATGCAGAAAGAGGCAAGAGAGGTACAGGAAGAAGCAACAAGAGTGCAGAAAGAAGCAAGTGAGGTACAGAAAGAAGCAAGTGAAGAGCAGAAAGAAGCAAGAGAAGTGATGAAAGAGGAGGAAATATGCAGAATGATGCAAGAGAGGTGTAGAAAGAGGCAAGAAAATTACAGAAAGAAGCAACAGAGGTACAGAAAGAAGAGGAAAGTTGCAGAAAGAAGCAAGAGAAATGCAGAAAGAGGCAACAGAGGTACAGAAAGAAGCAAGAGGATTTCAGAAAGAGAGAGGAGTTGGCCTAACAGCTAGGGCGGTCGACCTCGAAGCTGGGGAACCGGGTTCGAGTCTCACCAAGGACACTGAACATCCTGTGATTATGGGCAAATCACTTAATCTCCCGTGCCTAACAAAAAAAAATGAATGTGTCCTCATGCAATGCAACTGGTGCTCATGTAAAGCGCTCTGATACCAGATACCCTTGGGTCAAGTTCGCGCTTTATAAAACTCTGTTAAAAAAAAAAGCAAGTGAGGTGCAGAAAGAAGCAAGTGAGGTGCAGAAAGAAGCAAGAGAGGTGCAGAAAGAAGGAAGAGAGGTGCAGAAAGAAGCAAGAGAGGTGAAGAAAGAAGCAATAGATGTGCAGAAAGAAGAAGAACAGTGAAATAAGAGGCAAGAGAAGTACAGAAAGATGACGAAAGGTGCAGAAAGAAGTAAGAGAAATGCTGAAAGAGGGAAGAGAAGTGCAGACAGAGGAATAAATGTGCAGAAAGAGGCAGGAGAGGGACAGAAAGAGGCAAGGGAAGGTACAGAAAGAGGAGGAAATGTACAGAAAGAGGCAAGAGATGTGCAGAAAGAGGCAACAGAGGTGCAGAAAGAAGCAACAGAGGTGCAGAAAGAGGCAAGAGGGGTGCAGAAAGAAGCAAGAAAAGTGCAGAAAGAAGCAAGAAGTGCAGAAAGATGACAAAAGGTGCAGAAAGAAGCAAGAGAAATGCAGAAAGAGGCAAGAGAAGTGCAGAAAGAGGCAAGGGATGTGCAGAGAGAGGCAAGACAGGTGCAGAAAGAGGCAAGAGGCATGCAGAAAGAAGCAAGAGAAGTGCAGAAGGGACCAAGAGAGGTGCAGAAAGAAGCAAGAGGGGTGCAGAAAGAGGAAGAAAGAAGCAGAAACAGGCAAGAGAAGTGCAGAAATAGGCAAGAGAAGTGCAGAAAGAAACAAGAGAAGTGCAGAAAGAGGCAATAGAGGTGCAGGAGGAGGCAAGAGAAGTGCAGAAAGAGGCAAGAGAGGTGCAGAAAGAGGCAAGAGATGTGCAGAAAGAGGCAAGAGAAGTGCAGAAAGAGGCAAGAGAAGTACAGAAAGAGGCAGGAGAGGTGCAGAAAGAGGCAAGAGAGGTGCAGAAAGTAGCAAAAGAGATGCAGAAAGAAGCAAGAGAGATGCAGAAAGAGGAAGAAATATGCAGAAAGAGGCAAGAGAGGTGTAGAAAGAGGCGAGAAAAGTAAAGAAAGAGGAAACAGGTTCAGAAAGAAGTAAGAGAAGTGCAGAAAAAAGCAAGAGAGGTGCAGAAAGAAGCAGAAGTGCAGAAAGAAACAAGAGAGGTGCAGAAAGAAGCAAGAGAGGTACAGAAAGAGGCAGGAGAAGTGCAGAAAGAGTCAAGAGAAGAGCAGAGAGAGGCAAGACAGGTGCAGAAAGAGGAAGAAATGTGCAGAAAGAGGCAAGAGAGGGGCAGAAAGAGGAAGAAATGTGCAGAAAGAGGCGAGAGGTGCAGAAAGAGGTAAGAGAAGTGCAGAAAGAGGCAACAGAGGTGTAGAAAGAAGCAAGAGAAGTGATGAAATAGGCAAGAGAGGTACAGAAACAATGAAGAGGTGCAGAAAGAAGCAAGAGAGGTAAAGAAAGAAGCAATAGATGTGCAGAAAGAAGCAAGAGAAGTGCAGAAAGAGGAAGAACGGTGAAGTAAGAGGCAAGAGCAATGCAGAAAGACAACGAAAGGTGCAGAAAGAAGCAAGAGTAATGCAGAAAGAGGCAAGAGAAGTGCAGAAAGAGGCAAGAGAAATGCAGAAAGAGGCAAGAGAGGTGCAGAAAGAGGCGAGAGGTGCAGAAAGAGGCAAGAGAAGTGCAGAGAGAGGCAATACAGGTGCAGAAAGAAGCAAGAGAAGTGCAGAAAGAAGCAAGGGAGGTGCAGAAAGAGGAGGAAATGTGCAGAAAGAGGCAAGAGAGGTGCAGAAAGAGAATGAAATGTGCTGAGAGAGGAAAGAGAGGTGTAGAAAGAGGTACTAAAAGTACAGAAAGGGGCAACAGAGGTACAGAAAGAAGAAGAAAGGTGCAGAAAGAAGCAAGAGAAATGCAGAAAGAGGCAAGAGAGGTACAGGAAGAAGCAAGAAGAGTGCAGAAAGAAGCAAGTGAGGTGCAGAAAGAAGCAAGTGAAGAGCAGAAAGAGGCAAGAGAAGTGATGAAAGAGGAGGAAATATGCAGAATGATGCAAGAGAGGTGTAGAAAGAGGCAAAACAATTACAGAAAGAAGCAACAGAGGTACAGAAAGAAGAGGAAAGGTGCAGAAAGAAGCAAGAGAAATGCAGAAAGAGGCAACAGAGGTACGGAAAGAAGCAAGAGGATTGCAGAAAGAGAGAGGAGTTGGCCTAACTGCTAGGGCGGTCAACCTCGATGCTGGGGAACCGGGTTCGAGTCTCACCAAGGACGCTGAACATCCTGTGATTCTGGGCAAATCACTTAATCTCCACTGCCTAACAAAAAAATGAATGTGTCCTCATGCAATGCAACTGGTGCTCATGTAAAGCGCTCTGATACCAGATACGCTTGGGTCAAGTTTGCGCTATATAAAACTCTGTTAAAAAAAAAAGCAAGTGAGGTGCAGAAAGAAGCAAGTGAGGTGCAGAAAGAAGCAAGAGAGGTGCAGAAAGAAGGAATAGAGGTGCAGAAAGAAGCAAGAAAGGTGAAGGAAGAAGCAAGAGAGGTGCAGAAAGAGGAAGAACAGTGAAATAAGAGGCTAGAGAAGTACAGAAAGATGACGAAAGGTGCAGAAAGAAGAGAAATGCTGAAAGAGGGAAGAGAAGTGCAGACAGAGGAATAAATGTGCAGAAAGAGGCAGGAGAGGTACAGAAAGAGGCAAGGGAAGGTACAGAAAGAGGAGGAAATGTACAGAAAGAGGCAAGAGAGGTGCAGAAAGAGGCAAGAGAAGTGCAGAAAGAGGCAAGAGAGGTGCAGAAAGAGGCAAGAGAGGTGCAGAAAGAGGCAAGAGGGGTGCAGAAAGAAGCAAGAGAAGTGCAGAAAGAAGCAAGAGAAGTGCAGAAAGATGACGAAAGGTGCAGAAAGAGGCAAGAGGCAGGCAGAAAGAAGCAAGAGAAGTACAGAAAGAAGGAAGAAATGTGCAGAAAGAGGAAGAAATGTGCAGAAAGAGGCAAGAGAGGTGCAGAAAGAGGAGGAAATGTGCAGAAAGAGGCAAGAGAGGTGCAGAAAGAGGCAAGAGAAGTGCAGGAAGAGGCAAGAGAGGTGCAGAAAGAGGCAAGAGGCATGCAGAAAGAAGCAAGAGAAGTACAGAAAGAAGCAAGAGAAGTGCAGAAAAACGACAAAAGGTGCAGAAAGAAGCAAGAGAAATGCAGAAAGAGGCAAGAGAAATGCAGAAAGAGGAAGAAATGTGCAGAAAGAGGCAAGAGAGGTGCAGAAAGAGGCAAGACAAGTGCAGAGAGATGCAAGACATGTGCAGAAAGAAGCAAGAGAAATGCAGAAAGAGGCAAGAGAAGTGCAGAAAGAGGCAAGAGTAATGCAGAAAGAGGAAGAAATGTGCAGAAAGAGGCAAGAGAGGTGCAGAAAGAGGCAAGAGAAGTGCAGAGAGAGGCAATACAGGTGCAGAAAGAAGCAAGAGAAGTGCAGAAAGAAGCAAGGGAGGTGCAGAAAGAGGAGGAAATGTACAGAAAGAGACAAGAGAGGTGCAGAAAGAGAAGGAAATGTGCTGAGAGAGGAAAGAGAGGTGTAGAAAGAGGTACAAAAAGTACAGAAAGGGGCAACAGAGGTACAGAAAGAAAAAGAAAGGTGCAGAAAGAAGCAAGAGAAATGCAGAAAGAGGCAAGAGAGGTACAGGAAGAAGCAAGAAGAGTGCAGAAAGAAGCAAGTGAGGTACAGAAAGAAGCAAGTGAAGAGCAGAAAGAAGCAAGAGAAGTGATGAAAGAGGAGGAAATATGCAGAATGATGCAAGAGAGGTATAGAAAGAGGCAAGAAAATTACAGAAAGAAGCAACAGAGGTACAGAAAGAAGAGGAAAGTTGCAGAAAGAAGCAAGAGAAATGCAGAAAGAGGCAACAGAGGTACAGAAAGAAGCAAGAGGATTTCAGAAAGAGAGAGGAGTTGGCCTAACAGCTAGGGCGATCGACCTCGAAGCTGGGGAACCGGGTTCGAGTCTCGCCAAGGACGCTGAACATCCTGTGATTATGGGCAAATCACTTAATCTCCACTGCCTAACAAAAAAAAATGAATGTGTCCTCATGCAATGCAACTGGTGCTCATGTAAAGCGCTCTGATACCAGATACCCTTGGGTCAAGTTCGCGCTATATAAAACTCTGTTAAAAAAAAAAAAGCAAGTGAGGTGCAGAAAGAAGCAAGTGAGGTGCAGAAAGAAGCAAGAGAGGTGCAGAAAGAAGGAAGAGAGGTGCAGAAAGAAGCAAGAGAGGTGAAGAAAGAAGCAATAGATGTTCAGAAAGAAGAACAGTGAAATAAGAGGCAAGAGAAGTACAGAAAGATGACGAAAGGTGCAGAAAGAAGTAAGAGAAATGCTGAAAGAGGGAAGAGAAGTGCAGACAGAGGAATAAATGTGCAGAAAGAGGCAGGAGAGGTACAGAAAGAGGCAAGGGAAGGTACAGAAAGAGGAGGACATGTACAGAAAGAGGCAAGAGATGTGCAGAAAGAGGCAACAGAGGTGCAGAAAGAAGCAACAGAGGTGCAGAAAGAGGCAAGAGGGGTGCAGAAAGAAGCAAGAAAAGTGCAGAAAGAAGCAAGAGAAGTGCAGAAAGATGACAAAAGGTGCATAAAGAAGCAAACAAAGTACAGAAAGAGGCAAGAGAAGTGCAGAAAGAGTCAAGAGAAGAGCAGAGAGAGGCAAGAGAGGTGCAGAAAGAAGCAGGAGAAGTGCAGAAAGAATCAAGAGAGGTGCAGAAAGAGGAAGAAATGTACAGAAAGAGGCAAGTGAGGTGCAGAAAGAGGCAACAGAGGTGCAGAAAGAGGTAAGAGAAGTGCAGAAAGAGGCAACAGAGGTGCAGAAAGAAGCAAGAAAAGTGCTGAAAGAGGCAAGAGAGGTGCAGAAAGAAGGAAGAGGTGCATAAAGAACCAAGAGAGATAAAGAAAGAAGCAATAGATGTGCAGAAAGAAGCAAGAGGGGTGCAGAAAGAGGAAGAAAGAAGCAGAAACAGGCAAGAGAAGTGCAGAAATAGGCAAGGGAAGTGCAGAACGAAACAAGAGAAGTGCAGAAAGAGGCAATAGGGGTGCAGAAGGAGGCAAGAGAAGTGCAGAAAGAAACAAGAGAAGTGCAGAAAGAGGCAATAGAGGTGCAGAAGGAGGCAAGAGAAGTGCAGAAAGAGGCAAGAGAGGTGCAGAAAGAGGCAAGAGATGTGCAGAAAGAGGCAAGAGAAGTGCAGAAAGAAGCAAGAGAAGTGATGAAAGAGGCAAGAGAGGTGCAGAAAGAAGGAGGAGGTGTAGAAAGAACCAAGAGAGGTAAAGAAAGCAATAGATGTGCAGAAAGAAGCAAGAGAGGTGCAGAAAGAGGAAGAACTGTCAAGTAAGAGGAAAGAGCAATGCAGAAAGACAACGAAAGCTACAGAAAGCAGCAAGAGAAATGTTGAAAGAGGCAAGAGAGGTACAGAAAGAGGCAAGAGAAGTACAGAACGAGGCAACAGAGAGCAGAAAGAAGCAAGAGAGTTGCAGAAAGAAGCAAGAGAAGTGCAGAAAGAAGCAAGAGAGGTGCAGAAAGAGGCAAGAGAAGCACAGAAAGAGGCAAGAGAGATGCAGAAAGAAGCAAGAGAGGTGCAGAAAGAGGCAAGAGAGGTGCAGAAAGAGGCAAGAGGGGTGCAGAAGAAATAGCAAGAGAGGTGCATAAAGAAGCAAGAGACGTGCAGAAGGGACCAAGAGAGGTGCAGAAAGAAGCAAGAGGGGTGCAGAAAGAGGAAGAAAGAAGCAGAAACAGGCAAGAGAAGTACAGAAATAGGCAAGAGAAGTGCAGAAAGAAACAAGAGAAGTGCAGAAAGAGGCAATAGAGGTGCAGAAGGAGGCAAGAGAAGTGCAGAAAGAGGCAAGAGAGGTGCAGAAAGAGGCAAGAGAGGTGCAGAAAGAGGCAAGAGATGAGCAGAAAGAGGCAAGAGAAGTGCAGAAAGAGGCAAGAGAAGTACAGAAAGAGGTAGGAGAGGTGCAGAAAGAGGCAAGAGAGGTGCAGAAAGTAGCAAGAGAGATGCAGAAAGAAGCAAGAGAGATGCAGAAAGAGGAAGAAATATGCAGAAAGAGGCAAGAGAGGTGTAGAAAGAGGCGAGAAAAGTACAGAAAGAGGAAACAGGTTCAGAAAGAAGTAAGAGAAGTACAGTAAAAAGCAAGAGAGGTGCAGAAAGAAGTAGGAGAAGTGCAGAAAGAAACAAGAGATGTGCAGAAAGAAGCAAGAGAGGTGCAGAAAGAGGCAAGAGAAGTGCAGAAAGAGTCAAGAGAAGAGCAGAGAGAGGCAAGACAGGTGCAGAAAGAGGAAGAAATGTGCAGAAAGAGGCAAGAGAGGGGTAGAAAGAGGAAGAAATGTGCAGAAAGAGGTAAGAGAAGTGCAGAAAGAAGCAACAGAGTGTGTAGAAAGAAGCAAGAGAAGTGATGAAAGAGGCAAGAGAGGTACAGAAAGAATGAAGAGGTGCAGAAAGAAGCAAGAGAGGTAAAGAAAGAAGCAATAGATGTGCAGAAAGAAGCAAGAGAGGTGCAGTAAGAGGAAGAACGGTGAAGTAAGAGGCAAGAGCAATGCAGAAAGACAACGAAAGATGCAGAAAGAAGCAAGAGAAATGCAGAAAGAGGCAAGAGAAGTGCAGAAAGAGGCAAGAGAAATGCAGAAAGAGGAAGAAATGTGCAGAAAGAGGCAAGAGAGGTGCAGAAAGAGGCAAGAGAAGTGCAGAGAGAGGCAATACAGGTGCAGAAAGAAGCAAGAGAAGTGCAGAAAGAAGCAAGGGAGGTGCAGAAAGAGGAGGAAATGTACAGAAAGAGACAAGAGAGGTGCAGAAAGAGAAGGAAATGTGCTGAGAGAGGAAAGAGGTGTAGAAAGAGGTACAAAAAGTACAGAAAGGGGCAACAGAGGTACAGAAAGAAGAAGAAAGGTGCAGAAAGAAGCAAGAGAAATGCAGAAAGAGGCAAGAGAGGTACAGGAAGAAGCAAGAAGAGTGCAGAAAGAAGCAAGTGAGGTACAGAAAGAAGCAAGTGAAGAGCAGAAAGAAGCAAGAGAAGTGATGAAAGAGGAGGAAATATGCAGAATGATGCAAGAGAGGTGTAGAAAGAGGCAAGAAAATTACAGAAAGAAGCAACAGAGGTACAGAAAGAAGAGGAAAGTTGCAGAAAGAAGCAAGAGAAATGCAGAAAGAGGCAACAGAGGTACAGAAAGAAGCAAGAGGATTTCAGAAAGAGAGAGGAGTTGGCCTAACAGCTAGGCGGCCGACCTCGAGCTGGGGAACCGGGTTCGAGTCTCGCCAAGGACGCTGAACATCCTGTGATTATGGGCAAATCACTTAATCTCCCGTGCCTAACAAAAAAATGAATGTGTCCTCATGCAATGCAACTGGTGCTCATGTAAAGCGCTCTGATACCAGATACCCTTGGGTCAAGCTCGCGCTATATAAAACTCTGTTAAAAAAAAAAAGCAAGTGAGGTGCAGAAAGAAGCAAGTGAGGTGCAGAAAGAAACAAGAGAGGTGCAGAAAGAAGGAAGAGAGGTGCAGAAAGAAGCAAGAGAGGTGAAGAAAGAATCAATAGATGTGCAGAAAGAAGAAGAACAGTGAAATAAGAGGCAAGAGAAGTACAGAAAGATGACGAAAGGTGCAGAAAGAAGTAAGAGAAATGCTGAAAGAGGGAAGAGAAGTGCAGACAGAGGAATAAATGTGCAGAAAGAGGCAGGAGAGGGACAGAAAGAAGCAAGGGAAGGTACAGAAAGAGGAGGAAATGTACAGAAAGAGGCAAGAGATGTGCAGAAAGAGGCAACAGAGGTGCAGAAAGAAGCAACAGAGGTGCAGAAAGAGGCAAGAGGGGTGCAGAAAGAAGCAAGAAAAGTGCAGAAAGAAGCAAGAGAAGTGCAGAAAGATGACAAAAGGTGCAGAAAGAAGCAAGAGAAATGCAGAAAGAGGCAAGAGAAGTGCAGAAAGAGGCAAGGGATGTGCAGAGAGAGGCAAGACAGGTGCAGAAAGAGGCAAGAGGCATGCAGAAAGAAGCAAGAGAAATGCAGAAGGGACCAAGAGAGGTGCAGAAAGAAGCAAGAGGGGTGCAGAAAGAGGAAGAAAGAAGCAGAAACAGGCAAGAGAAGTGCAGAAATAGGCAAGAGAAGTGCAGAAAGAAACAAGAGAAGTGCAGAAAGAGGCAATAGAGGTGCAGAAGGAGGCAAGAGAAGTGCAGAAAGAGGCAAGAGAGGTGCAGAAAGAGGCAAGAGATGTGCAGAAAGAGGCAAGAGAAGTGCAGAAAGAGGCAAGAGAAGTACAGAAAGAGGCAGGAGAGGTGCAGAAAGAGGCAAGAGAGGTGCAGAAAGTAGCAAGAGAGATGCAGAAAGAAGCAAGAGAGATGCAGAAAGAGGAAGAAATATGCAGAAAGAGGCAAGAGAGGTGTAGAAAGAGGCGAGAAAAGTACAGAAAGAGGAAACAGGTTCAGAAAGAAGTAAGAGAAGTGCAGAAAAAAGCAATAGAGGTGCAGAAAGAAGCAGGAGAAGTGCAGAAAGAAACAAGAGAGGTGCAGAAAGAAGCAAGAGAGGTACAGAAAGAGGCAGGAAAAGTGCAGAAAGAGTCAAGAGAAGAGCAGAGAGAGGCAAGACAGGTGCAGAAAGAGGAAGAAATGTGCAGAAAGAGGCAAGAGAGGGGCAGAAAGAGGAAGAAATGTGCAGAAAGAGGCGAGAGGTGCAGAAAGAGGTAAGAGAAGTGCAGAAAGAGGCAACAGAGGTGTAGAAAGAAGCAAGAGAAGTGATGAAATAGGCAAGAGAGGTACAGAAACAATGAAGAGGTGCAGAAAGAAGCAAGAGAGGTAAAGAAAGAAGCAATAGATGTGCAGAAAGAAGCAAGAGAGGTGCAGAAAGAGGAAGAACGGTGAAGTAAGAGGCAAGAGCAATGCAGAAAGACAAACGAAAGGTGCAGAAAGAAGCAAGAGTAATGCAGAAAGAGGCAAGAGAAGTGCAGAAAGAGGCAAGAGAAATGCAGAAAGAGGCAAGAGAGGTGCAGAAAGAGGCGAGAGGTGCAGAAAGAGGCAAGAGAAGTGCAGAGAGAGGCAATACAGGTGCAGAAAGAAGCAAGAGAAGTGCAGAAAGAAGCAAGGGAGGTGCAGAAAGAGGAGGGAATGTGCAGAAAGAGGCAAGAGAGGTGCAGAAAGAGAATGAAATGTGCTGAGAGAGGAAAGAGAGGTGTAGAAAGAGGTACTAAAAGTACAGAAAGGGGCAACAGAGGTACAGAAAGAAGAAGAAAGGTGCAGAAAGAAGCAAGAGAAATGCAGAAAGAGGCAAGAGAGGTACAGGAAGAAGCAAGAAGAGTGCAGAAAGAAGCAAGTGAGGTGCAGAAAGAAGCAAGTAAAGAGCAGAAAGAGGCAAGAGAAGTGATGAAAGAGGAGGAAATATGCAGAATGATGCAAGAGAGGTGTAGAAAGAGGCAAAACAATTACAGAAAGAAGCAACAGAGGTACAGAAAGAAGAGGAAATGTGCAGAAAGAAGCAAGAGAAATGCAGAAAGAGGCAACAGAGGTACGGAAAGAAGCAAGAGGATTGCAGAAAGAGAGAGGAGTTGGCCTAACTGCTAGGGCGGTCAACCTCGATGCTGGGGAACCGGGTTCGAGTCTCACCAAGGACGCTGAACATCCTGTGATTCTGGGCAAATCACTTAATCTCCACTGCCTAACAAAAAAAAATGAATGAGTCCTCATGCAATGCAACTGGTGCTCATGTAAAGCGCTCTGATACCAGATACGCTTGGGTCAAGTTTGCGCTATATAAAACTATGGTAAAAAAAAAAGCAAGTGAGGTGCAGAAAGAAGCAAGTGAGGTGCAGAAAGAAGCAAGAGAGGTGCAGAAAGAAGGAATAGAGGTGCAGAAAGAAGCAAGAAAGGTGAAGAAAGAAGCAAGAGAGGTACAGAAAGAGGAAGAACAGTGAAATAAGAGGCTAGAGAAGTACAGAAAGATGACGAAAGGTGCAGAAAGAAGAGAAATGCTGAAAGAGGGAAGAGAAGTGCAGACAGAGGAATAAATGTGCAGAAAGAGGCAGGAGAGGTACAGAAAGAGGCAAGGGAAGGTACAGAAAGAGGAGGAAATGTACAGAAAGAGGCAAGAGAGGTGCAGAAAGAGGCAAGAGAAGTGCAGAAAGAGGCAAGAGAGGTGCAGAAAGAGGCAAGAGAGGTGCAGAAAGAGGCAAGAGGGGTGCAGAAAGAAGCAAGAGAAGTGCAAAAAGATGACGAAAGGTGCAGAAAGAGGCAAGAGGCATGCAGAAAGAAGCAAGAGAAGTACAGAAAGAAGGAAGAAATGTGCAGAAAGAGGAAGAAATGTGCAGAAAGAGGCAAGAGAGGTGCAGAAAGAGGAGGAAATGTGCAGAAAGAGGCAAGAGAGGTGCAGAAAGAGGCAAGAGAAGTGCAGGAAGAGGCAAGAGAGGTGCAGAAAGAGGCAAGAGGCATGCAGAAAGAAGCAAGAGAAGTACAGAAAGAAGCAAGAGAAATGCAGAAAGAGGCAAGAGAAATGCAGAAAGAGGAAGAAATGTGCAGAAAGAGGCAAGAGAGGTGCAGAAAGAGGCAAGACAAGTGCAGAGAGATGCAAGACATGTGCAGAAAGAAGCAAGAGAAGTGCAGAAAGAAGCAAGAAAGGTACAGAAAGAGGAAGAACGGGGAAGTGAGAGGCAAGAGCAATGCAGAAAGACAACGAAAGGTGCAGAAAGAAGCAAGAGAAATTCAGAAAGAGGCAAGAGAAGTGCAGAAAGAGGCAAGGGAAGTGCAGAGAGAGGCAAGACAGGTGCAGAAAGAGGCAAGAGGATTGCAGAAAGAGAGAAGTGTTGGCCTAACGGCTAGGGTGATCGACCTAGAAGCTGGAGAACTGGGTTCGAGTCTCGCCAAGGATGCTGAACATCCTGTGATTCTGGGCAAATCACTTAATCTCCCCGTGCCTAACAAAAAAAAATGAATGCGTCCTCATGTAACGTAACTGGTGCTCAGGTAAAGCGCTCTGAAACCTGATACCCTTGGGTCAAGTTTGCACTATATAAAACTCTGTAAAAAAAAAAGCAAGTGAGGTGCAGAAAGAAGCAAATGAGGTGCAGAAAGAAGGAAGAGAGGTGCAGAAAGAAGCAAGAGAGGTGAAGAAAGAAGCAATAGATGTGCAGAAAGAAAAAGAACAGTGAAATAAGAGGCAAGAGAAGTGCAGAAAGACGATGAAAGGTGCAGAAAGAAGTAAGAGAAATGCTGAAAGAGGCAAGAGAAGTGCAGAAAGAGGAATACATATGCAGAAAGAGGCAAGAGAGGTACAGAAAGCGGCGAGGGAAGGTACAGAAAGAGGAGGAAATGTATAGAAAGAGGCAAGAGATGTGCAGAAAGAGGCAAGAGATGTGCAGAAAGAGGCAAGAGAAGTGCAGAAAGAGGCAACAGAGGTGCAGAAAGAAGCAACAGAGGTGCAGAAAGAGGGGTGCAGAAAGAAGCAAGAAAAGTACAGAAAGAAGCAAGAGAAGTGCAGAAAGATGATGAAAGGCGCAGAAAGAAGCAAGAGAAATTCAGAAAGAGGCAAGGGAAGTGCAGAGAGAGGCAAGACAGGTGCAGAAAGAGGCAAGAGGCATCCAGAAAGAAGCAAGAGGCATCCAGAAAGAAGCAAGAGAAGTGCAGAAAGAAGCAAGAGAAGTGCAGAAAGAGGCAAGAGAGGTGCAGAAAGAGGAGGAAATGTGCAGAAAGAGGCAAGAGAGGTACATAAAGAGGCAAGAGAAGTGCAGGAAGAGGCAAGAGAGGTGCAGAAAGAGGCAAGAGGCATGCAGAAAGAAACAAGAGTAGTACAGAAAGAAGAAAGAGAAGTGCAGAAAGAGGAAGAAATGTGCAGAAAGAGGCAAGAGAGGTGCAGAAAGAGGAGGAATTGTGCAGAAAGAGGCAAGAGAGGTGCAGAAAGAGGCAAGAGAAGTGCAGAGAGAGGCAAGACAGGTGCAGAAAGAAGCAAGAGAAGTGCATAAAGAAGCACGAGAGGTACAAAAAGGAACTGTGCAGAAAAAGGCAAGAGGGATGCAGAATGAAGCAGAAAGAAGAAGAAAAGTGCAGAAAGAGGGAAGAGAACTGCAGAAAGAGGAACAAATGTGCAGAAAGAAGCAAGACAAGTGCAGAAAGAGGCAGGAGAGGTGCAGAAGGAAGCAAGAGAGGTGCAGAAAGAAGCAAGAGAGGTAAAGGAAGAAGCAGGAGAGGTACAGAAAGAGGAAGAAAGGTGCAGAAAAGGCAAGATAAGTGCAGAAAGAGGTGCAGAAAGAGGCAATAGAAGTGTAGAAAGAGGCAAGAGAAGTGCAGAAAGAGGAAGGAAGTTGCAGAAAAAAGCAAGAGAAATGCAGAAAAAGGCAAGAGGTTTAGAAAGAAGCAAGAGAAGTGCTGAAAGAAGCAAGTGAGGTGTAGAAAGAAGCGAGTGAGGTGCAGAAAGAAGCAAGAGAAGTGATGAAAGAGGCAAGAGAATGGTAGAAAGAAGGAAGAGAGGTGCAGAAAGAAGCGAGAGAGATGCAGAGAGGAAGAACAGTGCAGAAAAAGGCAAGAGAAGTGCAGAAAGAGGATGAAAGCTGCAGAAAGAAGCAAGTGAAGTGCAGAAAGAGGCAAGAGAGGTACAGAAAGAAGCAAGAGAAGTACAGAAATAAGCAAGAGAGGTGCAGAAAGAGGGAGAAATGTGCAGAAAGAGGCAAGAGAGGTGTAGAAAGAGGTAAGAGAAGTGCAGAAAGAGGCAGGAAAAGTGCAGAAAGAGGCAGGAAAAGTGCAGAAAGAAGCAAGAGAAGTGCAGAAAGAGGAAGAAATGTGCAGAAAGAGGCAAGAGAGGTGCAGAAAGAGGCAATAGAGTTGCAGAAAGAAGCAAGAGAAGTGCAGAAAAAGGCAGGAGAAGCACAGAAAGAAGCAAGAGAGGTACAGAAAAAGGCACGAGGAGTGCAGAAAGAAGCAAGAGACATGCAGAAAGAAGCAAGAGAAGTGCAGAAAGAGGCAGGAGAAGCACAGAAAGAAGCAAGGGAGGTACAGAAAAAGGCAAGAGGATGCAGAAAGAAGCAAGAGAAGTGCAGAAAGAAGCAAGAGAGGTGAAGAAAGAGGAAGAGAGCGGCAGAAAGAGGAAGAGGTGCAGAAAGAGGTAAGATAGTTGTAGAAAGAGGCAAGAGAAGTACAGAAAGAGGCAAGAGAGCTACAGAAAGAAGCAAGAAAAGTACAGAAAGAAGCAGAAGTGGTGCAGAAAGAGGAAGAATATGCAGAAAGAGGCAAGAGGGGTGCAGAAAGAGGCAAGAGAAATGCAGAAAGAGGTACAAAAAGGACAGAAAGAGGCAAGAAGGGTGCAGAGGGAAGCTAGAGAGGTGCGGAAAGAAGCAAATGAAGTGCAGAAAGATGTAAGAGAGTTACATAAAGAGGCAAGAGGGGTGCAGAAACAAGCAAAAGGTGCAGAAAAAGGTAAGAGAAGCACAGAAAGAGGCAAGAGACGTGCACAAAGAAGCAAGAGAGGGGCAGAAAGAAGGAAGAGAGGTGCAGAAAGAAGCAAAAGAGGTGCAGATAGAAGAGAGTGAGGTGCAGAAAGAGGCAAGAGAGGTGCAGAAAGAAGTAAGAGAGGTGCAGAAAGAGGAAAGAGGGGTGCAGAAAGACGCACAAGAGGTGCAGAAAGAAGCAGGAGTGGAGCAGAAGGAAGGAAGTGAAGTGCTGAAAAAAGGCAAGGGAGGTACAGAATGAAGCAAGAGGAGTGCAGAAAGAAGCAAGAGAGGAGCAGAAAGAAGCAAGCGAGGTGCAGAAAGAAGAAGAACGGTGCAGAAAGAAGCAAGAGAAGTGAAGAAAGCGGCAAGAGAAGTGGAGAAAAAGGAAGAAATGTGCAGAAAGAGGCATGAGAGGTACAGAAAGAGGCAAGAGAAGTGCAGAAAGAGGCAGGAGAAGTGCAGCAAGAAGCAAGAGAGGTGCAGAAAGAGGCAAGAGGGGTACAGAAAGAAGCAAGAGAGGTGCAGCAAGAAGAAAGAGAAGTGCAGCAAGAAGCAAGAGCGGTGCAGAAAGAGGTAAGAGAAGTGCAGAAAGAAGCAAGAGAGGTGCAGATAGAAGCAAGAGAGTTGCAGAAAGAAAGAAGAGTGATGCAGAGAGAGGAAGAGAGGTGCAAAAAGAGGCAAGAGAATTGCAGAAAGAGGAACAAAGGTGCAGAAAGAAGCAAGACAAGTGCAGAAAGAGGCACAAGAAGTGCATATAGAGGAAGAAAGGTACAAAAAGAAGAAAGAGAAATGCAGAAAGAGGCAGGAGAGGTGCAGAAGGAAGCAAGAGAGGTACAGAAAGAAGAGAGGTGCAGGAAGAAGCAGGAGAGGTACAGAAAGAGGAAGAAAGGTGCAGAAAAGGCAAGATAAGTGCAAAAGGAGAAAGAGCGGTGAAGAAAGAGGCAATAGAAGTGTAGAAAGAGGCAAGAGAAGTGCAGAAAGAGGAAGAAAGTTGCAGATAAAAGCAAGAGAAATGCAGAAAAAGGCAAGAGGTGCAGAAAGAAGCAAGAGAGGTGCAGATAGAGGAAGAACAGTGCAGAAAGAGGCAAGAGAATGGTAGAAAGAAGGAAGAGAGGTGCAGAAAGAAGCAAGAGAGGTGCAGAAAGAAGCAAGAGAGGTGCAGATAGAGGAAGAACAGTGCAGAAAGAGGCAAGAGAAGTGCAGAAAGAGGACGAAGGCTGCAGAAAGAAGCAAGTGAAGTGCATAAAGAGGCAAGAGAGGTACAGAAAGAAGCAAGAGAAGTACAGAAAGAGGAGGAAATGTACAGAAAGAGGAAAGAGAGGTGCAGAAAGAGGCAAGAGAAGTGCAGAAAGAGGCATGAGAAGTGCAGATAGAGGCAGGAAAAGTGCAGAAAGAAGCAAGAGAAGTGCAGAAAGAGGAAGAAATGTGCAGAAAGAGGCAAGAGAGGTGCAGAAAGAGGCAAGAGAGGTGCAGAAAGAGGCAAGAGGAGTGCAGAAAGAAGGAAGAGAGATGCATAAAGAAGCAAGAACAGTGCAGAAAGAAGCAAGAGAGGTGCAGAAAGAGGCAAGAGGCATGCAGAAAGAAGCAAGAGAAGTGCAGAAAGAGGCAAGAGAAGCACAGAAAGAAGCAAGAGAGGTGAAGGAAGAGAACGGCAGAAAGAGGAAAAGGTGCAAAAAGAGGCAAAAGAGCTGCAGAAAGAAGCAAGAAAAGTACAGGAAGAAGCAGGAGTGGCAGCAGAAAGAGGAAGAATATGCAGAAAGAGGCAAGAGGGGTACAGAAAGAGGCAAGAGAAATGCAGAAAGAAGAAAGAAAAGTGCAGAAAGAGGCAAGAAGGGTGCAGAGGGAAGCAAGAGAGGTGCAGAAAGAAGCAAGAGAAGTGCAGAAAGTAAGAGAGTTACATAAAGAGGCAAGAGGGGTGCAGAAACAAGCAAGAGGTGCTGAAAGAGGCAAGAGAAGCACAGAAAGAGGCAAGAGACGTGCAGAAAGAAGCAAGAGAGGTGCAGAGACGGAAGAGAGGTGCAGAAAGAAGCAAAATAGGTGCAGTTAGAAGAGAGTGAGGTACAGAAAGAGGCAAGAGAGGTGCAGAAAGAGGTAAGAAAGGTTCAGAAGGATGAAAGGGCGGTGCGGAAAGAAGCACAAGAGGTAAAGAAGCAAGAGAGGAGCAGAAAGAAGGAAGTGAGGTGCAGAAGGAGGCAAGGAAGGTACAGAAAGAAGCAAGAGAAGTGCAGAAAGAAGCAAGAGAGGAGCAGAAAGAACAAAGTGAGGTACAGAAAGAGGCAACAGAGGTGCAGAAAGAAGCAATAGAGGTACAGAAAGAAGTAAGAGAGGTGCAGAAAGAGGAAGAACGGTGCAGAAAGAGGCAAGAGAAGTGCAGAAAAAGGACAAAAGGTGCAGAAAGAATCAAGAGAAGTGAAGAAAGCGTCAAGAGAAGTGCAGAAAAAGGAAGAAATGTGCAGAAAGAGGCAAGAGAGGTGCAGAAAGAGGCAAGAGAGGTGCAAAAAGAAGCAAGAGAAGTGCAGAAAGAAGCAAGAGTGGTGCAGAAAGAGGAAGAAATCTGCAGAAAGAGGCAAGAGAGGTGCAGAAAGAGGCAAGAGAAGTGCAGAAAGAGGCAGGAGAAATGCAGCAAGAAGCAAGAGATGTGCAGAAAGAGGCAGGAGGGGTGCAGAAAGAAGTAAGAGAGGTGTAGTCTGAAGAAAGAGAAGTACAGCAAGAAGCAAGAGGGGTGCAGAAAAAGGTAAGAAAAGTGCAGAAAGAAGCAAGAGAGGTGCAGATAGAAGCAAGAGAGTTGCAGAAAGAAACAAGAGAGGTACAGAAAGAGGAAAAGAGGTGCAAAAAGAGGCAAGAGAATTGCAGAAAGAGGAACAAAGGTGCAGAAAGAAGCAAGACAAGTGCAGAAAGAGGCACAAGAAGTGCAGATAGAGGAAGAAAGGTGCAAGAAGAAGAAAGAGAAAGGCAGAGAGAGGCAGGAGAGGTGCAGAAAGAAGCAAGAGAGGTGCAGAAAGGAGCAAGAGAGGTGTAGGAAGAAGCAGGAGAGGTACAGAAAGAGGAAGAACGGGACAGAGAAGGCAAGATAAGTGCAGAAAGAGGAAGAAAGGTGCAGAAAGAAGCAACAGAAGTGTAGAAAGAAGCATGAGAAGAGCAGAAATAGGAAGACATATGTAGAAAGAGGCAGGAGAGGTGCAGAAAGAGGCAAGAGAAGTAAAGAAAGAGGCAAGGGAGTTACAGAAAGAAGCAAGAGAGGTGCAGAAAGAGGAAGAACGGTGCAGAAAGAGGCAAGAGAAGTGTAGAAAGAGGCAAGAGAAGTGTAGAAAGAGGCAAGAGAGATGCAGAAAGAGGCAGGATGGGTGCAGAAAGAAGCAAGTGAGATGCATAAAGAAGCAAAAGAAGTGCAGAAAGAAGCAAGCGAGGTGCAGAAAGAGGCAGGAGGGGTGCAGAAAGAAGCAAGAGAGGTGCAGAAAGAAGCAAGAGAAGGGCAGGAAGAGGTAAGAGTGATGCAGGAAGAAGCAAGAGAGGAACAGAAAGAAGCAAGAGATGTACAGATAGATAAGAGTGAGGTGCAGAAAAAGGCAAGAGGGGTGCAGAAAGAGGTAAGAGAGGTGCAGAAAGAGGAAAGAGGGGTGCAGAAAGAAGCAAGAGAGGTGCAGAACAAAGCAAGAGAGGAGCACATAGAAGCAAGTGAGATGCAGAAAGAGGTAAGAGAGGTGCAGAAAGAGGAAAGAGGGGTGCAGAAAGAAGCAAGAGAGGTGCAGAACAAAGCAAGAGAGGAGCACATAGAAGCAAGTGAGGTGCAGAAAGAGGCAAGAGAGGTGTAGAAAGAAGCAATAGACATGCAGAATGAAACAAGAGAGGTGCAAAAAGAAGCAAGACAAGTGCAGAAAGAAGCAAGAGAACTGCAGAAAGTAGAGTAAAGGTACAGACAGAGGAAGAAAGGTGCATAAAGAAGGAAGAGAAGTGCAGAAAGAAGCAAGAGAAGTGTAGAAAGAATCACAAGAGGTGCAGAAAGAACCAAGAGAGGTGCACAAAAGAAGTCGAGTTGCAGAAAGAGGCAAGAGAGGTGCAGAAAGAGGCAAAAGAGATGCAGAAACAGGCAAGATGGGTGCAAAAAGAATCAAGAGAGATGCAGAAAGAGGCAAGAGAGGTGGAGCCAGAAAGAAGCAAGAGAAGTGCAGAAAGAAGCAAGAGAGGTGCAGAAAGAAGGAAGAGAGGTACAGAAAGAGGCAAGAGAGAAGCAGAAAGAAGCTAGAGAGGTGCATGAAGAAGCAAG
This sequence comes from Calotriton arnoldi, assembly GCA_963921515.1. Taxonomy (NCBI): domain Eukaryota; kingdom Metazoa; phylum Chordata; class Amphibia; order Caudata; family Salamandridae; genus Calotriton; species Calotriton arnoldi. Next base: position 542,628 of record CAWUFW010004513.1, read on the forward strand.
AGAAGTGCAGAAAGAAGCAAGAGAGCTGCAGAAAGAAGGAAGAGAGGTACAGAAAGAGGCAAGACGGTGCAGAAAGAAGGAGAGGTACAGAAAGTGGCAAGAGAAGCACAGAAAGAGGCAAGAGAGGTGCAGAAAGAAGCAAGAGAGGTGCAGAAAGAAGCAAGAGAGGTACAGAAAGAAGAGTGAGGTGCAGACAGAGGCAAGAGAGGTGCAGAAAGAGGTAAGAGAGGTCCGGCAAGAGGAAAGAGGGGTGCAGAAAGAAGCAAGAGAGGAGCAGAAAGAAGCAAGTGAGATACAGAAAGAGGCAAGAGAGGTGCAGAAAGACGCAATAGAGGTGCAGAAAGAAGCAAGAGAAGTGCAAAAAGTGGAAAGAAACGTGCAGAAAAAAGCAAGAAAACTGAAAAAAAGAGTAAAGGTGCAAAAAGAAGAAGAAATGTATAGAAAGAGGATGAAAGGCTCATGAAGAAGCAAGAGAAGTGCAGAGAGAGGCAAGAGAAGTACGTAAAGAAGCAAGAGATCTGTAGAAAGAAGCAAGAGAGGGGCAGAAAAACGCAAGAGTGGTGCAGAAAGAAGGAGAGGTGCAGAAAGAGGCAAGAGAAGTGCAAAAAGAGGCAAGAGAGGTGCAGAAAGAAGCAAGAGAGGTGCAGAAAGAAGCAAGAGAGGTACAGAAAGAAGAGAGTGAGGTGCAGAAAGAGGCAAGAGAGGTGCAGAAAGAGGTAAGAGAGATGCAGAAAGAGGAAAGAGGGGTGCAGAAAGAACCAAGAGAGGTGCAGAAAGAAGCAAGTGAGGTGCAGAAAGAAGCAAACAGAAATGCAGAAAGAAGCAAGAGAGGTGAAGGAAGAGGCAAGAGGGGTGCAGAAAGAAGGAGAGGTGCAGAAAGAGGCATAAGAGGTGCAGAAATAAGCAATAGAGGTGCAGAAAGAAGCCAGAGAAATGCAGACAGAAGCAAGAGGGGTGCAGAAAGAGGCAAGAGGGGTGCAGAAAGAAGAAAAAGAGGTGCAGAAAGAGGCAAGAGAAGTGCAGAAAGAGGCAAGAGAGGTACAGAAAGAAGCAAGAGAGGTGCAGAAAGAGGCAAGAGGGGTGCAGAAAGAAGAAAGAGAGGTGCAGAAAGAGGCAAGAGAAGTGCAGAAAGAGGCAAGAGAGGTACAGAAAGAAGCAAGAGAGGTGCAGAAAGAAACAACAGTGGTACAGAAAGAAGAGAGTGAGGTGCAGAAAGAGGCAAGAGAGGTGCAGAAAGAGGTAAGAGAGGTGCAGAAAGAGGAAATTGGGGTGCAGAAAGAAGCAAGTGAGGTGTAGAAAGAGGCAAGAGAGGTGCAGAAAGAAGCAAGAGGGATGCAGAAAGAAGCAGTAGAGGTGCATAAAGAAGCAAGAGAGGTGCAAAAAGTGGAAAGAGAAGTGCATAAAGAGGCAAGAGGGGTACAGACAGAAGCAAGAGAGGTGCAGAAAGAAGCAAGAGAGGAGCAGAAAGAGGCAAGAGAGGAGCAGACAGAAAGAAAGCAAGTGAAGTGCAGAAAGAAGCAGGAGAGGTACAGAAAGAAGCAAGAGAGGTACAGAAAGAAGCAAGAGAGGTGTAGAAAGAGGAAGAAAGGTACAGAAAGAGGCAAAGAAGTTCAAAAAGAGGAAGAAAGGTACAGAATGAATCAAGAGAAGTGTAAAAAAAGAATAAATGCAGAAAAATGAAGAAAGGTGCAGAAAGAAGCAAGCGAAATGCAGAAAGAGGCAAGAAAGGTGCAGAAAGAAGCTAGAGAAGTGCAGAAAGAAGCAAGTGAGGTGCAGAAAGAAGCAAGTGAGGTGCATCAAGAAGCAAGAGGAGTGACGAAAGAGGCAAGGGAGGTGCAGGAAGAAGAAAGAGAGGTGCAGAAAGAAGCCGGAGAGGTGCAGACAGAAGCAAGAGAGGTGCAGAAAGAAACAAGAGAAGTGCATAAAGAAGGAAGAGAGGTGCAGAAAGAGGCAAGCGTGATGCAGAAAAAAGCAAGAGGGGTGCAGAAAGAAGCAAGAGAAGTGCAGATAGAGGCAAGAGAGGTACAGAAAGAGGCAAGAGGGGTGCAGAAAAAAGCAAGAGGGGTGCAGAAAGAAGCAAGAGAAGTGCAGAAAGAGAAATAAATGAGCATAAAGACACAAGAGAAGTACAGAAAAAGGCAAGAGAAGTACAGAAAGAGACAAGAGAGGTGCATAAAGAAGCAAGAGAGGTGCAGAAACAAGCAAGGGAAGTGCAGAAAGAAGAGAGGTGCAGAAAGAGGCAAGAGGGGTGCAGAAAGAAGCAAGAGGTGCAGAAAGAGGCAAGAGAAGCGCAGAAAGAGGCAAGAGAGGTGCAGAAAGAATCAAGAGAGGTGCAGAAAGAAGCAAGAGAATTGCACAAAGAGGCAAGAGAGGTGCAGAAAAGAGAGGTGCAGAAAGAGGCAAGAGAGGTGCAGGTAGAGACAAGAGAGGGGCAGAAAGAAGAAAGAAAAGTATAGAAAGAAGCAAAAGAGGTGCAGGAAGAAGCAAGATAGGTGCAGAAAGAGGCAAGAGAGAAACAGAGAGAAGCAAGAATGGTGCAGAACGAAGCAAGAGAGGTGCAGAAAGATGCAAGAGAGATTGAAGCAAGAGATGTGCAGAAGAAGCAAGAGATTTACAGAAACATGGTGAGACTTACAACAGTGACATGGGAAGGGTTGCTGTTTTATATTTGGCTAGGTCCAACATTCTGAGCAGTCGGTGAATAGTGAAGCTGCCAGAGAAAAGTGAGTGCAAGGATAGTGTTTGAATGATTGGATGAGTGCATTGATTGTGCCTCAGTGAATGCATGAGTGCAAAGGTAGTGCCTGGGTGATTGAATGAGTACATGGCTAGTGCTTGAGTGAATGGATGAGTCCAAAGGTAGTGCCTGGGTTATTGCATAAGTGCATGGGTAGTTCCAGAGACTCATATGAAGTTGCCTAATCCCTAATCCCACTGCCAACTTGTCTTAAACCTCACTTTTCTCTGGCAGCTTCGCTATTAACCGACTGCTCAGAATGTTGGGCCTAGCCAAATATAAAACAGCAACCCTCCCCATGTCACTGTTGTAAGTCTCACCATATTTCCGAAGATGCACCTACTCACACCACTGTAGAATCTTTTATACACCTACTGCTGCTCCTGTGAAACCTTAAAATCTGAATCTCTCGTTTTCTAATTTAGCTGTGCTTCATCTATGCTTACCTTTGACCTGTTTCCAGCCTGACTCTACCCTTGACACCACACCTGCAAAAAACATTAGGTCACGAATCTAAAGTTGAGACATTGTAGGCTGCATAAACATGCAAAGTCAGCACAAAAGAACAGCTGATATCTGCACTGTGGGTTTCGTGTGTGTTTTAAACAATGGTAAGCCTTAGATAAAGTTTGCTCAGATAAGCCTATCTTGTTGTGCAGCCTCAAAGACGCGACAGCTACACAAGGCACCGAGACTGTCGATTCTTGCCTTGCCTCATTTGTCTGTTCCTTCCAAAGTTCTATTTACCTCTGGGCGTTCCTAGTCTGTGATTTTCCCTATATAAACCCATGTAACCATTGTTCAGTGTGCTTTATCCTTGGGTATCTTGATGGTACTTGTCAGATGGAGACCCATTTATGAATGATTGAATAAACTATCCATGGTTTGACTTCGCTCTAGTGTCGAGTCCTCCTCATTTTGATAAGAACCCGTGGCGAAGTGGTGATCTCTGCACCAGCAGGTTATTAATTAATCTGCTCCACAAATTGGCGCCCAACGTGGGGCCCCATCAAAGGCTTGCAGTCGGACCAGGGGAGGAGATCAGGTCGGTAAGACGAACTTCGCTGAGGAGCGCACCACCTGATGAGATTAGTGTTGCTCGTGGGCCAAGGTGATTTTTCAGCTCTCCAACTCTGATCTTCCTGGTGGTTGCTAGCCTTGACTGGGGCCTTCGGACGGTCATTTTTTTTTGGATCAGGGAGGATCGACAGGTGGGAGTCGAAGACTACTACGCATGAGGTAAATCTGTATTGAACCGGTTCATTTGTTCATTTGGTTAGGATCTGTTTGATCTTTGCTTGACTTGGTATGTGTCTTGACTTGGTATTTGTTTGGTAATCCGTTCGGAATCTGCTTGGAATTTTGAAACCTAGGATCTGTTTGGTATTTTGAAACCTAAGCTTTGTTTTGAGACTTGCTATTTGTTTTGACTAACATTTTTTCTCACAGGTAAATGTGAGAATATTTTTTATTTCTCTCTGTTTATAAGTTTTTTGTATCTTATATAACATACCTGTACTTAGTACGCCTTGGAAGTTTTGTTGTTGCTGCTGCGATAAGCAGAGCATTTTGGAAGCAAGTCAGCCCGTGCCACCAGAAGGTATGCCGAATTTTGAGATGTACATCAAATATGGTATTTGTCCCATCATGTATAATGCATTGTGGAACAAATATACAAAAGGGGATCCCCAGTTAGAATGGCCATTAGAGGGAACCATGGACCCTCACAAACTCGAGTATTTAGAGAAACAATTGTTTTTAAAGAAAGTTAGGCCAGCTATGTTTGACAGTTTGCGTATGTGGAGGAAAGAAGTGAAGGAGCAGCAGCTCAAGGCAGAGAAGGTACAAAGGAAACCGGAAAGGAAAACAGAGTATCAGAAGTATAAGGAATTGAAGGATAAGGAAGTTCAGGAGAAAATAGAATGTTTAGATAGGGAGCATAGATTATTAACATCTAAGGAATATATAGTTAGACCAACTGTAGCAGTTCAGGTACACCAAGAAGATGTGGATTCAGATATTGATGGGTTGTTGATAGAACGACCCCCACCCCCATATGTACCTTTAACACCTCTTCCCCCTGGACCACTAAATGTTGTTACCCCTGTACCCCCGGTTCCCCCTCCTTTGCCTGCGGTTGTCCAACTCCCTATTTTCCAACCAGTACCGGTACATTCTTTACCCCCTCCAACCCAGGCCACTGCACCCCCACCCCAAGCCTCTGTGCCTCCACCTGAGGCCACTGCATTTGAAATGACTAATGATTCTGTGCTTCCTGCATCTGTCCTGACCCCTCGAGTCCTTCGCTCTACTATACCTCAATTTTGTCAGGACGCGATAAGGTTGATGGTATTAAATTAGTTAAGTGATCTAGAAATGGAAGTAGAAGAAATGATAGATCAGATTCAGGATTTTTCTGAAGGCGAGCTTCTTTGTCTTATAAATAAGCTTTCTCATCAATTTATGGTTCAATGGGAGATGACTACAGGACAAAATGGCCCAGATGATATTAGAGCTATTAATCGACAATGTCAGATAGGGGCCTTCCCTGTAAGTAGAGTTAATAATGCTATAGCAATGATAATTGTATATCGTAATGAACTCTCTTCCTCTCCTCGAATAAGACCTATGAGGGAAGCTGTGCCACAGTTCATTCCTGAAAGAAGGAATGCAGATAATGATGACCCTAATAATCCCAATGCTAGAGCCCATTTTTTGTATAATTGGATATATACGCCCTGGAAAAGGACGGATGTACTCATTTTAAAAGCCTCCTTACCAGACATACGGAAAAATCCTAGAGGATTTTATGATGATGTACAGGCAGCCATTGATTCTTGTATCATGACTTTAGCAGATATTGACATTTTTTTTGGCATGATCTTGCCACCAGATATGTGGCGACTCACCCGGAAACAGGATCATGTTGTTGAGTTAGGAGGAGATTGGACTGCCATAGTAGCAGCTGATAGGGATAGGAAACCTGGTCAGAAACCTAATCAGCTCATACTGGACCTCCCTGGCAACACACTAACTTATATAAAGACGATAATTCTGACATGGAAAATATATTGGACACTCCTTACTGCTTGTAAGCAAAAACAGGGAGAGGCCGTCCCTGATTCCTTTACTCGCTTTGAGGAAGTTTCCTCTAATGTATCTAATAGCCCTATTCTTCCTGTCCTTAAAAGAGGGGATGGAATACAGGATAAAAATTTATCAATTTTTGATTGATTTGAAAGAAAGTAACAAGATAGTAGTCCCTCAATATCTTGTTGTTTCTCAGGTAAAGTTAATACACCTGTGGGATTTTCTGGCATCCCCGTTCAAAGCCCTATTTCACAACAACTGAATGTTAGTACAAGGGTCTCCAACATTTTCTGCAACAAAAGTCACCAGTGATGAAAAAGTGACCACCTCATCCAAGAGTATCAGTAGTGATCACATCAGTGCATTAGCCAGGGTTTTCAGCAGTAAAAAAAAAAAAAAAGAGGCTTTGACAATTTGAACTGAAATATTACATGGGTACTAGATTCAAACAATAGCTGAAATACTCCTTTACGCCAAGATATAATTATGAGTAATAAATATCTCCAACTGAAATAATAGCTGTAAGTACATTTTCAAAATGTCAATTATTTTTCTGTAGACATCAGTTTATGTGTTGTGAAAAAACAAAAGAAATGTTGTCTTGAATGCATGAGTTTTGTTTTTTAAAATACAGGTTGGACTGCACACAGGAGAGCTACTCACAGGTACCTGGTGATCTACTGGTAGCTCACGAGCCACTCATTGGAGACATAGCAATGCAGCAGAAGGTTGCAAACAGACTACAGTGAAATTATTGCATCACTTAGCCTCCTTGGGACAAAGTATCTCTTTTCCAATTACAGTATTGTCAACAGAAGGTTACCTATTTAGGTCTCCTCCTGTCGAAGGGGGTAAGACGCTACACCAACATAGGATATAATTGGTGCAGTATTTGCAGAAACCACTGACTCAATCTAATATCTGTGCGTTTATTACCAAATTTTTCACTAATTGCAAAACCCCTGCTTGCTTTAATATTAAAGCACGTATGCATTCTGCTTCCTTGGACTAATCAGTGTGAAGCTGTCTTTTTGTAATTGAAAAAAATGCTTTATGTAATGCTCCTGCTTTAGGTAAAACCTGATTATTACAAATTTGTGCATGTAAAAGATGGTTGCAGCTTGGCACGGTCCCATGTAGGAAGGAATAGGTCATGTGCATATTTCTCCTCCACATTGGACCCCACTGCGATAAAGCAATCTGAAATGTATATTTAAGGTCACAATTTGACAAGTTATCGTACCACATTTAGTGGATATCTAAAATAAAAAATTCAGACCCAGCACCTGACCAGTGCGATATTAACAGGGTATGAGTTGACACTTTTTGCTCCAAACATCACTCTGAAATGCTGTAACATTTGGAATCCAGCCACTGTACTGCCCCTTTCTGAGTCCCAACAAGATGAGAAGAATGATTGCATATTTATTACTGAGAAGGAGACTAAGGGACGGGTAGACCTGACAGATACCCCTATATCTGACCCACCAGGGGAACTGTCCGTGGATGGTGCATGTTACAAACTACCTGATGGCTCTAGTACAGCGGCCTATACAGTTACTCCCTTGAAATCTGTGGTTGAGTTATGTAAAATACAACAAATGTTAGAGCAATCTATGGAGCTGACAGCTTTGACTAGAACCTATGAATTAAGTAAAGATTTGACTGTAAAAATCAATATATATGCCTTTGGAGTTGCCCACTCATTCGGACGACTCTAAAAACAAAAGGGGGCTTTTTTATTTTGCATAGTGATAAGATACAGTATGGGGAATGAATAGTAAAGATACTGGATATCTTGATGTTACCAAAAAGGGTTGCTATTGTTAAATGTTTTGTCCACAAGAAAATTATAGATGAGGTAATACAGGGAAATATTTTTGCTAATGAAACAGCTAAACGATCAGCCTATTTAGAGTATAGTTTAATGTATATTGTAGGGACAGTTAGATGAACACCAGAAGTAACTATGTTTAATCAGACTCTATATTGCATTAGGGAAGTACAGGAAGAAGCTACGGAGGAAGAGAAGGAACAGTGTAAAAGATATGGGTGTCAGGATGCGACAGGATGTTGGATAGATCTGTCAGGAAAGCAAAGATGAATGCTTCCAAATTATTATGTGAATGCTATTGTTACCATGGCCCACAGTTCAGCCCACATCAGTGCTAAAGGAATAGTGGCCATGTTAGATCATGTATGGTTCAATAATCTGATCCCAGGGTGGCAAAGTTCTATGTCAAGAGGTGCATGATGTGCCATACTTATAGCACAGGAAAAGGTACCCCGTTTCAACAGGATATTTTGCACCCCCAGATCTGCCCTTTGAAGGTCTTGCAACCAGTTGAGATGGTTATGGAGAGGCCAGCAAAATGTATAGGGTGTACCAAGATTAAGGACAATCTGACATTGAATTTACCATTCTTGTTGATTATTGTGTTGAGTAAAGATTTGCATTTGATCCATTCACAGGTGAAGGCCAGTCTCTCTCCCAGTCTTAAAGGTCCAGGTCACAAGCTGAGGGCTAGAGACAGTGTCTTTACCCAACAGTGTCAGAGGCCAGTGCAAGTTCTCTTCACCACCCAGACTGCTGTTAAGTGCACAGGGCACAGACAGTGGATTCATGCCAGTGATGTGGAGAAAGCAAGAGCCACTTTCTTTGCCATATGATCAGTGGATAACAAGAGGAATACCTAACTTTTAATATGATCAGATCTCTCAGTAAGTGCCTTTTGGGGATGGTGATCTTTTTGAAACATGGTGAAGTGGTGTCATTGGAACAATAACTTGCTGCCATCATGCCTGACCCAGATGAACAGATTCTGTTTGAACATCCTGACATTGTTCAGCCCTGATACAAAGTGTGGCCAAGGGCCAAAAGAACTATAGACTTTGATTGAAGAAACTATCTCTGGAGAGGTAGCAACCCATGCCGGTGGTCAAGACCGCCAACGTCCGGACCGGTACATAAGCTTGCCAGTGAGGCTTTGAAGCAAAAGACACTGGGGACTTAATGCTCTCTGATAGTGTAGTGAGGGAATTTTGGGAGACTTGAGATTACATTGCTCTGTTTCTGGCTGATCGTTACGCTACTCTTTGTTACCTTGGCAATCAAACAACAAATACTACAGTAAGAGGAAGGAAGGTTAAGAATCATAAAAGCTCAGTATAGGGAATAGTGCTAGGTGTTCTTCTGAAATAGGTATTTGTATATAGATTAGGTTGAAATGGGTAGAGTTGTTGATCTGTCATTAAGGCCCTTTGGGAAGGTGTTTTTTGACCTATTAGGAGGAATAGAAGTACTTGCCCCGAATGCCCCCGCTAAAAGCTGACAATTTTGGATTAAAAAGAGAAAAATAGGGATATTTGTATGTTTTCTATTGTTAATATTGGGATTTTTGGATCTATTTTGGAGACTTGAAACATATTACCCTGTTCATAGCCTAGTGCCCCCTACTCCTACCGCATCTGAACATTATCACTTCACCTTGTCCTCTCTTAAGGATTCACACTGCCAAATATATAAGCACAATACATTTGTTCAATATTTGCATAAAAAGCCCTTAATTGAGCCATCTTTCTAACTTGCTGCTGCTGCATTCAATGTGCCCCTATGATATGCACCACTTGCATAAATATTTGTAGTAGTATTAGACCTTCCACAGTCAATGTTCATGAATTAAATAGAGCAATGATGGTACAACTTGAAATTAATGAAATAATGAAAATCGAGATATAAATTAATACGAGTACCTTTTAGAATAGATTCAGCACAGCTGAAAAGGAAGGATTGTGAAACCTTAAAATCTGAATCTCTCGTTTTCTAATTTAGCTGTGCTTCATCTATGCTTACCTTTGACCTGTTTCCAGCCTGACTCTACCCTTGACACCACACCTGCAAAAAACATTAGGTCACGAATCTAAAGTTGAGACATTGTAGGCTGCATAAACATGCAAAGTCAGCACAAAAGAACAGCTGATGTCTGCACTGTGCGTTTCGTGTGTGTTTTAAACAATGGTAAAGCCTTAGATAGAGTTTGTTCAGATAAGCCTATCTTGTTGTGCAGCCTTAAAGACGCAACAGCTACACAAGGCACCGAGACTGTCGATTCTTGCCTTGCCTCATTTGTGTGTTCCTTCCAAAGTTCTATTTACCTCTGGGCGTTCCTAGTCTGTGATTTTCCCTATTATAAACCCATGTAACCATCGTTCAGTGTGCTTTATCCTTGGGTATCTTGATGGTACTTGTCGGATGGAGACCCATTCATGAATGATTGAATAAACTATCCATGGTTTGACTTCGCTCTAGTGTCGAGTCCTCCTCATTTTGATAAGAACCCGTGGCGAAGTGGTGATCCCTGCACCAGCAGGTTATTAATTAATCTGCTCCACACTCCCACACAACCATTCACATACCCATTGCAAAGCCATACCAGTACTTACACACCCACTCACTGTTTCATTGATCTATACACACATCCACTCGCTCACCCATACTGCCACTCATAGACCCACTCACTCACTAATACAGCCATTGACATATCCACTCGTACAGGCATACAGGTGCTGACATACTGAGTGAGTCGCCCATAAAACTACTCACACACGTAGACACTCACCCATACAGTCAATCATACAGCCACTTACTCACCCAGTTACACACCCGCCCACTTACTTGCTCATAGAAATAGGAACACATACTCACTCAGCTATACAGTTACTGACAGAAGCATGCACTCATCTATATAGCCACTCTCCCATTCACTCAAACATACACTCACTCCTATACCCCATCACTCATTTATACTGCCTTTCACATACTCAGTTACTCACCCAAACTGATACATGCTCTCAATCACCGATACAGCCATAGAGACACTCACTCACTCATATAATTTTCACACACACAACAGTACCCCATACAGCCACTGACTCACCCACTCACTAATCCATACAGGCAGTCACACACCTCCTCACCCACACACATAGACACCCAGACAACCATAGATGTAGTCAGACAACCAATCAATCACCCATATAGCCATTCGCTTACCCACTAACACACTCATACACCCACTTAGATATTAACTGACAGACAGATACACACATTCATGCAACCAGTCACTCACCCATACATTCACTGAGACACCTAATCACTCACTTATACAGTCACACACACACTGAGTCACCCATACAGTCACTCATAAACCCACTGATTCACCACACCTTGGTATATATATTTAACACTCATAAACTTTTAAAAAACACTCACAGTCACTGGAACCAGCGCTCTGGAATTCCGCTGCATAGGACTTACAGGTGGTACCAGGAGGGTTTCTTGGCCCCCAAGGTCCCTCAGGAGTAAAGTGGGCTTCATCCCCCAACCAGTAGTGCGCCACGAGGCATGTTTGCAGAGTAGTGGAGAAAGGGGTGGCGTGGCCTCCGAAAACCTCTTAGCAATCCCACTGTGTGGGACTTACTGGAAGTACCAGGAGGGGTAGTTGGCACCCAAGGACGTCCTTGGGGGCCAACTACCCCTCCTATTACCTCCAATAAGTCCCACACAGCAGGATTGCTGAGTTGTGATACCAGGCCACGCCCCCTTTGTCCACCACTCTGCAAACGTGCCTCCTGGCGCTCTTCTGGTTGGGGGATGAAGTCCCCTTCGCTGCTGGGGGTCCTTAGGGGCCAACTAGCCTACCTGTTACCTCCAGTAAGCCCCACACAGTTGGATTGCTGAGAGGTGGTCGCAGGTCATGCCCCCTTTCTCCACAACACTGGAAACACACCTCCTGGCACGCTCTTGGTTGGGGGATGAAGTCCCCTTGCCTCTTGAGGGTCCCCGGGGGCCAACTAGCCCTCCTGTTACCTCCAGTAAGCCCCACACAGCTGGATTGCTGAGAGGTGCTCAGAGGTCACGCCCCCTTTCTACACCACGCAAACGCGCCTCCTGGCACACTTCTGCTTGGGGCGGAAATCCACTATAGTCCTGAGTTCCCAGGACACAGGGGATCTCATCGCCCCACTAGCAGTGCGCCAAGAGGCGCATTTGCAGAGTGGTGTAAAAAGGGGTGTGGCCTCCGACCACCAATCAGTAATCCCACTGTGTGGGGCTTACTGGAGGTACCTGGTGGGCTAGTTGGCCCCTAAGGACCCTCAGCAGTGACGGGTACTTCATCCCCCAACAAAGAGCACGCCAGGAGGCGCGTTTGCAAAGTAGTGCAAAAAGGGGGCAAGGCTCCGGTGAGTTGCCGGTTCCTATATTTTTTTTAATTTAGTGAAGGGGGCTGTGTGGCCCCCCTTCCCTTTGTGCTTTTGTGCCCTGGGGACCCAATGCCCCGTGGCCTGACCCATTTTATTTGTTTGTAAATAAAAAGCCCGATATTTGCCCTGGGGATTCCATCCCCCTGTGGCTGGGCCTTTCTATATATATATGTTTTTTTATAACTAAAGGGAAGTTGGGCCATTTTCGGCCCCGGGGACCCCATCCCCCGAGGCTTGGCCATTTCCTATTTTTTTTTAAAGGAGGGGGCCCCCCTCCCCAGGCCAATTTCGGCCTCGGGGACCCCATCCTCTATGGCCCGGCCATTTAAATTAAAAAAAAATTAAAAAGGGAGGGGGGCCAATCGGCCCAAAGATATTGGCAAATCAAAAACGCTTTTCCTATGGAAACTAGGTCCTAACTATAACTACCTACTGGCGACTGCCAGTAGGTTATATATATATATATATATATATATATATATATATATATATATATATATATATATATATATATATATATATATATATATATATATATATATATACATATATATATATATATATATATATATATATATATATAGATCTGGAGTGCTGAACAATACTGCTGTGCCAACTCACAGTCAGCAGTATAAACAAGCAAGGCTTGGGTCTGTGACTACCTGGACTGGACCACCATACTATTTGTAAGCAAAACAAAATGTCCAGGAAGACTATTACCATAGGTTTAATGACCCAAGACCTGCTGACCTTCAGGAGGCTACTCAAGACCTGGCTGTTCGACCAGTAGAGGCACCCCCCCCCTTTTTTTCCCCAGCGCCTTGAGACCCTCGCGGGTAAGTAGTGCGCTCTACAAATTCTGTGATTGATTGATTGATTGATTGATTAATGGGCACCCTAAACCATCAATTAGAGGGCGCCTCAGCTTTATTCAGCTCAATTTTTGATATTTTGTATAGAAAAATAATTGCACTCAATTGTGCATGTCGTGAAATGGATAACACTTAATTGAAACAGTGACATACAATACTCATTTAAACATATACTCAATTACAATATATACAACACAAAGGGTTTGTGCAACAATGACAAAAAACTTACAATTGAGAAAATTCATACAACACAAGTGTATAAGCGCAATACTGTTTGACCAGTCCTAATTCTGCAAGTGAGCACTAGGCGGACATTCTCTTTTTGTAGGAGTTACTGTTACTCGTCCTGCCTGTGAGCAAGAGATGGGGTTACACAAATTTATATGGGTGTTGCCTGAAGGGGGAAAGAATTAAGCTAATTCCCTTGTGGCGCACCCCTGTTTGAAATGCCCCATGCTCAAAGAAGTCAACGCGTTTCAAACCCGTCACGATTGTAGGGTTCTCCTCAGGACTTGGACTTGGCCGTCAGTTCTTAATTTATCGGTGGAATGCCAGCTACTGGGGGAGGGCGGCGTTCCGCATACTGTAGAGGTTCTTTAACACTCTAATTAGGGCAGACTCTGTGTGGCGTTTGTATAAGGACCCTCGTGGGCTTGATTTCTCTTTAGGCGACTGCGCGTCTCAGAGGATTATAAAAGTTAGTCTCGCTATGCTGCATGAGCACGTTTCAAAAGCCTGTTACTGCTGGAATAGGCGAGACAGCGTGCAGGAAACTCACAGTCAGCAGGCAGGCTTTTTATTCCTTCTTATAGTGATTAAATATGAGGATGAGGCTCTAACATATATTGTGATGGACTCGCACTGCACTGGGGGCATAGAATTAGAGAAAGTCAACCGGCTGTTTGAAGTAGCCCGGCCATCTTTCTCTGTGAAGGTGGCAACGCCATCTGATTAACAAAGGGCTGACGTACTTCCACCTGCAGTTGGGTGCAGTGAGTGACTGCACTCGTCTGCAGGGTGAAGTCTAAGGTGTCAATAGGACTCCTTTTAGCTGCTTCAGGGGGCTGCCTTCAGGGGGCACACTGACTACTACACCTATTGTGCCACACAGTGAGTGCACCTCCTGACAGCATCTTTGCCTCTGTGCCCATGTCCCCAATACGGCACCAGTGCAGAGGCAAAGTGTTTCCCTCATTAATATAGGGCCATGCCCTGATGTAAGTAAGGGAACAGCTTCCTAAGATTAAACCAGCAGTATATGCGCTCCAGTGCTATCAGAATTATAGCAGGGGCCACATAAGAAATGGCTGCCCCATGTATACTACAACAGTGCAGAATAAATAGGGCGGATGGTGTAGCCCTCTCTCCAAGTGTCCCTAATCTGTTTGGCCGTCAGAACAAGTATTCCATCAATGGAGCCAAAACGGCTCTATCGATGTAACACTTAAGGTCCGCCCATCTCTAAATGAGGCAGGCAGACTGAGGGTTTGGTGGGCAGGGTACTCCATCTTGCTAGCGATGGAGTACACGGACCCCCTAACTCTAAATCAGATCACATCCCAAGAAGTAAAGACAGCAAAGAAAGACAAGGAAAAATCTTCAGTTCAGAGGAGTCCCCACTGCGTTATGCAGTTTTTCTTAACTGTCATAATTGCTCCCCACTGGGCTTATAGAGGAATCAGGGCCCACATAAAAACATGCATTGAAGAAACTAGAGAAAGGGGAAATCTCCCTTATAGATGCCTCAAGGAAATTCATCTACAATGCTACAATACAACAGTCAATTCACTTTAGAGGCCTTGCCCTCACAATCCCCTTACCTCATATTTCAGTTTCTAAAGTGTCAGACCTTGAACTTGAACTTGTCCCTGCTGAACCAGTGGAAGAAGAGATGACAGTTCTACACTTGAACCACTGCCATCTGCAGGTCCATTGTGCACCAGCCTCAATGACCACTTCACTGTGATTTTCTTAAGAAGTGCGATAAGAGGAAAGCACAGGGAATCCATGATGTCCACGTTATACCTAGTATACCTGAACCCTGAGTTCTGGGAGTTTTGTACACATTCATAGTAAAACAGATCAGATGATATAAGACACTGAGAATTGGACACATAAGTCCTGTCAAATTAGCCTGAACACTTCTGAAGATTTCCACAGAGGATGGGGAACAGTTCGCCTGTTTTCCCAATGCCTGCTAACCTGTGCACAGAATCTGATAATTAGAGACGTATATCTACCCACATCACCAGAGAAAAAAACAGCTCAACCAGTTTCTTTGATGGAGCCCTCCTCCCCAACTGCTGCATGTCCCTGGGTGACAAAATTGTCTGTTTAAGTAAGAACTAATTATTGACATATTAGGTGGGCTTAGATCTCAATATAAAGCACAAGGAGCTCGAACTCCTCTAATAGGCTACTGATGCTCACTGCTAGACTTCCATTGATGCTCCCAAAGAAAGCCACTGTCAACCATAGTGATAACATGAAGGGCAGAAGGACTAAGAAGTACTCCCGACAAGAGTAGAGCTGACACCAGCCACAATGATGTACATTTCTCATTAGTCAATTCATGAGAAGATGTGGCTCAAATTTCTTGGGTCTTTCTGACCAATGGCTATGAAGCATAGACCGATGGTCGGTAACTTGGAGACCAAAACGCATGAGCAGTGGACGAAGATTATATCTAGCATGCTGATGACACACAAAGATGTAGCTCTGTTCACTGCTAGCCTTGAGTACATTAAAGAATCTAATGATAAAACATTGGCACTGAGAGGCCCACTAGTAATCCTCTAATTTGCACAGCGCTGCAGGGACTGTCCAATCTTAGCCGCTTGGAAACAGGATGAAAAAGTGAGAGTCAGTGAGACTGCGGGCAAGAAATCCCTAATGGATGATGGGTCTCTGAACTAGGCAAATTCTAAGCAGCATCAGTATGTTTTCAGGACTCTGAGGAATTTTAATAAGATCCTATTGTGTCTCAGACATGGTGGGGGGGCATTTCACCATGCCCCCCCACATGGGGCCTGTAACATTTAAGGATGGGTCACCAAATCTTCTGGTGGGTGGGTGGCCAGTGAGTCATAAGAGGTCGATCTCATGTTCCTGGCATGAAGGCTTTCAAGAAACATTTGGCCAGGTATGAAAAAAGAATAGGATTAGAGCACCCTGTGGGCAATGCACATTGTGCTGATTTGTGTTCTCTCTTTAAATGGAAGCTAATGTAGAGGTTTCAGAGCAGGTGTGATGTAGTCGATGTTTGAAGCTGATTGGAACTCTGAAAGCATGACTGTGCCCTTTGAAGTTGGCGAAATGCTATTTTTGCTAGACCATGAAGAGGGCATTTCAATATTTTTATTGACAATTACCTGCAGTGTGCACTAAGGAAATTTTGTGCAGAAGTTGCAATGAAGGAAGGGCTCCAATTAATGAGCGTAGTTGGTGAAAAACACTCTTGCTGGTTGTGTCTGTGTGAGTTGTAACAGAGAGATCACTGTCAAAGAACGCGTCCAGTTGCATTATTTTTTGTTGTGGTGGTTCACATTGTGTGAGGTCAAGATAATGAGAAGTTTCATCAGATAATCCTGGGCTGTGTGAGGAGGTAAGTACGGCTAGACTCTCACAGTGGACATTTCAGCAGAAACAAAGGACCTAAAGAGAATAAGTAACGTTTTAAAACTCTTTGAGGATGACGGAACTGTTGGGCAGGACATTATAACAGCAAAGCTCCCTGCCTCCACAGAAGCGAGTAACCGCTGTAAACACATGACCCTGAAAAAGGCCAGCTGCGCCTTGTGTCATAGCGTTCTGCACTGCGTACTTTTACCTTCAAAACAGAGGGATACTGGTTCATATCACATTTAAAAATAAAACAGAGGCGTTTTAATATAAGTTGGAATTCGATCTAAAGTAACTGAATAATTCTAAGAAAAACACAGATAAGAAAGATGTTTGAACCCATGAGCACCATTTTATAAGACATGCATAAAGCATTCAAAATTTGTATTTTTCCCATGCAGTGTATTTTTTACAGTATTGATGGATAACTATTCTGCTACGATCTGCATTAGGAAAATGTAGTTTAAAATACCCCTTATATTCTTACCAAGTGTTTCTCCGTTCCGCAGAAATGCTCTAATATCTTACATCTGAACTCCTGTCAAGTGTTTAAGTAAACAAGGGGGATGTCTGATTGGGATTTTCCCTGGACTACATATTTATCTTTGCTAAAATGCTGTCAGCTCGCGTTAGGATAATGATAACCAGAGCATTACTCACACAGCTGGGATGTGCGGAGAAATACACTCCGGGAGCTCACCCAATAGAAACGCTCATTAGAATGAGCTCTTGTTCAAGATGTTATGTTGCTCCTTGGTCTTTGCACTCATTCTGGCAATCAACAACGGTGCATTGTTAAAGAAAGGCCATAGCATGATCACTGCTTAAACTATGTGCACGCAAACACACTTAATGTTTTAATGCACGTACTGATCTGTGGCAAGGGTCTTCTTCGCTCCATGGAAATTCACGTTTTCAGGGCAACAAGACATGCTGGCACAATAGAGATTGGGTCACATGCTCCAGTGACATGCAGATAAACACCTGTGTTGTGTGTACATGATACAAAATAAGTATTAGTGACAGCACAAGGTTTAACTTTTCTGTAGTTCACGAACACAGTGGCACAAACCACATGGGCACACTTCGCACAAGGGATACCCATATTGTCTAAGGTTTTGGCAGACACCCATTTTCAAAGAAGTTAAAAAAGACATGCGCACATACACATATGCCCATGCACATAGGCGATAAAACGAGCATACATACTAGGAAAGATGCATACAAGGCCACGTGCAGCTGGAAGTACAGGTTGCTGTGCATGAGTAGAGTCAAGGGTGATGAGTACCTGCAATTTCTGCTGTTGCTGTGACCGGGGTGAGCCACAACCACAACCCCCAGCCAGCCAAGCGGCGAGGACGCCGCCAATGTCAATTTCACGCACCGGGAGGCGCATACATTCCGGCCAGGGCTCCCGCAGCGCAGGAGCCCGTACCTGCAATTTCTGCTGTTGCCGTGACAGGGGGAGCCGCAACCACAACCCCCAGCCAGCCAAGCGGCACGGACGCCACCAACGTCAATTTCACGCGACGGGAGGCGCATAAATTACGGCCAGGGCTCCTGCAGCACGGGAGCCCGTACCTGCAATTTCTGCTGTTGCCGTGACCGGGGGGAGCCGCAACCAGAACCCCCAGCCAGCCAAGCGGCGCGGACGCCGCCGTCAATTTTGCGCGCCGGGAGGCGCATAAATTCCGGCCAGGGCTCCTGCGCCCAGGCCAAGGGCGGGCCCCTCCACGCCCGTCGGAGGCTGGAGGAGGCTGGGCTGGGCCATCCCTTTAACGTTTGGCTGTAGTAAAAGGCCTCAAGATGGTGAAAAAGAATGCTGCAAGCATGGGGGGGGAGGAAAGCTGCCCACACCTCGACGGAAGAGGTAAATCTAACTAGCCTGGACACTTTCTTAGCAAAGGCCTCATCTGCAATAGCCCAAGAGATAGATCGGGCCGAGAGGAGACTATCTCTGGGCACTGACAGTGGCATAAATAAAGATACACCACCATTGACACATGAAGGTCAATTCCCTAATTCTTTGGATCCAACTATGGGGGAAATAAGCCCTTCTATCCCCTCTACTCCTGTGACAACCAGCCCCCACACCCTAGCAGAGATACTAATTTCAGCAGATACAGTACCTGTCCAAAAAAGAAAGCGGGCCCCTCTAGAAACCTTCCCACAAACAATCCCAAGAGACCAAGAAAATGTAAAATCAGTACAGAAAGTGCGTTAGGTAGTAATAGGGAGAGATCTCAACAACAACAACAGGCGGTAGGAGTCCCGCCTAAGGTTGTGAACATGGAAGACCTCCTAGGAAAATTTAAGGACCTTCTAGTCCCTATAACCTTGCGGCTAGATTCACTCGAAAAGGTATTAAAAGATATAGTACTATTAAGAAATGTGCCATCTCGTGAGATGGGGGCGAGGGTGAGTTCCCAAGGACAGTTGCAAACTCTTGTACTAGGTGTCCATAGTGACCCGGTAAATATCGATACAAACTCTCAACCAGTGATTCTGCAAGCTCTTGGCGCAACTTCTGCAAGTGGGCCCCCATCGCAGTGTATTTCTACTCGTCCCCCCCCCCGATATTAAGAGTGACTCAAGGCACAGAACTAGCATCAGTGTCCCACCCATCCATGGTCAGAAGGGGTTTGGAACAGGAGACTCCAGTCATAAGGGGAGGGGAGGGCCCAAAACTCTCAAAGAATTTAGAGGAGGGGCTGAGGCTAGATCTCTCCCCGGCCGCATGCCCCTATGTAGTCATATTGGCAAACATTCCAATTTTAAATAATGATCGAACAGAAACTACTACCCAACTAATCCACAAAGCTCGACATTGGATTTACAAAACAACGAATGGTCGGGCAGAGGGCTTCTGTAATATTCTAATGGCCAGCAGAATCTCTTGGTTGGCGAAGCAACCCAAATCTATCAAAGGGGACTGTGTGGAAGTAACTTTGAAATCACCGGTTATGGCAGAAAAGCTATTAAAAATATTACTCCTTAACCCTTCAGCATTGACACAAATATTTGCACTTCCTCTTGGCTTTTTTTACAAACCTTTGTTGAACCAGCAAGGATCAGATGCTAATGGGGCTCATGATTTTCCTTTTTTTTAGAGCAGAGACAAAATCCCACTTGCAGCATAGAGGAGATACTACTTCTTTATTACCAGCTGCAAATCGCTTTCTGGCACTGATGGACCTGGATGCCTGTGATTGACTGTGTCCTAGGGAGGAATCCCAGAATATTGCTCCATGCGAATCTTGGGAGTCCCAAATTGAGGAAGTCCCTCCCTCAAAGAATCTGGATACTTTTACAGCCATCTCATGGAACATTGCAGGCCTGGGGCAGAAATTGATGGACCGAGATTGGTTAGAATATATCTCCACTTTTGAGTTAATATGTCTGCAAGAGACTTGGGCAGTGGGCCCTGTTAATATAGATGGCTATAGGTCATATGGTAACCCTGCAATTCCCTCACCTGCTGGAAGGGCGAGGGGTGGGATTGTCACATTTTTAAAGAACACCTTGCGATTTGAAGTTTTATCTTCTTTTAACGAATGTCAATATTTTAATATGTTACATCGTAAAGGCCCTGAAGGCGATACCTTATTACTGATTAACTTTTATAATAATTTATTTGGGGGTGATATGTATAAAGTTGTTACCTTAGTAAAGGAAAATATGAATAAGTTAATTGGTTCTTGGAAAAAAGATCCACCAGTATTGTGGTTGGGCGATTTTAATGTACACCCCTGCCCTCACACGTCAACCTCTATATGTGGTCTATCTGACGAGGATGTAGGGGGTAATATACACTTTTCTCATAATCAATGTGGCAATGCCCTAAATAGGCTCATTATTACAAATAACCTGGAGATTATGAACCCCCGGTCGGAATCCACCAGCTCCCTGCTTGAAACCTTTCGCTCTGCCCTATATAGCTCATTAATTGATTTTATAGTAGCCTCTGCTATATTGGGAGGAGCGTTTAGTAACTGGAATGTTGAATTTCTTTGTTATAGTGATCATGCAGCTGTAACTTGGGTTATGAAATGGTTAGGTAGCCATGGCCCTAATTTTTCTCATATAAAACCCACTATAGCTAAGAAGAATGGGATAACTCTTAAATGGGAGGGTATTGATAAGGCTGTTCTTATTCCCCAGGTCGTGTCTAGTAGGATGGAGGTATTAATAATTTGCTGAGATCCAAATCAGGACCCCCAGGTTGTTATTGAGGCCTTTGAGGCTATCTTGCTAGAGGTGAAAAAGAACCTTTATAAGAGTGGGGGTTTTCACAAAACCATAGGACCGAAATGGTTTGATCATAATTGCACTAAAGCACTTTCCCACCTTCACCGGTTACTCAAGAGTGTACCAAGAAACCCTGCCCTTGTTAAACAGGCCTGGCTAAGTTATTCAACGGCCAGGAAGAATAGAGTAAAGACACTAAAAGAAGAAGCCTGGGAAAAATTACTGACAGCCTCAGTTACAAATAATGCAAGGGACTTTTGGTCAACGATGAATGCTCCATTTCTAAATTCTAATTCTGATCCTAATTTGGACACACATGTGGATGAGGACTCATGGGTGGAACATTTTAGTAAAATTTGTAATGGTTCGCGAGAGGGTACTGGCACAGTCGACAAGGAGCATGTCCCCCCCATCTAATATTTCTCTCACTTTTAATCATAAAGAGATAGGTGCAGCCTTGGCACAATCCTCCAGTAACAAGGCACCAGGTATAGATGGCACCCCAATAGATTTCTTTACAGAACGTCCTGATCTGTGGGGACCCCCACTCACCAATATATTTAATGCCATAGCCAAAGAGGGACCGCCAGCATCCTGGCATAAAGCAGTTTTGATTCCAATACACAAAAAAGGGAATAAACTAGACCTCAGAAACTACAGGCCGATGTCCCTCCTTGATAGCACGGCCAAACTTATGGGAAGAGTCCTACTAAATAGATTGGAATCATGGGCTCTGGCAAATAATATTTTGATCCCGGCACAATATGGCTTTAGAAATGGTAGAGGCACCCAAGATCAGTGTCTGAACCTGAGTCTACTTATAGCAAAGTACACCCACGCTAAGCAAGGCAATTTATATCTGGCCTTTATGGATCTTAGCGCAGCTTTTGACTGTGTATCCCATTCCCATTTATGGAGAATTATGAGGGAAATGGGGGTAGACCAGGAAATAATTGCCTTTATAAGACAATTGTATTCAAGGGGTGAAGCATGTGTAAGGTATGTCAAACATGGTGCACTAGATGGTTCCCAGTTACCAGAGGCGTTCGGCAAGGGTGCGTTCTCGCAGCCTTTCTGTTTTTGCTTTACTTTATACAAATGGGGTGGAGTCTCGTCTCCTCGAATCAGCCATAGATGTACCCAGAATAAATAAGATGCGCATCCCAATTTTATTGTATGCAGATGATGCAGTTTTAATTGCGCGTACGGGGCGGTCGCTCCAGAAACTGTTCAATAACTATGTAGAATTTATGAAAAGCCTGGATCTTCACACAAATAAATCCAAGTCATTTGTTTTAATTGCAGGAAAAAAGCTGAAAAACCCTCCCACCTTTTTTATCCCTAAGCGTAAAGTTTCTCAGACAGAGCTATTTTCCTATCTAGGGGTGACTTTTGACCATCAAGCATCCTGGACGAATATGTGGCAAATCGTGGGATAATGCTAGAAAAGAGTACAAATGCCATTCGCTCCTTCTCAAAAAAATTGGGAACTAGAAACCCAGACATTTTTAAAAAGGTTTACGGGGCAAGGTTGAGTGCAGTAGCTGCATACGGTGCGGGAGTGTTAGGTCATGTTAATGTAGAGGGGCTACAAATAATAGAGGATAGTTTCTGGAAATCAATGATGAGCCTCCCTAGTAGCTGCTCCAATTTTAAATCACATCATGAGCTAAACATCCCCTATATAGCCGACCAGATAAAGCAGCTCCTATTCTTATTTGGCACTCAATATGGTGTAGAGATACTGTGTCCCTTACCCAACAAATAATAACGGACTGTCTAGACCTAGATCACATAGAAAATATTAACTGGTTGATGTATGTGAAAAGACCCTACATACTTTAGATCTAGGGAACTTATTCGAATTACCTGGAAATTGTCTATCTGTCCCGAAAAAAGTTTTAAAAACTCGATTTTTAGCCTTCGCCAATGATATGAGAATGAATGTAAATCATAACAAGTCATCTATAAGGGAATACCTGGTGGGTCCACGGCAGGATGAGGGGCTATCTTCCTATCTGAAGTTTGTAACATTTCCTCGGCACAGATTTATTCTGTTAAGATTTTGCCTTAATTATATCCCATGCATGTTGGGCTACCCTGCAGGGATTTATTCCGCCAAGGATCTCCCTTGTTGCCCTTGTGATGATCTTTCGCGTCAAACTGATTTGCACATTTTGCTCTTTTGTACATTTTATTCAAATCATCGGAAAAGATTTTTAATTCCTTTTTTACATAAGCTTAATTTTAGACAATGTCGCCCAGCCTTATATTTTTTACGAATGCTGCCTGATCCTCTAACCTGTTTTAGTGTCGCTTCCTTTTTATGTGCGTCCCTGAGAACTAGGAAAATGATTACTTGCTGATATGAATTGTTTTTATTGATTTTTATCTGTGATTTGTGAACTTTTATGATTAATTCTGTATTAATCGAATAAAGTAATTTTTAAATTGACATTGAAATTGAGTAGCTGTGGATCCATGGTCATGTGCATTGCCGGGCACAAGCAGATCTATAGTAGGTTGGCCTAGAGTAGTGTGCATCAGTGAGTATAGGGTGATACTAACAATGGGAGCACTCGTGATGCATCTCAGAGAATCACTTTTTTATTGAATTGGGGGCAAGCATGTTATTTGTCTCAGTACAGCAATAGGCTACATGCCTCAGGGAAACATTACTGATATTATGCTATGTTATGTTTTGCTATGTTAAATTAGGGAGGGCTCCTTAGGCTAGGTTAGGTTTGGTTAGATTAGCTCACTGTGAAAGAGAATATACACCTAATTAGGAAAACCTGTCACTCAGTATATTTATCAACAGGCAATAACTGATAGAATCAAAACCTGCTGATAGAAGTAATAAAACCAATGCTTCAATGCTACTTCCATCCACCTCTCTTCTTAGATCATCTAGGTATCTCTCGATAGCTCAATCAGCACTGTGCTTCTTCCTGTCCTGTTACCTCTATAAAAGGAGTCTACAATACTGATTCCTTCTGCAAATGCTTGTAACTGTGTTATCAAATTTTACGAGTAAATTAACTGCATATAGGAGTAGCAAGCTAGGACAGAATTTGTTGGGTTCCTTTGGATTTAGGGCCCAGGATACCTAAAAAGAGCACAGGGTAATGTCCCTTATGAACGCTGCCAGTTAGGAGCAACAACTTACCTCAAATATTGTCTCAAATATTTATTTCGTTCTTTTAGTGTTAGGACAATGAAGGTTCGATCTACTGGGGGAACAAAGAGTATCGCAAGACGACTCTAAAACACCGTCTGAGGATTGGTGTTAATAGGCCCGCAATATTTTGCTGCCAAGTGCTGAACACCATCTGTTACTTGGAGAATTCGGCAGCAAAATACTGCAGATTAAACCTGTTGAAAAGATGATACTTTGCAGTAAGATGTCACTGGTATTTATTGTGCGTCTCCTCTCTCCACCATTACATCACTCTCTGTCGCCTGCTTGACAGAGCAGAATCCAAGCAACATCAACATTCTAAGGCAGGCTGTAGAGCCTGACTGAAGGAATACACCAATTGGGGATGAAGATAGGGGAATACAAGAAAGGGGAATACCATTTTGATAATTCCAAATGCTCCTATTAAACAAGATGACATTATAACAAAACCTTCATTGTCCTGACACTGAGAGAATTATATAATTATCTGAGACAATATTTGAGACAAGTCATTGCTCCCAACTAGCTGCTATCACCTTTCAGTGTCTTTACATCAAGAGACCAATACTAACATTTTAGACCCGTTAAACTGATTTAGGGGTTGAAACATCAACAATCTCACTAGTGGAGTGATACTGATTATAATAATATACACATTGCACTCTTATTCTTAGTTGTGTTTTTAAAATTGTATCCTTTGTTAGCCTTTTTGCTGCATATACCTTTGCCTTGTATATAGCACCCACACACTTTTTCACTTATGCCAATATACACTTTCACTGCACTGTTTTCATTGGAGCACCTACACTATGAATGATTGGTTTTGCTACACTACTGTATTGACTATATAATGAATAAATTGTTACTGTGTATCTTTTATCGCTGTTGCGTATACCTTATCAGCCAAGGGTATTTAGGCTCAAATACTCTCTCCTAGGGACATTTTTTACTAGTTAGAGTGTCTATCTGCCCAGGTTCACAAGGTTGCCCCATAATAATGGGTGTGTGTATAGCTATTATGGACATGGGCACAGAGGCAAACATACCCTTTTGAGACGCAGTACGCCACAAAAAGGTGGTGTGCTGTATGTGTGTCCCCTGAGAGCAGCCTCTGGAAGGGGGAAAGAAGGTCCAATGAACCTCCTGACATCCCCTGCAAGTGGGTGTAATCGCTCATTGCATCCGCCTGCAGTGGAATCTCTCTCCCCTCTTCAAAGTGCAGGCGAGTTGCTGCCTGCGCTGCCACAAACAGAGCAGATTTAAAGCAGTTGCTCTGTATTTGCGAGTTTTCGTCTGCTATGAGGGCAGCACCTTCATTGTAATAGGGTGCACTGTCCCTGTTTGCAGCCAGTGCACCTGTTTAAAGTTGTGCCGGGTGCAAACAAGGACAGTGAGTCCTGTCAGTAATATGTGCCTTGGTGTTTTTAATGTATTCTGCATGTAATACTAATACAATACTGGACAACAAGAATGAGAAGGCAAGAGGGGGGCGTGGCCGGACGCCGATGGAGCAGGGAGCCTGAACCGGAGCTCCTGCGGGTGATCCCCCATCACCGCCCATCCTGACCGATATAGTGGGGCCCTCCACCTCATCAACTCACCCCCTGACTCATAAAGGATGCGGGAACGGGCAGGGATTGCCAATAGGGGTTAAAAACTTGCCTACTGGGAGAATCCAGCCGGACGGAGGAACCGCGAGGTCGACCAAGATGGTGCCCGTGGTCTGAGGTCCGAAGCCAGGGGATCGCATGGTGAGCGCTGGCAGCATACAGCGGGTCGGAGCGGTGATCTGGTACGGCGGCACGCCCGTCTTGAGCGGCTCCTGAGGCAGCTGGAGCAAAGTGGAGAGAATCGCCAGGGAGCGGGCCGCGAAAGGACAGGTTGCCGGCAGCTTGAAGGCGGCTACCGCTGCGGGACTGAGTGCTGGGCAGCTCCCCCGGTCCTGATCTGGCGCGGCAACATAAAGCGGAATGGAGCAGCAGCCCGGCCCAGTGGAGCCCCCGACTTGCGAGGCCCCGCGGCCCCCGATGTGTGGTGGGGTGGCCCGGGCGAGTGGGCTGAGACGGGCAAACAGTGCGGCTGACCAAGATGGCGCCCGTGGCCTGAAGACAGCCTTGACTGCAGAGCCAGGTACCGGGCAAACCATAAGCACTAATCAAGTGTGGGGAGCGGACGCGCACCTCCCGCCCCGGAGACGGTGAAGAGAGACGGCGGCGGGGAGGCCCGGTCGGCGGCGGCGGGGGGCATTGAGCCGATTAGCATCCGAGTCTAACACACAGCGGGACCCCCAACTGGGAGCGGCAGCCCGACCGGCTGCTGTGCGGAGCCCTGTCTGCGTGGTGGAGCCGAGGACACTGGGAACACCCCTAAAACTGCAAAGAGCGAGGCAGACTGGTGAGAGGAGACTGGGTTGCTCCCGCAGAGCTCCCCAACCCCCCATTGATCACAAGGCTGAGACGATCGAGAGCAGAGGACCCCTGAATGCATGGAGGTGAGGAGGTGTGCCGGCGGGGGGGCCAGACGACGACGCAGCGGAGAGCACTGAGTCACTGCGGACCCACGTATTGAGCACCGGAGGGGACCCCCACCTGGGTGCAGGGGGCGCAGCTGCCAGAGGTGCTGCACCATACTTGCCCGGCGAGGCTGGGAGACGCGGTGTCACCATCACCGCCGCTGCTGCGGTCCTTCTCCTTGCCAAAGACACTACCCGCTGCCGCCGGGACGGATTGCCTCCTCGACTGGGCTACATGCTGCCTTACCGCGACGCTGCCCTAGGGCTCTGTGATTGGAACCCGCACACTGCGTGATCAGTCTTGCCGGCCTTGGGTCTCTGGTGAGATCCCAGCACAACCGGGACTGGAACCAGTGGGTATCCTCACTAAGCGGACAGTGCCCACACTGCACCCAGCATGGGGAGGGTCAGTAAGCGGCGGGAGATGGAGCAGCAGGAGTCGGCGGGCGAAGATAATGGAGAGCCGCGAACATGCACGAGAGCTCAAAGCGAAAAGCCCGCACCCCAAGATGAGGTGTCGCTCCACGACATCCTACAGGACATAGAAACGTCGCGGACGGCCGTAGAAACCAAAATAGATACGCTCCGTGAGGATCTCGAACTCCTGAGGGCCGATCACAGAAAATTGGCGGACCGCGTCACAGCAGCAGAGGGTGAGGTCGAGGACCTGAAACCGCAATTCTCCACGACCTCGCGCCAAATCACGGACATTGAAAAAAGGGTGCAGGTGTTGTAGCGGCGGGCGGAGGACTCCGAAAATAGAGCAAGACAAAACAACATAAGGGTCATTGGCCTGCCGGAAAAATTCGAGGGGAACAACATGGTGGCCTATCTCGAGAACTGGATCCGCACTGAAGTGGCAGAGGAGGGCCTATCGCAATACTTCGCCCTTGAGAGGGCTCACAGGGTCCCTGCTCAGGCGCCGCCGCCAGGGAGACCGCCGAGGCCTGTGGTGGCTCGTCTCCTCTTTTACAAAGATAGAGATCACGTGCTGGGCCAAGCGCGACTCAAGAGACAACTAAAAATAGGGAACAGCACGGTTCGGATCTTCCCGGACTTCTCCAGGGAGGTACAGAGACAGCGAGCTTCCTTTGTCTCGGCCAAAAGGAAACTGCGCCAATTGGATGTGCCATACTCCATGGTGTTCCCGGCTAGACTCCGGATAGCGCACGCGGGGGAGACCAAATTCTTCACCACACCTCAAGATGTGTGGGACTGGATAGAGGAGAGAGGCCCGCGAGACCGGAGGCACGACAGCACAGATCGGCCCGAGAAAGATCACGCACGATCGCCGGGAGGAGGAGGGAAACTCAAGAACCAGTCAACGCCGGAAGAAAGTAGGCGAGACAGAGAGAGGGCAGTGGCAGCAATAGCCTCCCTGAGTGCCACAAGCCCGAGGGGCAGCCCCTCCCTCTCAGGAGAGGACCAGAGAGACTCAGATTCAGAAACCAGCTTGAGCACTGTGGGGGAGAACAGTCAGATCCTGCCAGAGGTGACTCCAGGCACGGCGGACGAACTGATTTAGCTCATCCATGACACGCAAGTATAAGCGGGACATTGCAGCTGGCGGTAGAGGGGTCGTGGCTTGCGCCTGATCTGAACATAAGAGGAGCCCTGGAGGGGTGATACGAGAGCTCAACACGGGATGGGGGGAACCCAGGGGGCGGAGGGGAAGGCTTTCCTCCAGACGGGCACTCGTCTAACCACCACCCGAACGTTGGACATTTGACTGTTACCATGCCAGAAGGCAGTTTGGATAGGGGAGAATTTCTCACTTGTCCTGGGGAAGGGGAGTTGGGGAAGTTTTGTTGTCTTAAGTTGGGGGCACTGCTGTCTATACATTCCCGGGGACACGAGATACAACGCGGAGGGTCCCTCATTCCTTACATTGCACCGAACGTTATGCAGGGGCGCGAGGGCTGGACGGCGGTAACGAGAATACCAAGTGATGCCGAAACGTAAGGTATAGAACCTCCTCTCTTGGAATGTCCGGGGGATGCACTCCATGCACAAACGCTACAAAATTTTCTCTCATCTGAACAGGCGAGGGATACATATTGCAATGTTACAGGAGACGCACACACTAGCATCTGAGGGGGTGGCTCTACAACGTAGATGGAGAGGGCAGGCATACTATACCTCATACTCGGCGTTCGCCAGGGGGGTCCTGGTGTGGATTAGAGCAGGGGTTCACTTCCAGCATACAGGGCACAAAGTAGACCCGGAGGGGCGGTACGTGGTGGTTACGGGGCGGTTGGAAGGACAGGACGTCACGCTCATTAATATTTATGGCCCAAATGTGGACCAGGGAACATTCCTGGAGCAGCTATCTGGGACCCTGGCGCCATATCTTACGGGGTCAATTATTATGGGGGGGGATTTCAATTGTATTGCAGACCTGATGCTCGATCAATCTCATCCACCACTACGAGATGCCCCGGCGCACAGAATAGCTAAGGCGTTTAGGGACTGGCAATCTCACTGGGGATTACTAGACACGTGGAGACGTACGCATCCAGCTGACAGGGAATATTCCACCTCTCACATGTACATGAACTGCACGTCCACCTGGACACCTTTCTATGCTCCCCGGACGTACACACCAGAATGCATGACACGGAATACCTCACCCGGACAGTGTCGGACCACAACCCGATACTGACCCGACTGCACTGGGGGACCCAGCAGCAACCCATCCCAACATGGCGCCTTAAACCCGAGGCACTAGAGGATCCAGTGTTCCTGGATGAGATTAGGGGCCATATCGGCACGTACTTCGCCGACAATGCGCAGACCACGGACTCCAGGGGGACGGAGCGGGAGGCCTTCAAGGCTGTCATCAGGGGGCGCTGCATGGCGCTCTCAATTGGGGTCAGGCGAACGATACTCACGGACGTGGAAAGGGCCGACCGAGCACTGAGAGAGGTGGAAATCCGCCGCCCGAATCACCCAGAACTCCGGCAGGCACTGCTGGAAGCGAAGGAAGAGGTGGCCGTGCACGAGGAAAGGCTGAGGTGTTTCGATTATAAGGCCTATATGGACAGGACGCACGCAGAGCGGGACAGAGCGGGCAGGTTACTAGCGTGGCTGGCCAACCCCACCCGCAGGGGGAACACAATTATTGAGCTCGCAGGCTCTGAGGGACAAACCTTATATCGGCAGGATGCTATTAACAATAGGTTCCGTGGATACTATGAACAGCTGTACGAGAGCTCTGGGCCGCGGGGGGAAGGGGAGATAGAGGGCTACTTGGCAGACCTTCCTCTGCATACCCTAATGGACGAGGACGCGGACCAACTGGGGGCGGCCATCACGGAGCGCGAAGTTCGGGTGGCCATCAAGGAACTGGCCAGAGGGAAAACCCCGGGCACAGACGGGCTTCCTCAAGAATTCTACGTGGCATATGCGGAAGAACTAGCCCCCAAACTAGTGGAGATGTACGCAGAGGCGGGAGAGAGGGGACACCTGCCTGCCACTACACGAGAGGCGGTGGTGATCCCGTTATTGAAGCCCGATAAGTCCCCCCTGAATGCACAGCGTATAGGCCCCTGTCGATGTTAAATCTCGACTTTAAGATATTAAGTAAGTTGCTGGCATATGACCTCCCTTGTGCATCGGGATCAGGCGGGCGTTATTCCCCACAGGAACACGACCCTGAACATACGCCGCCTGTTTTATGTACTTGAGCTTGGGGCAACGGGTGATCAGGCAGGAGCGGTGTTTGCCATGGACATGGAAAAGGCATTCGATAGCCTAGAATGGGGGTTCCTGTATGCAGTTTTAATCAAAATGGGCCTTGGGCCAGGGTTCCTGCGATGGGTGCAGCTGCTATACACTGACCCGGTGGCAAGAGTCCGCACGGGGGGCACGATATCAGAGCAGTACAGAGTAGAGAGGGGCACGCGGCAGGGGTGTCCCCTCTCCCCGCTGTTATTTGCACTGGCAGTGGAGCCACTGGCATGTGTGGCGAGGTCGGACAGGGCTTACAGAGGGCTACAACTGGGGAGCAGAGGCACAATATAGCGCTATACACGGACGATCTCCTATTATTCCTACACCATGCAGGGGAGGATCTCCCGGGGGCACGGAGGATGATGGACGAGTTCGGAAGTCTATCGGTCCTCCGAGTAAACTGGCAGAAGTCTTGATTATTTCCCCTGAGGGTGGACATGGTGCCACCTGAGGATCTTGGTAATCTGAGATGGGAGCCCAGATGTTTCCGCTACCTGGGAGTGCGCATCTTCCACGCTGTGGCAGATGTGAAAGAAGGGAACATAGAGAGGGCACTGCTCGCGCTTAAGGATAGTATGGACTTCTGGGGAAAGCTTCCTCTATCCGTGATGGGCCGGGTCTCCCTACTCAAAATGGTAGCTCTCCCTAGATTGCTGTACTTTTTTACTACATTGCCAGTGTGGATCTCGGTGGCTTGGTTTCGGGAGCTGGACTCCCGACCGTCGGCATTCATCTGGGGTGCGGGCCGGCGGAGAGTGGCCCTTAACACGTTAAAAAGACCCCGATCAGAGGGGGGCCTCGCTGTGCCGGATATGGAAGGGTACTACTTGGCAGGACAGCTACAAAGACTCACACAGTGGGTGGCGGGGAGCATAGACCCGGACAGGGGGGTGCCACTGTTCACCCCAAACAAACTGGATGTGTTTCGCACACTGTTAAGGGTCGCCAAACCACAGCAGATCAGCAGTAACGAACATGGGGTGATTCGACGGTGCTGGGGCAGATGCCTACAGAAAACTAGGACAAAACATCCATACTCGCCCGAAATGGCGATGACGCTGCTGAGTGCCCTTCCCCACGGGGACAATGGCGGGGGATAGACGATTGGGTACAAGCAGGGGCTACAAGGGTGGGAGATCTCTTCCGCGATGGAGAGCTACTCTCCTTAGAGGACTTCAGCGCCGACTGGGATATCCCACCAGGGCATTTCCTATTATATGGAGCAGTCACAGGGGCCATGAGACGACACTGGGGAACAGGCACGACTGAACCGGTTCGACACGCCACCTGCGAATACATAAGCCTCGCCGGGGGCACTATCAAGGCGGTGGCATGTCTTTATAGGGCCATAAGACGCGACTCCCTGCAACCGCTGGACAGATTGAGAAACCAATGGAGGGAAGACATTGCCAGGCCACTGGAAGACAAGGACTGGGAAAATATCCTTGACCGGGCACCCAAAGTTTCTAGGAACGTCCGCTTTAGCCTGATTAACTTCTACATACCCCACCAAGCCTATCTTACGCCAGAACGTATCACCCGATACTTTACCAGAGATGACGCCAGATGCCCGAGATGCACTACACTAGGGGCAACTTTCATTCACATGCTCTGGAGCTGTACTGCTTTCACACATTACTGGCAGGAAGTGACACAGGAGACGGCTAGGGTCACGGAGAGGGTTATCCCCTGCACACCGGCACATGTTCTACTAAGCCTGTTCCCACACAAGGCCAAAACTAGGGCCACAGATAGGTTCCAAGATCTCGCCTTCATACTGGCGAAGCGAGAAATCACTCATAACTGGAAAGACCCGAATGGCCCCAGTGTACACAGTTGGAAGCGAGAGCTAGTGAAATGGGCAGGATACGAGAGTAGGATCCTACTGAGGAATGTGAGGCGAGGGATAGGCAAGGAGGAGAGAGCCAGGACATGGGAGGGGTTGCTGGGCGACCTGCAAAGGGACGGACAGGAATCCGACGCCTCTTCCCCTGAAAGGCCCCTACAGTGAGAGCATCCCTAACGGCCAGGGCAGATCAGAGTAGCTTTGTAGACCCCGGAGGATGGGGAGCATCCAACACACTCCCACAGGAGAGGGTAGGGACAGAGGGGGTAGTATATACAGGACGCCCTGCGCACAATGATTGGATAGAGGGGAAGGGACCCTCGGCACTGAAGGGAGACAAACGGGAGACAGCAGTGCAGGGAGGGAGGGAGGGGGGACTAGGTTACGAGGTTTGTTAGGCAGAAGGGGGGGGCCAGGGCCGGACTAGCACTATCCCTACCGAGCAAGGCGGGAGGGGATGCTCGTTACGAGAACAACGAGAGGAAGTGCATAAACTGTCCATTGAGATGTACCGAATATGACAATGGTCCGAATGTAATGTTATCTGGATTTATGCAACTCTGCTTGAACATAAAGGCAATAAAGTTTGTTTAAAAAAAAAAAAAGAATGAGAAGGCAAATGAAACAATAAGGAACCGGATAAACTCTTCACTGACACCAATATGGAAACAAAAATTAGATTTATAGCCTTTTTTTCTAAGGTATTTGAGTGAATTCCCAGACAGGCAGGAAGCTATTTATATGTTAATTGTTTTTAAATGGATTATTTGGTACAGGCACTCACAACATACACATAGAGACATACACAAATAAAAACAGAGGTAAACATGCACACATGCATGACAGCAAAATGTATAAAATCATCTGTAGCACCTTCAAACGATTCTGACCAGCAGCATATAGATTGTGCTGGTATTGGTAAAATTCAGCTACAAGTCCCAAATTGCAATGTTCTCTGGCTAAAAGACCAAAACTTGATGAAGGTGTCATGAATACTATGCTACACGTGGTAGCTATGTACAAGGATGGACTGAACAAAAATAATTTCTCTTTATGATGTTGAAATGTGACCCATACTTGGTAATGGGATAGACAAAAATATGACATTTTCTGCAGCTTTTTCAGGTAAAGTGCTGCCTGAGTCGAATTATTTCTCACAACACTGGACATCACCTGGTGTAGGACTGGCATTGTGCAGCAGCTACATTTCTTTCCTGATGCCTCAGATAGACTGCCCAATGAATTACAAAGCTAACAATTCCACTTGCAACATCTGTTATACATCAAAAGGGATTTGGTACATAAATACCTAAAGATGTAGTTATAAAGCAAAATCTATAAAGAACAAGAACTGGCAAAGTGAATAGGTCTGGCCTTGGCAAATATTTATTTAATTTCTTTTTTGCAAGCATATGCAATAGAAACCAACAGTATAAAAAGTTTTAAAAAAGTAGTAAGAAAATGAAAGGAGAGATTAGCCCAAAACCCATAGATAGCACTGCAGTGTACTACTTTTTAAGGAGAAATGTAAATGTGACAAGGTGAAATTTGTCACTGACAGTGCAAGAGGAAACAATCGCTGACATATTTCCCCATGCTGTATGAAGTGATGGGAAGAAACAAAATATGAATGACAATCTAACAGAACAGTAGGTGAACAGAAATAATTGAAAGCCACTCCTTGTATGTATGTATGTGTTAAACTTGTCAGCCTTGAGGTGGTATTCCTTCAAACTTTTTTGCCTTCCTCCTCTGTTTTTGCTGAAAAATGCTTGTGCTCTCTCCTCTAAACATGGTAACATTGGCTTACCTCCAATTGGCGTATCTAATTTACTTATAAGTCCCTATTGAAATGGCACTACATGTGACCGGGCCTGAAAATTAAATGCTACGAGTGGATCTGCAGCATTGATTGTGCCACCCACTTAAGGAGCCCTTTAAACATGTCTCAGGCCTGCCATTGCAGAGCCTGTGTGGGCAGTTTTAAACTGCTATTTCGACCTGGCAAAATAAACCCATTGCCAGGCCCAGCCCTTTCATTTTTATTCATGTAAGTCACCCCTAGGGTAGGCCTTGAACAGCCCAGAGGGCAGCGTGCAATGCATTTAAAAAGTAGGACATGTACTTTTAAATTTTACATGTCGTGGTAGAGAAAAACTCTTATATTCGTTTTTCCCTACTGCAAGGTCTAGTTCTTTCATAGGATAACATTGGAGTTGCCCTATTACATTTTATAAGTATAATTTACAAATGGGAAGAGATACCCAGTTCATAGTTGGTGTTTCTGGAATCACATTTAAAATCCTAACTTATAGTGGATTCAGATTTTAAATTTCAATTCTGAAAATACCGCTTTTAGAAAGTTGCCATTTCCCTGCCTTATTCATTTGGTGCATGTAGCCTGTCTCAAGTGACATGGCTGTGTGTAGCTGACAGTTGGGCTTTGTGAATTCCTCATAAACAGCCACACACAGTCGGGAGATTAGGTGTGGCTGGATAGGCAATAACTGGCAGGATAGAAGGAAGGAATTGGGCACAGCTCCACTTACAGCTGAATATGCTGTGTCCTGCCTCTTCGAAGGGGCTACATACCCTCTGTAGTTAGTCTGGAGCCAAGGCAGGGAAGGCAGGATGACTGGGGACTTCAAAGGGAAAACTCTAGAAGCTTCTCCACCACTTCAAAGGCACAACTGGCAATAAATACTGGACTTCAGACACCACCACTTCAGTACACTTTTGTACCTGTGGATACTCTGCCAGGAAGAAGGACTTCAGCGCTGCTGAAGGACTGCCACTCTGCTGCACTGCACTTTGCTGGACTCCTGCTTCCCTGTGATGACATTCTGCTATTGTCGTCTTGCCTGGGTGAGAAGGAGTAGACCTGCATCTTTTGAACCCAGTCAGAAACCAGAGTGACTCCAAGGGCTAGTTGGATGGCCTCCTGATCTGAAGCCTCAGGGATATAACAGGCTTCAAACAACCTTGCATCTGCACCAGGACTCTGACATCTATGAGTCTACCTTTCCAAGTGCTGCCACCCCAGTCCTGGACCCTTGGAAGTGGGCTTAAGGTGCTTTACCAGCCTCTGTGGACCTAGCAGGACTGAAACACCTCCGCTACTGCATGGATTGAACCTGTCACAAAGACCCACATTACACCTGCAACACCTCCGGAACCGCCACTGTGTGATGCATCCTCGGCACACAGCAGTATGTCAGTGTGCTTTCTGGCACTGTGAACCTAGAGAATAGTGGCAATGACAATAAGATAATTCATGGCAGAATTGGAGCTGCAAATTCAAATTATTTCATACTCTTTTAACCCCTTCGATGCGCGTGACGAGCTCAGCTCGTCATGCTGCGCGGTGGGCGTGTGCGCATGACGAGCTGAGCTCGTCACGACCACGCCCGCGATCGGAATGTCCAGCACACGAGCGGAATTCCGATCGTGGCGAAGGTGTTAACTAAAAAATAATTTAAAGATAACAGACAAACCCATTCAAGAATTCCAAATGATAAAAAAGGAATGGGTCGTGCACTAAATGCTGGACCGAAAAAAGTGCTAGCAAACTGAACATGGAGTGTATGTAATCTCTCAAGGTACACCTACAACATGCCATACCAAGCAGACATAAGTGTATCCTCGACTTCATGCTGAGAACAGAGCTCCAAACAACAATTTTCTCATGTGCCATATAAGGATGTGGTTGCCCATCTTAAGAAAACTAAAGGATAATTCAAAGAGGAGCATAGCAAACAAGTATTTAAAGACACAATTCTTCTATTTATAGAACAATAAAGAATATGAGAAATAAAGGTCCGATCAAAAATTGGAAGTTACCTGCCAGAAGAATTTTAAGGATAGATTCCTTGTTTACTATGAACAGTTTACGTTTATGAAATAAGAACCAGACTGCAGCTGGTTTCACTTCAGTAAAACAGAATTCAGATAGAGAAGGAGGCACAGTTTAGCCCACTGACAGCAATTGAAACATGCTTTGATAAGTGCTAAACAGATTGTTTGGCACAGAACAGAAATTATATTATAATATATGTTTACTGCTGTTCTGACAAAATGTAAAACTCATTGTGTTATAGCTTTAATTACGAATCTAATTTATATTGGAAGGAGGTTTGTGGTGAGCTAATACTCAAAAGGCCTGTTGACTTAAGAATTTTTCTTCAGCTACATAAATTCCTTTTTAGGTCTCAAAAATAGCTGTTGTTGTGTACTGTTGAAAGACCTTTGGGTACACCGCCAATACTTATAGTGGACTTATCACCTTGTGTCAGTTATTACTAATACCTATTAGACTTTCTGTCAAACTAATTTGTTTGCCCCTTAACCAATCTCTTTTCTTTTGCTTTCAGCACTACATGGGACTACATCCACTTTTGCGTGTTCTCTATTGTGTGATGCTTCTCACCTTCACATTCCTGCAGGCCAGCAGGGCTTGGCAGCTTCAATCAATGTTTTATTTTTTCATTTACATCTCCAAGATGGGAACCCACCATCTTGGTATGGTATTGTAAATTATGTCACATATGTGCACGTGTGGCGACGCATGCATCTTTAGATTACCATTCTACAGCCAAACAGTTTTTCTGTTTGTTTGTCTGTGCAGCCCTAGCAATAGCCCTTGTTTTTCTTTTTGCCGATACTGAACAGCATGGCAGTAGTTTAGTGTCTACAAGGCAAGCCTTTTAAATATTAACATGAACCTTGCAGAGCATGGGCATCTCAGCTTTAAAAGTATGTGTGTCAATTATCGTGCATTTTCTGTCTTATTCTTTAGCTTGTGTTACCAAGTTAGAGGTGGAATAGTTCCACTCTCTGCAGCTGCTAGCTTTCAAGGAGGCTCCCTAACAACAAATGGTCTTGCTCAGCTCTGTAACAGAGGAACTGACAAGATGCTATATAGATAGCTTCCATGTATTCTCTGAAATCTGGATTTACATACTGTACACTGCAATAGGAACAAGAGTCAAGCATAAGCAGGCACCCCCCAGCTCCATCAACTACCATGAAAAAAAAAAAAGGTATAAACGAAACCAGTAATTGAGGTGGGGCAAAGCAGATGTGCCTGCTGCTGCAGGAATGCTGAAATCTGAATCTCTTACTTCAGGCCTTATGGCATAAAGGAATGCAGGATAATACATAACTCGGCATAAACATTCTAAAACAAATTAAGCTAGTGGTAACGTAGATAGGGATTGGGCAAATTGCTTACTGATATATGATGAGATATGATTGGAGTGTAGTGTTGTGAGAAACTAGGTTGTTGGTTGAGTGGGATGAAAACCCTGCATGAGCAGCAGCCACAATCCCTCTCACGGTGAACCTCTAAAGTCACTAAATTAAACTCTGCTTAACTCTCTGATAGCATGGCATAACAACCGTCAGGCTTTAAGGCAATGTGTAAAGAATTTATGCAGCACACAATCAGTATTAAAGTGAAAACACAACACATGAAATATCAAATGCCAATTTAGAAAAATAGAGTAAATTTTAATAAATTATTTGACACAAAAACAACAAAAATCCAATCATTAGAACCAGGGGCATGCAATTTCAAAGATTTAAGGTAGGTATAGTGCCTGAAAGCACAGAACACCACTCGCAGTTCTCTGGTCATGTGAGACCTGGTGAAGGTCACAAGTTCAGGCTGACCGCGATGGAGTCCGGGCCAGATACAGGAACCCGGTTACTCCCACTGAAAAAGTTATCTTCTACAGTCCAGCGCGAAGAGTTCCATTTGGTCAGGTAGGAGGCCATGAGGAACAGGGAGAGCTTCACGAATTGTCGTCGCTATAGCACAAAGATCCTGTCAGGCGTCACGGACAGTCATTGCTGGAGATTTGCATTGGAGGTCACAGCAGGCTGTCAATGCTTTAGCGCAAAGTGCAAATCTCGAATTGCGGGTCGTAGCGTGAAGAGTCGGGTTCACCGGAGCTTCATGTTGACAAGCAGCAAGATCTTGGCGCCAACGGACCAGTTTGCATCACAAATAGCCCAAAACTTCAGAATTTCTCCTTTTCTTCAAAGAGCTCAACTGATGCCACTCCAAGGGTTCAGGAACTGGAAGGCACCTCTCAGAGATCAAAACCTCACTCCAGCAGAGGCCAGCTTGGCTCAGGCAGGTCCAGTTGCAGGCCCAGGCAACAACTCAGCTGGGCAGATGCAGGGAAACCTCTGGAGCTTGTTATTTCCCTGTAGCTCTAACAGGAGGTCAGTTAGCTGACCCTTGGAGTCCCCTCAGCCTTAGATGAAGGGTACAGGTCCAGTCATCCTTCTCAGCTAGCAGGGCAGGCCTCAAGCAGCAGAGCAGTAAGGTGTCCTTCTTCTATGGTATCCAGGGGTCCCAGAGTGTAGCAAAGAGTTGGGTCTGAGGGTCTTTTATTTATACCTGGTGCCAGCTTTAAAGTGGGAGATGTTTCTGGAGTTTCCCCCTACAGTGATGTCTGGAATTTCCTGCCTCCCTGCCCTGGTTCCAGTCTGTCTGATCGGAGGCAACAATAGTCTAGTGTTAAGTCTTTTGTGTGTAAGATGAGCCAGTGCCTTTGAAGTACAAGTGTGGCAAGTGAGAGATAGCCCCCCCCCATTATGTCAGAGTTGGCTTGTTGTAAATAGCTGTTTTTGCAGGGTTACCCCAAACTTCTTGCCATCTTCCTCCTCTGGTTTTGACTTCGTTTTTGCTGGCTTTAGGACTCTGTGCACATTTTCATTGCAGACGAGTGCAAGCGCTCTGTGTCTAAAATGTAATGGCATTTGGTTTCTCCATGATTGGTATATTTGATTTACTGATAAGTCCCTAGTATAGTGCACTAGATGTGCCCATAGCCTGTAGATTAAATAATGCTATTAGGGAGCCTGCAGCACTGATTGTGCCACCCACACGAGTAACCCTTTAAAACATATCTCAGGCCTGCCACTGCACAGCCTATGTGTGCAGTTTTAACCTGCCATTTTGACCTGGCAAGTACACCTTCTTACCAGGCCCAACCCCTCTCTTTTATTACATATAAGTCAGCCCTAAGGCAGGCCCTAGGTAGCACTATGGACAGGAAGAAGTGTATATAAAAGGTGGACATGTTCTTTTGAGTTTTACATGTCCTGGTAGTGAAAAACTGCCAAATTCGTTTTTCACTACAGCAAGGCCTATCTCTCCTGTAGATCAGCATTGGAGCTGCCTTGTAACACTTTAGAAGTGTAACTTCCAATTCAGAAAAGATAGAAAAAGTAAATTTGGTCTCTCTGGACACACAATTTAAAAACACATCTTTTAATGAAGTTGGTTTTTAAGTTGCAGGTCTGAAAATGCCACTTTTAGAAAGTTGGCCTTTTCTCACTTTAACCATTCTGTGCCTCTGCCTGT
Organism: Calotriton arnoldi; assembly: GCA_963921515.1. Classification (NCBI taxonomy): domain Eukaryota; kingdom Metazoa; phylum Chordata; class Amphibia; order Caudata; family Salamandridae; genus Calotriton; species Calotriton arnoldi. The sequence goes on from CAWUFW010004513.1 coordinate 582,106, forward strand.
CTCTGGAATACACCTCTGGGTTGGGTGACTGCTGGGTTTGGTGCATTCCCGCTAGACAGTCCCATACAAATGGAGCTGAGGTGTGCCCTTCAGATCGTGATGGCCCATAACCAGGCTGATGGGCCTTCCTGAGCTAGAGTGAGAGAAATGAGCTGAAACTTGCACCTGAATAGGGCTGTGCCTGTCCCCACACAAAGAGTTGCATACCCCCCTGTAGTGTGTCTGGAGCCAGGGCAGGAAAGGGCAGGGTCTTGTGCACTACAAAGACCTTTCTTTGAAGCCTTCCTCTTCAAAGGTTAAAATGGGTATAAGTACTGGACCTCTGACGCCATCTACTAAGAACACTTCAAGAACTGAGGACATTCTACCAGAAAGAAGAGCTGTTCTGCTGCCAGGAGGGACTGCCATTGTGCTGCTTGCTTTGCTGTGTTGGCCTGCTGCTTCTTCCTGGAAGTGAGAGGACTGAACTTGACCCTCTACATCCTGAATCTCTAAAGGATCTCCAAGGGCTTGCCTCCTGTTTCTGAAGTCTCAGGGATATCAAAGACTGCACCTGCATCTTGCTACCAGCACCTGGGCTCCTTTGCTGTGAGTCCTGCTCTGCCAACTGGTGCCTAATCCAGTACTGGCCTCTTGATGTGAGTGTTTGGTGCTGCAACCCAAGAAACCAATGCATCAACACTGAAGTATCAATCGCAACCGGCGCATTTCTCTGCGGTATCGCTGCATCCCAGATGCCAGCAGTAAAGCCGTGGACACCGCTCACCAACTGTGTGACACAATGACAACGACTTACAATGCATCCCTGACTTTGTCAATGCAGCGCCGCCGAATCAACCATGCTGTGTGAGTCTCGGACACCGCATCGCTGCCGTCAGCTACGCACCATTCCCGACTCTGATGCATTCCCAGTGCTGTGCGGCTTTGGGCAAACACATTGCCTACAGACCAGCGGCTCCACATGGACACCTCAGACCGACATACATCGCTCTTGACATCACCTTTGACTGCAATGCATACCCTCTTTTTTTCAACGCATTGTCCCTGAGCTTCAACACATCCAATATACTGCCAGCGAGTCTGCGTGGCTCCTGTATCTGGCCCATGATCCATAAGGGTTGCACTGAACTTTTGGATTTGCCCCGGTCAAGCGCGACCAGATAGCCCCAGTTGGAGCTATTGATTTATAAACATTGAGTTTTGATTTAGTCTTGCAAAATTCGTATCTTGACTTGTGTATGTACAATTTTTGTCGTTTGGTCTTGTTTTACTGAGATAAATATTGGCTATTTATCTAAACTCTTATGGAGTACGTTTGTGGTGTTTACACTGTGTTACTGTGTGTGTGCACAAATACTTTACATATTGCCTCTTTAGTTTAGCCTGACTGCTCTCTGCCAAACGACCAGAGGGTGAGCACAGGTAAACTTTTAGTGTGCACTACACTTACCCTGACTTGGATTGTGGTTCCTGCTTGGATATGGTGCATACCTCTGCCAACTAAAAACCCAATTTCTAACATGGCTCATCCTGCCAACACCCAGAACCTCCTTCGTGATATTGTCTAGGAGAAATACACAAAGGCCAACTGCCAACTACACCTAGTCATGTGGCCAAGGAACAGGCTGCTGCACAAAATGGTTAGGACAAGAAAATGCCATCTTTCTAAAAGTGGCATTTTCAGAATTATGACATAAAATCTGACTTTACCATTATAGAGGGTTTTAAATCACAATTCCTCAGACACCAAATAAGACTTAGCTACCTGCTGCCAATCAAGTTATCACTTTTAAAATGTAATAAGAGAACCCAATGTTATCCTACGGGAGAGGTAGGCCTTGCAATAATGAAAAACGAATTTGAGAGTTTTTCACTACCAGGACATGTAAAACTTAAAAGTACATGTCCAACTTGTTAAAGATAATGCACCCTGCCCTATGGGCTGTTTAAGACCTACTCTAGGGGTGATTTATATGTATTAAAATGGAAGGATTCGGTCTGGTAAAAGGTTTATTTTGCCAGGTTGAAATGGCAGACTGCACACACAGGCTGCAATGACAGGCCTGATACATGTTTAAAGAACTGCTTAACTGAGTGGCACAATAAGTGCTGCAGGCCCACTAGTAGCATTTAATTTACAGGCCCTGGGTACCTTTAGTAGGGACTTACAAGTACATTAAATGAACCAATTCAGTGCAAGCCGATGTTTCCATGTTTTAGGAAGAGAGCACACGCACTTTAGCACTGGTTAGCAGTGGTAAAGTGCACACAGTCCTAAAGGCCAACAAACGAAGGTTCAGAAAACAGGAGGGTGATGGCAAAATGTTTGGGGGTGGCCCTGCAGAGAGAGACAAATCTAACATGGATTGACTCTTTTATTCCTTTTTTTGCTTAGTTACTACATTTTGTGATTCTTGTTCTTATACGTATTATTTGTAGGAGAATAGCTCATAATGAGTATTAGTCTGTTGTAAAATACACATACGTTTGTGTGTATACTTATATTGGAATTCCGAGTGAAGCTAGGTTGTTCACCTGATGATGAGAGATTCTGTGACAGGTTTTTGTAACTCCTAACGCCCTTCCCCACATAAGTGTAACTTAGTGGGAGGGGAGAGAGACACCTAACAGGTTTCCTATTCTCCAAAAGTTTTCATTTTCCTTTTGGGGTTTAGGAAATCTACATGGTGTGACCCAAATATTTTCAGGGAACACTACAGTGCTATCCTTTTGTTGACATGTCCTTATCAAATCCAATGAAATTAGGAATGTTTAATGTGTTTATTACACAGGCATAGTCTCACTAACTTCCTGACTAGTGGCCCTCCCATATTTCCCAGAGTTTTCTGCTCTTTCCACACCTTTACTCTTGCACGTTTTCTCTCAAGTTTTAAAAGACACAACTCTCAAGTATTTTGTACATATTCCCCTGTGAACAATGTATGTGTTAATGTTTAGATTTCAGATGAAAGCAAAACTCACATGGAACATCACCATCTTCATGTATTTTTCATAGTTTTTCCAAAATTATGGAAAAATGTCAAGAAAAAAAACTTCATAACTTTGTACACCTCTAATGAAAACCACTTAACTTCTCTGGACAGTTAGGTTATATATATACTGATTGCCAAAGGATATAAACAGCATTTACATCAACTTCCATATGTCATCGACTAAGCATGATAATATTTGATTTTACATTTTGTGCTAAATATTTTGCCACTTTTAAACATAAATCATATGGCTATGGATTTCACCTTCTCCTAATTTGGTTCACATATTCCAAAATTACAGCGATTTCAGCCAGTGATGTGTATGAATGCTCTGCAAATGCTACTTTTCGATACTATGTTACTACTCATGCTGTAAGTTTCTGAAGTGATACTGCCATCTTTTACATTGTAGTCCTTGGGAGGTCTCTACACTGCCTGGCAGTGAATGCCAGAAACAGAATTCAATTTAAACTAATTACAGTGATGTTTAATTGTCAGCATAGGCTAGGACCAGTCTGTCTTTCCAATTGACCTATTTGTCACCTTGCAAATTGGACCCCCCCGATCTTCTATCCAACTTTGGCTAACTATACATCTGTAAACCTCATGGAAATAGAAGGTTAACAGTATTCAGGGGTAAACAGCCATTACAACGAGGCTGTTACCACGCAAGTTGTTACATTGCATGCGTAACAACGCATGCGATGTAACAACGACTACCATTACAACACAAACCATTATATCGCATGCGCTTTTAAAACGCATGCAATGTAATGGTTATCCACATCGTTGTTAGGAAACTGGGCTGTTCCGTTTCCTCACAACGACGTGCACCGCCCCTCTGTCGACGCTGGAACCAGGAGAGAGGAACCACGAGGAGAGAGAGGTTAGGGGGATTGTGCTTGGGGTGGGGGTTACTTTTTAAGGGTTTATGGTAGTGTCGAAGTAGTGTAGTAATGTTTGTGTAGTGTAGGGTTGTGTGTAAGGGGAGGGTCGTGCTGGGGGTAGTGTTTTAGGGTTTAGGGTAGTGTTGTGGTGTTTGTGTAGTGTAGGGAAGTGTTTTGGGGTTTAGGGTAGTGTTGAGGGGGTCGTGCAGGGTAGTGTTAGAGTGTAGGAACGTACTGGGGGTAGGGGAGGGTCGTGCGGGGGTAGTATTTTAGGGTTTAGGGTAGTGTTATGTTTGTGTAGTGTAGGGTAGTGATTTAGGGTTTAGGGTAGTGTAGGGAGGTCGTGCAGGGTAGTGTTAGAGTGTAGGGACAGGACTGGGGGAAGGGGGAGGGTCGTGCTGGGGGTAGCGTGATAGGGTTTAGGGTAGTGTTGTGGGTTTTGTGTAGTTATAGGGTTGTGTTTTAGGGTTTAGGGTAGTGTCGGGGTCGAGCAGGGTAGTGTTAGAGTGTAGGGACAGAACTGGGGGTAGGGGGAGGGTCGTGCAGGGGGTAGAGTTTTAGGGTTTAGGGTAGTGTTGTGGTGTTTGTGTAGTGTAGGGTAGTGTTTTAGGAATTAGTGTAGTGTCGGGGTTTGTGCAGGGTAGTGTAGTGTTATTGTAGGGAGAGGACTGGGGGTCGGGGAATTAGTGTAGTGTCGGGGGTTGTGCAAACATTTACCATGAGTATACCTTTACCACGCATGCCTTGGCGTTGAAATGGCATGCGTGGTAAAGGAATAGTCGTGGTAAAATTTTGCGTTGTAATGGTACTCGTTGTAATTGACATCGCGTAGTAATACCTGCGTTGTAAAGGCATGATGGTATTTCTATGTGATGTAACGAGTGCTATTCGTATTCAAGTTCCGAACGGGGAACCCGCTGCTCTCAGGGGTTGGCTCTTCTGCTGAATAGCTATATTGATTTTTTGATGGCATTTTATTTCTCTTTCCTTACGGAGACCAAGTACAGTTTAAGTTGTTAAATATAATTAATACCTTGCTCAAGGCAGACTGGCTCAGATAGTGATGCTCTGGCTCCCTGTGGTGCAGTAGTTCCAGGAATGCTGATGGTCCTGGGAATGCTACAATCAAGATCACTAGTCAGAGCTTTTGTGCTCTTAGCCACACTAGTGGAAGCTCTGTTGGGTTAGACAACAGCGTCCCTGCACGAATCCCTGTGTTCAGCACCTTCTACCATGATCTTAATTTGGTGACAGTGATATTTTCCTTTCACTGACTTTTGCTCTGCTCACTCCTTAATTTTCTTCTTCCACACACAGGTGGAGCCTTCTCCTTATATAAGGCAACACTTCTCAGTAAGTATTTGCTCTACCTTTGGGCTGCTGGCCTGTGATGTTGGTCTGTTCAAAAGTGAGTGAGTGAGTGAGTGAGTGCGTCATTCAGCGAGTGATTCAGTGAGTGGATGAGTGCATTAGTGTCTTCAAATGGCACCTGCTACAGATTCAATCAGGGGTTTGCTAAAGCGCGACTACTCACCCGTAAGGGTCTCAAGGCGCTAGGGGTGGGGGTGGGGGGGTGCAGGTTCCATTCCATCAAGGAGAGGGTCTGTCGAAGAGCCAGGTTTTGAGGTTTCTTGCGAAGATGGGGAGCGATGTTGTCTGTCTGAGGTGGAGCGGAAGGACGTTCCATGCTTTAACCGCGAGGAAGGAGAAGGAGCGGCCTCCCGATCTGGTCTTTTTGGTGTGGGGGACCACGGCGTAGGAGAGCTGGGCTGATCGTAGGGTTCTTTGGGGTGCGTGGAATTTGAGTCAGCTGTTCAGGTATGCTGGTCCGGTACTGTGGAGGGCCTTGTGTGCGTGGGTGAGCATCTTGAAGGTGATTCTCGCCTCGACAGGGAGACAGTGGAGTGTGCGCAGGTGCTGGGAGATGTGGCAGTGTTTTGGCAGGTTGAGGACCAGTCTTGTGGCAGCGTTCTGGATGTTCTGTAGCTTGCGGGTGAGGTTTTTGTTTATTCCGGCGTAGAGTGCGTTGCAGTAGTCGAGTCTGCTGGTGACCAGGGTATGAGTGACGGTCTTTCGGTGTTCGAGGGGGATCCATTTGAATGTCTTACGAAGGAGGCGGAGGGTGTGGAAGCAGGAAGACGAGACGGAGTTGATCTGGCGGTCCATTTTGAGCTCGGAGTCCAGGTTGATTCCCAGGTTGCGTGCGTGGTCCATGGGGGTTGGCGGGTTTCCGAGGGCGGGGGGCCACCAGGTGTCGCTCCAGGCGTCTGGGTTTGGGCCCATGATGAGTACTTCTGTTTTGTTGGTGTTTAGTTGTAGGCAGCTGTTTTTCATCCATTTGGCGACAGCTTCCATGCCTTCTCGAAAGTTGCGTCTGGCGGTGTTGGGCTCGTTGGATAGGGAGAGGATGAGTTGGGTGTCGTCTGCGTATGACACGATGTTGAGTCCGTAGGTTCTGACGATGGGGGCGAGTGGAGCCATGTAGACGTTGAAGAGTGTCGGGCTGAGGGAGGAGCCCTGGGGGACTCCGCAGGTGGTAGGTGTGGGGTCCGAGAGGAAAGGGGGGAGTCTGACCCACTGCGTCCTGCCGGAGAGGAAGGAGTGGATCCAGTCGAGGGCCTTGTCCTGTATTCCTGCGTCGTAGAGTCTGCGTATTAGGGTGCGGTGGGAGACTGTGTCGAACGCCGCTGATAGGTCGAGGAGGATGAGGGCTACTGTTTCTCCTTTGTCCAGTAGGGTGCTGATGTCGTCTGTTGCGGCGAGGAGGGCGGTTTCCGTACTGTGTTTTTTTCTGAAGCCGGATTGGGAGGAGTCGAGGATGTTGTGTTCTTCAATGAATCTGGCGAGTTGGCTGATGATGGCTTTCTTGATCACTTTCGCTGGGAAAGGGAGCAGGGAGATGGGTCTGTAGTTTTTGAGGTCGGTGGGGTCCGCTGAGGGTTTCTTTAGGAGGGGGTTGACCTCAGCGTGTTTCCAGTCGTCGGGGAACGAGGCGGTCGCCAGGGAGCGGTTGATGGTGTGGCGGAGCATGGGTTCGATGGTGTCGGCGGCTCTGTTGAAGATGTGGTGGGGTCAGGGGTCCGTGGGGGCCCCTGAGTGGATTGACTTCATTGTGTTCAGTGTGTCTTCGGTGGTGAGGGCTGTCCAGTCATCAATCGCTGGTTTCCGGGTGTCGGGGGTGGTTGGTGAGGGTTCAGTGTGTTGGTTGTCTTCGTCGAAGTTGTCGTAGATGTTCTTGATTTTGTGGTGGAGAAAGGTGCTGAGTTTGTCGCAGAGGTCTTGTGAGGGAGGGATGTCGGTAGACTCGCTGGTGGGTTGGGCGAACTCCTTGATGATGCTGAAGAGTTCCTTGCTGTTGTGCGCGTGGGTGGAGATTCTGTCTTCAATCGCTTTTTTCCTCGTTTCTCTGATGAGTAGATCGTGGGCGTTGGTGGCGGCTATGAAGTTGTTGTGGGCTTCTGTGGATTTGGTGTTCCTCCAGGCCTTTTCGAGGCGGCGGCATGTGCGTCTGGACCCTCGAAGTTCGGTGGTAAACCATCTGGCTTTCTTGGCGCGGGTATTGTTGTTTTTCTTGAGGGGGGCTATGGTGTTGGTGCTGTCCGAGATCCATCTATGCAGGCTTCGGGCTGCGGTGTTGGGGTCATCGTTTTCCGCGATGGTTGGGGTGGAGTTGTTGAGTGAGGAGGTGAGCTGGTCGTCGGTGATTTTGGTCCAGTTTCTTCGTGGGAGCAGGTGCTGGTGTCTGTGGATGATTAAACTACCTCCAGAGTGAGAAACTCAGATAAACCCATGGCCTTCAGACCAATACCTTAAACATTTTCTGAAAGTCTAATGTTTTACCATACTTCCAAGAGAAGCGTGTTCTAACTCAACTCTGGTTGCACCCCAAGCTCTGTTGTCTTTGAATGACAGATTCACTGTAGGGATATTTAGCAGCATGGATCCTTCCAGGTGAAGGCACTTGTCCTTGACACAAATCCTGACTTTGTTTTCCAATGGTGTCAGCTCATTCAAAATCTTCCATAGCAAAAACATGATGTGAAAAATGCTTTATTTGCAATGGGTAGCCAAAGAAGGCTTTCTTGAGCACTGGAACAATGTCTTAACTCGTATGCCAACAACCAGCAGGACTGTTAGATCCTAGCGATCTACAGTCACAAAATGTATTTTGTTAAGGCCTTGTAACAGGCATTTAGAATGATTCTATCCAAATGTAAAATGAGATTTTTTTCTCTCCTTGGATTGATTAAAGGTATGAAGTTCTTCTGACTTTATGAAGTTAAAATACAATCCTATTCATAGCAGCCATCCAGTTTCCCACCATTCATATATTTTCCAATGAACAGGAGAGAAAGGATGAAAAGGCTGTTATTCTATAGGTTTTACTGAAACCAAAAACTCAAGAACATTTTCCTGTATTGAGACCTCTGTTGCTTTGAGTGAGGGTGATTCAAGACAGGTTCAATGGATCCATGCATTATTTCAAGACTATGTAAGTGTTTTTTTCTTATAGATTTATTGTTTGTAAATGTATCTTACATGGGTATCAAGAAAATCTTGCATAACCCCACTCCTCCCAGACTATGTTGGGCACTTCTTCCTGTGATACTTCAATTGACCAGAGCAGGGTAATGATAATTGGACACATCAATTCTCAGAAAGAAGATGGGAACCTATACTATGAAATGTACCAACCAAAATTTGACATGCTATAACTATATAAGAAGAAATTAGGGAAAGACGAGACTACAGCGTGATGCTACAGACTAATATGACACTGGAGAAACCTAACTGTTTCACATGTACGATCTCCCCTATAAAAAGGAGAGAACCCAAACTAATATCGTTTCTGAAATCCCAGTAACCTATAACAGTCGAGCTAATAGCAATATATGGCACCTAGCACCGAAGATCATTGTGAACAGAATCCGCATGCACACGTGGTAACAGAGTCCACTTGAATTAAAATCTCACTCCACTTCTCTAGGCTGTGCTTTTGTGCTCCACCAAATGGCACTATCCATCCTTCCCAGTTATTTAATCCTTTGCAATTATTTCCTGATTTATGTTCATTTATGCTTTTTTAACACACATTGCTTAGACAGACTTGGATATTCTTGCATAGAGCACCAGCTTGTTTTTAAAATTCTTCAATTTGAAAAGACTTCACCAAGTTGTTCAGGCATCATTTAAATCGAGGCACTGCACAATGCAGCGCTCCAAATATACCTACATGAAACAACATCTGATGGTTTTGCTTTCCTTAGTTTTGCTATTACTAGTGGTCTTAACCTATTTATTGTAGATAATGCGATCCCTGAACTGGTCCATGGACAGATCTTACCACAAATCTAACAAATAAGTAAATGAAATACAGAGATAGGGTGATAAAGCATAAGCTAGTTAATAAACAGTTTGTTTTTCCTTGGCACACAATTGTAATTTGTGAACACGAACGTCTGAGGTAGTGGTGGAAATCGAGAAGAAGGAACGCCTGTGCTAACCTAAGCAAAGCCCATTGCCATCATTAGCCAGTCACCAGTAAAAGTACTGCACAGTAAACAACCTGAACTGTGTAAGGGTACTTTAGTTACTCTATATCTATATCTGCATTGAAGAAGTAATGTTTCAAGTACTAATCCGATTTTACTCCCTCCTCTCCGGTACGGAAGGAGACAAGGAAGCGATGGGGAGTTAAGGGTAATTTACAGCAACAGAGAGAAATACACAAAACACGTAATGCCCTTTAGTAAAACACACGTGCAACGCAACATGTAAGGAGACATACCTCTTTGCCTTCAGTTGTGGGGTCTGTCTCGAGCTCTTTCCGCGGGCTCGCGGGGGCTTCTGCGCTGCTTTCCTCCGCAGTTAGCTGGGCCTTGCTGGAGTTCCCCTCATCTGGACACTCTGTCAGCACTCCCACCTGGGACTCGAGCGCCTGCTTCCCTTTCCAAAGACTTGAGCCGAGCCCCCAAGTCTGCGGCAGCGGTTTCGGATCCTGTGAAGATGATTGGCAGCAGTGAGAGGCAGTATTCTCCCGCACCGCTGGCTCCATGCTGCTACAGAGCCCAAGCTCGTGCAGCTGCACGCCTCTCGGTTACAACCTTTTGTTCAGAAATCTGTTTACACGTGTCGCTCTGTAGCCCTGAAAACCCTAACTAATAAACCTTACATCAATTGTTTACATACTACAGCGCGGAGGCGTGCAATAAAAGGTTAATCTGCAATCTGAACTGCAGCTGCACTTTACTCATGGAAATTAAGATTTTTTTAACAACGAGATAAAACTAATTTTCAAGCAAAGTATATTGAGCTATGGAGGCCCATTCCTGCACTGGGGATCCAGTTACAACATCAACACAAAGCGCATACTTTCTAGAAAAGCAAAGGGAATTCTCTCAGATTTGATCTATCTCTCTCCCTCTCTCTCCCTCTCGCCTTGAGACCAGCCTAAAAGTTTGTCTGACTGTAATGCGGGAAGGAAAGTCGAGTGCCACGACTGTGCATTGTACAGCAGGGAATATTTTCAAAAACAACATACCCAATTCTGGAACGAGAAGATCAGCTGATTGTGATTATTACAAGTCCAAGTGCATAGCTTTCCATAAAAGTGCCTGCCTACTAGGGCCGCGGCGTTCCATTTGCCGTGCAAGCTTCTTTCAGATTGGAAAGCAGCCAAAGAGAGCGAGAGGGAGAAAGAAACAAAAACACAGGAGACCCCCACATGTGTGGAATGTTTCCTCTGGACCGTGGCAGGTACGGCCAAAATAAAATAAAACCCTTCTGTTTCAGCGTAACCCTTTCCTGGTGCACCTTTAACTACCTCGGGGTCAATGCTTGACAGAAGTTCTTTCATGCCCTCCCTCCCCCTCCTTCATCGCAGCAGCGTGCGGTGACTCCTACTGTATAAGGAAAGCTGCACAACACAGCAAGGCACAGCGAGGGAACGCATCTGCGGGAGCACTGCGATGGCTGCAGCCCTTTCTACCGTGCATAGTATTATTTAATCGTTTACAAGTAGGGTCAATTATCTACAGTGTCTGAATCTAATTAAGGTCTTCGAGGCACAGAGCACGCCTTCATTATCCCGCTAGATCATACAGCTCAACAATAGGGCTCTGTAGCGATGGCTGAGAAGGCTGCATCTTTCTTTCCTGCCTGTTTGATGTGCCCATCTAAGGAAGTCAGGCACGACAAGGAGTGATTGTGGTACTGCAAGCAATTTGTTTCTCCGTGTACCTTTTATGTTCTTAAAGCCATCAGACAAGTGCTCGCTGGCACGACCATGGGCCAATCCGCGATGCGTTTGTCTGTTTGATGTTTACTTGGTACATGTGAGTGCGTGATTGACTAGAAATGGGAGATGAAATGTCTCTCTCCTGCCCACCTGCAAGCATTTTGGATTTTATATAGCACGGATATGGCCCGTAGGCATCACATCCCTTTACAATAAAGCAAAACGTATCAGTAACAGATAGAAAATATACATGTACATTTAAGGTGGAGAGAACACCAGATGAAGCTCCCCATGAGGTAGAGCACTTCACACATATTCATTGTAAAACATAGCAATGACAAGCAGGTGGTACAGAACCACAAGATGAACACCAATCGCTTGTGCTGATTGAGCTTGGTCTGCACTTGGGGTAGTGTTAGGGGATGAGAGCGGGTTTGGCCAGGTGACGTTCAACGAGAAGAGCCTTGAAGTCTCTTTTGACTGTGACATGACATGGGGTCAGACGGAGGCTCTGCGGGAAAGAGCTCCATAACCTTTGGGCGCTTCTGGTTCATTTATCGTTCGTGCTTGAAGGTCACGGTCTGAGAAGGTGCAATTTAGCTTTTCATGAGTGTAGGCTGGTGCCTGAGATTTTGAGTTTATCTTAGAGTAGTATAAGGGTAATTAGGAGTGCAGTGCTTTATGAGTGATGCAGGCAGTTTTAAATAGAGCTCTCACTTCTATGGAAAGCCACTGAAGGGAGCGTAGAATGGGGGAGATGTGGTCAAATGTCTTCTGTCTTGTCATGAAGCAAGCTGCTGCATGTAGAACTGCTCTGAGAGGACCAAGGAGCCGGAAATGAGTGAAATTCCGTACTGAGGTGGCGCAAAGGAATGCCATTCTGTAGTCGAGTCTAGAGAGAACAAGTGCCTGGACAACAGATTTAAGGTCATGTTCTGGGATAAAGTTCTTGATACACCAAAGAAGCCTTAGGTGGAAACAGGCACTCTTAGACATGGATGAGAAATGGTTATGGAGGTTTATACATCTGTCGAAGGTGAATCCCATATATTTGGCATTCTGAATGATGGAAGGGCAGCCGTCCATGTCTATTAGGAGATCCATCCAGTCATGGATCGGTAAGCTGCCTCTCTGTAGAGCGATTGATGAAATTCTGTTTTCTCTGGGTTCAGTTTGAGGTGGTTGTTATCCATTCAAATTTGAATTTTATTCAGAGAGTTGGATAAGTGGGGGCAGTCTTCTGGGCATGAGACCTTCAACAGATTTAGGTGACATCAGCATATAGGTGAAAGAGGATTCATGAGTTCCTGAGGATTGTGCAGAAGGGTTCGAGGTAGAGGTTGAAAAGGGTAGGGGAGATAATTGAACCTTGTGGGAGATCTGTAAAAGACTTGAGAACTTATTTGACTGAGACCATGGCTTACATTATTATACGACTATTTGTTTTCTTTCAATTCTAAGTCTCTATAAGAATCCCCATCAGCTAACACAGGCACACACAAACACGCAGACACAAAAGCACAGAATTAGAATAACTCACACACACACACAGATGCAGACACACATGTAAACATACAGAAACACACACCCAGACACACATCTCTCAAACCACGTTGCCACATTCTCATTGTGACACATTTTACACTAAGGCAAACATTCACACAAACTTATATTCGTGATGTGACAACATCTTCCATTTTATGTGTCAGATGTGTCGTTTGGCTGTGACAGGCAGATTGTGTGTGTCAGAAAAAGAGAGAACTTTGCGGAAGTCATTTATTTCCTTCTTTTTGCAATGTGAACATCTTGAGTACTAGTGAATACTCATATGTGGAGTTTGGTGGAGTCATCTTTAGTAGACCATGTCAACGATCTTTGCCAGAAATAGGGTTATTAATTTGGTAGTGTCATACTTCCAGCAACTTAATAAACACAATCTAGACAGTACACAAGCCAATTCCATGAAGGTTTCTGCTTCACACCTGGGGCAGTATTATCATAAGTGCCCAGAGGTTGCAAAACGTATGTGTTGGAAAGTGGATTATTGTTAGTGGTAAATATATATCTACCACTGGTAAAAAGGCCACTAACACAGTCTAGGGCTCAGCAAATTATTCCCATGCTCAACCCTCGGTAGCTTGGCTGCGAGCAGGCAGGCTTAACTTCAGAGACAGGTATGTAAAGCATTTAAAAACACCAATTCAGTAAATAATGAAGACACAACACACAATAAAAATCCAACACCAATTTATAAAAATAGGAAATATTTTTATCTTTAAAATGACACCAAAACGAAAGAAATCCAATGTAGGGAACCGGAGGTATGAATTTTTAACGAATAAGCACTATATAGCACATAGAAACCTATGGCGCCTATTGGGACATCTGGTCACGCTAGACCAGGACAAAGTAAAAGTTTCAGGCTGACCGGGATTGAGCCCTGCGTGGCTACCCCTCGCAGTAGGCCTCAGTCAAAGTTTTTGCCTTCTGACTTAGAAACTTTTCTGGAGCTTTTTCTTCTGGGGTCCCTCGAAGCTTTCCACCAGTCCTGATTCGGTGAAGGTTCGTCGGTTTGCCTTTCGAAGAGCTCCCGGTCAAACTATGGAAGTCAGACCTCTTGAGCTTTCCAGCAGGACGAACCAAGGATCCAGGCCGGCTCGTGGTTGAAAGTGGGCGGCTTGACTTTCGCGGTTGGGGCCGGTCAAGTCTGTTACCTTCGGACTTAGAAATATTTATAGAGCTTTTTCTCCCGGGGCCTCTTGATGCTCTTCACCAGGCTGGATTCGGTGAGAGTACGCCGGTTTGGCATTCGACCAGTGTGAGAAGTTGGCCTGGTATATGCTGTCCACTAGTTATAGTGGGCACCTTGCACCAGTCCAAACGACCCTTATTGATGATAGGTTTAAAGACAACCTTTATTGAAAGCTATCCTAGTGGGAGCTATGGAGAGCAGCCTTCAGGCTAAGTCTTGAAGGAATGTAAAGCAGCTTGGTTTACCAGATTATAACCTCTTGAATGACCAAATGAAAGGAGAACCACACAAGGTATATATATAAAATACATGTATTTATTTCTAAACACTAACTACTAATCTCTTTATGAGATTAGAGTCCAAGATACACAATATCACAGTATAAAAACGACAGTAAATAGCACAATATACAATGGGCCCCAGGGGGGGACCAAACCATATATTAAGAAAGTGTTATAAGAACCACAACTTGACTAGACACAGTGCCTAGAGCACGTAGAATCGCTGGGACCCCAAGGAACCACCCAAGGTAGTGACACAGGAGACCCACGGGGGACGTGTGCAGTGTGAGAACACAGCCGCGAGCGCCGTAGGATTCTATGAGGAAAGTCGCGGTTGGAATTTTAAAGCAAAAGGACACTTAGGAGAGGACTTTGAGCAAACCCCTTTAGACTTAAGGGGTTCTAGGGCCAACACCCACGGGAGCACTGTAGTACTCGAGTTACCTCACCCAGGGGAGCCGGGTGCATAGGTGTCAAAGGGTGTCGGGAATCGTCGTTGATTTCAATGGCGATCTGCTGCAAAGTGCTGCTGCCGTGAAGAAGGAAAGTGTCCGGTGTGATCCAAGCCTGGATCGAAGATGTGAAGAACCTGATAGCAGAGGGGACAGAGTCTGGGTCACTAGCCAGTGACCAGGAGAGGAGCAATCGAATGCCCACCGATGTCGGGTGCCTCAGGTGCGAAGAGGTGAAGCTTGACTCTGCAGCCACAGGGTCCCGGAGACGTCAAGGACAACCAGGAGCTGGATTCGAGCTGTCCCACAAAGGATGTCGAGTGCTGGGGTGTCGGTGCTCGGATTGAATACAACAAGCCTTGGCAACAGCAACCCACGCAGGAAGAGAAAAGATGCTTCTGTGCAGATCAGCAAGGTCCTGGGGACTCCCCAAGCAATGGAGAGTCAGGGCATGTCTGGAGCAACCAGGGAAGCCAAATAAAAGTTAGTGTTGCCTTCTTGGAGACCCACAGGTCAATGGACCAGGGATCGCAAAGGGACCTCAAGAGGAATCACAAAATGGCGGCCCACGGAACACTCATTGAATGTAGGCCTGCAATCTTCGGTGTGATCACTGCTCGGGGTTAGGGCTACAAGTAACCCAAAGCTCAGCCTCAGGGGTTGCCGGAAAGCTGATGCTTCTGCAAATGGACGCGGTGCCCAGGGGTTCAGGTTGCACGGTCACCACGAGGGATATGGGCCTCAGACTTGCTGTGGGCACAGAGCAACCTCTAAGACCTTGGAAACCCCACCTCCTGTGTGGCAATATTCTTCGGAGTCCGTCAGAGCTTCGGAGATGCCAACCGGTCAGTTGCGTTAAAGGTGCCTGCCTTGCAGGGGAGTAACTCCTTTACTCCAAGGGAGATTCTTCAGTCATTCAGCGTTGTGCAGATCGTCGAAGTACTTGGTTTCTGTGTCAGAGTTTAGTCCAGGTGTAATCTAAAGTCCTGTAGTCAGGGGTTCCTACTTTATACCCAAGGAAGGGGTGGGACAAACTCTGGGGACCCACCTATGGGAGGGTCAGGAAAGAGGGGTGGCTACACCCGTTTCCTTTGTCCAGTTTCGCGCCAGAGCAGGGGCTGTGTGCCCCAGCAACCGGTTTGAGCTGGACTATGCACAGGGACACCAAATGTGCCCCCAGTGCAGACTTCAAAGCACTCTTGGAGTGCACCCACCCAGCCCCAATACACTAAACCCTGTCTGGGAGGTGGTCACACCTCCCTGTGACAGGAAACCTATTGTCCAGGCCTCCCCTGCCGGAATTTCGTCCAGCAGCAGGAGGGCAGACTCATGTCTGTGGCTACAGCATCCATTTTGTGATGCCAGGGTTCTGTTAAGCTGGTACCGGGTGTACCGGTGGTGCCATGTTTCTCCCTCTAGTAGGGTGGAATCATACCTCCCACCCCAGTTACTGGGGTGGAGGTATGATTTCAAGGTGTTTGACACCAAACACGACATGTTTCCATGCAGCCATTCTCAAGTTAGCATTTACCGCGAGGTTATAATGCAGTTAAGAGTATATGGTCTGGCTGCATCACAAACAACCCCGGAATGAAGATTCCGAAAGCTGCAGAGGGGCTCTGCTCATGCATGAGCACCCTCTCACATGAAACCCAGCACCCTGCCTACAGGATTGTTAAGGCCTGCCATAGGGGTGACTGATAGGTTTACATGGGCAGTGATATGGAGAGATATAGGGAACCTATATCTCAGTAAGGGGTGCATATACCACCTTACACAGGCTGCAGTAGCAGACCTGTGGTGTCATTTTAAAAGGCTTCCCAGGGGTGGCACAATGCATGCTGCAGCCCCTGGTAGGCCTCTGGGGTACCTATGCCCTGGGTATATAGTATACCATATACTAAGGACTTATAAGGGTACCCCAGAATCCAATCTGGAGGGTACCTAAAGTACCTACAATCAATTTAGAGTAGAAAGCAGATAGACTGGGGTCCTGATTAGCAGGGCCTCAGTCTGGCTAAGTCGAAAAACAGTGAAACATCAGCAAAAAGTGGGGGTAACTATAAGAAGCAGATCCTACTCTCCTACAACCAGCTCCCGGTCAAACTCTGAAAGTAGGACCCCTGAAGCTTTTCAGCAGGACGAACCTTGAGGGGAGACCAGCTCGCGGTTGAGGGTCACCGGCTTGGATGGCCAGGTCGAGTCGGTCCACTTATGGAGCTTTTTTCCAAAGTTGCTCCAAACGTCTGGAACTTCTTCCTGATGTTCCTCTGAGGGTCCCAAAGTGTCCAAAATGTACTCCAAGGGTCTGGATGCTCCAAGATGGTCCTTGAAAGTTTGGGACTTCAGTTCCCACAATCCACTTGGATAAAAGCCTTACAAAACCTCTGGACGCACTCCAGGCTGGGGATTCTTGGTGGTGACGATCCAGGTGAGCTCTGTTAACCTGTAGCTTGCAGGGAGTCCACTCTTTAGACCTTTTGGCGCAGGTTTGATCACCAGGGCTGTAGTTCCAGATTGTGCAGCAGGCGCAGGCAGTCAGAGTGCAGGGCCTGGTTGGTGCAAATCAAACTTCCAGCATGGACCCTTCGTCTTCTTCCTGTTTCAAACAGCAGACCTGAGAGGCTCTGCCCCTCTCATATACTTATTCAGTGTTCACTGGGGTCACACAGGAAGGCACTCCGGCCCAATGAGGTGCAGGGCAACACCCCAGAGCATGACCATTTCCTCCAAAGTGCGGAACAATGGTCTCCCAGAAAGCACTGTTCTTCCAAAATTCAATTTGGCGGAAGTCTCAGTAGAGAGACAGGAGCTAGCTAAACCAACCTCCAGGATGGCTCATCTCCCTAGTCTCTCTCCCCCTGGCATCTTCACATTCCTTCCTTAAGCCTGCCATCTGGCTGGGTTCATAGGAACCCAGCGGTGTAGATGGACCTGGCTTCTTCTGCCTGTCCCCTTCTTCCTTTGAAGCTCATGGTTTACGACCCCTCCCCCTTGCTCTGACATTCCTTTGTAGCAGAACCCTCTCCTCCCAGATGGCTCCTCACCCCAGGTGCTACTTATCACTCCATCAAAGCAGCCTGGATAATCCACTTAACTCTGATCGATCAGGGCAGACCACGGGAAGGCTGACTTTTGGCTTACAGACAAGAAAGCCATATAGCGTCTTTTCTGTACCTTTTAGAATAAATTCAACAACAGCATATTGTTGGATTCATCAATACCATTCTCCTAAGTCTATGAATCATTTTTTTCTGCTGTCCCTTGCTGCAGTTATTAATAACTTATTGCAA